>CM056059.1:300535847-301135847 GCA_029574335.1 Rana kukunoris
TTTATTACCTTTTTATGAAATGCAGCCTTGCCTTGGCATGGTACTTAATTTCCTCTCCCTCATCTGACACTGCTGGGTTCTGATGAAGAGGCATAGAGCTTCGAAGCGCGTCAGCCGGCGGTGACTCCCTTCACTTTCTCTACGACTGATTGGAGTAAGCTTCGAGGTCATCTTTTTGCAGCTTATGTTGATTAAGCTATACTGCGACTTTTTCCATCACACTTGTGAGTAGGCCCTGTATACATTTTAATTTTTATAAAAATGTTGTTACGGTAATACACTAGGCCGGTGCTTCTTTGTTTGTTTTCTTTTCCTCTTCTGCCTTTGCCTTTCCTTGCACCCACCCCCCTGCTGCCTTCTGGGACCTGTGTGTGTGTCCCAGAAGATGAGGGGGCCATTCAGAAAGCACCACGTGCAGTAGGAAACCGGCTGTGAAGCCCGAAGGCTCCCTTAGTTGCAATGGTCTGATCAATATTTCTATCACACACGTTCCTGGCAGATGTGGCTCATAAAATGGTGGGTGCTGCAGCGATTACTAGTTGGGTCCTGGAAACATCAAACAAGCCTACATATTTGCCAGCACACCATGGATTGATAACTTTCGTCCCAAAAGTTTTTAGTGAAAGTAAAAAGTACAATGTTTTGGATCCGTGCAGGACCCCTTCATCAGGCATGTGATGTCATGCCTGACGAAGGGGTCCTGTGCGACTCCAAAACGTTGCACTTTCTTTTGTGATGTGATAACTTTCGTCCCAGAAGTTTTTAATGAAAGAGATCGATCCATGGTGTGCTGGCGAATATGTAGGCTTGTTTGATGTTTCCAGGATCCAATAAAAACGTTTGGAAGTAATCGATCCATGGTGTGCTGGCGAATATGTATGCTTGATTGAAATGGCGGTACCTGCACCTGAGCCGATGACGGGCTCCCTGGACAGGTAATTGTCCTTATGAAAAGTTAGCAGCTACAGTATTTGTACAGTACTCTGCGTTAAACTCCCTGGTGCCTCTACCCTCGACATGGCAGTTTGTACAAAGTTAAACGGGAGTTGCACCCCCCTCCAAAAATGAAAAGTCAGCAGCTATAAACACTGTAGCTGCTGACTTTTACTATTAGGGCATTTACTTGTCCAGGCATCCAGCGGTGTCCTCACCCGAGCTGATTCTTGAATTGGCTCTTGGGTGCTGGCACTGCCAGCTTGGTTATGGGATACCGGCTTTGAAGCCTTGCGGCTTCCCAACCAGTTCCCTACTGTGCATGTGTGAATGAGAGGAAAGGAGGGGGCTGAACCTCCGACTCACTTCCCCTGACGATTTGAGCTGGAAGTGGGTGCCTGTCAAAACCAGGTACCCCCCCCCCCCCCAGCAAATATGCCAGTGGAGGGGGGGGGGGGCAAACAAGCGGAGCTTTCTCTTTTGGTTGGAGCTCCACTTTAACATTACAATTTGGGGGGGAAGGGGGATCAGTACTGAGCATGCATATTATTTGAAGCATACCTGCAATTGTGTAACAAAGCAAACAGTACACAGCAATAACAAGACACGAGAGTTGGTGGTGCTCCTAATGTTCACACAAATGAAGACACAGCGAGTGTATGGCTGCAATTTAATACTTCTTAGAACATGCAGAGATAATCTGAAGGTTCTTTCATATGATCACATATTTGAATAAAGAAGATGTGTGATCTAAGCAACTTTACCTGTCAAATAATTGTGGGTGTCGGACATAGTAATTACATAATCTCAGAATCTGCAGACCTCCTGGAATTTTTACACATTACATTCCTTAGTGTACAAAAAACATCAGTAGTGTCGTAAAATCAAGTTAATTTTTTACACAGTTAGTTGGGATAAGGAATGTTGTGTGCTGCTTTTAATCAGTTGCTTGGAAATCATAGTATTTATGTAAGTAAAGAGGAACTGTACTTGTCTCCCCCTAAGCCAGTGGTTCTCAAACTCTTTAGTGCCGTGACTCCTTGATAGAATTTACCAAATTGTGGGGACCCATAACAGTAAAATTATTTTCGTAGCGTGGGTTGTCGGCACCCAAGGCAAGACAGGTATTTTGCGTCCCTAACCCATAGACATTTAGCACTCCCTGAGTCCCTTCCACTCGTACAGTATTAAAACCCCTTATGGTACATTTTAGGATGTACCACTCTTTGTTCTCATTTATTTCCCTTTTATCTCTCTCTATCCTAAATTTTCCTATTTTTTTTTTCCTTCCCCCATCACTCTCTCTCCCTTTTTTCTTTGTTCCTCCTCCTCTTCCTCTAGCTTCCATGCATTCTATTTTAATTCCTTCTCTTACTCCTGGGTATTGGTGGGTGGGATGAGTGACAATGCTGGGGGGGAATTCTGTTCAGCCAACTTGGGTGCTCTTGATCAAGGTCATCTGCTGATCTGAAAACTGTAGTGGGGTCTTTTATTGGCAACTATAATTACAGGTAGAGTCACTCACTGTCTCCAACTTTGTGGGGTCTCATAGCAGTGACTCCTATGTTGAAATCAGGAGATAGGGTCTCCTACGGCCCCTCCCACTTCACATTCCTTGCCAGTCAGCTGACCTCTAGTCTCTGCCCCCCAGCCATGCCGTAAACTGAATGGGTGGCTGCAAAGAGGCTGAGTGGGCGGCCGTGGGCTCCAGGAACAGCCCAGCTGGGCAGCCACAAAGGCTGGGAGAGGGGTGCAGGGTTCAGGAACAGCCCAGCTGGGTGGCCACAAATGCTGGTAGAGCAGTGCGCGCACCAGGAACGGCCCAGCTGGACAACCACAAAGGCTGGGAGAGCAGTGTGAGCTCCAGGAACAGCCCAGCTGTTGGGAGTGCAGTGTGGGCTTCAGGAACAGCCCAGCTGGGCGGCCACAAAGGCTGGGAGAGCAGTGCAGGCTTAAGGAACAGCCCAGGCTCTGGTGACCCCTGGCAAATCATCATTTGACCCCCAGGTTGAGAACCACTGCCCTAAGCAATGTCAAGTCCGGAAGCGCCATCAATGGCACCAACATTTTCTCTCTGGCTTTTTTTGAGTTGGGGGTCTTTGCCTATCTTAATTATCCACCTGGGATGATATAACTTCGGATGCATGACGGAGGAGTCCCTTCTTTCCGGCAAATGCCAGAATTGTATTTAATGCCTTATACACACTGGACGTTTTAAAAATGTCAGTAGCGTTGGCTGTAGAATGAGGCTTCCTGGGTTTTTTCAAAACTTCTCCCACAAAAGCTTATGGCTCAAAAATGCTGAATAGCCGCGTTTTATCAGAGTTAGAGCGTTTTTACAGCTTAAAAACTCCTCTTAAAACCCACTAGTTCTGTTTTTTGTATTTTTTTTTTTTTATCCCATCCAGAAGACGTCCCTGCCAAAAAAACGCTGATAACAGCCTATGTGTACAAGGACACATAAGATAACATGCTGGGGAGTTTACTGGCTGCAGAAACAAACGCCTGAAGCCAAAAACAGCCGCTGTAAAAATGTCCAGTGTGCATGAGGCCTAAATGTGGCTACCTCGAACAAGTATAATTGATTTACAAATATAAGCACTGATAAAATATTTTTTTTTTACCCATTTTTAATTTTGCACATGTACCGTACTTATCGGCGTATAACACGCATTTTTTCCCCCTGAAAATAGAGGGGAAATCACGGTTGCGTGTTTATATGCCGATGGCGTACCTCGGAGGAGGAGGGGGACGAGCGCCTCCGGAATCACAGAGCCGTCATGTCCTGTTTACTCGACTCTGACATCACACACACGTCCCGCCTCCGGCACCGACAGTGTTCTGTCAATCACAATAGCTGGTCCAGTGGTGATGGCGGAGGCGGGACTCTGTATGTGACTGCCGACTGGGAGCCGAGTACTGTGAACAGAAGATGACAGCTCGGTGATTTCGGCGGTGCTCGTCCCTCTCCTGATTTCCTGCACTGCATGAGAGATGGTAAGGCTGCAGATGGGCATCAGGCTGCATTGGATGGGCGCAGATCAGGCTGCATATGGGCACCGAAGCTGCATTGGATGGGTGCAGATCAGGCTGCAGATGGGCACAGAGGCTGCATTGAGGCTGCAGATGGGCATCAGGCTGCATTGGATGGCAGCAGATGGGCATCGGGCTGCATTGAGGCTGCAGATAGACACTAATCAGGCTGCATTGATTGGCACTAACCATTATTTTGCTTCAAAGTGGTTTATTTGAAAAAAAAAAAAAAAGTTTTTGTCCTGAACTTTCCTCTTAAATTGGGGTGCATGTTATACGCCGATAAATACGGTATTTAAAAATAAATCCTTGAGTTTAATCCATGGCTTTTTTTTCTCTCTCCTCCAGGTTGACTTCAGACACTTTGGACTTTCATCATGGAAGAGACGGAAGGCCAGGTGGTGCCTCTTACTTCCTCTAGCCCTGAAGAGGCTACTAATAAATCCAGCATGGGCTCAGACAGTCCTCGGGATACCATGCAACTCAAGAAAGAGATCTCACTACTCAACGGGGTCTGTCTTATTGTGGGCAATATGATTGGCTCAGGGATTTTTGTGTCTCCTAAGGGAGTGCTCATTTATTCTGCCTCTTATGGGTTATCCTTGGTCCTCTGGACTGTTGGTGGTATTTTCTCAGTAATTGGAGCTCTGTGCTATGCTGAACTTGGTACCACAATTGTAAAGTCAGGAGCAAGCTATGCATATATCCTGGAGGCTTTTGGTGGATTTGTGGCCTTCATCAGACTGTGGACTTCTCTGCTCATCATAGAACCCACTAGCCAGGCAGTTATTGCCATCACTTTTGCCAACTACTTGGTACAGCCCGTCTTCCCTACCTGTGAACCGCCCTACGTGGCCTCCCGTCTCATTGCTGCTGCTTGCGTATGTACGTATTTTTTATTTATTGTTTCTTATGTAGTGTGCTTTGTTTGCCTATGTACAGCTTCCTCCCCTTTTTTGTGTGTGTGTGCGCTTTGTTTTATTGTAATATTACAAAATTTTTACTTTTAAGGGCTCGTTCACATGGGCGGCCAGGGGCGGTAAAAACAGGTGGTTGGTTTTAGAAAGGCTCTTATAGTAAAAAATCAATACCAAGCGCATTAAACTAAATAATAGACGGCATTTATTCCTACACATTTTGTAATTTTAGTTTAATGCACTAGGTGGCACTGTTGAAGATTTGCATTGGTTTCATATTTATTTTAGGGTGTTGGCATAGTAGTTCCACTGAAACGGATAAAGTCATATATTTAGATGGTATGATTCATATTTCACATGCTGTAAGTGGCTCTATATGACTCAATGGGGGTTATTTACTAAAGGCAAATCCACTCTGTACTACAAGTGCAAAGTGGACTTGGAAGTGCAGTCGCAATAGATCTAAGGGGGACATGCAAGGAAAATAAAAAAAAAGCATTTTAACTTGCACATGATTGGATGATAAAATCAGCAGAGCTTCCCCTCATTTCAGATCAACCCCTCAGATTTACAGTGACTGCACTTCCAAGTGCACTGTCGGTGCAATTTCAAGTGCACTTTGCACTTATAGTTTGCACTCGTAGTGCAAAGTGGATTTGCCTTTCGTAAATAACCCCCCATGTTTATAAAGTTCACCATGGATGATGGGAGTATACACATGAAAGAGTAGCAAGATGGAGGGTATATTTTGGTATATATAAATCGGAGTTAACCGAAAGTATCTGCTCCAGAAGACGGTGCATTTTGATGATGAAACGCGTTGGGTAGGACTTCTGGTTGAGTTCAGAACCTGTGTTTTTGGAGTGCATGTTGGGTGTAGGTAGAGCAGCGTTTCCTGATTGTTTAGTGATCTTGTATACCATAAATGTAAGTGCAATGGCTTTTAGATTTTATTATATTTTTTTTATTAAAGCAGTTTTTCACTATGAGAGCCTTTCTTTTCCATTTGAGCACCAACTATTCTTTCCTAGGGGGGAAAATAACTGGTTATAGTTAATTAAAGATCAAGGAGTATCATGTGGAGTGGTGTTCATACCCTCATTTGGGGTGTCACAGGCGCATTTTGACCCATGTATTGCACAAAAAGGCAACTCTCTGGTAAATGCGGTGTGGAGGTGATGGCACGGGGAAAGCTCCTTTGTAAAGGCACCATGTGAATGTAAGTTGGTATATGTTAAGAGCACTAATACTGGACTTTATATATAATTATTGGACTTATTGAGCAAGTCCTTTCTTTAAAGGTGTTGTAAAGGTACAATTTTTTTTTCTTAAATAGCTTCCTTTACCTTTAGTGCAGTCCTCCTTCACTTACCTCAGCCTTCCATTTTTGCTTTTAAATGTCCTTATTTCTTCTGAGAAATCCTCACTTCCTGTTCTTCTGTCTGTAACTCCACACAGTAATGGGAGGCTTTCTCCCTGGTGTGGAGTGTCGTGCTCGCAACCTACATTGAACTACAGGAGAGTCAGGACGCTCTCTACGTTGCACATAGAGAAATGAGCCGTGTGTTTAGTGGCCGTCCTGACTCTCCTGTTTTGAAAATAGTAATCGATTATTTGTCAATTAATCGATTAGTCGTTTCGGCCCATATATATAGATAGATGGGTAGATTGATTTTATTTTTTTATTAATAATGCTATCAACCACTTAAAGCGGAATTTCACCCTAAATATAAGATCTCCCATGTGATTCAGCATACTGGCGTCAGCGCCAGTATGCTGTTTTTTTTTTTTTTTTTTATCCCACACTTACTGTATTATCCAGTAATTTCATTTTTTTCCCCCGCGGTGGACGGCGCCAGTACAGCGCGTCACATCTTCCGAAAATACCCAATATGGACTCGGGTAATCTCGGAGAAAATGCGGCGCCTGCGCACAGACCTAGGAGCTGACTGCGCAGGCGCCGTATTTCTCCGAGTCCTATTTCGGAGGGCGTAACGCGCCATAGCCGTAGGACTCGGAGAAATACGGCGCCTGCGCAGTCAGCTCCTAGGTCTGTGCGCAGGCGCCGCATTTTCGCCGAGATTACCCGAGTCCATATTGGGTATTTTCGGAAGATGTGACGCGCTGTACTGGCGCCGTCCACCGCGGGGGAAAAAAATGAAATTACTGGATAATACAGTAAGTGTGGGATAAAAAAAAAAAAAACAGCATACTGGCGCTGACGCCAGTATGCTGAATCACATGGGAGATCTTATATTTAGGGTGAAATTCCGCTTTAAAGTGGAGTTCCACCCATTGTTTTATGTTTGTCTGTGCTGCATGCCCTAATCTCATAGTGTCCAGAATGGACAATTTTTATTTATTTTGTTGCTTGTAAATACCTTTATTTTGTAGTCCTTCATTACTTCCTCCTCCTTATTAGCCTAGGCCATTAAGTCACAAGGCTATTTGCAAGGGTTTCTGGGATAGGCATCATGTTTCCCAGTAGTCCTTGCAAACCTGACTGAAACCTATTACATTGCTTGTGCAGCACTGAGCATGTGCAAGATATGCAAAGCTGAATTCCAGGAAGTCATACAGTCTGGCTTCATGATGCCCACACTTAAGATGGCCACGGTCTATTTCTAGATTATAAACTAAATGCTGTAACAACCTAACAAAACAGATCTTAGTTTACAGACTAACTTTACTAGAATACATTAAGCTTGTGTGTTACAGGGGTATTTATATTTAAAAAGTGAAATTGTGGGTGGAACTCCCCTTTAAATTCTTAAAGGCCAACTAAAAATTATATATATATGTGTATATATATATATATATATATATATATATATATATATATATATTACCCAAGAGGACAAATCTTAATATCATATAAAAATCTGTATTCAATCCTTTGGGAGTAATATCAATATCATTATTATTTTTTGTTTCATTTGTGTATCTTAACATAAAAATATGCCTTTTCAAGTTTTTTCTTTTTTTTTTTTTCAACATCAAATATCGTGCAACACAAAAAAATTGTAATTGCTACCATTTTAGTCTACATTTTTAGGTGTTTTTACATTATAGAGGGTTTGTAATACATGCCCAGAGATTTTGGCGCTGCTGTTTTTTTAAAACGTCCTGTGTGCATGAGCCCTTAGGCCCTTTTCACATGGGAAAGACATAGATCAGCAGGGGATCTACAAGCTGATCAGAGCAGAGAGGGGGGGGGGGGGGTGACAAGTCCGTGTCAGCTCAGTTTCTGTAGAGTGGACATGGATTTAGCCTGCTCTGCTCTTTGGGCGGCCGGGTGTAACCGTTGTGGTGTGTGTGTTTTTTTTATTTATGTATTTAGCAGGCGGGATCGGAATGGACGTTGGCGAGTGTAAACGTACACAAGTCCGTCTACACCACAGGTGGCAAACACAAGGCCCGCGGGCCGAATGTGGCCCTCCAGGCCATTTTATGTGGCCCTTGCACCTCTCCAGTCCTCCTCCAGACCCTTAGGCGGCGTACACACGATCGGATATATCCGATGAAAACGGTCCGCGGACCATTTCCATCGGATATGTCCGATCGGGAGTTTGATCCGATGGCGTGTACACACCATCGGATCAAATTCCCCGCCGCCGGAAGGCGCGGTGACGCGGCGGTGACGTTGACGCCGCCGCGTCACCGCCACGTCACCACACCAGGAAGTAAAACACTTCCGCGCATGCGCCGAATCCATTCGGCAGCGGCGCGGCGGCGGTGGGGGCCGACATGTCTGCTGGTAAGTGTACTAACCAGCAGACATGTCGGGCGGACAGATTCCCACCGGATAGATTTCAAAGCATGCTTTGAAATCTGTCGGGTGGACAAATCTGTCCGCTAGCCCATACACACGAGCGGAGATGTCTGCTGAAACGGTCCATCGGACCGTTTTCAGCGGACATATCCCCTCGTGTGTACGAGGCCTTACTTTCTGCTTTCAATCAATGCATCCAACTTCTTCCCAGCAGGAGCATAAGGAAAGGGGGGTGCACTGTGAAATGAGGGAGAGTGGGGGGGGACTCAACTTCTGATGGTGGGGTGGCTCTTGACATCTAATGTAAGGGAAGGGGATGTGCTGGACATCTAATCTTACATATACAACCGGCCCTTTTGAAGTCAATCATAATGCTGATGCGGCCTATGATGAAATCGAGTTTGACACCCCTGATCTACACCAACCAGTCCATAGCAGTGTTGATTTCTGTTGAATACACTCCGACCACCCTGCTAGGACACAACACATTTGTTTCAATACAGAAAAACCTTGATAAGTGTCATGTCTGTCACTGGTGGTAACACATCTCAACCATGTGACTGTAGCTTTGGTTCCCTTTTTGGTATAACCGGATTTCTTTTTGGAATGAACCAGCAGAAAGGGCCTTTGGGAAGAGCAGAAGCAGAATGCTGACGTGTTCATTGCTCAAGGGCTGTACAATGAGTCTGCATCCACGTTCTATCATGCACACCGTCTGTCAGGGAGCAATGGTATGTTCCCATCTATATATATCTCAGACATAAACACATACTCCGACCAGGTCATCGGACACTTCTGGTTTAAATATTCTGTGCTGACAGCTCATCATATGTTTTGTGTGATGATAAATCTTTTTCTGCTGATCAGGTAAACTGATGATTTGTTTTCTTTGTGACTTCTCACCTTCAGGTCTCATCACTTTTATAAACTGCGCATATGTGAAATGGGGGACACGGGTGCAAGATCTCTTCACTTATGCCAAAGTCATTGCATTGATTGCAATCATCATAACGGGCATTGTTAAATTGTGCCAAGGTAAGAGTTCACATCTTGGTTTTGTCATCTGACCTTTTTACAAATATTGTGCTTGTGTTACAGAATGACTGCGAAAAAAGTGCAGTTTTGTATAATGTTAAAGCCTAAGACATTATTTTGTTGAGTGCTAATTCAAAGGTGCAGATCCTGATAGCAACCAATCAGAATTTCCTGTGCGGACCAGAGTTTTTCAATAGCGTTTTTTTTTTTTTTGCGGTTTTCCGCATTAGCGTTTTTTTTTTTTTTTTTTTTAAGTTCTTTTTTTTTAAGTTCTTTTTATTAAGGTATTTCACAATATACAAGAGAAAACAGAACAAACGAACAAAAGACATGCATTACTCAAGCGCATACAATATATACAGGGAGTGCAGAATTATTAGGCAAATGAGTATTTTGACCACATCATCCTCTTTATGCATGTTGTCTTACTCCAAGCTGTATAGGCTCGAAAGCCTACTACCAATTAAGCATATTAGGTGATGTGCATCTCTGTAATGAGAAGGGGTGTGGTCTAATGACATCAACACCCTATATCAGGTGTGCATAATTATTAGGCAACTTCCTTTCCTTTGGCAAAATAGGTCAAAAGAAGGACTTGACAGGCTCAGAAAAGTCAAAAATAGTGAGATATCTTGCAGAGGGATGCAGCACTCTTAAAACTGCAAAGCTTCTGAAGCGTGATCATCGAAAAATCAAGTGTTTCATTCAAAATAGTCAACAGGGTCGCAAGAAGCGTGTGGAAAAACCAAGGCGCAAAATAACTGCCATGAACTGAGAAAAGTCAAGCGTGCAGCTGCCAAGATGCCACTTGCCACCAGTTTGGCCATATTTCAGAGCTGCAACATCACTGGAGTGCCCAAAAGCACAAGGTGTGCAATACTCAGAGACATGGCCAAGGTAAGAAAGGCTGAAAGACGACCCACCACTGAACCAAGACACACAAGCTGAAACGTCAAGACTGGGCCCAATCCAGAACCATTCCATCATGGATGATGATTAAAACAGTTATCTTGATGAAATGAGATCTGTCTACAATCATTTCAGATGGATTTCCTATTCATTCAAGGGCAGAGAGCTCCAGTCCGACTCAGACGCCAGCAAGGTGGAGGTGGAGTACTGGTTTGGGCTGGTATCATCAAAGATGAGCTTGTGGGGCCTTTTCGGGTTGAGGATGGAGTCAAGCTCAACTCCCAGTCCTACTGCCAGTTTCTGGAAGACACCTTCTTCAAGCAGTGGTACAGGAAGAAGTCTGCATCCTTCAAGAAAAACATGATTTTCATGCAGGACAATGCTCCATCACACATGTCCAAGTACTCCACAGCGTGGCTGGCAAGAAAGGGTATAAAAGAAGAAAAACTAATGACATGGCCTCCTTGTTCACCTGATCTGAACCCCATTGAGAACCTGTGGTCCATCATCAAATGTGAGATTTACAAGAAGGGAAAACAGTACACCTCTCTGAACAGTGTCTGGGAGGCTGTGGTTGCTGCTGCACGCAATGTTGATGGTGAACAGATGAAAACACTGACAGAATCCATGGATGGCAGGCTTTTGAGTGTCCTTGCAAAGAAAGGTGGCTATATTGGTCACTGATTTGTTTTTGTTTTGTTTTTGAATGTCAGAAATGTATATTTGTGAATGTTGAGATGTTATATTGGTTTCACTGGTAAAAATACATAATTGAAATGGGTATATATTTGTTGTTTGTTAAGTTGCCTAATAATTATGCACAGTAATAGTCACCTGCACACACAGATATCCCCCTAAAATAGCTAAAACTAAAAACAAACTAAAAACTACTTCCAAAAATATTCAGCTTTGATATTAATGAGTTTTTTGGGTTCATTGAGAACATGGTTGTTGTTCAATAATAAAATTAATCCTCAAAAATACAACTTGCCTAATAATTCTGCACTCCCTGTGTGTATATATATATATATATATATACCAATACATCAGATTCAATATGCAACTGTAGCAAGTGTGCATTGACAGAGGATGCTGTAGGGTGAGGGTGCATCAGATCTCCTTACTGTAGCAACCACAGAGTGCCCATAAAGCTGCTCAACAAGGACCGCTCTCAAGGACCAATTCACTGACTCAAGTCATACATATTCAGCCAGCAGTCCCAGACTCCGCCAGCCATGCACGCCAAACCTTGTTGTACTTCAGCGGACAGCCACGATTAATGTACGTGTCTCTGTACAGGGGAAGGCTGGCGTTCACCGGGCGCCTCCACTGCACCAGAGAGGGGGGGTGTGTTTTTTTTCAATGCATAGCAATATTTTTGCGTGTATAGAAAAGCAACAGGCTGACCAAAGTGCGCCCCGTGGAAGTCGAGACAATGTTCTCAACTATTCCCAAGAGGCACACCTCCATCACCGTTGGCAGCTGGGTCGCTGCAACCTCATTGATCAGGTCCAGTACCATCACCCAGTACCGTTGAACCTCGGGGCACCGCCAGAAAATGTGGGAGAAGTCACCCGGGGAGGCGCCGCATCTCCAGCACTCCGGGGAAGGCGCCGGGTTCATCTTATGAAGCCTGAAGGGGGGGTAGGTAGAACCCGCGCTACGGATCAAATTATCAAGTATCAATAGCTACCTATAGGACTGGTAGCAGTGCTAAAGTGGCAGCCCCTACGTGAAATTCCACCTAAATGGAATTGGATAATGAGTGGGGGTGAGGTAGTAGGTGTTGGCGCCTCTTTATATGAAAAAGTGATGTTGGGTAAATAAAATGCAGCCCTAAAACAAATATGTGCTTACATCCACATTGGGTAAACCATAAAAATAAAAATGAATACAAAAATAAATAAATAAATATACACATGTAAAAAAACGTGCTAATAGATGATATAATATAGTATTATAAGGTGCTCTGTGCCATAAAATTGTATTGAAGTTATATTTAGGCAGTCCATGCAAAAAAGTGCTTAGTGCTTCATGAAATAATTCAAATGGCTGTGATCATTTAGTGCTCCCTCTCCTCATGCTCTGATAGGTCCCTCACTCACCAGATCCAGGTACCCACAAGGGGTTAAAGGCTTTCACAGTGTTAGCCCCTGTGTGGCTCTGTGGCAGTCTCCTCTGGCTTCAGGTGCTTTGGGTCTAATACGGCTCAAAGAAGAAAAAGTGCCCACATAGCCCGGTTTCGTCTAAGCTCCAGATGATGTCATTAGACGAAACCGGTTGAGCGTGATAATCTTTCAGTCGTACACACTCGTGGATCACACACTTTATGATACGCCTGTTACTTTATGCTTAAATGTGAGTACCTGACTTTTTTGTCTACAATAAAAACTTGGCATACTGTATTACGCTATGTGGGCACTTTTTCTTCTTTGAGCCGTATTAGACCTTTGTTTTAGGGCTGCATTTTATTTACCCAACATCACTTTTTCATATAAAGAGGTGCCAACACCTACTACCTCACCCCCACATCTTATGAAGCCTGTGCGGGGTGAAGTATGCTCTATAAACTAATCTTATTTTGCACCAGCCTGTCTCGAATAGAGACAAGTGAGTGAAAAGGGAGATCCCAGACCTCATCCCAGTCGTCCGTGTCTAGAGTGGGGATATCACCCTGCCATCTGGACCGCAGCCCATCCAGAGGAGGGCGAGACACAAAGAGCAAGTACGAGTACAAGTGCGATGTGGGTTTTACGTCACAGTTAAACTTAAGTGTTCTCTCTAACTCCGACTGGGCCACGATGCAGGACGACAACGAGAACTGAGCCGCAAAGGCATGTGACAGCTGGTGATATCTAAAAGTATAGTGCTGGGGTAAGTTAAACATGGAAGAGAGGTCCGAAAAGGGTATCAATGCGTTCTGTGAGACTATGTGTGATATAAGCTTGATGCCATATTTCGACCATGCAAGGGGGTCTAAGAGCTTATAGAAGTGGGATAGGTTAGGATTAATCCAGATAGGGGCATTTGGGGAAATCTCGGTGGGTTTGCATTTTTCAATGGCCCGACCAGTTCGCCAAGCCCGCAGGGTGGTACGAATGGAGGGGGTCAAAGGGTACGGAGCGCGGGGGCCCCGGTAAAGCAGGAGCCGGAGGGCCTCCAGCGAGCCAACCACCAAAGCCTCCAGTACAGTGGAAGCGTTCGTCCCATCCGGCCGCAGCCACCAACTGCGTGGCTAGGTAGTATTTTTATAGCAGTCCGGGAAAGCCATGCCACCCTGCGTCCGCGGCCTCATCAGTGTTGTTAGTCGGTACCTGGGTAGGGACGGACCCCAAATGAAAGAGGGAGAAAATTTGGTTCAGCTTTTTAAAAAAGGACTTGGGCACCCACTGCGGGGAATGGCGGAAAAAGTAAATAAGTTTAGGAACAATCTTAATTTTAATTAGATTCACTCTTCCCCAAACAGACAGGGGGAGATTGTTCCATGCCTTGAGCCTGGATTGGGCTTCTAGCAGCACCGGGGACAAATTTTGCAAAATGTAGTCAGCTGCCGAGGCATAGACGAGCACCCCCAAATATTTAAAGGTGGTGACCCAGCTGAGGGGACTATCAGGTGAGGAGGTGGACCTAGCCGCCTGATCAATCGGAAAGAGTAGGGACTTGGACCAATTCACCCTTAGTCCGGTGACCGAGGCAAATGTGTCAAAGACCATCGGTGCACCCCGCAGCGAGGGACCCATGTCATTAAGGAAGAGAAGCATGTAGTCCGCATACAGGGCCACCCTCTCCTCCAGCAGACCCACCTGAAGACCCCTGATATGTGATGAGGTGCGGAGAGCCTCCGCCACCGGTTCAAGGGCAAACAAGGCCGGAGAGAGAGGGCAACCCTGTCGAGTTCCCCTGAAAAGCCTGAAGGGGACAGACAGTCCACCACCCAGACGTATCGAGGAAGTGGGGGCCCTGTATATCATCTGGAGCCACTTAATAAAAAGTAGTGGGAAACCCATCCTGCGCAGAGTTTCCCACAGGAAGGGCCATTCCACTGTGTCTAATGCCTTTTCGACGTCTGAGGCCACTGCTCGCGTTCCCACATTAAGGTGTTGAGTATGGATGTTGGTGAAAAGTCTCCTAAGATTGACATCTGTAGACCTCCGGCCCATGAAACCCGTCTGGTCTGGATCTATCACTGAGGGCAACATTGGGTATAACTGAAGGGTGAGGAGTTAAGTTAGTATTTTAAAATCCGAATTGAGACGTGCTATGGGTCGGTATGAGGCGCAGGAAGTGGGGTCCTTAGGGGGCTTGTATATCAGCGTTAGGTAGGCATGGTACATGGAGGCAGGCAGACTGCCATCCGTCAGACGCGTGGTATATAGCTGTGCCAACAAGAGGCCTACATGGGCTCTATAGAAGTCTAGTGGAAGTCCGTCCGGACCAGGCGGGAAGGATTGGATGGCCCTCTGAATCTCCAAAGCCATGAATGGTTGCACCAAGGCTTCCCTCTCCTGGTCGGAGAGCCAGCCAAGCGCCAACAGATCCAACAGATCACTTAGCGTCTCAGGCTGGAAATCCGCGGGGAGGCTAGAGGAATACAGAGACTTGTAAAAATCACTAAAAGTCTGTAGGATGTCCGGGGGGGAGGACACGGTCCCGCCCCCCGGGGTCTGCAGGATCGATATCATTGCAAGGGGCTGGTCGTGCTGGGCTATCATGGCCAACAGACGGCCGTTGCGGTATCCCTGCTCAACGGCCCTTTGTTTGCCCTTGTAAATGTCCAGGCGTGTAGCCTCAGCCAAATGCAAATGAAAATCCCTCTGAGCAGCCATCATCGGATCAAACTGAGCTCAGCTTGCACACGTCTGCTCTCCTTCACATCCCGGCCACGCCCCCAATCCACATTAGCGTTTTTAGCGTTTTTAACGTTTTTTTGTTGAATACATTTTTTTTTTTCTTCAGAGGATCATAAACATTAAGCACTGGTGAGTGACGTTTTTGAGCGTTTATCAGCATTGGAGCGTTTTTACAGCTGAAAAACGTCTCTCAGAACCCACTATTTATTTTATTTTGATTGACGGGCTGCTAAGGCATGTCACGCCTTCTCACTTTGGGTATTTTCGGAAGGCGTGACACGCCTTAGCAGCCCGTCAATCAACTCCTCTTGGCTTAGGAACGCCCATTCCCCGCAGGATTCCCCGCTCGGAGCCGGATAACAACGGCTCATAAATCAATAAGTACAAAAAAAAAAAAAAGCCCAGCATACTGCAGATGTTAGCAGGATGCTGGATCTAATGTCAGAAAGTTGATTTGTGGGTGAACCTCCGCTTTAAGTGAACCAGACTGCGTTTCAACTGCCCTAAAACCTGAGTGCAATAGGTTGGCATAGCATCGTGGCCACAGCGTACAACCCTGTGTGGCTGCCTATTTGTGTTTTGGTGGGCGGTAAAACCGTAGCTCATCTGGCTGATTTTACCATCCCATGGCAACCAATTTGAACGAGCCCTTTAGTAGTGGAGGTCAGAACCAGCTTGGATCCTTAAGACTTCAATGATTTAATGTGATTCTTCAGTCACTTGTGCAAAAATGTAAAAGTCCGCAGCTACAAAAATGGTAGTGTCTGACTTTTAATAAACGGATGCCTGTTCAGGGGTTCAGTCCTCATCCAGGTCAGTTTCTTTACTGATCTTCGGTTCCTGGCGACCCCTTTTGTAAAAGGTTGTAAAGCTTCATGTTTTTTTCACCTTAATGCATGCTGTGCATTAAGGTGAAAAAACATCCGATGCTTACAAGCCCCCCCCCCCCCGTTTACTTGCCTAAACCCTTGAAAGTCCCGCCTTGTGAACGTGGTGGCTTCTTGGGCCGGTTTTCTCGGCTGTTCTCAGCTCTTTATTGGACGATTGATGGCAGCGCAGCCATTGTCTCCCGCGGCTGTCAATGAACTTAATGACGCGGCGAACCAAGGGCGGGGCTGAGTGATACACTTTGGTGGGTATGGCCGCCGACTATATCACGGGAGCACGTCTGCAATCTAATCCCCTTTGGGAGAGCGCTTCCCAGAGGGGGGTTAGCACTTGCAGGGAGGAGCCGAACAGCCCCTGACGGACCCCAGAAGAGGAGTATCGTGGCCACTCTGTGCAAACGAACTGCACAGTGGAGGTAAGTATGACATGTTTGTGATAAAAAAAAAAAAAGAACCTTTTACTAGCCCTTTAAGTAACAAGAGCACAAACAGAAATTCTTCAGGTTTCTCTGTTTTATAGGATCAGATATTTTGTATATTGGCTGCCGGCTGGGTTTCCAAACCTGAAAAATTGATTGTAGGTCTTTTATAAGATCTAAACTGCCCCTCCATGTTGGTGCAGGTAAGGCAGGTATAGAGCAGTCAGGCATGCCAATTACAGAAACGCTGACCCTTTACCCTGCGTGTGCAAGATGAGCCCCTGGTTCACATTGGTGCGATTTAACATGTAAAAATGCATGTCAGATCGACGGCAATTGCCAGCATTGGCACCGTCCTAATCAGTACGGTGCCGCACCAATTTCAGAAAGTAGTTTATGTGCTACGTTTTACGGTTTCGGGTGTGATTTTTTTTTTTTCTTCAGCCCACACAGATGTTTCTATAATCGCAGCCGAAATCAGGACTGACATGCGGGAGTGAAATTGTGTGAGTTTAGCTGAACTTGCACGGCTTCATTCCTGCAGCTCAGTGTGAACCTGGGCTGAATGCATCACAGCACTTACAGTGCACTGCAGCATACATATGAAAAACAAAGCAGGGCCTATTTTGTATGGTAGTTTGGTTCCAGTCTAATCGGTTAGGACTGGCTGATCTTTCTGTGCAGTACCGATCATATGACTGAATGCCTAATCATTTTGGTCACGTGACTCCCTGCTGTGATATTTCAGAGCAGCAGTCTACCAAGGTAAGTTGGTTGTGCCTTCTGCTACTGTTTGGATACTAAAATAAGGATTTTTTTTTTGTTTTGTTTTTTTAAACAAGTCTGCTTTAATCTAGAACAGTACAATATTTTTAAACCATTTATCATTGCATCTGAATAGGTCTGATAACTGGACATGGTTGTGGACATTTTGATCTAATTTGCTTTGCGATAAATGTAAATAGCTAGTGGCTGTCTATCAAATGTAATGTCAGGGTGGATGCACTATAACGGTGGTCATCAACCCCGTCCCCGGGGCCCACTAACAGGCCAGGTTTGCAAGATAACTGAAATCCATCACAGGTGATAGATATCATGTTGCTGCTCAGTGATTGTAGTATTCTAGTCTGCATCTCCCCCAAGGTAATACATAAAACCTGGCCTGTTAGTGGGCCCTGAGGACGGGGTTGATGACCACTGCCCTATAAGACAAAAGCACTCCCAGTTCTCATTAGATGTTCTGAGCTGTGAAGATCACAAGTTGGCTGTCTGCTCTATTGTTCCTGTGATTTGTCTCCCCAGGCCGCACGGAGAACTTTGAGGATTCGTTTGCCGGGTCATCATGGGACGCTGGTGACATATCTTTAGCTCTGTATTCTGCCCTCTTCTCTTATTCCGGCTGGGACACGCTGAACTATGTCACCGAGGAAATTAAGAACCCAGAAAGGTATCAATCATTTTAGGAAAAGCAAGCATTTGGCTAGATGGCAATTCACTATAGGAATTTTTCGGTCTTTAACATCCACCCCTGGTCTTTCACACTGGGGCGTTTTACCGGCACTTAAGCGTTAAGAAAAAAAAAAAGCGTGTGAAAGAAGCTGCATCTGCAATTCCAATGTGAACCCCCCCCCCCCCAGTGTGAAAGGGGCCTTAGTAAAGAGAAAATATGTAGAATGACCAACCAAATACTGTTGTGTGCCCAGCTGTTCTGTTCTCTGGCCAAATTGTAATTTTTGCAAGCAATACGTAAAATATATAGAGTAAGCCCGTGTGTACAATCCCACTTGAAGATGGGCGATTTCACTCAATGTGCCCATCTAGATAACAGTGTGTTTTTTTTTTTCTTTTTTTGACTTTGACACTCTTATTAGGTGTTTAAACCAACCAAAAATCGAGTTTCCTGCAAAAAGAGAAGTAGTATACTCTCCTCTCTGGAGGCCTGTCACTGCTACCCCCCCCCCCCCCCCCAGCTCTGCAGCCTCTCGTCCATCGTTACTGCGCTCAAAACTCCAGAACTCCAGAGGATAATGGGACATTTGTTTAATTAAAATAAAATCTAAATTATTTTGTTTCAATAAGTGTTTATTGAAAGTATGCAGCAAGTGTACATTAAATAAATTCATACAGCTAGATTCACGTAACCCTTTCTGCCGGCGTAGCGTATCTTCTTTACGCTACGCTGGCGCAACGTTGAGAGGCAAGCATGGTATTCACAAAGCAAATGCTCTCAACGTTGCGCCGACGTAGCGTATAGTTGTCGGCGTAAGTCAAAGTAGGTAGAAGTGGGTGTGTAACATTTAAATAACAACAAAAACCTGGGGAATGCCCAGGGAATAACCAAGCCTAGAAGAAGGGAGACCATATAGTTAAAGACAACAAAGCTGCTTGACACTATGTGTCTAGACTATATCGATCAAATTGGGTTGGTTGGGATTTTCAAGGTACTGATATGGAGGCATATGTCAGATAAAAAAGTAGATTTATTACATATAAAACAGTACAAAAATAAAACAATGGGACAGGCCCCCACAATTCAGACACAGTATCGGGTATTTGTTAAAACAAAACAAAACCGTATGGGTCAGATGCGTGGAGCCGATCCTCGACCGGTTTCGCTGTTTGATACCGCTTCTTCAGAAGGATCTACGACGGCAGATGGCCTGGAATGAACCACTAACAGTCGCGCCCCCCCAAAAAGAACACAAATGGCTCACGCCGGGGAAGCTGACAATAGCTCAAAATAGTAAAGGTTGATTGAGTACACTGGGGGAAAAGGGCGGCAGCATCACAAAATAATAGGCACAGGTAGAGGCCTAGTGTGGTATAGAGAGAGCCGGTAACGCTGGTAAGCAGACAGCTTGTCGTGATGGCCGGTGTACATCCCCAGGGAGAGCTTGTCGTATAACCAAGCCTACTTACCGACCAGCTAGCAGAACAACCAATTAACCTGTCTAACAGTATGCGTTAAAAACAGGGGTTTTGTCCGCACAGATTTGCAAATGCATGCGTGAGCCACAGAGCCGCGCCAAGGCACCCCACTATCTGTGGTCCTAACACTAAACAGTGAGTGTCCTCACAATGGAGGCACATGCATTCTAATGGATAGATGAGGGCAGGTGGACTGAAGGGGAGGTGGACTTAAAGGTGCAGGAGCACACCAAACACCCAGCATGTAGCACAATGGCTGCAAAGGTGTTGGTGCACTGCTGCACCAATATAAACACCACAGGTGAAGCATAAACGTGTCCACCGCCCCCATCTATGGCTGGCAATCGCAGTAAGTAGCATTGGAAGGCTAAAGCGTGACCCCATGCAAATGATGGGCTGAGCTTCAAAAAACGAACTGCGCATGCGTCGTATCTTGGACACATCCCAGTGCGCATGCACAGTCGCGTCAAAATAACTGGATAAGATATGTCAAAACACTGCCTACGACGTGAACGTAACCTACGCACAGCCCTATTCACGTACTACGTAAACGACGTAAAAATCGACGGCTGTTCCCTCATCCATACCTTTGCATGGGTTGTGCCTCCTATATGAGGAATAACTTTACACCGGCAATAACCCTTACGCAAATCGCTTAAAACATTCGCCGGGCGCAAGTACGTTCGTAAATCGGCGTATCTTACTCATTTGCATATTTAACATGGGTACGCCGAATGCGTCCAGCGTAACTTTGCGCCCACGATACGCCGGCAAGTTACGTCGGACGGCTGAAGCCAAATTTTTTGACGTATCTAGCTTGGGGAATCGAAGCAGAGATACGACGCCGCACATTTGTACTTACGACGGCGTATCTTTAGATACGTCGGCATAAGTCCGACGTGAATCCGGCTGATAGTTTTCAGAACAATTGTATCACAGAACAGCATAAACTTTTCAAGACCAATGTGTGATCAAATCAGCCACAGTCCATGAAGTAATATGCTATGCAAGTATCCCCCTGAACTTGACATACAGAAGTCTAAACATGTCGTCACATAGTACATCCTTAAAAAATAGAAAGCATCTTAAAATCAATAGCCATGACTGTAGTCATTGCCTATATACTAGTCTGCACAATCGGTTTAGAAATGTTGATATAAACACACAGGCTACACCAATCATGTGGCAGTATTGGACATTGTAGACAATATGATTATTAGTTGAGGGGGTTTAATTTTCAAGTACCAGAGTAAGTTAAAAAAAAGGAGGGGGGGGGAAGAGAGAAGAAGATGAAAGAAGAGGAAAGTAGGAGGGGAAAAAAATACACAGTAAGGGAGAGGAGAGGTGCCAGGGAATGAGTTCAAACCATGCATTGGATCATACAAATAACAGCGACCTATCGATGTTAAGGAGGAGATGGTAATTTTTCCAAGGGGACCATATAGGTTCTAAATTGTATGTGCTATCATTTAAATTGGCTGCCACTCTGCCCCCCTCCCCGCATTAAAAAAATAAGTCAGCAGCTACCCATACTGTAGCTGCTGACTTTTAATATTTGGACACTTACCTGTCCTAGAATCCAGCGATTTTTGGCACCCCGGCCAGTGTTTCCATCGGCTCTCCGGTGCTGCCATTACCTGTAAGGGAATCTGGCAGTGAAGACTACTGCGTGAAGTGCACTGCGCTTTATGAATGGCTCGGCGGAGGAGGGGGGCCAAACTGCTGACGAAATTGGTCCTCGGTAAGGGCCGACGGAAGTGGGGATGGATCCCTGTCAAAAACATGAGGGACCCAGAAGGTTGTGGCTATCGCTAAAGACTACTATAGTGATTGTCCACTTCCCCCAGCGGCCCCTCAGGTAAGAGCTATGGATCAAATAGTCAAAACATACACGGCTCTCCTTCCCAATCTATGAATCAGAGGAGCGCTGTATGTTTTTTCACTGTTTGATTTACTATATTTTTTAAATATTGATACAGGAGATAAGAAAATTGGTGGGGTGGGGGGGTGCTAATGTTGGCATGGATCATGAGATATACAGTGCGGAAAATAAGTATTTTAACACCCTGCTATTTTGCAAGTTCTCCCACTTGGAAATCATGGAGGGGTCTGAAATTGTCATCGTAGGTGCATGTCCACTGTGAGAGACATAATCAAAAAAAAAAATTCCAGAAATCACAATGTATGATTTCTTTAACTATTTATTTGTATGATACAGCTGCAAATAAGTATTTGAACACCTGAGAAAATCAATGTTAATATTTGGTACAGTAGCCTTTGTTTGCAATTACAGAGGTCAAACGTTTCTTGTAGTTTTTCACCAGGTTTGCACACACTGGAGGAGGGATTTTGGCCCACTCCTCCACACAGATCTTCTCTAGATCAGTCAGGTTTCTGGGCTGTCGCTGAGAAACACAGAGTTTGAGCTCCCTCCAAAGATTCTCTATTGGGTTTAGGTCTGGAGACTGGCTAGGCCACGCCAGAACCTTGATATGCTTCTTACAGAGCCACTCCTTGGTTATCCTGGCTGTGTGCTTCGGGTCATTGTCATGTTGGAAGACCCAGCCTCGACCCATCTTCAAAGCTCTAACTGAGGGAAGGAGGTTGTTGCCCAAAATCTCGCAATACATGGCCCCGGTCATCCTCTCCTTAATACAGTGCAGTCGCCCTGTCCCATGTGCAGAAAAACACCCCCAAAGCATGATGCTACCACCCCCATGCTTCACAGTAGGGATGGTGTTCTTGGGATGGTACTCATCATTCTTCTTCCTCCAAACACGGTTAGTGGAATTATGACCAAAAAGTTCTATTTTGGTCTCATCTGACCACATGACTTTCTCCCATGACTCCTCTGGATCATCCAAATGGTCATTGGCAAACTTAAGACGGGCCTTGACATGTGCTGGTTTAAGCAGGGGAACCTTCCGTGCCATGCATGATTTCAAACCATGACGTCTTAGTGTATTACCAACAGTAACCTTGGAAACGGTGGTCCCAGCTCTTTTCAGGTCATTGACCAGCTCCTCCCGTGTAGTCCTGGGCTGATTTCTCACCTTTCTTAGGATCATTGAGACCCCACGAGGTGAGATTTTGCATGGAGCCCCAGTCCGAGGGAGATTGACAGTCATGTTTAGCTTCTTCCATTTTCGAATGATTGCTCCAACAGTGGACCTTTTTTCACCAAGCTGCTTGGCAATTTCCCCGTAGCCCTTTCCAGCCTTGTGGAGGTGTACAATTTTGTCTCTAGTGTCTTTGGACAGCTCTTTGGTCTTGGCCATGTTAGTAGTTGGATTCTTACTGATTGTATGGGGTGGACAGGTGTCTTTATGCAGCTAATGACCTCAAACAGGTGCATCTAATTTAGGATAATAAATGGAGTGGAGGTGGACATTTTAAAGGCAGACTAACAGGTCTTTGAGGGTCAGAATTCTAGCTGATAGACAGGTGTTCAAATACTTCTTTGCAGCTGTATCATACAAATAAATAGTTAAAAAATCATAAATTGTGATTTCTGGAATTTTTTTTTTTGACTATGTCTCTCACAGTGGACATGCACCTACGATGACAATTTCAGACCCCTCCATGATTTCCAAGTGGGAGAACTTGCAAAATAGCAGGGTGTTCAAATACTTATTTTCTGCACTGTACATACTTGGATATGGCCACACTGGACCAATGTATGCAATAGAAATCATACCTGGGAATCGGCTTTGTTTCCTTTATTGGTAGGTTGTTGGTGTATAGCCAGCATTACTTTAGCTTGTTAAACAGCCTGTAGACTTCCAGATCACAGCCACGGCCTGCACTGCTTTTTTTCCACTGATTTCTTTATTTGGTCTTCATTCTGCACGCTGGTGTTAAAGAAAAACCCCGGCCTAATGAAAGCTTTTTGGATCTCAAACTATTGCCAAGAATGTTTCATTGCATAATTTTATATACTGTACATACATGGAGGGCAGACATATTTGCTACTTTTATTTACATTACTGCAGGCTCTGTTTCTGTTTTTTCAGCAACACACCTGAAGTGGTTGATTTTATTTCTTTCTTTCACAATGAAAGCGCATGAGCCAACTGACAGCAATGCATTCTCTACGTGACGGCTTCTTAATTCCAATAGTTTTATGCTTCATTTCCCAACGGGCTATAAAGCTAGTACAGACGCCAGGAAAAAAAGCAGCGTTTTTTCCCCAAGATTTTTCCCGCGTTTTGCATTGAATTCAGTGCACGTTTTGCCGTGCTATTTTTTAGCCGCGTTTTTCTGTTTCTATTCAAAATCGATGGTTCCCTATGGGGGCCCATTGATTTGAATAGAGGTCGCACCAGAGGTCGGATCTAGATGATTTGACTTGCGGGGCGACTGGTGTGCAGAGAATCTTGAAGGGAAACCCTGCACAAAGTAAAAAAATATTTGCGTGAGGTCTCCCCCCCCCCCCCCCCCCCCCCCCAGGATGATACCAGACCCTTCGGTCTGGTATGGATTTTGAGGGGAACACCTACGCCAAAAAAAACAGCATTGGGGTTCCCCCAAAATCAATACTGGACCCTAATTCGAGCATGCCAGCCGGTCAGGAATAGGGGTGAGGACGAGCGAGCCCCCCCCCCCCCCCCCCCTGAGCTGTACCAGGCCGCATGCCCTCAACTTGGGGGAGGTGGGTGCTTTGGGGCAGGGGCACACTGCGCCCCCCACCCCAAGGCACCTTGTCCCCGACAACCCTGGCCGTTGGTTGCCGGGGTCTGCGGGCGGGGGGCTTATCGGAAGCTGGGAGCCCCCTTTAATAATGGGGCCCCCAGATCCCAGCCCCCCACCCTACGTGAATGAGTAGGGGTACATCGTACCCCTACCCATTCACCGGGAGGAAAAGTGTCAAGAAAATAAAAACACAACACAGGTTTTTAAAATATTTTATTAGCCAGCTCGGGGGGTCTTCTCCGCTCTCCGGGGGTCTTCTCCGCTCTCCGGGGGTCTTCTCCGCTCTCCGGGGGTCTTCTCCGCTCTCCGGGGGTCTTCCTCTGCCTTCGGGGGTCTTCTGCCGCTCTCCGGTTACCGTCTTCAGGGCTGGCCGCTGCTATATTCTTGCAGCTCTTTTACTAGCAGCAAGCCAACCCGCTCTTCCACGTATCCTTCTGCCTTTGGCTCGAATAAGGGTCTGGTATGGATTTTCGGTGTAGGTGTTCCCCTTAAAATCCATACCAGACCGAAGGGTCTGGTATCATCCTGGGGGGGAACCTCATGTAATTTTTTTTTTGTGCGGGGTTCCCCTTCAAGATTCTCTGCACACCAGTCGCCCCGCAAGTCGGATCATCTTGATCCGACCTCTGGTGCGACCTCTATTCAAATCAATGGGCTCCTATAGGGAACCATTGATTTTGAATAGAAACTGAAAAACGCGGCTGAAAACCAGCGTGGCAAAACGTGCATTGAATTGAATGCAAAACGCGTGAAAAACGCTGCTTTTTTTTCTGGCGTCTGTACTAGCTTTACAGCCCGTTTTTTAAAATGTTCATGCAAATGAAGCCTTAAAGAGTTATTGCGCATTGTTTGCTCCCTCTGGTGGCTAATCAACAAATCTTCATAATTAATATAATAAATATGGAAGAGCAAATGTGCAAAACAATAAATACAAATATTAATCCAATCATAAAGACTATAGGGTCACAGCCAGATGTGTTTTTTTTTTTTCACCTTCATGAATAGGATGCATGAAGGTGAAAAGACACAAGGGTTTACAACCACTTTTTAAAATGTATTTTGCTATACACCGATCAGCTATAACATTACGATGACCTACTTAATATTGCGTTGGTCCCTCTTTTGTCGCCAAAACGGCCTTGACTTGTTGTGGCATGGATGCTACTAAACCTCTAAAGGGATGCTGTGGTATTGGACAGTAAGTTGTTAGGGGTGGGCAACGTTGGCCCTCATGCTGTGGTGAAACTACAAATCCCAGGAGATGTTTCAAGACCCTGACAATCATAGGCATGACTCCTAGAGGCAGAGGCATGATGGGATTTGTAGTTTCACCACCGCTGGGGGGCCAAGGTTGCCTAATCCTGCTTTAAGTTGTAAGGTAGGGCATTCGTGGATTGGACTTTGGTTTTTAAAGCACATCTCACAGATGCTCCATTGGATTGAGATTCTGAGAATTTAGAAGTCAATGCCTCAAACTTGTCGTTCCTGAAACCATTTTTGAACCATTTTTGCAGTGTGGTAGGGGGCATTATCCTGTTGAAAGAGGCCTCTGCCATCAGGGAATACTGTTTTCCTGGTCAGCAACAATATTTAGGTAGGTGGTCTGTGTCAAAGTGCCAACCACATAAAAAAGGAGCCATAAGGTTTCCCAGCAGAACATTGCCCAAAGCATCACACTGTCTCAGCTGATGTGCCTTCTTCCCATACTGCATCCTGGTGCCATCTCTTCCCCAGCTACCGTGTTTCCCCGAAAATAAGCCCGGGTCTTATATTCATTTTGTCACCCAAAAACACACTAGGGCTTATTTCTTTCTCGTACATCACGGGACACAGAGCGGCATATTCATTACTATGTGGGTTATATGGAGTACCTTCAGGTGTGGACACTGGCAATCTTCAAACAGGAAGTCCCCTCCCTATATAACCCCCTCCCCTAGAGGGAGTCCCTCAGTTTTTTCGCCAGTGTCTTAGGTGTTGGTCACGGAATAGCTTTGCTCCACATCCTTTGGGATTAAGGGCGGGCTAACCGGATCTGTCCAAGGAGCCTCAGTGCCAAAGTGGACAGTACCCGGGCCCCAAACCGTGGGGTTTTGCCTATAATGCTCCTCTTTGGAGGGCTGGACCCTGGGCCCAGGACTTGGAGTTTGCAAAAACCATAAGGTTCCTGTTTTGCCAGGGTGCTATATAGGTCCAGGACAGTGGGTACCTTCATAGGACCCCAGGGCCTGAAGGTCTACTACGCTACCCACGGAGATGGGAGAAGACTGGATCAGTTTGCTGGTCAAACATCCTGCAGCATGGAGCAGGTAAGGGGGAGCCTGCGGGACTTGGTTCGACAGCAGGCTCCCCGGGGTAACCTAAAAGGGGGGATAGCCTGAGTATGCTCTGCATGGGCAACTGTGATCACTATGTCTTAGAGACAGGATGACACCCTTTCTCCCCCCATCACTAGGCCCCCCTGTCTAAAGTGTGTTGCTAGCTAACCTGCTGTTGCTTCCTAGAGGCTAGTAAAGGATCCTTAGGGGCCTTAAAAGAGTCCTACCTGGCCGGGAGTTTTGAATCTGCCGCCGTTTCTGCGCCATGGATCTCCAGCAGCGCGGCTCCTCCATGTTCTTCCTGTTTCCGGGTACGCGCGCGCGCGCGTGCACGCGCGCGTCTTATTGACGAATTTTCGCGCCATCCAGACAGGAGGGCGGGGGGGGGCGGGCCTGCGGCGTCATACAGGGGCGCGCCCTTCTGCTGTTATAGACAGCAGGCCTTGTCAGGGCTCAGTCTGTGGCTGATTGTTTCAAGAGAGGACGCAGGGCGGCAGAACAGTGACTCCCGGTGGCGGAAAAGGGGTAGTACATGTGGACTTTGTCCCAATGTCTATTGTTAAGCCAAAGAATCCCCCTTATTTGACAGCAGGTTGGAGGCTGGCAAACTTAAGTTAGGGGCATTGTGTATGGTCATAGAAAATATATAATTATTTAAAAAAAAAAAAAAAAAAAAAAAAGACCAACATACGGGCCCATCAGTTTGTGGGGACACTAGTAATCTACTTTCCCCTAAACTCTGGAATTGTACTCCTGGCCACTACAGTCTGTTGTGTGGGCGGAGTCCCTCGATTTTGTATTATGGCTTCCAAGGGTTCGGGGTCAAAGGGTACAAAAAAGACCAAAAAACAAAAGGGTTCCCTTTCTGATTCTGATATGCCGATTCTTTCCCCGCAGCTTATTAATTTAAGAAGCGCCTTGGATGAGCCATTAGGGGGATCTGGTGCGGAGGCTGGCCCAGATCAGCCCAGCCCTGTGTTTATCACAGAGGAGATGCTAGCCGTATCCCTAGGGGGGCTAGAAGAGAGAATAGCAGCATTGATCGCTAGAGCTATTCCTGGTAAGAAACGGGTTAGATCCCCATCACCAGGGAGTGTATCCTCAGATGCTGAGATTCTCTCTCCGGAGGAATTAGAATCACAGGAGGATCAACTGGACCTGAACCGAGAGGGTTCAGGGATTGAGGGGTCTACCTCTGAGGAACCATTTTCAGACTCCCAGACGGAAAGACTGTGGGTACAGTCTTTGACGGACATGGTCCGCTCGGCATTTAGTTTGCCATTACCAGAACCTCAGGTTCCTCCGGTATCCTCTCTGGGCTCTTTGAGAGCCCCGTTAAGCAACGCAGTTTTTCCGGTCCATCCTCTCTTGGAGGAATTGATCTTTCGGGATTGGGTACGGCCGGACAGGGTTTTTCTGCCACCGAAAAGATTTGCGGTCATTTATCCCATGGAGGAAAAATTCTCCAAGAGATGGAAGCTCCCAGTAGTGGATGCAGCCATCTCATGTGTGAATAAATCACTAACTTGCCCGGTGGAAAATATACATATGTTTAGAGATCCGGTTGATAAAAGATTAGAAACACTTTTAAAAGCATCCTTTGCTACGGCAGGAGCAGTGGTGCAGCCAGCGGTAGCTGCAATTGGAGTTTGTCAGGCATTAAAAGACCAGACAAAAGAGATGTTAGAAGACATGCCTACCCAACAAGCAGAAGAGTTTGCTGACATTCCCAGAGTTCTGTGTTTTGCGGTAGATGCTATAAAAGATTCCATCCAGCAGGCTTCTCGTTTATCACTATGTTTGGTACACATGAGAAGGCTCTTATGGTTGAAGAACTGGGCGGCAGAACCCCCATGCAAAAAGCTTCTGGCAGGATTTCCCTTCCATGGAGGGCGACTCTTCGGAGAGGATCTGGATAAATATATTCAGACTATTTCAAATGGCAAGAGTACCCTTTTACCGGTCAAAAAGACATTCCGGGCTCCTACATTTAAAAGGCAGCTTTTTCCTGTCTCGGGGCCCTCTAATTCCAGGCAGTATCGACGGCCGCCTGCGCGATCCAACGGTAACAGTAGATCGCAGGGACAAACCCCTGGGGGTAAGAAGCCGTGGTATCGCAAGCCGTCAAAGGCAGCCCCTAAGTCTGCCTTATGAAGGGGCGCCCCCACTCTCACGGGTGGGGGGAAGGCTTCGTCTCTTCTCAGAAGTTTGGGAAGCCAAGATCCCCGACAAATGGGTCCGGGCATCTGTAACCACAGGTTACAGACTGGAATTTCTGAGGTATCCTCCGCCTCATTTTCAAGAATCAAGGCTACCAAGGGATCCAGCAAGGAAGGCCTCAATGCTGGCAGCCTTGGATCACCTGCTTTGCCAGGACGTAATTTTAGAAGTGCCAGCCCAAGAGCAAGGCCTAGGTTTCTATTCCAATCTCTTTGTCATACCAAAGCCCAACGGCGATGTCAGGCCAATTTTGGACCTAAAGAGGTTAAACGGTTATCTAAGGGTGCGGTCCTTCCGGATGGAATCCATCCGGTCAGCAGCCGCCGCGCGTCAGAACGATTTTCTGGCCTCCATAGACATAAAAGATGCTTACCTTCATGTACCAATCTGTCAGTCGCATCAAAGGTTTTTACGCTTCGCGGTCGGGCAGCGACACTTCCAATTCAGGGCGCTCCCTTTCGGGCTGGCCACGGCCCCCCGGGTATTCACGAAGATCCTAGCCCCAGTTCTGGCCAATTTAAGAATCCAAGGAGTCACAGTCCTAGCATACTTGGACGACCTTTTAATTATAGATCATTCACGGACGGGTCTGCAGAAGGCAGTAAACCTCACGGTTCGGTACCTCGAAGAATTCGGCTGGGTCCTAAACCAGGGAAAGTCAGCATTCCAGCCTACAAAGCAGTTGGAATACCTCGGCATGAGGTTAGACACGGAACGTCAAAAGGTGTTCCTGCCCCTTGTAAAGATCAAGGCGATCAAGGGGTTGGTTCAGTTGGTTATAAACAAGAGAAGACCAACTATTCGCCTGTGTATGCGATTACTAGGCAAGCTAGTGGCCACATTCGAGGCAGTACCATACGCTCAGATCCACACTCGCGTCCTACAGGCAGCCATTTTAGCAACCTGGGGCAAGAGGGCACATGCCTTAGAGTCCCCTTTGACGCTATCATCAAGGGTCCGACAAAGCCTGGCCTGGTGGTTGAACCCTCAGAACCTTCTAAAGGGAAGATCCTTCAGCCCTGTTGTCTGGAAGGTAGTTACCACAGACGCCAGCCTGGCAGGCTGGGGGGCGGTCTTCGAGGGGTTCTCCCGCCAGGGAACTTGGGTGAAAGCAGAGAGGCAGCTCTCCATCAATATCTTGGAAATCAGAGCGGCTCGCCTAGCCCTGTTGGCGTGGACCTCCAGATTAAAGGGGTTCCCGGTGAGAATCCAGTCAGACAATGCCACGGCGGTGGCATACATAAACCACCAAGGGGGAACCAGGAGCCAGGCCGCTCAAAGGGAAGTGAACTTGATTTTTCAATGGGCAGAGGCTCATGTACCCTGCATTTCAGCGATATTCATTCCAGGAGTGGACAACCTGCAGGCAGACTTCTTAAGTCGCCAGAGTCTGTTGCCAGGGGAGTGGTCTCTGCATCCCCAGGTCTTTCAGACAATCTGCCAGAGGTGGGGAACGCCAGACGTAGATATAATGGCATCCAGGTTCAACAAGAAACTAGACAGGTTCGTGTCGCGAGCGAGGGATCCGATGGCCTGCGGAACCGATGCGTTGGTGTGCCCTTGGCATCAATTCAAACTTCTATATGCATTTCCTCCACTACAGTTACTCCCCCGCCTGTTGCGCAGGATCAGAGTGGAGCACAAGCCAGTCATTCTAATAGCTCCAGCTTGGCCCCGGAGGGCTTGGTACTCGCTAGTCCTGAATATGGCAGTGGGAGACCCTTGGACTCTTCCTCTACAACCAGACCTACTCTCACAAGGTCCGATCCTCCACCCTACATTACAGCGTCTAAATTTGACGGCCTGGAGGCTGAATCCCTGATTCTCAGGGGTAGGGGTCTGTCTAGGCAGGTAATCCCTACCCTGATTAAGGCTAGAAAGCCGGTCTCCAGGGTAATTTATTACAGGGTGTGGAGGAATTATATAGGCTGGTGTGAATCCAAAAGATGGAATTGCCGCAAATATACTATTGATAGGGTGTTAAGTTTTCTCCAGCTAGGAGTGGATAAAGGCCTGGCACTAAGCACAATCAAAGGACAGATCTCAGCTCTGTCAGTGTGGTTTCAGAGGCCGCTGGCCACCCACTCGCTGGTAAAGACCTTCTTACAGGGGGTCTTGCGTATTAATCCTCCTGTCAAGTCACCAGTTTGTCCTTGGGACTTAAATCTTGTCCTGTCCACTCTACAGAAACAGCCTTTTGAGCCTCTGGCTGAGATTCCTTTACTCTTACTGACAAGAAAATTGGTTTTCTTGGTCGCCATAGTTTCGGCCAGGAGAGTGTCAGAATTAGCAGCCTTATCGTGTAAGGAACCATATCTTGTTCTGCATAAGGACAGGGCAGTTCTCCGGCCCCATCCTTCCTTTCTACCAAAGGTTATATCCAAATTTCACTTAAACCAGGATTTGGTACTTCCATCCTTCTTTCCAAAACCTACATCTAGAAAGGAGGGGTTGCTGCATACCTTGGATATTGTCCGGGCCATGAAGGCCTATCTTAAAGCTACAGAAAAGATCCGGAAAACAGATGTGTTATTCGTTCTACCAGATGGCCCCAAGAAGGGGCAGGCAGCTGCAAAATCCACCATCTCAAGATGGATTAGACAATTAATCATTCAAGCCTACGGGTTGAAGAGGTTGCCTCCTCCGTTGTCGGTGAAGGCCCATTCTACCAGGGCCATGGGCGCCTCTTGGGCAGCACACCATCAGATCTCTATGGCTCAGATATGCAAGGCAGCAACGTGGTCATCAGTCCACACGTTTACAAGGTTTTATCAACTAGACGTGAGAAGGAATGCGGATTCTGCCTTTGGACAGGCAGTACTACAGGCTGCAGTTTGAAATCCTCGGGATCAGAAAACACCCTTGGATATAAAAAAAAAAAAAAAAAAAAAAAAAAAAAAAGTTTTTTCTTGACTAAGTTGGAATTATTATGATTTGAGTTTATCTCTAAATTGAATCCTTCTTTGGAAGATGTCTCCCTCCCCTCATTAAAGCATTGCTTTCGGACATCCCACATAGTAATGAATATGCCGCTCTGTGTCCCGTGATGTACGAGAAAGAAAAAGGGATTTTTAAATACAGCTTACCTGTAAAATCCTTTTCTTGGAGTACATCACGGGACACAGAGCTCCCACCCCTCTTTTGGGTGACCATTTTGGGAGGCATACTGCTTGCTACAAAACTGAGGGACTCCCTCTAGGGGAGGGGGTTATATAGGGAGGGGACTTCCTGTTTGAAGATTGCCAGTGTCCACACCTGAAGGTACTCCATATAACCCACATAGTAATGAATATGCCGCTCTGTGTCCCGTGATGTACTCCAAGAAAAGGATTTTACAGGTAAGCTGTATTTAAAAATCCCTTTTTTCGGGGTAGGTCTTATCATGCCATGTGCTGTCTTCTCTCCCCCATGCCTGTCATAAATCCCCTGTGGGACCGTGTAAAGTGCTTGTAAAATCCTAGAATCCACTACATATTGCAGAATGTGTATGTCTCTGCAATCCATTAGTGCCACATACCTTATAGTGCTTGGCACATCTGTAACCCACCGGAGCTCTCTTCCCCTCTTCGAGCACTGCAGAGGCAGGGGGGCCTGACATCCCCCCGCTGACAGCCTGCAGAAGAGCAGAGTGACATCAGCTGAGCGCCGCTCGGCGCTTCCATGGCCAGCCGGGGCCCTCATCCCAGCTCCGAGCACTGCAGAGGAAGGGGGGCCCCAACATCTCCTGCTGGCGGCTTGCAAATAAGCAGAGCGGAGTAAGATCAGCCGTGTGCCGCTTCGGCGCTTCTGTGCTCCGTCGGAAGGGTCTTCCAAGCTCCGAGAACTGCAGAGGAAGGGGGGCCCAACATCCCCTGCTGACCGATTGCAAATAAGCAGAGCAGAGTAACATCGGTTACATCAGGGGGGCTTGAGATCCCCCACTGACATCTGAGAGGAGAGGAGAAAAGGAAAGCAGCGCGAGATCAGCTGAGAGCAGCGGAGCTCAGCGATATGCCGAAGGTATTTGGCACAACTACAACCACCCACACACTCTCTACACATAATAAAACTGTAATAGAGTGGACAGCACTGTAAACTAGGTCTTATTTTCGGAGTAGGGCTTATATTGCAGCCCTTCCCGAAAATCACACTAGGTCTTATTTTCGGGGAAACACGGTAAGTGACACAAACAACCTCTGCCATCCACATGATGTAAAAAAAAAAAAACATGATTCATCAGACCGTGCCACCTTTCTTCTATTGCTCCAGTTCTGATTTTGTTAACATAGGTTAGCATTGGCACCCCGACTGGTCTGCGACTACACAGCCCATACACAACCAAGTGTGATACCCATTTTTTATATATTTTTTCTGCTTTCAACACTTCAGATTAATCGAGAACATGTTTAACCACTTCCTGCACAGCCCCATGAATGCTCAACCTGTGGCCCTCCAGCTTTTGCAGCAGTCTCAAGCATTGCAAGCTGCTGACAGTTACAAGTATGACTCACAAAGGCAGAGGCATGATGGAAGTTGTAGTTCCGCAACAGCTGGAGAGCACCCACACTATAGACAATTGACCGCAGAGCAGTTGCTTTCCCATCCTGACTGGACATCATATGAAGTCCTGTCAGGAAGCGACGATCTATGGCTGTGGGGTCGCGCAGCGGTGTGATCTATCACTGTTCGTGTCCACGGGACGTAGCCAATGACTGATTAGAGTACGTTTTTAAAAATGTATAGAGAAAAACCGGGATAGCCGCACTCCAAAAAAATGTTTTTTTTTAAATAAAACTGGTCACAACATGAACATATCGCAGCAAAAAATCAGAAGAAAAGCTGACGTGTTTCACACTATAATACAGTGCTTATTCATAGCTCCCAGGTGTTTGGACTCCACCTTGCAGTTCCCTGGGACCTCTGAGCAGTAAACTTTCTTTCTCATCAGTGTACGTTTTCAGTAGAGATGCGTTTTAGCAAAAAAATAAAAAAATTGCCAGTCATGATTTAATACCATCAAAGAAAGCTCTAGTTCAGGGATATGTAATTAGCGGACCTCCAGCTGTTGCAGAACTACAAATCCCATAAGGCATAGCAAGACTTTGACAGCCGCAAGAATGACCCCCAGAGGCAGAGGCATGATGGGACTTGTAGTTTTGAAACATCTGGAGGTCCGCTAATTGCATATCACTGCTCTAGTTGTTGGAACAAAATGATAAAAATGTAGTTTGAATACAGTGTTGCATGACAGTGCGATTGTCATTTAAAATGCGACATTGCTGACAGCTGAAAGTTGGCATGGGCAGGGAAATGGTAAAAGTGCCCGGTATTGAAGTGGTTAATTGCTGCCCTCTATATCCCACCCATTTTCAAATGCCATTGTAACAAGTCGATGTTATTGGCTTTGCCTGTCGCTGATCTTGGTGTCATGGCTGATCGGTGTATATAATCGCATAAAATAACTACTTCCCTTTTTAAAGGGCAACTGTACTATTACAATAAGCACATTTAATCCTGATTGATTATTGGAATTGGTTAATTATTTACTCCTTTAATCAACACCATCTCTACCAACCAACACCCCTGCTATCTTGTTGCTCATCTCTTACAGGACTGCTTACTTCTCCTTGGCAGAAATCCTCTTTGTCGCTGGCCATTCCTGCTCACTGACTCATCGTCTTTATGGGGCAATCCCAGACACCAGATCTGCGTCTGTGTGTCATCTCAAAGAGATCAGGTTGCCGGATCATTCATTTCAACAAAATCTTCCTATCCGAATATATGTGCAATGGGCTTTTTATACATGTCATATACCTGTTAAAGCGGGGTTCCAACCACAATTAGCATTTTTTAAATGTATGTCCTTTCATCCTGCGTTTTTATAATATAAATTTCGGTCACTTACTATTTTACAATCCGCCACCGCTCCGCATAGTTATTCAAAAAAGATAGTTTTATAAAACTATGTCCACATCGTTGTCATTTTGCTTGTGGGCATTTTGAAGCCCACAAGCACTTCCTGGAAGTCTTGGATGGGGGAGTGATAATGGGTAGTGCACTGCATCCTGGGAAATGATGACACACATTTCCCAGGAGCATTAGAGGGAGATGATGTCAGAATCCTAGGTGATTCCAAAGGCAGATTTCGTGGGACCGCATAGCAACAGGCATTTGCAGATGAGTAAAAAAACATTTTTTTTATTTTTTAGGTCTGAGAACAATAATGAAAAAAATATTTTGGGATGGAAACTCCACTTTAAAGCCCCCGTTGTACTTACCTGACCGTTTGAATCTCCCAGGCGCGTCCACGCCGTCCTCTTCGGTTACCAGCCTTGCTGTTGATTGGCTAGGCTGGGCGGATTGATAGCAGCGCAGCCATTGGCTAGCGCTGCTGTCAATCAGAGCGGATGACGCGGCGCGCCGGGGGGCGGAGCCGAGTTATACAGTCGGCGGCTATGGCCGCCGCTGTATCACGGGAGCGCGCTCGCAAAAGCTTTCCTCCGTGCGAGCACCCTCGCATGAAGAGGGAAAGCTTTTGTGAGGAGGAGCCCAGACAGCCGCCGAGGGACCCCAGAAGACAGCTTTCCGGGCCACTCTGTGCAAAACGAACTGCACAGTGGAGGTAAGTATCACATGTTTGTTATTTATTTTATTTTTTAAAAGCCCTGACTTTAGTGTCCCTTTAATGCCTCCATTCTGTAGACCTCCAAGAGTCAGACCCTATACGGTAGTATTTCCCTTTTCCCCCAGCATAAGGTTATGTAGGTTGGTGAGGGAGGAGCTGGGTCAGCACAGAGTAATTTGGCACTCCCATGTTTATAAGAGAGCTATAATGTGCAAGGGGAGAGGAGGCTGTGCTAGGGAATGGGCTTTTCCTTGTTTAGGCACATTTTCTAGCAATGTAAAAAAGTGCGCATGCCCCTTTATTTGTTTACATTTTTCTAACAAGCTTAACACATTGTGAGCGATTGAAAAAATAATTGCATAGGCAAATTTTAAAAACTTGGTGACAGGGTCTTTTTTTTTTTTAAGTGAATCTCACATGAAGCAAAATATCTATGTAATGATATACGGCTGGGAGCTGTTTTTTTCTCTAGCTGTTCGTTCTGAAATAGAAAAGCTTAACCACTTAAGCCCCGGACCAATATGCTGCTAAATGACCAAAGGTGTTTTTACAATTCGGCACTGCGTCGCTTTAACTGACAATTGCGCGGTCGTGCGACGTGACTCCCAAACAAAATTTGCGTCCTTTTCTTCCCACAAATAGAGCTTTTTTTTTTATGGTATTTGATTGCCTCTGCTATATTTATTTTTTGCGCTATAAATAAAAATAAAGCGTAATTTTTGAAAAAAAAAACAATATTTTTTACTTTTTCTTATAAGAAAAATCTAATAAACTAAATTTTAGTCAATTAGGCCAATATGTATTCAGCCACATGTCTTTAGTAAAAAAAAATCGCAATAAAAATAAATTGGCTACCTAGCGGCAACAGTGACACTAATACAGCGATCAGAAAACCGATCGCTTAGTGACGCTGGCAATAGGGGGTGAAAGGGTTAACCAGGGCAGTGATCAAGGGGTTAAAACTTTATTAGGGGGGGTATGGGGCTACCTGGACCCAACACTAACTGCCTGTCACACTGACACTAAATGCAGTGATCAGTACATATATGATCACTGCAATCAGTGACACTGTGACAGGGGGCTGGGGGGGTGATCGGAAGAGGTTAATGTGCCTATGTGTGTGGTGTCAGTGTGCTGTTGGTGCGACTTACTGTGTAATGTCTTCTCTCCGCGGATTGAAAATACCGCCGAGAGGAGAGCTGACATCACTTCCTCTGCCAGTGTTTACATTACACAGGCAGAGGAAGTGCAGGGCGGGGGCTCTGCTGATTCACTGGGATTCATGAAGTTCCCCTGTGGCTGTGCTACATTACCAGTACAGATTGCATGGTACTATGTAAAAAGAAAAGAAAACAAAGGCGAACCGGTCTAGTGTATTACCGTAACAATTTTTTAAATAAAATTAAAATGTATACAGGGCCTACTCACAAGTGTGATGGAAAAAGTCGCAGTGTAGCTTAATCAACATAAGCTGCAAAAAGATGACCTCGAAGCTTACTCCAATCGATCGTAGAGAAAGTAAAGGGAGTCACCGCCGTTTGACGCGTTTCAAAGCTCTATGCCTCTTCATCAGAACCCAGCAGTGTCGTGGTACTATGTGAATGTCTACTAATGGCACATTTAATCTTTTTCAGGAACTTGCCGTTGTCCATTGGTATTTCGATGCCCATTGTTACCATCATTTATATTCTCACCAATGTGGCTTATTATACAGTACTGGACTTCAATGCAGTTATTGCCAGCGATGCAGTGGCTGTGGTGAGTAAACCTTTCTGTGATGGTGATCATATACTGCATTATTTTCATAGACCTTTTTTTTTTTTTTTTGGTCCTGAATAATGTATGTTAAGTAGGAGAGGTGTTGCATCCAATCAGGACTCAGGTGGCATTTTTTAAAGCCATTTGAAGATGTATGCCCTGAAATGGTAAAAAAAAGAATAAGACACTTATAGGGGGTTTTAGACTAAATCCAAAGATGTCTGCTTTAGACCCCTTTAACACTGGGTGGTTTGCATGGGTTTTGCGCTAAAAATAGCGCCTGCAAACCGACTTGAAACAGCGGCTGCTGTTTCTCCAGCCCGAGGGCTTTCACACTGGAGCGGTGCGCTAGCAGGGCCGCTCCAAACGTCCTGCTAGCCGCATCTTTGGAGCGGTGAAGGAGCGGTGTGTTTACCGCTCCTTCCCATTGAAACCGCGGCTATACCACCGGCAATGCGTCTCTGTAGAGTAATGTAAGACCAGAGTAAATGAGGGTGAAAAGAGATGGATTATTGTGATAGAGGGTGGCTGTTTGGTTGGTATAAAGAGGGAACTGGAGTAATAAAAGGGATGCGCGGCAGAATCCCCACTCAACAAACACTGCAGGAACCTGTTTTTTTACAGATGTATTAAACATTTTTTTCCCCTTCTCTGAAGGGTGGGAGAGGAGTTGTGGGGAAATGAATGTCAAGCTGTATAATGGAAAATGTTTCAGTAAAGATTATGAAGTTAAAAAAATTGTCATGGTTTTCTAAATTTTACTTTAGGTGAGCTGAAAAAACATGTCTTTAATTTGGATGTTAAGCCACTTGGATGTTAAGCCACTCGAATCCTTTCTAAACTATCTGGCGCAGTTCATCCTTATATTGTACTTTTTAGATTTATCAAATTTTTTTCTGCTGCCTTGATTTACAACCATTAATCTTATTAGCGCAGTTTTTCTCTTTATATTACTTTCTAAACTACTGCCATAGTGCTGATCTATAAGGATATATATGCCTCCTGCATGTATCCTTACCTGTCACATGTCTCCCCTCTGTCTGTTATAAAGAACTGAAAAACTGCAGATTCTGTGGGTGGGTCTGTTGTCTGGAGCTCAATAGGTGTGATGTCTGTAGACTCCCCGCCCTCCTCTACACTCTCCTTGTCAACATGCATTTTGTCCTATGTATTACTTACACTGAATTCTGCTATGATCACTAACATCCAGTCAAAATACAGAAAAGTAACCACATGACTTCACAAAAGGATAGTCTAGGCTAGTGCATGAGACATGTAAATAACCTGTCACTCACAGTAAGGGGGCGGAACGGACTTAGGTTTTTCTCTGTTAGTCTGTTTTATATCACTGAAAAATGAAGAGGATTGCTCAGTGCTGGATTAACTCTTTGTGGCAAGACTGGGCACAGATGATAGGAAATCTTTTTTTTTTACTCTACATTGTGACAGCAAAAAGAAAAATTGGGTTTACATCCAATTTAATATGGTGCCTCTTAAGCCGGCCATACACGGTTCGAATTTCGAAAGAATTTTCTTTCGAAAATCGTATAAAAGAATTTTCGTACAAATTTCTCACCGTTGGTGGGCTGCAGCAACAGCCGATTTTCGTGCAGCAATTAAATTTGAGGAATCGGACACGTTGAAAAATTTTTGAAATGCAAACTCTTTTTTCTAATCCATAATGGGAGAATCGTGCGAGAAATGTAATAGAATTTTTTTTTTGCATGTGCAAGGAAAGAAAATTCCCAGAGAGAAAACAATATTCCCGGCCACGAAAATAATTTTCTGTAGCAACATGAAGGTTTGGTCGGCCGAATTACAATGGTGGCATCAGAAAAACTTTCTGATTTTAAAAAGAAAATTTGTTTGAAATTCCGACCGCGTATGGCTTGCTTTAGTAAAGTTCACCCAGACTGCTCTATGTAGGGTTGGGAAATAATTTTCTCATACTCCAGATTGTTATGTAGACGCCTATTTTTAAGTTAATTGAGTCAAGAGATTCCAGCATCACTACAATGCTCCACAGGGATTAATTATGAGCCGTAATGAGAGCTTCAAACCTAGAAAATCTTTCTATTACCAGACAATGTCTTTTCCCTTTTTGTTATGGGTCCTGTTGCTCAGAGATGTCATACTGGTCATTCTTCTTGCAGCAATTTGTCTGTCTTTGGCTAACCTTGGCCAATTATGGTGTTTATGTGACAAAGGAGGAATATGCATGTAGGGTGAGGTGCCTCCGAGGGTGTGACCATAATTTGTGGATTGGCTACTTTGTTAAAGTTTTGTGGGTTAAGCTGTGTATGTTCATTTTTAAACCAGATAAAGAATCTTTTGTTTCGCATATAAGGTATGACATGCACGTCCGCCCCATCAGAGTTCAATACAAGTTTACTGTTAATAATTGTAGTGTAGAGTTTTTTTCACATAGAAAAACGGTTACAAAATAGTAATACACAATAGGTTAAACCGATGAAAATGGTCTGATGGACTGTTTTCATCGGACCAAAGCGATCGTGTGTGGGCGCATTGGTTAGTTATTCATCGGTTAAAGAAAAGCCAACTTGTTTTGAATTTGAGATAGAATGTACTTGGGTCTGAGGTCCCCGGACCAAAGAGCCAAGAGAGGGAAGGTTTTTGGCCAAGTTGGACCATTGCGGTACTAATATACAGATAAAACAGGAATAAAGAATGTCATAATTTTATTACAATACACAGACAAGACAGAATACAAAATTTAAAATAATGGCAATCAAAAACGCGACATCAGGACAGAAGTCCCCACAAGGGGAAAAACAGTACGATGGGTTGAAGATTGTGACAACCCATCGTACTGTTTTTCCCTTGTGGGGACTTCTGTCCCGATGTCGCGTTTGTTATATAATAAATATGCTTATCTGTACCGCTAACGCATCGGCTCCCGGTGCTCAGGTGCCTCCTCTTTCTGTCAGCCAGAGAGGAGACAGACAGCCGAGGAGTCAAGTGAGCGCCGGGAGCCGATGGGTTAGCGCTACAGATAAGCATATTTATTATATAACATTGGCACTTATTGTAATATTACAGCGGGAATATGAGCATGTTGTATTTAAAATTATAGCATTAGGAGCTGGGGGGGGCTTGACTTGAGCAGACGGCAAGGAGGGGGGGAGGAGGCGAGAGAGGAGGCAGAACAGGGCTGCGGATGACGGAGGTGCATAAATTGATCACGGTGTCAGGGCTCAGCAGCCATGATAGACCGTGGTCATTTTACAAATGGGAAGGGTATAGCCAGGCAGGATCAGACGGTATTTTTAGGTGTTACAGGGGTCTAAATGGCCCAGCCACACACCTACCACACCTAGGTTGCGGGAAGTGCTTCCTCCAGTGCCTTCCCCTGCATCTCCTCCCGACCGGTGACTACAAGAGATTTACTCGGTTTGTAGGGATTTGTACAGGCTAGTATGGTCCCCCTCAGTACAGACCCTCCCTAAGTCTGGACCCCCTCCCTTGGTAAACACCCACCTCTTTCCCAAGTATAGACCACCCTCCTCACTCAGTCTAGACCCACCACTCCACTAAGTACAGACCCCCCTCCATTAGTCTATCCCCCCCTCCCTCGGTCCAGACCCCCTCTACATAAGTACAGTCCCCCCCCCTTACACTTAATACAGACCCCAGTCCAGGCCCCCCTACACTTTGTACAGCCCCTCCTCAAGGAGCTTATAATCTAAAAACAAGTCTATGCATTTTTGATGCATTTCTATCGAAGTATATAGGGCACAAAATCGCACTGCATCACACCAAATTAGCACAGGAGGCTTCCCCAAAGTCTCATCACGGTTGCATTGATGTGAACAGGCATCATTGAAATGGCTGTGATTTCCAATGTTCGTCTATAATTTTATATCTTTATAACATGTTTTACTTTGTATTTTTGTGTGAACTTATCTGGTTTCCCTTTTTAATGTCAATAAAAACATTGTACCGGGAAATGAATGTGATTTCCATTGTCCTGAATATCGCACCAGATGGTACCTGGCCTTTGTGATGCATCTGTGATTTATTCATTCTTAAAGCTCCAAAGGCAGACATGCGCCCATAAAAATCCTGGAAATCTGTTATTTTCCACGTAGACGTGCTATAGCCGGTATGATTGCTGGCAATCGGTTCTTTTCTCTGTACAGTGACCAGAAGAAATAATGTAACAATTTTTTTCCCCCTTTCTTTTGTTTTAGATGGTGTTTGATTATTTTTATATATAATGTGCTTTATGTTTTGCTTTAATTTGTCATGTTTTTGTCAAACTGTCTTATACTTTTTGTCTTCTCCATCGCAGACTTTTGCTGACCTCGTGTACGGCATATTTAGCTGGACCATCCCCTTGGCTGTGGCCCTTTCCTGCTTTGGTGGTCTGAACTCCTCCATCCTCGCTGCCTCCAGGTTTGGATCCATAACTGATTGATATTCTTGAAAAGACCAGTCTTAAAGCGGAGGTTCACCCTAAAAACTATTTTCTAACATTACAATGAGCTCACTCTCTACAATGACCGTATACCGATTTTTTATTTAATTTTTTCCTGTACATACATCGTACAGCTATTTTCTTCCCCGGTTTCCGGGTAGTGCCTCCTGCGGGAGTGGGCGTTCCTATCCAGCAGGTGATTGACGTGGTGACAAAAACTAGCTCCCCCTTAGCATAAGGAGCGTCACAAGTTGCCGAAAGAAGCCAAACGGCGAGTCGGCGCTATACGGCGCCTGTGCACCGACTTTCGGCTTCTTTCGGCAACTCGTGACGCTCCTTATGCTAAGGGGGAGCTAGTTTTTGTCACTATGTCAATCACCTGCTGGATAGGAACGCCCACTCCCGTGGGATTCACTACCCGGAAGCCGTGGGGTAAAATAGCTGTACGAAGGTATGTACAGCAAAATATATATATATAATTTTGGCATACTGTCATTGTAGAGAGTAAGCTCATTGTAATGTTAGAAAATAGTTTTTAGGGTGAACCTCCGCTTTAAAGTCTATTATTGCAAAAGGCATCTTCACTGCTATATCAGGGGTCCTAGGATCTGCTTTGGAAATGGCATGTACTCTTTTTAACAACAAAAACCTGGGGAATGCCCAGGGAAAAACCAAGCCTCCTTACCGACCAGCCTGCAGAACAACCAATTAACTTGTCTAACAGTATGTGTTAAAAACGGGGGTTTTGTCCGCACGCATTTGCAAACGCATGCGTGAGCCACAGAGACACGCCAAGGCACTCTGTAATCTGTGGTCCTAACACTAAACAATGAGCGTCCTCACAGTGGAGGCACATGCATTCTAATGGATAGATGAGGGCAGGTGGACTGAAGGGGAGCCACCCCTCCTTAAAGGTACAGGAGCACACCAAACACCCAGCATGTAGCACAATGGCTGCAAAGGTGCTGGTGTACTGCTGGCCCAATATCAACACCACAGGTGAAACAAAAATGTGTCCCCCGCCCCCATCTATAGCTGACACCTAGGTGTCTGTGATTTCATGGTCAAATGGATAGTACTGAAGGGCATGCACACAAATCTAGCCAACAAGTAAAGAAGAATTCCAGATATGGTATATTTTTACATAGGTTAATTGGTCCAGCTTGGACCAGTTTATGTATATACCTTACCTGGCCAGCCCCCTGGAAGTTGGAAATCGCTGAAGTAGACAATACTGCCTTGCTTCCGGGTCCCATGCTGAGTGGCCGGCCTGATGCATTGTGAACGCAGGTGGTCAGCGGCTCAACATGGGTGTCATTCAGAGAATGCTTTACCTTTTCTGAATTTTTTTTTAATGTTTTCTTATTGGATGAGGTGGAGAGGCAGGGCAGTGATGATCAGATGCTGGTAACTGAGCGCTAATGCAGAATTCCTGGTATGGCAGTTTTTACATCGTTATATATTTGTCATGCTACATTCATGCAAGCTGGACCATTGCAAATGTGGAAATGTTAACTGTAAACTTAAAAAAAAGTAGCTTTACATATTATTGGAACAGTATTATTTCAAAATAAATAACATTAAAATATACTTCATAATTCATTTGACTTCCCCGCTGACAGCTGAAATGTAAACAAAATAATGTCAGCACAAAAAATTGCAAAAAAAAAAAGTGTGGGGGGTCCCCGCAAACCATACCAGGCCCTTTTGGTTCTGGTATGGATTTTGAAGTGAACCCCATGCCAAAAAAACAAAAGAACCCCCCCCCCCCATGTTTAGGGCATGTGGCCTGGTATGGTTCGGGGAGGAGGGAGAGAATCTCTTGCTCCCCCCTTTAGTCAAATATAAAAAAAAATTAAATGGCCCCAAAATCCATCCATACCATATTAAAGAGAAAAAAATGTAGCCCCCCTACCCCAGAGCACCCCCCCCCCCCCAAGTTGAGGGCATGTCGCCTGGTATGGTTCAGAAGGGGGTGCTCACTTGTCCCCTGCCCCACCCCCTTTTCCTAGCTGCCTGCTCAAATAAGGGTCTGGTATGGATTTTGGTGACTCCCGCACCATGTGAACATGCTCCAAAGAAAGCCGGTTTGGTTCACATGTAATGCGAATTGCATGCGGTTCAAAACTCATTCAATTTTCAAATATGTGACTGTGGCTGACCATGCTTACACAATGAGCATAGACACAGCTGCTTATAGTCTGTACTGGAAACACATGTGACAGGGACTAAAAGTTGTTTCCTTATAACAGGAAATCACTAGAGATTCTTTTAATAAAAGCTGCAAATTTATAGAGATTGAAAATCGCATGAACCTTTTAAAGAATGAGACTTTAGATTACATTGAGGTTAATGCTACGTTATTACACATGTTAACCACATGCAGCCAGCAGCATTTAATGTGGTTTATGGGAGAGATCCTTTTTGCTGACAACCTTCTCTTCTTATGTGTCATTTTTCTACAGGCTGTTCTTTGTTGGCGCGAGGGAAGGACACCTCCCTGATATGTTATGTTTAATACACCTACAGCGGTTCACCCCAGTGACGGCTCTGCTCTTCAATGTGAGGATTGTTTGTTTTTCTTTTCTCTCTCTTTAGCTGCAGTAATATTACTAGAACTTGTATAAACTCTTAGGCCGCGTACACATGATCAGGCAAAACCGATGAAAACGGACTGAAGGTCCGTTTCATCGGTCCAAACCGATCGTGTGTGGGCCCCATCGGTCAGTTGTCCTTCGGTCAAAAAAAAGAGACCTTGCTTTAAAATTTAACTAATGGACGCCTCACCGATAGGTCAAAACCGATCATTAGTATGCAAAGCATTGGTTAAAAAGCCGCGCATGCTCAGAATCAAGTCAACGCATGCTTGGAGGCTTTGAACTTTGTTATTTTCAGCACGTCGTTGTGTTTTACGTCACCGCGTTCTGACACGATCGGTTATTTAACCGATGGTGTGTAGGCACATCAGTCCATCAGTCAGCTTCATTGGTTAACCTATGAAACGGTCCTTCAGACCGTTCTCATCGGATGGACTGATCGCGTGTACACGGCCTTAGAAGCTGCAGAGATCTCTGAAATTGAGATTTACCCATCTTTTATAGTTTCCCATCCCTTTGTCTTGTCTGTTTGCTCTCCTCCCATTTCCATTATTTTTTCTAACTGGTCTACTTTTTATTCTGTACCCTTTGAGGTTTTCCTACCTGCTAAGATTTAGCCTTGATCTCTTTGACTGCAATCTTGCCTAGCTTTTCACTTAATTTGTATGTATTCTGCTGTGTTGTTGTTCCTTTAGCCTAGTACATCGAGGCCATCACATTGATTGTCTGTGTTCTCATCTATTATTTATATAGTTTTCTACTGAACAGACATTATATACTGGCTGCTTGAAAGCCAACTCTTCTACAAGCTTAGTAATTCCTTCATTTCAAGTTTTAAAGAGAGCCTGCACTGACAAAATATGTGGTAGCCATTGCCCAAGTCTCATTTTGAACATGCTTGTTGCCTGACAGTCTTGCTCCAATACTCTGAGTAAAAGTACACTGATTAGCAGCCGTTCATTTGCTCTGACTTCTCTAGCTGCATGCTTGTTCCATGTCATGTCAAAAGTAGGGTTGTCCCGATACCAAGCATTTGCCCGATGCTTGGTATCGAAAAATTGCAATAAATAAATAAAATAATAATTTAAAAAAATGTAAATAGTAATAAAAAATTAAACGCACTGACAATCCCTCTAAAAAAACAAAAAAAAAACGCCAATGTAAAAAAAAAAAAAAAAAGCCACTGTTACATGACATTTAAAAAAAAAAAGTTTCGTATCGGCGAGTACTTGAAAAAAAGTATCGGTACTTGTACTCGGTCTTAAAGTGGTATCAGGACAACCCTAAAAAGCATAACAACCAACTAAGTAGCATTCTTGGAGAGAATTGGGCAATGTCAGCCCTCTGACCATCAAGATTTACTATAGTTACTCCTAACCCCTGTGGTAATCAGATATTTTCTCTCTTGCTATAATTGTTTGGAAGTATGTTTTGATGCGTGCGTGCCCCAACTGTATGCTGTGGTTTCAGCTGACCACTTTATCACTAGTGTCTCTGCAGGCCTGAAACATCATATCTGATGGTTAAAGTAAGAGCCCGTTCACACTGCAGCGGCATGACTTTGGGGGTGACTTGGCAAGGCGTCCTGAAGACGACTTTAGAGGCGACTTGCAAAATGACTTCTGTATAGAAGTTAATGCAAGTCGCCCCCGAAGTTGTACAAGAACCTTTTTCCAAGTCGGAGCGACTTGCCTCGCTCCTATTAGAGTGGTCCTATTAAATAGAATGGGACGCGACTTGTCAGGCAGCTGAGTCGCCCCAGTGTGAACCGGCTCTGACTCTAAATTACATCCTTATTCTGCAAAATGAATCCATACACAACCATTACTTAGTGGTCCTGTAATTTTATTTTTCATGAAATAGTTTCTTTCTGTGTTTTTCTGCCTCAATGTAACATGCTCTGTGAGCTCCCTCTTATTTGGAATAAGCAATGCACATTACAGCTGTGGTAAACAGTTTTGAAAGTGAGACACACATACATTTTTCACAGTCTTCTGCCTCCGTTTTTATGATGGTAATTTGCATATAATCCAGAATGCTATGAAGAGTGATCAGATGAATTACAAAGTCCCTCTTTGCCATGAAATTTGAACTTGATCCCATAAAAAAAATTTCCACTGCGTTTTGTAAAGAAGGCTTCAGGGGGCCCAAGAAAGTCCAGCAAGAGTAAGGACCGGCTCTTACAGTTGATTCAGCTGTGGGATCGGGGCACCACCAGTGCAGAGCTTGCTCACGAATGGCAGCGGGCAGGTGTGAGTGCATCGGCATGCACAGTGAGGACTTTTGAAGGATATCCTGGTGTCAAGAAGGGCAGCAAATAAGCCGATTCTCTCCAGAAAAAACGCCACGGACAGACTGATATCCTGCAAAAGGTACAGGGATTGGAGTGCTGAGGACTGGGGTAAAGTCAATTTCTCTAATGAATCTTCTCTCTGAATGTTTGGGGCATCTGGAATAAATCTTGTCTGGAGAAGAAAAGGTGCGCGCTACCACCAGTCGTGTCATGCCAACCGTAAAGCATCCTGAGACCATTCATGTGTGGGGTTGTTTCTCAGCCAAGGGAGTGGGATCACTCACCATTTTGCCTAAGAACACAGACATGAATACAGAATGAAACGAAAACGTACTTTGAGCAGCTTCTCCCAACCATCCATGAACAGTTTGGTGACTAACAATGCCTTTTCCAGCATGATGAAGCACCTTACCATAAGGCCAAAGTGATAACTGGCTTGGGGAACAAAATATTGACATTTTGGGTTTATGGCCAGGAAACTCCCCAGACCTTAATCCTATTGAGAACCCGTGGCCAATTCTCAAGAGGTGGGAGAAGAAAAAAACCTGGACAAATTCTGACAAACTCCAAGCATTCATTATGCAAGAATGGGCCGACATCAGTCAGATTGTGGGCCAGAAGTTGATTGACAGCATGCCAGGGTGATCTGCAGAGGCCTTGAAAAACAAGGGTCGACATTGAAAGTATTGACTCTTTGCATAAACTTCATGTAATTGTCAATAAAAGCCTTTGACACTTGAAATGCTTCAGTATACCATAGTAACATCTGACACAAAAAAATCGAAACCCGCAGACTTTGTGAAAATTGATATTTGTGTCCTTCTCAAAACTTTTGGCCACGGCTGTAGTTGCGGTTATAAGCACTGGTCAATGCCCACTACAAATGCCATAGTCCATCTGTGGATCAAGCAAGAGAGGGTGGCTAAGTAGTCCCTACATACAGTGGGACCATGCAGCAATAATGTAGCCACCCTCTAACAGTATGTTGGATCACAGTAGCAATAGCAAAAAAAGGAATTTGGAGAGTTGGAGGAATGTAGGAGCAACAGGACGTTTTTGAGTTGAATATATATATATATATATATATATATATATATATATATATATATATATATATATATATATATATATATATATATTATTTAATTTTTAAACCAGCGTTTAGTGTCACTTGAAGTCTGTCTGAATTGTATACCTGTCTGTATGAACTCATACAGCCTAATAAAGTTGTGCTTACTTTTTTTTTGGGGGGGGGGGGGGGGGTACGCTCTTCATTTTGTACAATGAATGTTGCTGATTTAAATTCTTTCATTTATCGGGGTGAAATTGAGAATAGCTAGAACTGTAATATAGATTTAATGATGGTATTCCCTTTTGCAGTGTGCTGCTACCCTTGTATACCTGTCTGTGAGAGACGTCTTCCAGCTGATAAATTACTACAGCTTCAGTTACTGGTTCTTTGTTGGATTGTCCATTGCTGGACAAATATATCTGCGCTGGAAGCGCCCTGACATGCCGAGACCTATTAAGGTAAGTGATAACATTATTTTTTTTTTTTTTTCCATAATGATTTTATTGACAAACACGATGAGGTTTACAAAACATTTGAACAAGAAGTCTCATATAAAACAGCATGTTTTACAGCATTAAAGATCAGAACTAGCATATAATATTGAATGCACAGAAAATACAGCTTTAGTCAACATACTGGAAAATAGTTGGGGCATGAGCTATAGTTAAAAATGACTAGCAGGGTGTTTAAGTTTTACACTATGGCGTTATACCCATCAGATATCGAACTATATTCAGGTGTAGTACAAAGATGGGGATGGGGGTGTACTAGTTCCCGGAGTGGTAACCAACTTGGAGTAGATACAACCTCTCCGTACAGTAGATCCATAGTCAAAGTCGGTATGGTCTCGATGTTGAGTGAGAAAGCTGTAACGGGTCAGGGGGTTGGGACTGAATATGGACTCCTTAGGGGTAGAGGGGGGGAGGATTGGGATGGGGGGGTCAGGGTGGGATATGGAGGAAGGAGAGGGAAATCAGAAATAAGAATAGGAAAGGACGAGGACAAAAAGGAGGAGGAGAGAGAGAGAAAAAAAAAAGAGAGAGAAAGAAAGGGGGGAGGGGGGGGACCATCTCAAGTAGAGAAACATCAACACGTCTACAAAACCGTATGCATGTATATGGAGAGGTGGGGGAGGGGGAGTGGAAGGGGACAGATAGGGGCTACCTCTCAGTCTCCGCCACCAGTTTCCAAGGGTTGGAGTACCGCGAGTAAAGAAAGTTTTGTTTGTGGATAATTTAGAATGTATTTGTTAAGATTCGTTGAAAATAATCCCCCCTCAATCTTCCCTTGCGTAGGGGAGGGGGGCCACATGGTACGTGATTTTACTTCTCTTGTTTTTTTTTCCCTTCATCTCACTAAAGGTTGGCCTGTAAAAGTGTAACAATGAACATTATTATATAGGTCCAGAAACTGCATAATTTGTAGTAGATTAAATGACATTCGTTATTTATTGGTATTGTGTTAAAATGCCCATAGGTTTTGTGTGCAGCTAAAGACACTTTATGGCAATAATTTCCCGAAATGAGATAAAACATGTCACTTCCTGGTTCACCGGTGGGAGGATCAGTGAATGGACATTTGCTGAGCTTCCCTAGCGTTACCCTGCCCTGGGTCGGCAGGTGGGACAGTAGAGCTGGGGATACATGGCGGGATGGGAGTCGGCATACTACAGTGGTTGTGCAAGTAATCGGGTGCCTTCACAGCTGCTGGAATAATTTCTAGCTGACAGCTTAACACGAGTACACACAGTAGCTGGGAGTGTGTTTTAAAGCGGGGGTTCACCCCAAAAATTTTTTTTAACATTCTATTCAGCCGAGTTGTGAGATAGAGATTACGGCAATGAAATAAAAAAAAAAAACAGCGTACATACCGTATTTTCACCGCGGCTTCCGGGTATGTTAACTGCAGCACTGGGCGTTCCTAATTGATTGACAGGCTTCCGACCGGCGCATACAGCGCGTCACAAGTTGCCGAAAGAAGCCGAACGTCGGTGCGCAGGCGCCGTATTGAGCCGCACCAACGCTCGGCTTCTTTCGGCAACTCGTGACGCGCTGTATGCACCGGTTGGAAGGATGTCAATCAATTAGGAACGCCCAGTGCCGCAGTTAACATACCCGGAAGCCACAGTGAAAATACGGTATGTACACTGTTTTTTTTTTGTTTTTTTTCATTGCTGTAATCTCGCAACTCGGCTGAATATAAAAAGAAATTTTGGGGTGAAACCCCCGCTTTAAAAAGCCTTTGATCCCAGTACTGTTTAATTATCATGCTGGAGCTCAAGAGGTTAAGGCCCCTTTCACACTGGGGCAGTTTACAGACGCTATTGTGCTAAAAATAGCACCTGCAAACTGACCCTAGACAGCAAGGCTTTCACACTGGAGCGGTGCGCCAGCAGGACCGCTCCAAAAGTCCCGCTAGCTGCATCTTTGGAGTGGTGAGAGGAGCGGTGCGTTTACCACTCCTTCCCATTTGAAAGCAATGGGAAACCGCGGCTATACCGCCGGCAATGCGCCTCTGCAGAGGCGCATTGCCGGCGGTATTAACCCTTTTTCAGCTGCTAGCTGGGGTTAAAGCCGAACCACTAGCGGCCGAATACCGCCGCAAGCGCTGCTATACCACCACCGCACCTCCCTTCCTAGTGTGAAAGGGGCCTAAAGAAAGTTAGCCAGCTTTAAAATCTAGATGAAAAGTGCCTGCAAAAGAAGATTTGGGCAGGCCATACATTATGCAATTTTCTTTCCTTTAACCACGGATTGAATGAAAAAAAAATTGTTCGCTTTCCCTCAACGCAGTCAGTGTTGATGGGGGAAATCCCTTTTGCTGCGCTATTGTTTTCTAATGGGCTGCCATCAGTCAGAATGTGGCCCAGAAGTTGATTGACAGCATGCCAGGGAGATTTGCAGAGGTCTTGAAAAAGGTTCAACACTGCAAATGTTGACTTTTTGCATAAAATTATTGTAATTGTCAATAAAATGTATTGACGCTTCTTCAGAAATGCTTGAAAGTATATCCTGGTAACATCTGACAAAAAGATCTAAAAACACTGCAGCCTCAGACTTTGTGAATGTATCTTGTCATTCTCAAAACATTTGGCCACGGCTGTGTATCACCAGTGCCTCCAATACGTGCATTGTAATTAAACTTAAGTATTGAGTATTTCACTTGGATGCTATGACATCGGCTTGTTGTGTGCAACATGGATTTTTTTTTTTTTATTCTTTTTGGGGAGGAAATTCCACTTTAGGTTCAGTTTACAATACTGCCAGACACACTAGAAATGATACCAATGCCTGTGTGGGTTACAATGGAAATGTTGTATTTGGTTAAAAGCACTTTGTATCAGTATTGCACTTGGTGCTACCTTAAAGCTGATGGTTCACCAAAAAAAAATATTAAAAGCCAGCAGCAACAAATACTGCAGCTGCTGACTTTTAATATTAGGACACTTACCTGTCCTGGAGTCCAGCGGCGTCCGCAGCAGAGGATGAGCGATCGCTCGTCACCCTGCTGCTCCCCCCTCCATCCACGGCGAGGGAACCAGGAAGTGAAGCGCTCCGGCTTCACTGCCCGGTTCCCTACGGCGCATTCGCGAGTCGCGCTGCGCCCGCGATTGGCTCCCGCTGTGTGCTGGGAGCCGAGAGTTCCCAGCATACAACGGGAAAAGCCCGTCTTTTGCCCGAGACTGCGGGCCGGAAGTGGGTGCGGATACCTGTCTTTAGACAGGTATCTGCACCCCCCCTCCCCCCTGAAAGGTGTCAAATGTGACACGGGAGGGGGGGAGGGTTCCGATCAGCGGATCTTCACTTTAGGGTGGACATCCGCTTTAATAAATTACCTGTATTTTTCTTTTTATAAATATTGGAAAACATTAATTTTCTTTTATTTTATTTTTTTATTTCAGCTTAGTCTCTTCTTTCCAATCACATTTTGCTTGTGTACAGTGTTCCTCATCGCAGTCCCATTGTACAGTGATACAGTGAACTCACTTATTGGAATAGGGATTGCTCTTTCTGGTGTTCCTGTCTATTTCATGGGAGTTTATCTTCCAGAGTCTAAAAGGCCGCCGTTTATTGGCAAATTATTTGGTAAGTAACGATAAGAAGGAAGAGTGTGTTTAATTTCATTTTATTGCTAAGCTAACATATGAAACCTGATTTCTATTCTTTTCTATTCCTCTTGTTTATAACGCAAAAAATAAAAACCGCAGAGGTGATCAAATACCACCAAAAGATTTATTTGGTTACAGCGTTTGTAAGTTAAAGTAAATCTGTGCCGTATTGCAAAAAAAAACGGCCTCGTCAGGAAGGGGGTAAAAACCTTCTGGAGCTGAAGTGGTTAAAGACCAATTGCGAGAGATTATGGTTTCAAGCATTCCTAAAAGTTGCATCTGGTCCAATCATGTTTCATATGTTTAGCAATAAAATTAAAGCGACAATTTAAAAAACAAAACATGCTGTTCGTTTTCATCCGATTTTCTCCATAGGAGACGACGGCGCCCGACAAGCCCCTCCCCACTCAGTGAGCAGAGAGGGACCTGTCTTCCGCCAGCTCAGCTCTGCACGGCTGTCAGATTTTACATGTGGCTGTACCTGTGCAGCCAGTGCTTGTGCATGCAGCCCCGGACAATTTGCCTGGCCAAAGACCAGAGCGCTCTTTGCGATTGCGCACCTGCGTCGCTTTAACTGACAATTGCACGGTTGTGCAACGTGGCTCCCAAACAAAATTGACGTGTTTTTTTTTTTTTTTTTTTTTTTTTACAAATAGAGCTTTCTTTTGGTTGTATTTGAACACTTCTGCGTTTTTTTTTTTTTTTGCGCTATAAACAAAAATGGAGTGTCAATTTTGAAAAAAATGCAATATTTTTTTACTTTTTGCTATAAATATCCCCCCAAAAATCTATAAATAAAACATTTTTTTTTCCACAGTTTAGGCCGATATGTATTCTTCTACATATTTTTGGTAAAAAAAAAATTGCAATAAGCACTTGGTTTGTGCAAAAGTTATAGCTTTTACAAAATAGGGGATATTTTTATAGCATTTTTATTTTTTTAATCGTGTCTGCGCCATTATGGCAGACATATCGGATACTTTTGATGCTATTTTGGGATCATTCACAGTCAGTTGGTGGAAGAGTTCTTTTATTTGGGCAAATTATTTCTTCCTAATCTGACAGTCTAGTGTTGAGAATGTTAAATTGAATGGACAACTTCATACTCCATAGAAGCAACCAAATTACAAAGCACAAATGATGTAGAAAGGAGACATGAAAATGTCTTGAAACACCAATTAAGAGCTCAGTTAATGCTTTAGGCTGGGTTCACACTAGAATACGCAGCGAGTTTTGGGCTGAAACGGACCAAAAGATGCACAGGGCTTCTGTGCAATTCGCACTGGAGCCACTGCAGAGATGCGTGAACCATCTCCATAGAGAGCAGGCCAAGCTGGCCCAAATTAACTATTGGCTACACCAGGGGTGCCCAACCTTTTAAAGAGCGAGGGCCACTTAAGCGACTTATTAACCAGTCGCGGGCCACAATGAGTGAATCAGGCGGATGGCAGGTCCATGTCCACTCTGCATATGCAGAGCGGATACGGCTCACTCTACTCTATGGGCCCTCCGATCGATCTGCCCAGAAGGGATGGGACAGACCCCCTTCTGTTTTTTTTTTTTGTGGATACACCTGTGGCCTTCCTGCGGGTTAGCTGCACTTTGCCTTAGACTTCTATTATATCCTGTAGGTGTGGTGCACTTTCTGAAAGTTCACCACACCTGCAGGTAATAACAGAAGTCTATGGCTCAGTGCAGGTAACCCATAGGTGTTCTGCACTGTACCTGCAGATCAGTTTGAAAGCAGCCCAGCTTCATTAACACTGATGCTCTGGGATGGCGGGTCGGCAACCCACAGTCTGGGCTTGCCAACCCGCCTTTCCAGAGCAGGAGGTCGCGGGCCACATCAGAGGGCTCCGCGGGCCATATATGGCCCCCTGGCCACTGGCTGGGAACCCCCGGGCTACATTAACAGATGCACACTCTGGGTGTGCTGTATAAACTGTATGTGGTATCAGTTACAGTTTACAGCACTGTGTTTTCAACAGAAGGATTGGAACTTCCTGTCCCACTCACAGAACAAAAGCTGAGTCTGGCTTTGCACTGCTCAGCTGTTCATAGGCAGCTTTGTATTCTATGAATGAATTTCAAGCTTCCTCATGATTTCATCCATCTGCCTCAGTCAGGCATTGTATTCAATTAGTATAGAAAGCTGCCTATAAATGGCTGCGCAGCGCTCAGTCTGGCTCAAATTTGTTCCAGGAGTGTGGGGGTGGGAAGTTTTCATCCTGCTATATGCTGCCTGTAGCTAAAAAATTGTTTATACAGCAGGTGCTGTTCGTGTAGAAAATATTTTGTCTGGGCCAGCTTGATTCAAGGTCCTTTAGCCAGCTCTTTGAGCTGCAGACTGTGTCCAGTTTTGTTGGGAATGTAAATGCAAGGTTCTTGTGTTGCCCACGTATTAGTTGAAATGCTTTTGGACCTCCTAGAGCAGTGATGGTGATCCTTGGCACCCCAGATGTTTTGGAATTACATTTCCCATGATGCTCATGCATTATATAGCAGCATAGCTGAGCATCATGGGAAATGTAGTTCAAAAACATCTGGGGTGCCAAGGTTCGCCATCACTGTCCTAAAGGTTTGACTTCCTGTGTCCCTCAATAGACAAGAATGTAGGTAGGATTGCATACGCGCTGTAAAACCCGTTTCCAGAAGTCCATTGAGGACAAAGGGCCCACCACTCTGTCTATGGTCATGCTCTCAACACAATGTTGGCTGAAAAACTGAAGCATTAGCGGCAGGGGATATCCTGGGGCGGCCTACAGATTTTAATTTTTTTGGTTGCCACTGTCCAATGCTCTGATGGGCGGCAATATAAACTGAAAATGTAAGACTTTCTATGTCTATAGTTGGGGGAACAACACATATATTTGATGTGAAGGTAAAGGCCACAGTAAATAATTTGAGAAATCCCGGTAATTGCATTGTCTGAAGTGTGTGTGTTGTTTTTTTTTTTGTTTTTTAACTTCTATTTTTTTTTATATTGCTTTTTTAGCTTTCCTCACGAGATGGACCCAGCTGATTTTCAACTGCGTCTTGACAGAGATGGACATGGTAGAAGAGATAAAGCCAATAGTAAAATCAAAGAAGCCATTATGATTACAGACTTTGGCAACATAAAAAAGAACAAAAACATTGTTATAAAGAAAAGGCGATTTCATGTGACAAGCGTTTTTGCTTTACTGAAGACGGTTTCTGTTGCTTTTGTTTGATCAAGAAGAGGCCCAGCTGCAGTGAACGATGGACAAAAAAAAAAATCATTGCTCAAACGTCGCCTTCCGAAAAGGTTTCACCGTTCCAAATCTTAAAAGTTTTTAGTGTTCTACACTCCTTTTTATTGTTTGGTTTTATGTGTATTTTTTTTTTTAATTGCCAAAAAACATTTCCACATCCACCAGCAACTACTCAACCTTCACAGCCTTCAAGTTTAGAAAATAATGAATACCCAGATGTGTTATGGGTGCGGAGATGATGTGTGGACTGTGGTTGAGTTCTGTACATGAAAATTGCTGCTCTTCATGTTAAACCCTTGTACTATGATAAAGGAACTATCTAACAGTGTTGTAGACCCGTGTTTCACTACTTATTTTAACTAGGTATCCCTTTTATAAAGCCAGTATTTATCAGATACCCCTTATGGTGACTGTTTATCCAAATGATCAATGAGTCAAACACTTTATGCGACTAAACTGATTATATGGGATAAAAACTAAACTACTGCCATAGTGCTGATATATAAGGATATACAGGGTGGGCCATTTATATGGATACACCTTAATAAAATGGGAATGGTTGGTGATACTAACTTCCTGTTTGTGGCACATTAGTATATGTGAGGGGGGGTAAATTTTTCAAGATGGGTGGTGGCCATTTTGAATCCAACTTTTGTTATAAGCTACGGATACTGGAAGCCTGTGCTAGCATTTCTCCTGCGGTGTTGCTATCAGTGTGTGAAGAGTGGGAGAAGAGGTTTGCATTGACAATCCAACACAATGGGCAGCACATTGAACCCCTTTTTCTAAGTGGTCAGAAACCATTGTTTTTCATGTGAACTTCCCAATAAGTTTTGATGTGTCACATGGCCCTCTTCCTATTGAAAAAACAAAAGTTGGATTCAAAATGGCCACCACCCATCTTGAAGTTTCCCCCCTCACATATACTAATGTGCCACAAACAGGAAGTTAATATAACCAACCATTCCCATTTTATTAAGGTGTATCCATATAAATGGGCCACCCTGTACATGCCTCCTGCATGTAGTCTTACCTGTCAAATATTTCCCCCTGTCTGTTAAGAACTGAAAAATTGCAGATTCTGTGGGTGGATCTGGTGTCTGGAGCTCTGTGGTGGAGTTATGATGTCAGACTCCTTGCCCTCCTCCACACTCCCCTTGTCAACATGCATTTTTTCCTGTGTATCCCTTGCACTAAATTCTGCTATGATCACTAACATCCAGTCAAAATCCAGAAAAGTTACCACATGACTTCAGAAAAGGAGTGGGGGGGTGGGAATTAAAAAATAATGCCTTCAGGCTCGTGCATGAGATATGTAAATAACCTGTCACTCACAGCAGGGGGGGGGGCGGGGCGGAACAGACTAAGGTTTTTCGCTGTAAGTCTGTTTTATTTTGCTGAACAATAAGAGGATTACTCAGCTCTGGATTAACTGTGTGTGACAAGACTGGGCACAGATGATAGGAAATCTTATACTCTACATTGTGACATCAAAAAATAAATGTTTTCTTGTTTACATAATTGCTTCCGAACGATATCAGAACAAATCTCTACATGAGTATCAGCGCACCAGTTCTATTACAGATTTAATGTTTCTTCAGATTTTTCTTTGACTGATGAGTCACATTTTTGGTTGATTTTTTTTCAAGCGATTGTAAACTGCGAAACAATGCCTCAGAGACTGTCATTTGCAACATCTCTCACCACTCCATCTGTTTGTCCCAATTAGGTAAAGGCAAATATAAAGCCTCATACAGGCCACTATTTTTGTTCAACCAAACCAATGTTACTACAGTAATCTCCCCTGCTGAGCTATTGTGTTCTGACAGGGGAACGGACCCCCTGACAGAACGCTCTGGTCAGCGCTCTCCACCATTGGTGGAGAGTGCTAATAGGGAGCCGGTTGGCGCTCTCCACCATTGGTGGAGAGTGCTAATAGGGAGCCGGTTGGCAGAGCTTTTAATGGTCATGAGCCTTCGACTGCCATACATACATGTCGAATGTCAGCCGGTTCAGTAGAAACCGGCCAACATTTGGCCCTGTGTGCACTAGACTTAAGTGTTTCGGAAGGACCTAAAGTGGCTGTAAACCCTGTACTACCACTTTTACCTGCAGGCAAGCCTGTAGTAAGGTTTACCTGTAGGTACAATGCATATCTCCGAAACTTGCATCGTTTAAAAGATATTCACTGTATCCGCGTGTGTCGACCTCATCGGCACATGTGCACTAAAGAAATGGCTCGCTCATGCGGTATCTTCAGGAGCTGTTCTTGCGGCGTCATCGGGCTTCGGCCAATTACAGCGCCGGTGCCTGCGTACCTGGAAATAACCCAGGGAGACATGTCGCTGGTCACATCACTGCAACAGCTTAGATCGAAGATAAGTATTTAACAATGAGCTAGTATGTGATGTTTTTGCTATTTTGAGAGTTTACAACCACTTTAAGAGACTCTATAACAGGCATCCTCAAACTACGGCCCTCCAGCTGTTGCGGAACTACAAATCCCATGAGGCATTGTGAAACTCTGACATTCACAGACATGACTAAGCATGATGGGAAATGTAGTTCCTGAACAACTGGAGGGCCATAGTTTGAGGACCCCTGCTCTATAACCTAATGTAATACTAAAATTTGGTTTTAAATAAAAATCTATTCATGTATGTATTCTTAACCACTTCAATACAGGGCACTCGCAGCCCCAGACCAATTTTCAGGTTTCAGCGCGGTCACATTTTGAATGACAATTGCGTGGCCATGCTACACTGTACCCAAACAAAATTTTATCTCCCCACCCCACAAATAGAGCTTTCTTTTGGTGGTGGTTGACCACCTCCTGGGTTTTTTATTTTTTGCGCTACAAGTTTTTCTTAGTTTCTGTGTATAAAACCCCTGTCAGGAAAGCAGCCGATCAGCTCTACTCTACTTGCACCTTATCGCCTAAGCAATCACATTCAAACTCATGTTAAATAGGTGTCGGTACACACCTGCCATAATTTAAAATGCCTCCAAATAAAGTTCAGCTGTTCTAGTAGGTCTTTCCTGACATGTTCTTAGTCGCATCATACAGAAAAAGCCATGGTCTGCGGCGAGCTTCCAAAAGCATCAGAGGGATTTCATTAACAGGTTTCAGGAGAAGGGTACAAAAGAATTTCCAAGGTATTAAATATACCATAGAAGTCAGTAATCAAGTGGAGAAAATATTACCAAGAACTGGACACCCCTCCAAAATTGATGAAAAGACGAGAAAAAAAAAAAACTGGTCAGGGAGGCTGCCAAGAGGCCTATAGCAATAATAAAAGAGCTGCAGGAATATCTGGCAAGTACTGGCTGTGTGGTACATGTGACAACAATCTCACGTATTCTTCATATGTCTGGGCTATGGGGTAAAGTGGCAAGACAAAATAGTTTTCTTGTGAAGAAAAACATCCAAGCCCGGCTTAATTTTGAAACTACATCTGAAGTCTCCCAAAAGCATGTGGGAAAATGTGTTGCGATGGCACCAAGGTTGAACTTTTGGTCATAATTCCAAAAGATATGTTTGGTGCAAAAACACTGCACATCAACAAAAGAACACCATACCCACTGTGAAGCATGGTGGTGATAGCATCATGCTTTGGGGCTGTTTTCTTTAGCTGGAACAGGGGCCTTAGTCAAGGTAGAGGGAATAGTTCCAAATGCCATTCAATATTGGTACAAAACCTTCAGGCTTCTGCTAGAAAGCTGAACATGAAGGGGAACTTCATCTTTCAGCATGGCAACAACCCAAAGCATACATCCAAAACAAAGGAATAGCTTCACCAGAAGAAGATTCAAGTTTTGGAATGGCCCAGACCAGAATCAGATTTAAAATATGTGGGGTATATGAAGAGGGCTGTGCACAGGAGATGTCCTCACAATCTGAAAGATTTGGAGTGTTTTCACAAAGAGTGCCAGTCAAGACGCGCCATGCGGATAACCAAAAAGACTGAGTGCTGTAGTGAAATCAAAAGGTGCTTCAACAAAGTATTAGCTTACAGGGGTGCACACTTTTTCCTCATTCAGAATGGAAAGATTGACATACTAGATCTTTATGATCACAGCACTTTTGACCCCAAGACTGAAACGCTGAGGGTCCAGCAACGTCGGGGAGTGGGGCCACAAGAGGGGAATGTGATATTTGAAAAACTTCTCCTATACATCCCCCAACTCCAAATCACCACTGAATGTTTTTGAAGTTGTCACTTTTTTTGTCCTCAGACTGTATTATATAGTGTGTTGTCACTTAAGCCTAGATGGCGCTGTTTAAATAAGTGACAGAAAATATATTAAGGTCCTAGTACCTTTGCAATAGCTGCTGTGGGTTCGTTATACATAACATTCCATATAGCGCAAGATTTTTCACAATATAAAGTTTTATAATAAACTTTTTTTTGTTTAGGGGAAAAAAAAAAAAACCCCAGTGGTGATTAAATATGACCAAAAGAAAGCTCTATTTGTGTGAAAAAAAAACATGGGTACAGTGTTGCATGACTGTGCAGTTGTCATTCAAGATGCGACAGCGCCAAAAAAAAAAATTGGCCTAGGCAGGAAGGGGTAGTAGATAACAAAACCTGGGGAATGCCCAGGGGAATAACCAAGCCTCCTTACTGACCAGCCTACAGAACAACCAAATTAACCTGTCTAACAGTAGGCGTTAAAAACACAGGTTTTGTCCGCACGCATTTGCAAACGCATGCGTGAGCTGCACCAAGGCACCCTGTAATCTGTGGTCCTAACACTAAACAATGTGTTTCCCTACAATGGAAGCACATGCATTCTAATGGATAGATGAGGGCAGGTGGACTAAAGGGAAGCCACCCCTCCTTAAAAGGTACAGGAGCACACCAAACACCCAGCATGTAGCACAATGGCTGCAAAGATATTGGTGCACTGCTGGACCAAATTAAGCACCACAGGTGAAACAAAACGTATCCACCGCCCCCATCTATTGCTGGCAATCGCAGTAAGTGGCATTGGGAGGCTAAAACAGATAACAACAAAACCTGGGGAATGCCCAGGAAAAAAAACAGGTCTCCTTACCGACCAGCCTGCAGAACAACCAAATTAACCTGTCTAACAGTATGCGTTGAAGAAAGGGTTAGTAGGCAAGTGGTTAATGTTTCAACTACGTTCATACTTACCTTAAAGATGTAGTAAACCCTCCTAAAACTTTTTTTTTTCCTTTTTTAAACCCTGCAAGAGAGGCATACTAGCTCATTATGACTTACCCGAGATCGAAGCCCCCAAAGCGACTCTTTCCTCTTCTCCGCCATGATACCCGAGTGACTTCCGGGTATCGCGGCTCCCGCACTGTGTTCGGCTGGAGCCGCGATTACGTCACTCCTGCACTGGACCCCTCAGCGACGGCGCGCTTAATGCGCCGTAGACATCAGTGCAGTAGTTTCTGCAAATATCTCCTAAACCATGTAGGTTTAGGAGATATTTGTTGCACCTACAGGTAAGCCTTAATTTAGGCTTGCCTGTAGGTTAAAGTGGTGGTCTGTAAGGGTTTACAACCACTTTAAGTCTGAGAACTGAGTGAACAAAGAGCGCTGATCACTCAGCTCTCGGATTTTCACCCTTCAGCCAGCTGGTGAATGTCAATCACTGGCTCTCTGCTCTGCCCCTCTAGCATGCACTTGAGCGCTAGGATCAGCTGGCACAGGCATTGAGAGGCTGAGCCAGCTGCCGGTCCAGGCCTCTGAGTGGAACCCGACTAATATATATATCATTTTTTTTTTTTTTTTTTTCAGAGCCTGGACCTGGTTTGTCATGGAAATCTGCTGTCGGCTGAAAATGGGATCTGCACTCCTGTGATCTATAGAAGAGGTATAGCCAAAAGAGCATGCAAAAATCAGACACAGCATGTTCAGTTGCACATGATACAAATCATTGTGAGCTTTTCTTGCATGCAATGAGATATGCAGCCCAACACACCTTATTCTTCTATTACTTGGACTAAATTCTGCTTGTTATCTAAGAAAAAAAAAAATGAATTTATAGCCCAGCATTCTAGATTTAGTATATAGATATACTGTGAGCAGAGCAAGAATTCAGCAGTTTTATTTAACAGAAGACATGAGGCACATATATAGAGCGAATCTTGACCACACAGCTGTTTTTCACGTTAATACACTGGACTTGTGGAACAGTAGGACCCATTCACCACCAGACAGCTGCTGTGAGCAACATTAGGCATAAGGTGATAACATCACACGGGTAATTCTGATGCCGACAAGCATTTGCTTGCTATAAAATACATGGAGAACACATACCTGCTTTGTATGTGTCACTCCCTTGAAAGTTTAGCCAGGAGACATCACACTGTCAAACCCGAGTTGCCAGTGAGGGAGTGCCTCCTTGATCCTCCGGCAGGCTAAGCTGTGCCCTTCAAAGCTATCCTGCTTCTGGCGAGTGCTCAGTGAAGACAGCATCGACAGTGTGATATCATCAAGATGACACTTTTTCTGTATGGACTTCTACCTGCTTGTAAAGGTTATACAATGATGCATACACTATATTACCCAAAGTATTGGAACACCTAGGTGCCTTTACATGCACTTTAATGGCATCCTAATCTTAGTCTGTAGTCTCTGCTCCAATTCATCCCAAAACGTGTTCTGTTGGGTTGAGAGCAGGCCAGTCAAGTTCCTCCAACCCAAACTCGCTCATTCACATCTTAATGGACTTTGCTTTGTGCGCAGGTCCAAATCATTTGGTGGAGGGGGGATTATGGTGTGGGGTTGTTTTACAAGGGTTGGGCTTGGCCCCTTAGTTCCAGTGAAGGGAACTCTTAGGCGCGGTTCACACAGTCGCCGCATGCGGCTGACAGCAGGAGTTCGGTGCGTGCCGGTTCACCGTTTCAGGTCAGATTTCAGCCCGAAATCGAACCTGAAACAGACCAAATAAGGCACACCGCACTGGACCCGCTGCGAAGATATGTGAACCGGCTCCATAGAGAGACAGTCACATTCTCCTGCTATGCGAATTACATGCGGGAGATCTGCGGTCAATTTGCATAGGTGTAAACCTGGCCTTAAGGTGTCATCATATCAAAACATTTTGGACAATTTCATGTTCCCAACTTTGTGGGATCAGTTTGTGAATAGCCCCTTCCTGTTCCAACATGACTGAGCACCAGTGCACAAAGCAAGGTCCATAAAGACATGGAGGAGAGAGTTGGGGTGAAGGAACTTTACTAGCCTGCACAGAGTCCTGACCTCTACCCAATAGAACACCTTTGGGATTAGAGTGGAGACTGCAAGCCAGGCCTTCTCGTCCGCATCAGTACCTGACCTCACAACTGCACTTCTGTTAGAATGTGAAAACCTTTCTATAGACACACTCCTAAACCTTGTAGACAGCATTTCCAGAAGAGTTGAAGCTGTTATAGCTGCAAAGGGTGGGCCAACTCAATATTGATCCCTACAGACTAAGACGCCATTAAAGTTCATGCATGTGTAAAGGCAGGCGTCCCAATACTTTTGGCAATACAGTGTATGCACTCAGTAAAGGGGGAAATGCATTACAGCACATTTTGTAATGGTTTAGAAACAAAAGTTGAAAAACTTTTACAAACGTAATCTCTTCTTAGAGCCATAAAATATACATGCAGTGGCATGGTGGATGGGCTTTAATGCCCAACCACCACACATGTGTCCCCAAAGTAGTCCGGAGTTCTGTGCGAAGGGTGCGCTCCTAGAATATTAACCACGCTGCTACAGACAGCTCCGGGTTTTTGTGATCGGGAACCGGCAAGATGGGCTCCTGATCACCGTTGTGAGAGCCAATCAGTGGTCACGTGTTCAGCAGGCATAGGAACAAGTTTCCAATCATGTGAGAACCAATCACAGCGGTCACGTGATCAAGACACAGCCTCTGCCTCCCGCTGTTAGTGGCCATCGGGAGTCATAGGAAGGAATTTAGTATCTTACAGCGATGTATCAGGATCAATTAAAACATCAAGAAAAGACCACACAGCAAGTCGTAAATGGGATTTACCAACTAAAAATACTGTTTATTTTTATGCAACTTTAAAAAAATAGAACCAATGTAAAGCACGACTACACTGAACATGAAAGATTGTGCCTCGCACAATTTTATTTATATCACCTCCACTGTATTACATATCAGTGAAATCCCCTTCCCACCCCCCAATACAATGTCCTGCATTGCTTGCATTAACTACAGAGATTTAAAAAGGACCCGTCCGTTCATAAATAAGGGAGCTATCATTACACACTTGTTTCTGAAGGTACATACCCCAGAGCCGTCATCCTGAGCTACCCAATCGAAATATGTGCTTATCAGCTGCAATCATACTTCATTGACTTCATACTTGTTCCAGGACACAAGCTCAATAAAGTCAGAAAAACGTATGAGCCCAGAGCCTGATCCTTCAAAAACAAGTCATCCCTAGCTGCTATCCTGCCAGGCTGCTATTAAAGCCCACCTAAACCATTAGTTTAAAGGGGTTGTAAAGGTAAAACAAAAAAAAAAAAATCCCTAAATAGCTTCATTTACCTTAGTGCACTCCTTCACTTACCTCATCCTTCCATTTTTCTTTTAAATGTCCTTATTTCTTCTGAGAAATCCTCACTTCCTGTTCTTCTGTCTTTAACTCCACACAGTAATGCAAGGCTTTCTCCCTGGTGTGGAGTGTCATGCTCGCCCCCTCCCCTGGAATACAGGAGAGTCAGCACGCTCTATACCAGCCATTCTTAACCAGGGTTCAGTGGAACCCTAGGGTTCCTCCAGAGGTGGCTAGGGGTTCCTTGAGCTGTGGCTGATTTACCTCCTGTTTGATGGTGCCTACATAGTTCAGAGCCAATTCCACTTGGAGGAGCCAGTGGTATTACACCAATGATCTTCATAGTTCTCTGTAAGGAGGGCATTCTTACCACTACTGTAAAAAAGTGCATTCGTCTCACTGACCACCAAAGTAAGGGGCATTGTTCCCACTGACCCCCAATGAATGGGTTTCATCAGGGGTTCCCCGAGATGTGAAAACAATTTTTAGGGTTCCCCAGCGGTAAAAAGGTTGCTCTATACCAGGGATCTCCAAACTACGGCCCTCCAGCTGCTGTGAAACTACACTTCCCATGAGGCATTGTAAAACTCTGACATTCGTAGACATGACTAGGCATGATGGGAATTGTAGTTCCTGAACACCTGGAGGGCCGTAGTTTGGAGACTCCTGCTCTATACGTTGCAGATAAAAAGGAGCTGTGTGTTAGTGGGCATCCTGACTCTCCTGTAGTCCAAGGGAGGGGGCGAGCACGACACTCCACACCAGGGAGAAAGCCTCACATTACTGTGCGGAGTTACAGACAGAACAGGAAGTGAGGATTTCTCAGAAGAAATAAGGACATTTAAAAGCAAAATGGAAGGATGAGGTAAGTGAAGGAGGACTGCACTAAGGTAAAGGAAGCCATTTAGGGAATACAAATATTTGTACCTTTACAACCCCTTTAAGGCTACTTTCACACCGAGGCATTTTGCAGGCGCTATAGTGTCAAGAATAACGCCTGCAAAGCACCCTGAAAGAGCCCCTTCTTTCACTCCAGTGTGAAAGCTGAGGGCTTTCACACTGCAGTGGGGCGCTGGCAGGACGCACAAAAAAATCCTGCTAGCTGCAACTTTGAGGCACTGTGCGGTGTATACACCGCTCTTACAGTGCCCCTGCCCATTGAAGTCAATGGGCAGAACCGCTGGCAATGCCCGCTGCAGTTTTAACCCCAACTAGCGGCCGAAAAAGGGTTAAAAGTGCCCAGCTATCGGCCGAATACTGCCACAAAAATTACGATATAGCTCCTCTAAAAATAGCGCCGCTTTACCATCGACGCCACCTGTGCCCCGATGTGAAAGTAGCCTTAATCAACTCAATACATTCCAGGTTCATGAAAACAATAACAAAAAAAAAAAGTGTGTAGAGTGTAAAGGCCCATTTACATTCTTTGTGTTCAGGCAGACCAGTGCACATTTGTAATATTAAACGCCCTATAAATAGCAGGTATGTCACTACCAGTGTGAATGAGGCCCAGCGCTGCTCACATATGCGATTAGCTTTCGCATGAAAGTTTATATTGGGGTAAAAGTTTCGATTCTAAAAATCTCAAACTAGAATGTTCAAAACATGAAAAACTAACAACACACAGAATCTTCCCCATAAACAAGGTTTAGCGTTACAATTCAGCTGTGCATAAAACCAAGGAACAGTTCTGTCTCTGTTTAGTCTAAAAACAGACCATTGTTCTTCATCCCCTCTAAGGACAGGACATCACATTAGCCATATTCCTCCTCCTCCTCCTCATTCAACTCCCTCATGGTCTTCTGCTTGTATGCCTTCCAGGAGTCTCCTCCGTGACGATCTTCCTCATCGCTGTCTTCATAATAACCTGTACAAGCACAAGAATGTAGAATAAAATAGCAGCAAACCTCACTATAAGGAGCAATACAGCTAGTGTTAATTTTGGCAGCAAATTTAGATTTAGTTTTAGTCGTAGTCTAATGCCGTGTACACACGGTCGTTTTTTGCGATGAAAAAAAACGACGTTTTTTAAAACGTCATTTAAATTGATAGTGTGTGGGCAAAACGTCGTTTTTTGTCTTAAAAAAAACGACCAAAAAAAAATTCCAACATGCTTGAATTTTTTGTGTCGTTTTTCAAAACGTCGTTTTTTGTTTCACAAAAAGTCACCGTGTGTAGCAAAAACGTCTTTTAAAACGACGTTTTTCAACCCGCGCATGCCCAGAAGCTAGTTATGAAGCGAGCTTCAATGGAAAAGAGTGGTGAACGTAACCTTGCTTTTTGTGAAAAAACGATGGTGTGTATGCAAAATTGTCTTTGAAAAGTGACGTTTCAAAAACGTCGTTTTTTACTTCACAGAAAACGTCGTTTTTTTTTTTCATCGCAAAAAACGACCGTGTGTACGCGGCATTAGGACTAAAATGGCATTTTAGTTTTAGTCCCATTTTAGTCTTCTGCAATTGTTTTAGTCCTATTTACAGGCGATACTCAAAAAACTAGAACATTGTGCAAAAGTTGATTTCACTAATGCAACTTAAAAAGGTAAAACTAATATAGGAGAGACTCATTGCATGCAAAGCAAGATAGTCCAAGCCGTGATTTGTCATAATTTTGGCTTACAGCTCATGAAAACCCCAAATCCACAATCTCAGAAAATTTGAATATTACATGCAATCAATAATACAAGGATTGTACATAGAACAATATCGGACCTCTGAAAAGTATAACATGCATATGTACTCAGTACTTGGTTTGGGCCCCTCAATGCGGCGTGGCATGGAAGCGATCAGCTGAGGTGTTATGGAAGACCAGGATGCTTCAATATCGGCCTTCAGCTCTTCTGCATTGTTTGGTCTCATGTCTCATCTTTCTCTAGATTTTCTATGGGGTTCAGGTCAGGCGAGTTTGCTGGCCAATCAAGCACAGTAATCCCACGGTCATTGAACCAGGTTTTGGTGCTTTTGGCAGTGTGGGCGAGTGCCAAGTCCTGCTGGAAAATGAAGTCAGCATCCCCATAGAGCTTGTCTGCGGAAGGAAGCATGAAGTGCTCCAAAATCTCCTGGTAGACGGCTGCGGTGACCCCGGACTTAATGAAGCACAGTGGACCAACACCAGCAGATGACACGGCTCCCCAGAACAACACAGACTGTGGAAACTTCACACTGGACTTCAAGCATCTTGCAGTGTGTGCCTCCATTCTTCCTCCATACTTTGGGTCCTTGGTTTCCAAATGAGATGCAACATTTGCTCTCATCAGAAAAGTGGACTTTGGACCACTGAGCAACAGACCAGGTGTGTTTTTTTTTAGCCCGGGTAAGACGCTTCTGACCCGGTTTGTTGATCAGGAGTGGCTTGACCAGAGGAATACGACATTTGAAGCCCATTTCCAGGATCTGTCTGTGTGTGGTGGCTCTTGATGCACTGACTCCAGCCTCAGTCCACTCCTTGTGAAAGTCCCCAATCCTCTCCAGGCTGTGGTCATCTCTGCTGCTTGTGCACCTTTTTCTTTCACACTTTTCCCTTCCTTATAACTTTCTATTAATGTGCTTTGATACAGCACTTTGGGAACATCCAACTTCGTTTGCAATTACCTTTTGAAGCTTTTCCTCCTCATGGAGAGTGTCAATGATGGTTTTCTGCACAACTATCAGGTCAGCAGTCTTTCCCATGATTATGATTCCTACTGAACCAGACAGAGACCATTTAAAGGCTCAGGAACCGTTTGCAGGTGTTAAGGCTTAATTAGCTGATTAGAGTGGGACACTTTGAGCGTAGAAAATTACAACTTTTCAAAATATTCTAATTTTCTGAGATTGTGGATTTTGGGTTCATGAGCTTGAATCAAATCACAGCTTGAACTATCTTGCTTTGCATGCAATGAGTCTCTCTCATATATTAGTTTCACCTTTTAAGTTACATTAGTGAAATAAATGAACTTTTGCACGATATTCAAATATTTGGTGTATCGCCTGTAGTTGACTAAATCTCCAGTACATTTTAGTAGACCAAAACTAATTTTAGTCATCTAAAATCGAAAGGGTATAGTTAAATTGTAATGCAGTATTTAGGCATTTCTCTACAATTTCCAAACTCATTATATACTGCTGGAGTGAAAAAAAAAAATGTTGACGTCAAATTTCAATTTAGTTTTAGTCTTTTGACTAAAATGGCATTTTAGTTTTAGCCCCATTTTAGTCATCTCAATTGTTTTAGTTGACTAAAAAGGTATTAAGTTAGTCGACTAAAATGTTTAAGTCAACAAAATTAACACTGAATATAGCATTTAAAACAACTCTGGCATCCTATAAGAAAAAATGGATTGGGGGGGGGGGGGGGGGGGGGGGGGGTAGAGCCTTTAATACACACCTTTCCAACCACCAATTCTGACCGACTTAAAGCTGCAGTAAACTCTTCAATTTAAAAAAACACACACACACACACACACACACACACACACACACACACACACACTTTTCCCTGCATGTTAAAGGGGTTGTAAAGGTAAAAATGTTTTTCCCTAAATAGCTTCCTTTACCTCAGTGCAGTCCTCCTTCACTTACCTCATCCTTCCATTTTGCTTTTAAATGTCCTTATTTCTGAGAAATCCTCACTTCCTGTTCTTCTGTCTATAACACCGTAATGCAAGGCTTTCTCCCTGGTGTGGAGAAAGCCTCTTGAGGAGGGAGGGGGCAAGCAGGCAAGTCAGGACACTCTCTACTTTGCAGATAGAGAAAGGAGCTGTGTGTTAGTGGGCATCCCGACACTCCTGCTCGCCCCCTCAAGAGGCTTTCTTCACATCAGGGAGAAAGCCTTGCATTACTGTGTGGAGTTACAGACACAAGAACAGGAAGTGAGGATTTCTCAGAAGAAATAAGGACATTTAAAAGCAAAATGGAAGGATGAGGTAAGTGAAGGAGGACTGCACTAAGGTAAAGGAAGCTATTTAGGGAAAACATTTTTTACATTTACAACCCCTTTAAGGGCACATTGTGCCTATATGCATTGCATATTAGCACATTAAAGGATCACTAAAGGAATTTTTTTTCCAGCTAAATAGCTTCCTTTACTGCAGTACTGGTTTCATGTCCTCATTGTTAGTTTTTTGCTTTGATGTTGCTGTAATCCTGCTCTGATCTCCACACTTCCTGCTTGTCCATTTCCTTATAACCACAGTGCTGGGAGCGTTCTCACCGTGGTCTAAGCCGTCATTACTGTGTGTCTAAAACTTCCCAGAACCAATCAGATTCATTTTAAAAACAAAACACTGCCCTGGATTTGTTTGTTTTTGTTCTGTGTCTCTCTTCTTCACAGAAACATGAAGCCAGTTCAAAAGTGAAACTAACCTGCAGGTACATTATACGATTGATTTTTATCTATTTTTAATCATTTTTAAAAGGAATCAGTTAACTTTTATGTCTCTATACCCTGTAAACAGTCATTTCAACAAAAACATTTTTTTCCTTTAGTGACCCTTTAAAACAAAGCCCTCTAGTGGTAAGTTGACACCACTGACAGGGCTTCCATCTTCATCCACTCTTCCTTCTGTGGTACAGGCTCCGGCTGAGCTGTGATGACGACATCACTCCGACGCATGTGCACAGAAGTAAGTCCCACGGCACAGAGCTCTGAAGCTATGGCATTAGATGTTGCAGATTCCTACCTTTTGTTATTCTGAAAAAAATAGCAGTTTGCTTGTCTGTGTCCATGTGAAAACAATGCGATAAGAAGCTGCTGCACTTACAGGGTTTTAAATCATGGGTCTTCAAACTACGGCCCTCCAGTTGTTCAGGAACTACAATTCCCATAATGCCTAGTCATGTCTGTGAATGTCAGTGTGTTACAATGCCTCATGGGATGTGTAGTTCTACAACATCTGGAGGGCCGTAGTTTGAGGATCCCTGTTTTAAATGATGAAAGTGGCATGATCTGAATCCCTTGAGTCATGATTTTTTTTTTTTTTTTTTTTAAGACAGAGCTTTCTTTTTTGTGGTATTTAATCAATATTTGGTTTAAAGCGGAGGTTCACCCTAAATATAAGATCTCTCATGTGATCCAGCATACTGGCGTCAGCGCCAGTATGCTGGGTTTTTTTTTTTTTAATCGCACACTTACTGTATTATAGTGGAATTCCTTTTTTGTCCCCCGCGGTGGACGGCTGTAGTATTGCTCGTCACATCTTCCTAAAATACCCGATATGGACTCGGGTAATCTCGGCGAAAATGCGGCGCCTGCGCACAGACCTAGGAGCTGACTGCGCAGGCGCCGTATTTCTCCGAGTCCTATTTCGGAGGGCGTGACGCGCCATAGCCGTAGGACTCGGAGAAATACGGCGCCTGCGCAGTTAGCTCCACCACGGGGGACAAAAAAGGAATTCCACTATAATACAGTAAGTGTGCGATTAAAAAAAAACAAAAAAAACAGCATACTGGCGCTGACGCCAGTATGCTGGATCGCATGGGAGATCTTATATTTAGGGTGAAATACCGCTTTAAGGAAAGTTTTATCTATTAAAAATAGATATAATATACATCTCTCTCCTATCTATCTCTCTAAACATTTTTTTTCTCCTTTTTTACAGCGTTGTACATCAGTTATCACTTAATATTACCAAGCAAATATAGTGTTAGTTACCCAAGTATCGCTCCTCCTTCTCACTGTTATCCTCATCATCTTCATCAGGATAGTCATTTCTCCAGTTGCTTTCCTCATTCTCATCATCCTCGTCATCATAAATTTCTTCTGGCTCAAGATCTTCAGGCACCTGCCAGGGAGCACAACATGCAAAAGTGACTTCAGTTCAAATATTTTTATTAACCCGGTCAGAATTATGAGAGATGCCAATGCTGAGGAAATGAAGAGGGTCAAAGGTCACCTGAAGCCTGACATCTTACATGCAGTTGACCAAAAAAAAAGTCAAACTTCACATGGCTGCTGAAATGAAAAACTATTATTTCATAATTAGTGAAGAGCTGACAGCTCATAATTTGATAATACAGATTAAAGCCATCCCGTGCCTTTGAAAAAGTCGAACAGGAATCTGCAGGAGCAAACGGGGGGGGGGGGGGGGGGGGGAGAATGGGGAGACATAAAACACTACAATAAGTAGTGTAAAACATTTATTGAAATAAAACAATTTACTCAATGAAATTGGAGAGGAAGCATCTGGAAATGGGGGCACAATAATCCACCCACATTGATAGCCAGGGCTGCAGCAAGCACCAAATCCTGGTGAATCAACCACCAGGGTCCTTGCCAGTGGCAGCCCGTCCATAGGGGGCGCCCGGGCGCCGCTGCCCCCCCCCCCCTCCTGTAGCAAAAAAATAATAATAAAAAAAAACAAAAAACCACACGGGCCCTTTAAGACATTTTATTCGGCTTAAAATGTAATTTTTACGTTTTAATGCCTGCAGTAATGGTGGCCGTCAATAGAGGGCGCTGCAACGCCACCCCCTCTCGCAAATAACATACATTCATTGCACTGCAATGAATGTAGGTTATTATTGTTGCCAGCTGCCTCTGGTCTATTCAGAAAACCGGACATTTGGGCGCCAATTACCTGAATAGCGGCAACTGGTAGGCTGAGTGGAAGTGCTTATCAGAGCCAGCGGCTTTCAGAGTACAGCCCTCCGGCTCTCGGATGTCTATCCTCGGAACGCACGGGGCATGCGTTCCTTAAATAAGACTGACGGCTGTTTCAGCCAATCAGGTTCCCAGATTCTGGTTGCCGGTAACCCGATTGGCTGAAGCGTCACCAAGGCGGGACAAGACATCGAGGGACATGGAAGCAAAAAGGTAAGTGCATTTTACAGGAAACAGTGGCGACAATGGGCACAGAGGTATTAAGGGCACAGTGGCATCAATTAAAGGGCACGGCACAGCACAGCGGTCACCTAGGTGACGTGACAACCCTCTTTCTCAAACCTGGCATACACAGAGACACACACAAAAAAAATGTGTATTTATTATGTACATATACATGCACAGTGGGTATAGACGAGCATCACCCCCAATTAAAATAATGATCATTTTTTGGCTTTGCAGTCGGAAATGAAGAGAGTTTGATTTATCCAGCTGTAGTTATTCTGTGCAAAATAACATCCAAGTGAAACAAAACACCAACATGTCAGGAAAGAAAAATTAATAGAGAGGCTACCAAAAGGCCTACAGCAACTCTGAAGCAGGTGATGAATTTATGGCGATTGTGTAAATGTGACAGCAATATCACAAATTCTCCACAAATGTGACTTATATGGGAGGGTTGCAAGAAAAAGAAAAGCCTCTCTACAAAAGAGGCCACATGCCGACACGCTTAAGCTTTGCCAAAATGCACTAGGGCTGCAACTAATGATTATTTTCATAAATCGATTAATTAGCCGATTATTGTTTTGATTATTCAAGTAAAAACCGCAAAACAATTTGGTGTATAAATGTAGTTATATATCAGACAGGAGGCTCATATCTTGCATTAATCTTTCTTTATTTAATGCCCATAGCAGAAATGTTTTCTCATATTTATGTAATTCTTAGAACTTTTTGCACCTAAAATGGTGGAGAAAGGAACTACAATTCCCAGCAGTCCCAGCAGCTGTGTTAGCCACGCCTCCAGGTGTCCTGTATATATGGGACTGCATTGGTGTACTCCCCCCTCTTTCTTTCTGCTCATGACAGAGATAAGTATCATTTACAACCTTTCTTCCTAAATTACTTAGTGTTATTGATAGTTTTTTATTGTCTTTTTATGGTACACCGTTATTATTGTTATTATTATTCATTGATTTCCACATTTTGAGCGCTGCAGTTCCTTTCTCATTAGGAACGCGGCGCTCGACTTCTTTCCTCACATACTGAGTGTCATTTACGTCAGTAACATTGCTACAGGTGTCTAAAGCATTAATTAGAAGGCCCGCCGTGTCTTTCTATTCCCTACTCTGTTCATCGTGTACGCCGTTTACTGGCGGGCACCATATTCCTGGCTTCTTCCCGCACTGCGATTCACGCCTCACAACGGAGTAGGGGGCGTGACGAATGACGCGATTACTCCTTCCCATTTCCTTCTACACTCTCGGCCAATCGTTGGACTCGCACATCATCTCGCGAGTCTACGGCCGCTCAGAGAGTACAGTTTACTTCCTCCTCACCGCATTATCACTCGGCTGCCAGCGGTGAGGAGAGCGGTACGATTACCTCCGTTTCAATCAGTTAATAGAGTAGATAGAAGCCATTAGGATTAGGATATAATCTGCAGTGGTCATTCATTTAATAAGCATGGCAGAGCAATCCGGTTCCCCTAATATTATCATGTCAGGTCCAGGCTTAACCCCTGAGACCCCGCAACTGCTAACTGCTGCCCAGATTCAGTAGCTCATAAATAGCTCCATCCAAGCTGCCTTGTCTGCCACTATTAACCCCTCCAAGACTCAACCTGAGATGGTAAAAATGGGCAAGGTTGTTTTATGCAGTTTTTAACGTTTTTATAATGTATACATGTAGTACCGAGTGTTAGAATGTCTATATATTTATTGTAACCGCCACTCGCTTTTATTTTGTTTTTAAAGTTTGTTCTCTTGGTATGTTTCTGGTAACGTGACTGGATGGGAAGCAGGCGCATCGATGCAAACATGTTTTGTGAACTATGCGCCTTGTATAAGAAACAAACAATAAACAATAATAAATAATAATAAACAAACGCAAGCATATGACTGCTTATCTCGACTCCCCGGCAGGGGAAGTAGAATTAATGCACGAGGCAGGACCTTCCTCGGCCTGCCGCCCCAGCTATCCTAACATTGAACGACCCTTAATACCCAAGGAGATTCCCAGAAAGAAATTTCAATCGGGCCACAGGGCTAAACCAGACTCATTCAATGACGAGTCAGAGGAGGAATCATCTGAAGGATCGCTGATATTAGCATCCGACGATCTTGATTCTGATCAAGAGGAAGCTGGGCAAATGGCTACTGAAGCCAATCCGGGATTGCCGTCTGAAGCAATTGTAGACTCCCTAGGGGAGCCATTCTTTAACCCGGAAAACATATCACACCCCAGATCAGGGGACTGGGCACCCCTCCCACAAGTGTTCCAATACGTGGAACACTGGACAAGGAGAATCTTGGACAGGACAAATAGGAATAAGTTAAGAGCGGAATGCCCCAGACCGTTCATTCCTAATAAAGTGGCATCTACACCTGAAATTGACCCGGTGCTGCTAAAATACTTGACCAAATCAGGCAAGTATACTAAGAAAGGCATAGAACGTTCTTTTAAGACGATCCAGGATCGTGTTTTAGATCTTTTAGGTCCTTTGACCAAAATCTTGAATTTATCTGAACAGGCAGCCGCCAATGAAGAACCTGTAGATTTAGTGCAACTGAGAGGATGGGCACAACGTGCCGTTTGCCTATTAGGCTCAGCTAATACGACCTGCGCTATTGAACGACGCAGGTCGATTTTGATGAGACTCGACCCGCAACTATCACACTTGGCGGAGTCAGAACCAGGCCCCTCAGCAGAAGGCCTCCTATTCGGAGAAGATTTGATGAAAAACATCAATAGGTTCGTAGGTCTATTTAATAGTTTGGACAAAGCACAAACTTCCCTAAAAAGATCAGGTTCTGGGCTTAAGGTTTTTATCAGGGCCGGCAGAGGTAGAGGCCGATCTGCCTGCCGTGGCAACTACTACAGGGCCTATCCTAGGGCATCCGCTCAAACCTACTCCTCCGTACAGCAGCAATACTCCATTCCAGTGGCACAACCGGCTCCATTTTTCCCTCCTAGAGGACGCCCATGGAGAGGACGCGGGGGCAGAGGTTTCCCAAGGTCCCGGCCAACCACCGGTGAGTATACCACTGAATTACCACACTCACATGACTGTAGGGGGCAGACAGACATTTTATCCACGTCTGGTACACGATTACAGCAGACGCTTGGATACTGTCCGCAGTAGCGGGCTACCACATAGACTTCATATCACAACCAGTCAAGTCTGTGCTACCACATCCCATACATTTTTCAGAACAAAATGTACACCTCATAGACATAGAACTACAGGACCTCATTTCAAAACATGCGGTGATAGAAGTGGACCCCTTATCTCCAGGGTTCGTAAGCAATCTCTTCTTAGTAAAGAAGAAAGACGGAGGCTACAGACCGGTTATAAATCTAAAAGAACTGAACCAATACGTGACCTATCGTCACTTCAAGATGGAGGGAATACATCTCTTAAGAGACCTTCTAATCCAGGGAGATTGGCTAGTCAAAATAGATCTCAAAGATGCGTATCTAACGATACCAATGCATCATTCCTCCCAAAAATTTCTGAGGTTCCTATGGAAGGGCCGTATGTGGCAGTTTACTTGCCTACCTTTCGGCCTATCATCAGCCCCATGGTGCTTCACCAAAATAATGAAGCCCGTGGTGGCTGCACTACGTTGCAGGGGAGTACGTTTGATAATTTATCTGGACGATCTCCTGATTATGGCTCATTCAAAAACGCAAGCCGAGCTACACAAACGTTGGACAGTGTCACTACTGGAGGAACTGGGTTTCCTCATCAACCACAAAAAGTCTATACTCTCACCCGCTCAAGAGATGGAGTTCTTAGGTTTCTCGGTGGACACCAGACAAGCGGTGCTACGCCTACCCAAGTCCAAACTGGCCCTGATCCAGAAAGAATTCAGAGCAGTTTTGCGCAAGGGTCAGATCTCGCTGAGACTCCTTTCACGCATAGTCGGACTACTATCAGCTTCCATTCAGGCAATCTTCCCTGCTCCATTACATTATCGGGCCTTACAACGCCTCAAAACCCTCCACCTACGGCAAGGCCTCCGCTATTCGGACAAAGTCGATCTTTGCCCAGAATCGGAGGAGGAATTGCGATGGTGGCTGAAACATGCCATCGAATGGAATGGCAAGACAATCTTCAACTCTCGGCCAGACGTCATCCTAGAATCGGATGCGAGCCGGCAGGGCTGGGGAGCCCGTTGTGGCCAGGATTCTACAGGAGGGACATGGTCCGTAGACGAATCCTCCCTTCACATCAACGCGCTGGAACTCCTGGCGGCACTCTTCGCCATCAGGAGTTTTCTATCGCGGAGATCCAACTGTTGCGTTCTCTTACGCATGGACAATGTGGCAGCAGTCCAGTACATCAATCGCCTAGGGGGCACAAAATCAAAAATACTAGCGGACATTGCGTCCGACTTCTGGAATTTCTGTCTATCCCGCGACATTATCCCCGTGGCGGAATACATTCCAGGGGTGTCCAACTGTGTGGCAGACTGGAATTCCCGTTATCTGACAGATTCCAGCGACTGGACATTAGACAGATCGACTTTTCTAGCAATACAAGACCTTTGGGGCCCGCTTCACACGGACCTGTTCGCCTCAAGACTCAACCGGCAATTACCCCGCTTTTACAGCTGGAGGCCGGATCCGGAAGCAATGGCAGTGGACGCATTCCTCCAAATGTGGCCCGTGGGGTTACATTATGCGTTCCCGCCCTTCACAATGATCACCCGACTACTCCTCCACATAGTCAATCAGTGGGCGACGGTGGTTCTGATCACCCCCTGGTGGCCAACGCAGCCGTGGTTCCCTCTGATCCTGGGGATGTCGATCGACTACCCCAGACTCCTTCCCCACTCAACACACCTGTTGACCAATCCGACCAAGGGTTTACATCCTTTACTTCTGGAAGGCAAACTACCTCTCCTTGCATGGCTGGTCTCGGGGTGCCAGAATCTGGTACGGGATCGGCTAGAGACCTCCTCGCCTTGGCCTGGGCCCCAGGGACTAAATCGGCATATCGATCTGCCTGGGGGTTATGGGTTCGTTGGTGTGATCAGCAACAGATCAATCCCACTCAGGCTCCTGTCTCTTCAATAGTAAACTACTTAGCGGAGTCCTACGGGACGGGAAAATCATATAGTTCCCTTAATGTTTACAGATCCGCTATCTCGGCATACCATTGTCCAGTAGATTCCTTACCTATTGGCAAACACCCGTTGGTATGTCGCTTACTCCGCGGGGTTAGATATCCTTCAGTTGTTCTCCTCTTGGGAGGACAACGATCGTCTTTCCTTAAAGATCCTTTCCCTGAAACTCACTACGCTACTATGTCTGGTTTCCAAAAAAAGAGTATCGGATGTGAGAGCCCTGAATATTTCTAGGCGTCAATTCTCGCCGGAAGGGGTTAGGTTCTCGTTAGTACGCAGAACCAAAACTCAATTACATTCGGTTTTCTACCCTTTCTTCCTATCACATCCACGTCTATGCGTCGTCCGCTGTCTACAGACCTACGAATCACGCACATCGACTTTACGTTCGCCAGTTTCCTCACAACTGCTAGTCTCATATGTACAACCGCACCACCCGGTGGCTTCGGCCACCTTGGCTAGGTGGGTAAGGTCGGTTATGGAGATGTCGGGTATAGACGTATCTCTCTTTGGTGCACACTCGACCAGAGGGGCTATGGCCACTAAGGTGGTTACTTCAGGGGGCTCCCTATCAGATCTCCTATTAGCGGCCGACTGGTCGTCAGAGTCGACCTTTCGTCAATTTTACTTTAGACCTGAAAATCATATCTCTTTATCTGTCATTACCTCTTGACTGTCCTATTTTCTAACTACCCCACGCTTACGTCAGGGTGTGTATTAGATAACATATATATATTCATATCTGAATTTTGTTTTGTATTACATGATGTTTATATGCTGATAGAGCTTTGAATCTGCAAGATATGAGCCTCCTGTCTGATATATAAATCGAGATTTTCCTAGCTTGTGACGGAAAATATTAGTTATATGAAGACAGAAGGCGAGTATCTTCCCACCCTTCCCACCCTATTACGGATATTTTATTATCTGTTTCAGGATACTGAATCTTCATTCCAAACTACCGTTGGTGCTTAACAAGTTTCTTTTTGAGTCCCCGTTGGGACGAACTCTCCGTGAAATCTCCCGGTTGGAGTTGTTGACGGCAGGATTGCAGTCCGTTCACCATTGTTTCTACGACACCACGACAGGATGGGCCGGCTGGCCGAAGAGTCACGTTTGGGCTTCTTTTCTAGGTTATACTGTTCCGGCATTCGCTTCAAGAAAGAGGAGGGAGTACACCAATGCAGTCCCATATATACAGGACACCTGGAGGCGTGGCTAACACAGCTGCTGGGACTGCTGGGAATTGTAGTTCCTTTCTCCACCATTTTAGGTGCAAAAAGTTCTAAGAATTACATAAATATAAGAAAACATTTCTGCTATGGGCATTAAATAAAGAAAGATTAATGCAAGATACTCGCCTCCTGTCTTCATATAACTAATATTTTCCGTCACAAGCTAGGAAAATCTCGATTTAATATGTAAAGATTAAAAAACAAAATGTATTTTAATAAATGTAATTCGAATGCCTTTTATTACCTCCAGTCTATCAGCCTACAGCAGGGGTGCCCAACCAGTGGCCCGGGGGCCACATGTGGCCCGCGGAGCCCTCTGATGGCAGGTTGGCAAGCCCAGATCATGGGTTGCCAAACTGCCATCCCAGAGCAGCAGTTTTGTGAATGAAGCTGCTGGTAGGGGAAACAAGCACTGAGCCATAGACTTCTGTTATTACCTGTGGGTTTCTTGCACTTTCAGAATGTGTGCCACACCTGCAGGATATAATAGAAGTTTACCTGCAGAAAATCAACAGGTGCGCTGCGCTGTAACCGTGGTTTTGGGACAATCACAGTTCATCAGTGTAAAAGCAGCCTTAGGCCCCTTTCACATTATCGTTCAGACCCAATTGGACTTAATATTCACCTCTATGGAGCAGCAGATGTAAAGGGACAGAATTACATTGAGTGGGCTGTGTCCGTGGACACTGACTTGTCATGCTCCCGCTCCACTCATTGTGGCCCGCGACCATTTACCAATTCGCTTAACCACATCCCGCCTGGCCAATAGCCGATTTACGGCCGGGAAGTGGTTATGAAATCGTGACTAGACGTTCTCAAACGTCTAGCACGATTTCATGCCGGGCGCGCAGCGATCGGTGATGCGGGGTGTCAGTCTGACACCCTGCACCTCCGATCTCGGTAACGAGTCTCCGGCGGAGCCTCGTTACCACGTGATCAGCCGTGTCCAATCACGGCTGATCACGATGTAAACAGGAAGAGCCGCCGACGGCTCTTCCTCACTCGCGTCTGACAGACGCGAGTACAGGAGAGCCGATCAGCGGCTCTCCTGACAGGGGGGGTTCGCGCTGATTGTTTATCAGCGCAGCCCCCACTCGGATCGCCACACGGACCACCAGGGAGTGCCCACACTAGACCACCAGGGAACATAAAAAAAGGGGAAAAAAAAATGACAAAAAAAAAAAAAAAAAAAGTCACCAAAAAAAAAAAAAAAAAGGGGGCAGTAAAAAAAAAAATGATGCCAATCAGTGCCCACACATGGGCACTGATTGGCAACATTGATCCATCAGTGCCACCCCTCAGTGATCATCAGTGCCACCCCAGTGTCTGTCAGTGCCACCCCACAGTGCCAATCCATGCCCAGTGCCCACCTATCAGTGCCCACCCGTGCCACCTATCAGTGCCCACCCGTGCCACCTATCAGTGCCCACCCGTGCCACCTATCAGTGCCCACCCGTGCCACCTATCAGTGCCCAGTGCCACCTATGAGTGCCCATCAGTGCCACCTAATCGGTGCCCATCAGAACTACCTCATCGGTGCCCATCAGTGCCACCTCATCGGTGCCCATCAGTGCCACCATATCAGTGCCCGTAATTGAAAGAGAAAACATACTCATTCACAAAAAATTAACAGAAAAAAATAAAAACTTTATTTTTTTTTCAAAATCTTTGCTCTATTTTTAGTTGTTGCGCAAAAAAAAAAAAAAAATTAAAAAAAAAAAAAAAAAAAAAAAAAAAAAAAAACGCAGAGGTGATCAAATACCACCAAAAGAAAGCTCTATTTGTGGGGAAAAAAGGACGCCAATTTTGTTTGGGTGCAGTGTAGCATGACCGCGCAATTGTCATTCAAATTGCGACAGTGCTGAAAGCTGAAAATTGGCTTGGGCGGGAAGGTGCGTAAGTGCCTGGTATGGAAGTGGTTAAGTGGCCCTCGCTCTTCAAAAGGTTGGGCACCCCTGACCTACAGCTTCTCTGGGTTCAGATGTTGATCTTCCCTAAACAGAACCCTTAAAAAGTTATTGTAAAATGGTGAACTTTTTTTTTTCTTTTTAAAAAACAAAAATGTCTTATTTACCTGCTCTTTGTAATGGTATTGCACAGAGCAAATCCTCCTCTTCTGGGGTCCCCCACTGGCGCTTCTGGCTCCTTCTGTCTTCAAAGTGCTTCTATAGCAAGCCACAAAGTGTAGTACAGTATAGAGTGCCCCTATAGCAAGGTAAAAAACTTGTGCCTTTAGAGTCACTTTAAATCACTTCTTTCTCCTACCCAGGACTACATGTCCCATGAAGCATTGCTCCTCACATAATCAAACTCACAAGTTCTCAGGCAATTGGCTACATGTATGGAAGGTGGCCTGAGCTGTATGTGTACTGCATTGTATTTCCTGATATGTAAAACAAATAATGCCCTCTTGTATGCAGGTCAACGAATCGATTATGAAAATACAGGGTGTCGTCGACTTACGAATGCCCGAGTTAGGAACTTCTACTTACGAACCGAGCGCTGCGGGGACCCTCTGCCATTTTGGGCGGACCTTCTGCTTTTCTGCGCGGCCAGACGGCACCTCGGGAAACGTCGAAAATGTACGTAATTGGCTGCGCATGTGGCATTCGACGGGACATCAGAAAACATTGCAAATGTCCGTAATTGCCAGTCTGCGCATGCATGGCTGACTTACGAACATTTCCGATTTACAAACAGGAGGAAAGTCCCCAACGGGTCCGTAACCTGGGGACCCCTTCTAGTTGACAACTATTTTCATCATTGATTATGTCAATTAGCTGTTTCAGTCTAAAAATGCACCATGAAGATTCTGTGGCCGCATATATAACGTTGTTATGGTCAGATGGGGAGTCAAGAAATGTATTTAACTTCAACACCAAACCAAATATCTGTTGGAAATCCAATACAGCTCACCGTCAAAAGAACAGCATTCCTACAGTAAAGCAAGGAGGTGGTAATATCCTGGTATGGGGGCTATTTCTCTGCAGCTGGGACTGGAACACCTCATCAGGAAAGAAGAATGGATGGAGCAAAACACCATTAAAATCTTGAGGAAAATCTGCTGCCCTCTGCCAGAAAGAGGTCAATGGGAAGAAGGTTTACCTTCCAACATGGCAATGACTCAAAGCACAAAGCAAAAATTACCACAGCGGTTGAAGAAGAAAGAGGTGCATGTCCTTGCATGGCCTAGTTAGAGCCCAGACTTAAACCCCATTGAAAATCTGTGGAATGACTTGAAGACTGTAGTCCACAAATGCTCACCGTCTAATTTAACTGAACTGGAGCAGTTCAGCAAAGAAGAGTGTGCAAATATTGCAAAGTCTAGATGTGCAAAGTTAGTAGAGACAAATCCCAACAGACTAAAGGCTGTCATTAACGTAAAAGGCGGTTCATCAAAATATTGACATGAGGGGGTGATCCTTTTCCAACTCAGTGATTCGGTTTTTGATTTTTTTTTTCTCTCCGACATGTTGGTCTCCTTTGACTTGGATGTTATAAATTACACTCAACACAGCTGGACTTGAAAAACAAAATGTGATCATATTAAGGTGGGGGCGATTCAGATTCTATACTCACCGTGTAGAATATACACACACACACACACGTGTAAAATGTAATCTCGAATTTTACTAACTTTTGCAAAAAAAAAAGGTTTGCATTATGAGATGGTGTGAGCATCCAATTCCTCATTTAAATCTTTAGGAGTCGGGGGTGTCTAGTTTATATAGCCAATATGTTTCTCAATTGCAGCCTACATAATCTCAGAATCTAGGGGAAATCTGTATGAATCAGCTCCATCTACTTTAAGTGCTTGCACACTTTTGTCATATTTCCACGCAAAATGTTGTGGGACACTGACTGTTAGGGCCCTTTCACATGGAGCGGTCCGTTTTTCGGTCCGCTCCGTGTGTGTCCGTCAGCTCAGCGGGGGGTCTCCGCTGAGCTGTCGGGCGGACAGGGCGGTCCCCGCACACTATGCATCTGATCCGTTCCACCGGACAGAAGAAAAAAAGGGTTTTCTTCCGTCCGCAAAATGGATCCAGACGGATGCGGATCTTAGGCGGACGTTAGCGGATGCATCATCCGCTAACGGATCCGCTCCCATAGGGGCCCATTACAAGTCCGTAAACAGACTTGTAATTAGCGGACCGTTCGTCCGCTCATGTGAAAGGGGCCTTAGAGGCATTTGCAATATTCTTTCTACACTGGTCCAAACAACATTTTTCAGGCAGTAGCCAACAGCTGCAATGCTTCCACTAAAATAGAAGCCTTGACTCAGACTGGCAGGGTTGCTTGAGGTTTATTTTTATGCCAAACGATTGCCCAAGGTTTTAAGCATCATGAAATGAGGGGGTGGGGGGGGGGGGGGGCTGCTTTAAAAAAAGTCAAGGCTCTCACTTTTATCTACAGTATAGGAAGGAAAAGATTTATTAAAATAAATAAAATATAATATATAATACTGTGGAAGGATGTAAAGGGTTTATATCTATGGACAGACTGGAAGGGTAGGAAAGGCTTTAGACATCTATGCCTCCCAGTGTTTGATGAATGAGGATGATCGACTTTTTTCTAGCAATGCATGACGATATTCTGCACATGTGCAATAGAAGCAGCTATCCAATTGAACAACTTTGCAGCAGTACCCGTGTGGTTTTCAGTGGGCCTCACAATGAAGATCTGGTAAGAGCAAGGAGGGGGGATAAGGTACAACCCCCTGCACACTGCTGGGGAAGGGGTTAAAGGCTAACTGCACTGAAAAGTACAGCTATTAAGCATAGATTATGGAGGAGTCCTTTGAAAATTGTATTTCTTACCAGTTCCTGCTCACATGAGTATGGCTGAACAGACAAAATGTCCTGAATCCAGTTCTGTGGAGCAGCTTCTGCATAATATAGATCATACACAAACTCGTCTGGGTTCTCCCTGTGCTCAGATCCTGCATCAGACAGAGTCAGTTGCTCCCGAATCATTTTCACAGAGTTGCAGGTAATTGTTTCAGGCTCACTCTCCTGAAAATCAAGGACATATTTTCATTATCCACATGTGATAGTCAAATCCCTTTTATTAAAAAAAATAAAATGGTACAGAATTCTGCATAATGTCATTGAACCTAGTCCCAATCATTTTATTTATTACATGAGCCCTCAAAGTTAAAACCTTTTTTTAAAGGGGAAAAGAAAAGTAGGAGTAACACATCTTGACAGTTTGAGAGGGGAGAGGAGGAGTACCTAGTACCCCGACACGTTTCTGGTGTTTAGCCATCATCAGGGGTCACATATAGGGAGAAATGTAGTCACTGTTCTTTTTAACGCAAATGGAGTGGTCTCATGAAAAATGTCATAAATGCAGATTATGCAAATAGAGATAAATCTGAGTGTCAATCTGACACTAGCTGGATAGGATCAGACTCAGGTTTTGTAGCTTAAATATTGAGCAGTGGTGTCCAGACCTCAATGGTGCAATATGGAACAATATAGGCTCAGCAGGTGAACATACAGCAATGTCAGGACCTTAAATAAGGTAATCCCAACTAGTGGATGGTTCAAAAGAAGCCATTTTATAGCTGGTGCAATAATATTAAGCACCCCCCGTGTCTCCATTAACAGACTTGTCCATATGACTGGCGTGATCCCTCCTATGTGATGCCAAGCACCATATTGCACCATTGAGGCCTGGACACCACTGCTCACCATTTCAGCTACAAAACCTGAGTCTGATCCTATCCAGCTAGCGTCGGATTGACACTCAGATTTATCTCTATTTGCATAATCTGCATTTATTAAAATATTCCATAAGAGACCACTCCATTTGAGTTAAAAAGAACAGCGACTACATTTCTCCCTATATGTGACCCCTGATGACGGCTAAACACCAGAAACATGTCAGATACTAGGGAACAACCATTACAGGAGAGTCTTGGTGTCGCTGCTATATATGTACTGTCTATGCCATTTGTCACACACATGCACACCTTGTTTTTGTTGCATGTTTTTTTATACACACACACACATTTGTAATCATGTTCATTTATACTCTTAAAAACCTTTTTATATACAGCAGTGTCTGGCTTATAAAATCCCACCCCAGGGGGAACAACGTTCTTGTCCATTATCTCAGGGATGCAGCCATTACACTGATCTCATTGAGTTGGTGACAACTACTTATTTTTCCATGTGCAGGATTATCAGTTAAAAATAAATTATTAAGCAGAAATAAAGGGATTTTTAAATACAGCTTACCTGTAAAATCCTTTTCTTGGAGTACATCACGGGACACAGAGCGGCATATTCATTACTATATGGGTTATATGGAGTACCTTCAGGTGTGGACACTGGCAATCTCAAACAGGAAGTCCCCTCCCTATATAACCCCCTCCCCTAGAGGGAGTCCCTCAGTTTTGTAGCAAGCAGTATGCCTCCCAAAATGGTCACCCAAAAGAGGGGTGGGAGCTCTGTGTCCCGTGATGTACTCCAAGAAAAGGATTTTACAGGTAAGCTGTATTTAAAAATCCCTTTTTCTTTCTCGTACATCACGGGACACAGAGCGGCATATTCATTACTATATGGGATGTCCGAAAGCAATGCTTTAATGAGGGGAGGGAGACATCTTCCAAAGAAGGATTTAATTTTAGAGGTATACTCAGATACTAGTAAATCCAACTTAAACGAGAAATGTAAATCTCAAATCAAATCAAGGGAGCCCCCTCAGATCCTGAGGAGCTTGAATCGCGGCCTGTAGTACTGACTGCCCAAAGGCTGTATCCGCATTCCTTCTTACGTCCACTTGATAAAATTTTGTAAACGTGTGGACTGATGACTACGTTGCTGCCTTGCATATTCGAGCCATAGAGATCTGATGATGTGCTGCCCAGGAGGTGCCCCTGGCCCTGGTAGAATGGGCCTTTACCGACAAAGGAGGAGGCACCTCTTCAAACCGCAGGCCCGAACAATTAATTGTTTAATCCATCTTGCGATGGTGGATCAAGCGGCTGCCTGACCCATCTTGGGCCCTTCCGGTAAAACGAACACCACATCTGTTTTCCGAACCTTCTCTGTAGCTTTAAGATAGGCCCTTACGGCCCTGACAATATCCAACGTATGCAGCAACCCCTCTTTTCTAGAGGTGGGTTTTGGAAGAAGGATGGAAGTACCACATCCTGGTTCAGGTGGAAACTGGATATAACCTTTGGTAGAAAGGAAGGATGAGGACGGAACCCCGCCCTATCCTTATGCAAAATGAGATATGGTTCCTTACAAGATAAGGCTGCCAATTCCGATACTCTCCTGGCCGAAACTATGGTGATCAGAAATACCGACTTTCTAGTCAGTAAAATCAAGGTACCTCAGCCAACGGCTCAAGAGGTTGTTTCTGTAGGGATGACAGAACAAGATTTAAGTCCCATGGACAAAGTGGTGACTTGACAGGAGGATTAATACGCAAGACCCCCTGTAAGAAGGTCTTTACCAGCGAGTGGGTGGCCAGCGGCCTCTGAAACCACACTGACAGAGCTGAGATCTGTCCCTTGATTGTGCTTAGTGCCAGGCCTTTATCCACTCCTAGCTGGAGAAAACTTAACACCCTATCAATAGTATATTTGCGGGAATTCCATCTTTTGGATTCACACCAGCCTACGTAGTTCCTCCACACCCTGTAATAAATCACCCTGGAGACCGGCTTTCTAGCCCTAATCAGGGTAGGGATTACCTGCCTAGACAGACCTCTACCCCTGAGAATCAGGGATTCAGCCTCCAGGCCGTCAAATTTAGACGCCGTAATGTAGGGTGGAGGATCGGGCCTTGTGAGAGTAGGTCTGGTTGTAGAGGAAGAGTCCAAGGGTCTCCCACTGCCATCTTCAGGACTAGTGAGTACCAAGTCCTCCGGGGCCAAGCCGGAGCTACTAAAAAAGGGATTTTTAATAACAGCTTACCTGTAAAATCCTTTTCTTGGAGTACATCACGGGACACAGAGCGCATAGTCATTACATATGGGTTATATGGAGTACCTTCAGGTGTGGACACTGGTGTAATCAACTTCACAGGAAGTTCCTCCCTATATAACCCCCTCCCACTGAGAGTGCTTTAGTTTTGTAGCAAGCAATTTCTCTGAGGTTACACAATGTTCCCACAAAGAGGGGTGGGAGCTCTGTGTCCCGTGATGTACTCCAAGAAAAGGATTTTACAGGTAAGCTGTTATTAAAAATCCCTTTTTCTTGATCGTACATCACGGGACACAGAGCGCATAGTCATTACATATGGGATGTCCCAAAGCAATGCTCCATGAAGGGAGGGAGACCGTAAGGCCAAAAATAGCCAAACAGAAACTATATCAGGAGGTAAAATAGCTCCACCAACAGAAAAAAAGGGGGCGTGAACCGGGCCAGAGGATTCTATACTGCTGCCCGTAGGACCGCCTGCCCAAATGCTGCGTCCGCATCCTTTGCAACGTCCAACTTATAAAATTTAGTAAACGTATGTACGGAAGACCAGGTTGCCGCCTTGCAAACCTGTGCCATAGAGATCTGATGGTGTGCCGCCCAAGAGGCACTCATGGCCCTCGTAGAATGGGCCTTAACTGATAAGGGCGGTGGAACGCGCTTCAGACCATAGGCCTGAAAAATCAGCTGCTTAATCCACCTAGCCAAGGAAGACTTGGCAGCCGGCTGACCCTTCTTGGGGCCCTCCGGAAGAATGAAAAGCACATCTGTTTTCCTAATCTTTTCTGTAGCCTTGAGATAGACCCTCATGGCTCAGACCACGTCCAAAGTATGAAGCAATCTTTCCTCTCTGGACTGGGGAGTAGGAAAGAAGGATGGTAGGACTAGGTCCTGATTCAAGTGAAAACTGGATATGACCTTAGGAAGGAAAGAAGGCTGTGGCCGCAGAACCACTCTGTCCTTATGCAGAATAAGGTATGGTTCCCTGCAAGACAAGGCTGCCAGCTCGGAGACCCTTCTGGCCGAAGCCATAGCCACCAAGAAAACCAATTTTCGGGTTAGCAGCACAAGAGGGATTTCTTTCAGAGGTTCAAACGGCTGCCTTTGTAAAGCTGACAAGACCAGATTTAAATTCCAGGGGCAGAGGGGAGCTCTAATAGGGGGATTTACATGCAAGACCCCCTGCAAAAAAGTTTTCACAAGCGAATGTGTGGCCAAAGGCCTTTGAAACCATATCGCTAAGGCAGACACCTGCCCCTTTAGAGTACTAAGAGCTAACCCCTTGTCAACGCCAACCTGTAGGAATCGCAAGACCCTATCAATAAAAAACTTGCGAGGATGCCCTCCTTGAGACTCGCACCACTCCACATAGGTTCTCCAGACTCTGTAATAGATATTTCTAGAAACTGGTTTCCTAGCTTGAATTAGCGTAGATATGACCTGGGCTGAGAGGCCTCTGCCCTTAAGAATTAGGGATTCAGCCGCCAAGCCATCAAATTTAGCTGCTGTGAAGCAGGGTGGTAGATCGGGCCCTGAGACAGCAGATCTGGGCGCAGGGGGAGTGGCCACGGTGCCCTTACTGACATCCTCACGATGAGTGCGTACCAAGCCCTTCTGGGCCAGGCTGGGGCCACCAGAATCACCGGCCTGCGCTCCACCCTGATCCTTCGTAGAAGGCGGGGAATCATCTGTAGTGGAGGGAACGCATACAGGAGAGAAAACTGGTGCCAGGGGCAAACCAACGCATCGGTCCCGTAGGCCGAGGGGTCCCTGGCTCGGGATACGAATTTGTCCAATTTCTTGTTGAATCTTGTTGCCATGATGTCCACATCGGGAACTCCGAATCTTTGGCAAATCTCTTGGAATACCTGGGGGTGAAGAGACCACTCTCCCGGGAGTAACTGTTGACGACTCAAAAAATCTGCTTGAGAATTGTCTATCCCTGGGATGAACACTGCTGAGATGCAGGGTACATGGGCTTCGGCCCATGAAAAAATCAGGTTTACTTCCCTTTGAGCCGCTAGGCTCCTTGTGCCCCCCTGGTGGTTTATGTATGCCACCGCCGTGGCATTGTCGGACTGTATCCTTACTGGCAGACCCTGCAGGGGAAGAGTCCAGGCGACCAGGGCCAATCGAGCAGCTCTGATCTCTAGGACATTGATGGGAAGCAGACTTTCTGCCTCTGACCACTGTCCCTGCTGGGTCCGTTTTCCTAAGATTGCCCCCCAACCTGTTAGGCTGGCATCTGTGGTTACTATTTTCCACGAGATGGGGCAAAAGGTTTTCCCTTTTGATAATTTTTGAGGGATCAGCCACCAGTACAGGCTGTGCCTGACTCCTGGGGAAAGAACTAATGGACGGACTAATGCCTGTATGGACTTGTTCCAAGCAGAGAGAATAGCTGCTTGCAGAATTCTGGTATGGATCTGGGCATAGGGCGCTGCTTCGAAGGCGGCCACCATCTTTCCCAGCAGTCGCATGCATAGGCGAATAGTCGGCTTCTTTTTGCCTAAGACTATTTGAATCGTTTGAATTAACGACCTGATCTTCTTTTGAGGTAAAAATACCCTCTGGCATTCTGTATCTAACCGAAAGCCTAGATATTCCAACTGTCTTGTGGGTTGTAACCTTGATTTTTCTTGGTTCACAATCCACCCGAACTCTTCTAGATGCCGCACTGTGCGGACTACTGCATGATTGAGGTTGGAGGCTGAACTGTCGATAACCAGGAGATCGTCCAGGTATGCTAGGACCAAGATGCCTTCTGTCCTTAGGACGGCTAGTACCGGGGCTAACACCTTTGTGAATACCCGTGGAGCTGTTGCCAACCCGAAAGGGAGGGCTACGAACTGGAAATGACTTTGATTTATCGTAAAACGAAGAAACTTGTGATGTGCTGGGTAAATCGGCACATGCAGATATGCATCCTTTATGTCTATAGATGCTAGGAAGTCGCCCTGATGCAGGCTGGTTGTCACTGAACGTATGGAGTCCATACGGAAGGTCTGAATCCTTAGAAAGCGATTTAGGCGTTTGAGGTCTAATATAGGCCTGACGTCGCCATTGGGTTTTGGTATAACAAAAAGGTTGGAGTAGAATCCCAGATCCCTTTCTTGGGCTGGTACTTCTACAATTACTCCTTGGAGCAAGAGGCGATCCAACGCCTTTACGAGAGAGGCCCTCTTTAATGGGTCGCTTGGAAGACTTGACCCCTGAAAATGAGGAGGGGGGATTTCTCGAAACTCTAGTTTGTAGCCTGAGGCTACTACGGACCGAACCCAAGAGTCGGGAATTCTGGCCTTCCAGACTTCGGAGAAAAACTGAAGTCTTCCCCCCACCCAAGAGAGTGGGGGCGCCCCTTCATGAATCCGATTTGATGACTGATTTAGCCGGCTTGCGAGACCAGGGCCTCCTGTTTGCCGCAGCTTGTCCCTGTGGGCGGTTATTAGCTGTTGACCGCCCGGGAGGCCGTCGATACTGACGAGAAGTCGAAGGGGCCGAGCCTACAATGGCCTGTCGTTTAAACGTGGGCCCACGCGGTCTTTTCTTGACCGGTAAGGAAGTACTTTTTCCACTTGATATGGTGTGGATATATTTATCTAGGTCTTCCCCGAATAGTCTTCCCCCATGAAAGGGAAACCCTGCTAGAAGCTTTTTGCAGGGTGCCTCTGCTGACCAGTTCTTTAGCCACAAAAGACGACGCATGTGAACCACCAGTAGAGATGAACGGGATGCCTGTTGGATGGAGTCCTTAATAGCATCTACTGCAAAGCAGAGAGCCCTAGGGAATTCTGCTAATTCATGAGTATGCTGAGCCGGCATGTCCTTCAATATATGCTTTGCCTGATCCTTCAAGGCCTGACAAACACCAATGGCTGCTACTGCTGGCTGAACCATGGCACCTACTGAGGTGAAAGTTGCTTTCCGTAGGGTCTCGAATTTCTTGTCGACCGGATCCTTGAACATATGGACATTTTCAACCGGACAAGTCAGGGATTTATTCACGCAGGAAATGGCTGCGTCCACTGTAGGAAGTGCCCATTTCTTTACATATTCCTCTTCCATAGGGTAGAGAATAGAGAATCTTTTAGGAGGGACAAAGATTCTATCAGGTCGAGCCCAATCTTGGTAAATCACGTTCCGCAGAAGGGGGTGCATTGGAAAAGATGCACCAGTTAATGGGGCCTTTAAAGAACCCAATGAGGATACCTCCGGGGCTACTAGTTCTGGCACTGGAAGTTTAAAGGCAGTGCGAACCATATCTGTCAAAGACTGGATCCACAGGCCCTCCGCTTGAGAGGCCGAAAAGTATTCATCTATAGTGGAATTTTCCCTGTCTGAACCGTCGGGACTTGGGTCTGCGTGATCCCCTTGTGGGTCCCGTTCCTCTGAAGAGGAGACCTCCGCATCTGAAAACCCCACACTGGGTGAGGGGGATCTAGCCCGCTTGCTACTTGGGCAAGGACGGGAAAGTAACGCAGTTAACCTTTTCTCTAGCCCACTCATGGTGGCTGCTAGCATTTCTTCCGTCACGTAAACGGGAATGGGTGGATCGGGGGCCGCCTCTGCCCCCAGCACCCCCAATGGCTCTTGTACTATGCCACTCGGTGTCCTGACTGGCGAGGGTGGGGCCGTAGAAGCCTGGCCCAAATCCTCTGACCCCGATGGAGACCCCTTTTGCTTTTTGGCACCTTTAGCAGCCTTGGCTGGTCCAGATCCCTTTGGAGCCATTGTACAACCTTGGGTCACCCCTATAGCCAACACCTGACTGTTGCAGCTAGGAATAACCAATGTGAGGGCAGGTATGAGAAAAATGAAAAAGAACTAATTTCTCTCTTTTTCTTTTTTTTTTCTTTTTTTCAAAAAAAAATTTTTTTTTTTTTTTTTTTTACCCGCCTGGGAGGTGGCAATACCGAGGAAGCCTGTGAGTATTGACACACCAATGCCCATTAGCCGGAGTCCAAGGTAGACTCAGATACTGCTGGATCTAAGGCTGAGTCCCTTTAAGCAAAAAAACTTTTTTTTTTTTTTTTTTTTTCTGGTCAATAGTGGACCTAAGTCCTAGACCTGAAGATCCACAAAACCGCCACTAGGTGTCCCTGTGTGGCCAAAAGACCCAGCTGCACGCTCTGTATCCTTTCTTCCTCTGCCTCCAGGAGGTAAAGACCAGCCAGAGAAAAGTTTTTTCCTTTATACAGACCCTGACGCTGCTGGCCCGCCCCCCCGACGCACGCCGACGCTATAAAAGGCGGCGTGCACGCGTACACACGCGCGCACGATCGCGCGCACGATCGCGCGCACCACGCTGAACCCACATGGAGGAAGCAGAGCAGAGGAACAACATGGACCAGCGTTATGCAGCACCAACAGACACCAGGTAAGCACTAATCTTATTGTAGTGCACACACAGCGAGGAAGCTGTCCCCATGGGCTTCCTAAGAAACAGGAGTTTTTTATCAGCAATTTCCTCTTTAAAACATGTGGGGTTGCAGTATCAGTGTTAACAGGCAGACCTGGGGTGAGTAGCAAATATATAACTTACACAAGTATACATATATCTACATGTTATCTGGGTAAACATTAGAATCCCATCCTGCCTTAACCGACATAGTGGAGATAGTGGCTGATGCACCAGCATACTGTTAGCCAACCCAGAACCCCCAGGGGGATACCTACTGTCGAACCAAGTCCCGCAGGTTCCCTCTTACCTGCTCCACGCCGCAGGGTATTGCAAAATGCAAGAGGCCCAGCCTTCCCCCATCTCCGTGGGTATTGTCTTGGACCTTCAGGGACCGGGGTCCTGTGTTAAGGAACCCACACCCCTGGACCTATATAGCATCCTGGCATCAGTAGCTTTTAGTTCTTGGAAGAGACTAAGGCACTGGAGCCCAGAATCCAGCCCTCCAAGGAGAGGCATTATAGGCAAAACCCCACTCCAGCAGGGCCCGGGTACCGTACATCTTGGCTCTGAAGCACTTCGGACGGATCCGGCTAGCTATCCTGGGTCCCGAGACCTCCGAGGGACAGCTAGACGTGACCAACACCTAAGACACTGGCGGAAAAACTAAAGCACTCTCAGTGGGAGGGGGTTATATAGGGAGGAACTTCCTGTGAAGTTGATTACACCAGTGTCCACACCTGAAGGTACTCCATATAACTCATATGTAATGACTATGCGCTCTGTGTCCCGTGATGTACGATCAAGAAATGACTGGCTTGTGCTCCACTCTGATCTTGCGCAACAGGCGAGGGAGTAACTGTAGCAGAGGGAATGCATATAGAAGTTTGAATTGATGCCAAGGGCAAACCAACGCATCGGTTCCGCAGGCCATAGGATCCCTCGTTCGAGACACGAACCTGTCTAGTTTCTTGTTGAACCTGGATGCCATTATATCTACGTCTGGCATTCCCCACCTCTGGCAGATTGTCTGAAAGACCTGGGGATGCAGAGACCACTCCCCTGGCGACAGACTCTGGCGACTTAAGAAGTCTGCCTGCAGGTTGTCCACTCCGGGAATGAATATCGCCGAAATGCAGGGTACATGAACCTCTGCCCACTGAAAAATCAAGCTCACCTCCCTCTGAGCGGCCCGACTCCTGGTTCCCCCTTGGTGGTTTATGTATGCCACCGCCGTGGCATTGTCTGACTGGATTCTCACCGGGAACCCCTTTAATCTGGAGGTCCATGCCAGAAGGGCTAGGCGAGCAGCTCTGATCTCCCAGATATTGATGGGGAGCTGCCTCTCTGCTTTCACCCCAGTTCCCTGGCGAGAGGACCCCTCGAAGACCGCCCCCCCAGCCTGCCAGGCTGGCGTCTGTGGTAACTACCTTCCAGACAACAGGGCTGAAGGATTTTCCCTTTAGAAGATTCTGGGGGTTCAACCACCAGGCCAGGCTTTGTCGGACCCTTGATGATAGCGTCAAAGGGGACTCTAAGGCATGTGCCCTCTTGCCCCAGGCTGCTAGAATGGCTGCCTGTAGGACGCGAGTGTGGATCTGAGCGTATGGTACTGCCTCGAACGTGGCCACTAGCTTGCCTAGTAATCGCATACACAGGCGAATAGTTGGTTTTTTCTTGTTTAGAACCAACTGAACCAGCCCCTTGATAGCCTCGATCTTTACCAGGGGCAGGAACACTCTTTGCTGTTCTGTGTCTAACCTCATGCCGAGGTATTCCAACTGCTTTGTAGGCTGGAACGCTGACTTTCCCCGGTTTAGGACCCAGCTGAATTCTTCGAGGTACCGAACCGTGAGGTTTACTGCCTTTTGCAGACCCGGTCGTGAGTGATCTATGATTAAAAGGTCGTCCAAGTATGCTAGGACTGTGACCCCTTGGATCCTTAAATTGGCCAGAACTGGGGCTAGGATCTTCGTGAATACCCGGGGGGCCGTGGCCAGCCCGAAGGGGAGCGCCCTGAATTGGAAGTGTCGCTGCCCCACCGCGAAGCGTAAAAATCTTTGATGCGACTGAAAGATTGGTACATGAAGGTAAGCATCCTTTATGTCTATGGAGGCCAGAAAATCGTCTTTCTGAAGCGCGGCGGCTGCTGACCGGATGGATTCCATCTGGAAGGAACGAACCTTTAGGTAACCGTTTAACCTCTTTAGGTCCAAGATTGGCCTGACATCGCCGTTGGGCTTTGGTATGACAAAGAGATTGGAATAGAAACCTAGCCCTTGCTCTTGGGCTGGCACCTCTATTATTACGTCCTGGTAGAGCAGGTGATCCAAAGCTGCCAGCAATGATGCCTTCCTTGCTGGATCCCTTGGTAGCCTTGATTCTTGAAAATGAGGCGGAAGATACCTTAGAAACTCCAGTCTGTAGCCTGTGGTTACAGATGCCCGGATCCATTTGTCGGGGATCTTGGCTTCCCAAACTTCTGAGAAGAAACGAAGCCTTCCCCCCACCCGCGAGAGTGGGGGCGCCCCTTCATAAGGTAGACTTAGGGGCTGTCTTTGTCGGCTTGCGATACCATGGCCTCTTACCCCCAGGGGCCTGTCCCTGCGATCTACTGTTAACGTTGGATCGTGCAGGCGGCCGTCGATACTGCCTGGAATTTGAGGGCCCCGAGACAGGAAAGAGCTGCCTTTTAAATGTAGGACCCCGGAATGTCTTTTTGACCGGTAAAAGGGTACTCTTGCCATTTGAAATAGTCTGAATATATTTATCCAGATCCTCTCCGAAGAGTCGTCCTCCATGGAAGGGAAACCCTGCCAGAAGCTTTTTGCATGGGGGCTCCGCCGCCCAGTTCTTCAACCATAAGAGCCTTCTCATGTGCACCAAAAATAGTGATAAACGAGAGGCCTGCTGGATGGAATCTTTTATAGCATCTACAGCAAAACACAGAGCTCTGGGAATGTCAGAAAACTCTTCTGCTTGTTGGGTAGGCATGTCCTTTAACATTTCTTTTGTCTGGTCTTTTAACGCCTGACAAACACCAATTGCAGCCACAGCTGGCTGTACCACTGCTCCTGCCGTAGCAAAGGATGCTTTTAAAAGTGTCTCTAACCTTTTATCAACCGGATCTTTAAACATATGTATGTTTTCCACCGGGCAAGTTAGTGATTTATTCACACATGAGATGGCTGCATCCACTATTGGGAGCCTCCACCTCTTGGAGAATCTTTCCTCCATGGGGTAAATGACCGCAAATCTTTTCGGTGGCAGAAAAATCCTGTCCGGCCGTACCCAATCCCGAAAGATCAATTCCTCCAAGAGAGGATGGACCGGAAACACTGCGTTGCTTAACGGAGCTTTCAAAGAGCCCAGAGAGGATACCGGAGGAACCTGAGGTTCTGGCAATGGTAAACTAAATGCCGAGCGGACCATGTCCGTCAAAGACTGTACCCACAGTCTTTCTGTCTGGGAGACTGAAAATGGTTCCTCAGAGGCAGATCCCTCAATCCCTGAACCCTCTTGGTTCAGGTCTAGTTGATCCTCCTGTGATTCCAATTCCTCCGGAGAGAGAATCTCAGCATCTGAGGATACACCTCTTGGTGATGGGGATCTAACCCGTTTCTTACCAGGAATAGCTCTAGCGATCAATGCTGCTATTCTCTCTTCTAGCCCCCCTAGGGATACGGCTAGCATCTCCTCTGTGATAAACACAGGGCTGGGCTGATCTGGGCCAGCCTCCGCACCAGAACCCCCTAATGGCTCATCCAAGGCACCCTTTATGCTAATAAGTTGCGGGGAAAGTATCGGCATATCATCAGAATCAGAAGGGGAACCCCTTTGTTTTTTTTTTTGGTCTTTTTTGTACCCTTTGACCCCGAGCCTTTGGAAGCCATAATACAAAATCGAGAGACTCCGCCCACACAACAGACTGTAGTGGCCAGGAGTACAAAACCAGAGTTTAGGGGACAATAGATCACTAATGCCCAAAAACTGATGGGATCTCGTATGTTTTTCTCTTTTTTTTTTTTTTTTTTCTAAATATATATTATATATATTTTCTTTTTTAGAAACATACAGTGACCCCAAACTTAGTTTGCCAGCCTCCAACCTGTATGCAAAAAGGATTTCTTGGCTTAACAAAAAAGGCATTGGAACAAAGTCCAGCATGTACTACCCCTCTTCCGCCACCGGGAGTCACTGTTCTGCCGCTCTGCGTCCTCTCCTTCTGAAATCAGCCTCAGACTGAGCACTGAAATTGCCTGCTGATCTATAACAGCACAAGGCGCGCCCCTGTATGACGCCGCAGGCACGCCCCCCCCCGCCCTCCTGTCTGAACGGCGCGAAAAACGTCTATAAGACGTGCGCGCGCACGCGCGTATGCCGGAACAGGAGGAACATGGAGGAGCCGCGCTGCTGGAGACCCAGGACTGCAGAAACAGGCGGCAGATTCAAACCCCCGGCCAGGTAGGACTCCAAAAGGCCCCTAGGGATCCTTACTAGTCCTAGGAAGAAAGCAGCAGGTTAGCTAGCAACACATTCTTAGACAGGGGAACCTAGTGATGGGGGAAAAAGGTGTCATCCTGTCTCTCTTAGACATAGTGAGCAAGGTTGCCCATGCAGAGCATACTTAGGCTGTCCCCCCTTTTAGGTTACCCCGGAGAGCCTGCTGTCGAACCAAGTCCCGCAGGCTCCCCCTTACCTGCTCCATGCTGCAGGATGTTTGTCCAGCAAACTGATCCAATCTTCTCCCATCTCCGTGGGTAGCGTAGTAGACCTTCAGGCCCTGGGGTCCTATGAAGGTACCCACTGTCCTGGACCTATATAGCACCCTGGCAAACAGGAACTTATGGTTTTTACAAACTCCAAGTCCTGGGCCCAGGGTCCAGCCCTCCAAAGAGGAGCATTATAGGCAAAACCCCACGGTTTGGGGCCCGGGTACTGTCCACTTTGGCACCGAGGCTCCTTGGACAGATCCGGTTAGCCCGCCCTTAATCCCAAGGATGTGGAGCAAAGCTATTCCGTGACCAACACCTAAGACACTGGCGAAAAAACTGAGGGACTCCCTCTAGGGGAGGGGGTTATATAGGGAGGGGACTTCCTGTTTGAGATTGCCAGTGTCCACACCTGAAGGTACTCCATATAACCCATATAGTAATGAATATGCCGCTCTGTGTCCCGTGATGTACGAGAAAGAAAATACATTTTTGTTCAGTTCATTTGTAAATAATAGGATTTATTTTTATAAACAAGGAGGATTTGTTTTCAAATAAAAATTCAATGGATGTGGCCATGCCGACATGGGATCCTAAGTCCCTGATCTATGCATTACAGTCCTATAGTTTTTCAAACAAGACTAATATTCCCCAAATAGGAGAAAATTAAAAAGACAGGCGTGGAAGGTTCTTTTATGTCTAAAATGAAAACAATTCAATTAGCCGAAGACTGACCTTCAAATTCTCCTTTTCTTTTTCAGCTTCCTCATGCACCATGTCAAAGACTTGGAAGTTGCCAACGCCATTGATTAGGGAGTCTGGATTTTCACCTGCAGAGGCCTCCACCTTCTCCAGTACCGGCTTCTGCTCCGTCACAGGGCTGGCAGGTTGACTGCTTCCTGGAGCACCATCCTGATCATCGCATTGTGGGCGGAGATTAGAGATCAAGCGGTATCTGCTGTCCTGGCGTTCGGTCTCTTTCTTAGCTCGTACGTCTTTCTGAATTCTGTGGAAACTCCCTGAGGAAGGATTAAGTGCCAGGGCAGCACGGTCACGGGAAATAGCCTCACGTACATACTTCTGAATAGGTTCATCCTAAATAGAGAGACAGAAAACAAAAATAGGGTCACCATTTCTAAACATAAACCTCCATTGGTGGAATTCACCCGCAACGTGATTGCATTCACCGGCCCTTGCAGGGTCACTTTTTGCTGAGGACTGAGATGCTGACGCATTTCAGCCAGCAAGAAAGTGGCACTGTAGAAATCGGATAAAGCGATTTATTTAGTGATCCTGTTTGAGAGTTGCTGTCAGACACAGGATCACAGGTGTGCCAAGGCTCTTTATGCTGGCCATACATAGAAACAAAAAAGTGATGGCAGAAAAAAGCGGACTATTGTGTCTGCCCCATTTTTTTTTTTTTTTACTAGTCTGAGCATAGATCTACGTATGTCCCATGCATGGTTGGATCCAATTGCTGTTGACTGACTCATTATCTGTCGGAAGTCTATTCCAAGACTTTAAGCTTCACGGCCGGGTTCCCTTACCTGGAATGGCTGCAGCTGCACCCGACAGTCGATCCGAAGATCGGCTGGGGTGCTGACATCGCGGGCTCCCCAGACAGGTAAGTGTCCAATTGTCCATATAGTAAAAGTCAGCAGCTACAGCATTTGTAGCTGCTGACTTAATTTTTTTTTTCCCCCAGTTGGATCTGGGCTTTAACTGATTGGTGCAGGCTCACTTGTTTGCTAGAGGTTACCGCACATCCATTGGTCGCTAGAGGTTACTGCACAGAGCTGCACGATTAATCGCGGAGAGAATCGCGATTTCGATTCTCCCCACCCACGATCTCCCCATGGGATGACCCGCAATTCTTCTGTTTCACAGCTGGTTCCACAAAACCAGCGTAGAACGCAAATGGCGCCGATATATCACCTGGGATGGACGAGAAGAGAGGGGGGCCGCCGGGGTGGCGAGGAGCAGCCGCAGCGTGAGACAAGGAAGTGAACTTATGACAGATGCTTCCTGCACTACTCTGCACTACTCTGCATGTAAAGAAAAAAAAAAAAAAAAAAACAAGCAAACGCTGACATGTGCCCTGAATGTGCCCCATGTACCCCGATTGTGCCCCCATGCACCGTGATGTGCCCTAATGTGCCCCATGCACCCCGATGTGCCCCATGTGCCCTAATGCGCCCCGATGTGCCGGGCTCTGTACCCCAATGTGCCGGGCTCTGTACCCCGATGTGCCGGGCTCTGTACCCCGATGTGCCGGGCTCTGTACCCCGATGTGCCGGGCTCTGTACCCCGATGTGCCATGTGCCATGTCCTGATTTGCTATGCCCTGATATGCCATGTGCCTTGTCCTGATGTGCCATGCCATGTGCCTTGTCCTGATGTGCCATGCCCTGTACCCTGATGTGGCCTGTTGTGCTGTGCGCTGATGTGCGATGTGCCATGTGCCCTGTACCCCGATGTGCCATGTGCCCCGATGTGCGATGTGCCCTGTACCCCGATGTGCTGGGCCCTGATGGTGAGTGGTCAGTGTGCAGTGTAGTGGTCGGTGTGCCCTGTACCCCGATGTGCGATGTGCCCTGTACCCCGATGTGCGATGTGCCCTGTACCCCGATGTGCGATGTGCCCCGATGTGCCCTGTACCCTGATGGTGAGTGGTCAGTGTGCAGTGTAGTGGTCGGTGTGCAGTGTAGCTGTCAGGGTTAATAATGCATTCGCTGACACCAGTACTGTTGTTTTTGAAGTTTGAAAGTTTGTATGCGGCCCCCCCATGGGATATGAAAACTTGTCTTGTGGCCCTCAGGTAATTTGAGTTTGAGACCCCCTGTTATAGACCCATCATTGGTTTGTTTTTTATATATTCATATTTTCAGATTTTTTCGGCCTCTCACCCATTGGTTGCTAGAGGTTACTGCACATCTTTACCGCTCACCCATTGGTTTCTAGAGGTTCCTGCATGTCATTACCGGCTGCTCACCCATTGTTTGCTAGAGATCACTGCACATGTTTACTGCCCACTGATTGCCTGCAACTCGGTGTCCCGTCCCCCCCAAAATCTGCTCTGATCCTGCCAATGCTTAACTAATCTCTCCCTGCTGGTGATGAAGAATCGACACACAGCCCGCTCTGTGTTTGATATCTGCAGGGCTGACTAGAGATTAGGGAGGGGGGGGGTGGTAAGGCAAGTAAGGGGGCACAGAGAGTCACTCTGCCTCACAAGGAGAAGCAGGCTCTAGTAGCACATACAACCTCTCCCCTGTCACAGAGCGGGGGTACCTTCACCTGCTACCCTGAAAAAAGTATATGAGGGCAGGGCTTAAGGGGCAACTGCTTTGGGCCCCACAATAATGTCTGGTCCCGGGCAGCAGCCCCCTTTGCTGCATGTTAAAGATGGCCCTGGAGCCAATGGTTACCGCTGCGCTGAGAGCTTGGGGGAGGGGGGGGGGGTGACAGATTCCGACAGGGAAACCATTCTCGGCACAACAGGGTTTTAAACCTTATTGGCCTTTCATTTAAATGATAAAATGTATATTTCCATATTGGTAATTGGGATCTGGCCTCCCAGTTCCCGATCATTACTGGGAGCGATCGGTCTCTGTTTTCGGAGTACAAACACAGCGCCACACAGAGAAAGGCCCACTGCCATGACACCATATATATGCACTCTGGTCAGGAAGGGGTTAATCAGCTTTGTTGAAGCCTTAGAACCCAAGAGATCACCAGTGACAACTTTCTGACAGGTGGTCAGGCCCCTCCCACCTGACAAGTCACAGCTTTAGGGTCTTCCCGTCTGACAGGGCTGGGGTCCTCCTACCTGTGAGCTGACAGTGGCGACGAGTCTAAAGATCTCCCTGGTGACCTGCTCGGTGTCCCCTTCCTTCTCCTCATTCTCAGCCCGCAGCCTCTTACAGCTGATAAGCAGCGCCTCCGCCGGGTCCGCTCCCCTCTTCCGCTTCACTCGCAGCACCTCCATAGCTTGCATGTTGTTTGGGCGCGGGATAATGACGTCACGCTCTCCGACCTATCGCAGCGCCCATCTTGTGTGTGGCAGTGCACGTGCTTCCGGTGCCGGGGATTGTGGGAAGAGGGTGAATTGCAGTCACTGAGCCCTGTGTGCTGGAGGTATGTGATAACTCGGAGTGTACAGACAGTCATTATAATAACACGTGGGAGATGTTTATACAGGTGTGAAGGGAGAGTATAGGGGGCTCCTCCTGATAATAGCAGTTCATTGGATTCTGGCAGCTCCTATTATATACCTAGAGGTATCCCAGTCCTCACACCCCAATCCCCAGGGGGACATACTAACAGGAATGACACCAGGGATGCCCATAGACTTCAACAGAGAGATGGAATGCCCATAGAGAGTAATGGAAAAAAAAAATCAATTAGTGACAGAATATTTGGACGTATCAAATAAATGTTTTGCAAACCTACTTTTAAATATTAGTGATGTTTAACCACTTAAGACCCGGACCATTATGCAGCTTAAGTACCCGGCCAGTTTTTGCGATTCGGCACTGCGTCTCTTTAACTGACAATTGCGCGGTCGTGTGAAGTTGCACCCAAACAGAATTGACGTCTTTTGTTCCCCACAAATAGAGATTTCTTTTGGTGGTATTTGATCACCTCTGCGGCTTTTATTTTTTTGCGCTATAAACAAAAATAGAGCGACAGTTTAAAAAAAAAATACAATATTTTTTACTTTTTGGTGTAATAAATAGCCCCCAAAAAGATATTAAAAAACATTTTTTCTCAGTTTAGGCCGATACGTATTCTTCTTCCAATTTTGGTAAAAAAAATCGCAATAAGAGTTTATCGATTGGTTTGCGCAAAATTTATAGCGTTTACAAAATAGGAGATAGTTTTATGGCATTTTTATTAATAATTATTATTTTTTTTTTTAGTAATGGCGGTGATCAGCGATGTTTTTTCGTGACTGTGACATTATGGCGGACACATCAGACAATTTTGATACATTTTTGGGACAATTGTAATTTTCACAGCGAACAGTGCTATAAAAATGCACTTATACTGTGAAAATGACAATTGCAGTTTAGGAGTTAACCACTAGGGGGCGCAGAAGGGGTTAAAGGATCACTAAAGGAATTTTTTTTTTTTTGCTAAATAGCTTCCTTTACCTTACTGCAGTCCTGGTTTCATGTCCTCATTGTTCGTTTTTGCCTTTGAAGTTGCTGTAATTCTGTTCTGATCTCCACATTTCCTGCTTGTCTGGCTCCTTATGAAAAATCTCATGGCAGCTTTTCAATGTGGTCCAGCTGTCATTACTGTGTGTCTAAAACTCCTCCAAACCAATCAGATTAATTTTAAAAACAAAACAGTGCCCTGGATTTGTTTGTTTTTTGTTCTGTGTGTCTCTCTACTTCACAGAAACATGAAACCAGTTTAAAAACGAAAGTGAAACTAGAGGCACATTATATGATTGATTTTTTATCTATTTTTAATCATTTTTAAAAGGAATCAGTTAACTATTATGTCTCTATTCCCTGTAAACAGTCATTTCAGCAATTTTTTCCCCCCTTTAGTGACCCTTTAAGTGTGACCTCATGTGTGTTTCTAACTGTAGGGGGCTGGGCTGGACGTGTGATATCAGTGATCGTCGATCCCTATATCAGGGAACAGAAGATCACTGACATTGCCACAGAGAAGAACGGGGAAGGTGTGTTTGATCCTCACACTTCTGGCTGTGTTTGTCCATTGACAAACACAAAGCAGCCAGGCCCCGCCCTTGCTCCCTCCTTACATGCAGCTGTCAATGGCTCTTGCAGGCTCAATGTGTAAGCTGTTTCGCCATACATCATACGGGCAAGCAGTTACACATTAACAGGAAACATCAATGAACAGTTCTTAACCCCTTCCATACAGGGCATTTTCACCCCCTTCCTGCCCAGACCAATTTTTAGTTTTCAGCGCTGTTGCACTTTGAATGACAATTGCGCGGTCAGGCAACACTGTACCCAAATTAAATCATTATGTTTTTTTCCCCACACAAATAGAGATTTCTTTTAGTGGTATTTGATCATCTCTGCGGTTTTTATTTTTTGCGCTATAAACAAAAGAAGAGTGACAATTAAAAAAAAAAACACAATATTTTTTCATTTTTATTTAATACATATCACAATATTTTTTTTAAAAAAAACTTTTTTTCCCATCAGTTTAGACCGATACGTATTCTACGTATTTTTGGTAAAAAAAAACGCAATAATCGTATATTGATTGGTTTGCGCAAAAGTTTTAGCGTCTACAAAATAGGTGATAGATTTATGGCATTTTTTTTTTTTTTACTAGTAATGGTGGCGATCTGCGATTTTTATTGTGACCGTGGCGTTGCGGCGGACATATCGGACACTTTTGACACGTTTTTGGGACCATTGACATTTACACAGCGATTATTGCTATAAAACTGCACTGATTACTGTGTAAATGTGACTGGCAGGGAAGGGGTTAACACTAGGGGGCGCTGAAGGGGTTAAAATGTGTCCTAAAGTATGTTCTAACTGTAGGGGGAGGGGGGACTCACAGGGGGAGGAGATTGATGTGTGTTCCTCTGTACTGGGAACACACATCAGTCTCCTCAGCGCTGACAGGAGGTGGATCTGTGTGTTTACACACACAGATCCACACTCCTGACTTGATTGCCGGAAATCGCGGGTGCCCGGCGGCAATCGCAGCCGTCGGGCACTAGCGCAGGATCGCGAGTGGTGCCGTGGGCGCGCGGGCGCACCCTAGAACGCCGTGAAGACAGGACGTTGTGCAACGTCCAGTCTCATCGGCGAGGGGATGACCATAACATCATTCCCCTATGGCCAGGTAAGGAAGGGGTTAACAGCGCCATGGTAGTTTGTTGAGAAATACTAAACGACAGCCGCAAAGGCTGCTGGACCTTGTAGTTTTCCGTTCACAGAACTCTATGAATAGGTGATGCAGCCGGGTGGGCGGAGCCCCTCCCGTCCATGTTCTTTACAGATTCTGACAGTGAGCAGGGGGAAGAAGATCCCCCACCACCTGTGACATCAGGGAGCTAAGGATGTGCGCTGGCCTGAATATGGGTGTAACATTATAGCAAGAGAGGGGGGCCCGATCTTTCTCTGATCCAGTTTCACTTTCAGGTCGCCTCCCGACTCCCTACTAGGGATGAGCTCCGGCGTGTTCTCACAGTCCACGTGCAGAGCCCGCCAGGAAGTTGGCATGGCGCTCTGCTAATCACAGGCAGTGAGACATTGTCCCGGTGCGCAGCTGCAGAGATCAGGAAATGTCTCACTTCTTGTGATTAGCGCAGCGCAGTGCCAACTTCCTGGTGGGCTCTGCACGTGGAGCTTTCTAACACGCTGGAGCTCATCCCTAGCTGCAACTGGACAGTGAAAATAAAAGCAGCACACCAATGAGCTCATCTGTCTATCACTCTGCACTCTTCTTCTGTTAACATGCGCCTTGCACTGCAGCCCACCTCATTGGCACTTTGTGCTGCTTTTCCCTCCCCCTCTCTGCTGTAGAGACTGTAGAGTAGACTGCAAGATGCTGATATCAAGTCAGGTTCAAGTATTGCATTTAAAAATACATTTAATGAGAACAGAGCTGCATTTATTTGTACCAGTTGTTACACCCACCGATGTTTGTAGGAATTGGCCTTTAATAAACTCACCTGTCAGATTGGCTGAGCTGGTAACCGATGTAAAAGTTTTCCTTTTCAGGTTTCTTCTGCAGTAACATCCCAAGGTGAATGCTTGCCCAACCATGGTTTTCTGTGGCCGTGTTAACCCTACAACTGGGGCGCTAGATTGGGTGGAAGAAGGCGAGGACTATGATTATCACCAAGAGATTGCCAGGTGAGTTTTGGCAAATATGAGATGCGTAGATACTTTACTGGTATAACAGTAAAGAAAAAAAAAAACAGCTATTTGCTGGTTTTCAAATAAGGCACATTTCAGTCACGGCGTGTCAGGCCCCTTTCACACGTACGGACCTTATGTCCGCATTTTCATCCATCCGTTGCGGATGAAAACGTGACATACATTGGTCACTATGTGATTCTGCCGACACCCGTAATTGTCCGCCTCTGCAAAGATCTGTTTTTTCGGACAGAAGAAAATCCTATTTTTCTTCCATCTGGCGGATCGGATGAATACCGACATACGGTCCGTGTTCACCCGGTCCCCCCATAGGGGAGAGCGGAGGAAAGACAGGGTGGTCCCTGAACAGTGTGCGGGGACCGCCCTGTCAGCCGACGGCTCAGCGGGGATTTTACGGAGGATCCCCACTGAGCAAAAGCAGACACATGGAGGCGGATCATTACGATCCGCCCTGTGTGAAAGGGCCCTCAGTTATGTAATGAAAGGGGGTCTACCTGTATAAAAATATGCTGTACAATTGTGAAAAATATTCATATTTCTACAATGAAAATTAGGGTTGTCCTGATACCAACACTAGTATCGGTATAGGGACCAATACCGAGCATTTGCCGATACCTGGGATGGGAGAAGTCAGCGGGCGGAGTCAGGAAGCGGAGGGGCGGAGCGGTGAGTCCTCAGGCGGGTAAGCTTGCAGTCGCATCATGATCCATCGGCAACCGGAGCCGTCACATTTGGTAAAGGAAGTGACGCTCTGTGTTGCCGTTACACTGTCTGTTCTTGAAAATCTGCGATGCCCATCTTGGTACACCCTACACGCGGCCTCAATAAAGCAGCTGCGACATCTTGTTACACCCAGCCCATGTATTTCGGGCTGGGTGTAACAAGATGTCCGCTGCTGCTTTATTGAGGCAGGGTGTACTAAGATAGGTGTCACCTGTCAGTACCATCTATCAGTGCCCGCCACCCGTCAGTGCCACCTGTGAGTGCCCGCCACCTGTCAGTACTCATCAGTGCCACCTAATCCTATCAGTGCTGCTTAATCAGTGTCACCTAATCTGTATTGTGCTTTAAAAAAGTATCGGTATCGGTAAGTATTGGTACTTGTACTCGGTCTTAAAAAAGTGGTGTCGGGACAACCCTAATGAAAATCAATGTATTTTCTATGATATGATCATAAGCACCATCTAGTGGCCATAATGCATAATTTCTTCCTGACTGTATTATAAAAAAAATAAAAAAAAACACTCATCATGGCCAGGAGATCACAATGCTTACGATCACAGAAAAGGTTGTATTTCACAGAAACAGTGATTTTATTTGGAGCTGTACGAATGTTTGTCACATGTATACAGCAAATACTTTATACACAGACACTGAAATGTATCCAAAACCAAAACCTTTTTTTCTATTTTTGGTTAGTGTGGGGGAGGATTAGAACTCTACCAGAAAGGAACAGAGAATAAAATCTGCACCAGCAACACGTAAAAAAAATACAAGTAGCCTTCTCCTGCAGCACTAAAAGAAAGCATTTTTATTAACGCAGAACTATGGGCACATTTTATATTTAATTTTTTTAAAATTTTGGATAGAGCAAGGGAGGGTTATAACTAGGGTTGTCCAGATACCGATACTAGTATCGGTATCGGGACCGATGCCGAGTATTTGCGCGAGTACTTGTACTCGCGCAAATATTTCCGATGCTTAAATCTACTTACAGGTATGGGGGACATGACATGGCTGCAATATGTGGGGGACATGACATGGCTGCAATATGTGGGGGACAGGACATGGCTGCAATATGTGGGGGACATGGCTGGGGGGACATGGCTGCATTTGGGGACACATTAAAAAAAGTATCGGTATTCGGTATCGGCGAGTACATGGGAAAAAGTATCGGTATTCGGTATCGGCGAGTACATGGGAAAAAGTATTGGTATTCGGTATCGGCGAGTACATGGAAAAAAGTATCGGTACTTGTACTCGGTCCTAAAAAAGAGGCATTGGGACAACCCTAGTTATAACCCCTGTCATATATATTTTTTTCACTGTCTGTATCCCATTGGGGAGATTTACCTTTACTTCCTGTCCCATAGCCAAACAGGAAGTAAGAGGAAAACTGCAAATTAAGGGAATCTCTAGGGAACACTCAGGTGACCATAACTAGTGTTCCCATCGGAGGATTTCCCCTCTATTACTTTTCTGGGGACAACCCAAAATTTGCGATTTTTCTTTTACTTTTACTTTCAATGGTAATGGTAAAGAGGGCAAAAAGAGAGGGTGACTCTCATTAATGGGGCACAGACAGCAATAAAAAACTGACGGGGGTTCTAATGCCTCTTCACTTTATCCAAAACTTAACAATAAATCTTTTGACTTCAGTTATACTTTAAAGCGGAGTTCCACGCACTTTTGAGAGGATGGTCTTAAACGAAAGACCACCCCGCAACCCCTCGTTTTTGGATATTAAAAAAAAATTTTTTTGTTTCCTTTCTACCTTTTAACCACTTGCGGACCGCCGCATGTACATTTACGTCGGCACATTGGCTTACCTGTACGTCCCTGCCTAGACGCGGATCGGGACCCCCCCCCCCCCGGTACATACGGCGGTCTCCGTGGCTCTGGGAGCGATCCGGGATGAGGGGGCGGCTATTCGTTTTTGTCCACCCCCTCACAATCGCTTCCAGCCAATGCGCGCGACCCCCCGCTCTGTACTTCCTCCTCCTGTGTAAACACAGGAGGAGGAAGTGATGTGATCTCTCCCTCGGCGGTTTTTTCAACTGCTGCTGAGGAGAGATCACATCACAAAGTAAGTCTGCACAACACTACACTGACACCAGGACACACAGGCAGACTTAACCCCTTGCGACCACCCCCCTCTCCCCCTCCCCCTCCCCCTCCCCCTGTCACAGTGTCACTGAATGCAGTGATTATATGTACAATCACTGCAGTTAGTGTCAGTGTGACAGGCAGTTAGTGTTAGGTCCAGGGTAGCCCCCGTACCCCCCCCCCCCCTAATAAAGTTTTAACCCCTTGATCACCGCCCTAATTAACCCTTTCACTCCCTATTGCCAGCATCACTAAGCGATCATTTTTCTGATCGCTGTATTAGTGTCGCTGTTCCCGCTAGGTAGCAAATTTTTTTTTATTATTGCGATTTTTTATTTTTTTTTACTAAAGACATGTAGCTAAATAAATTTTGGCCTAAATGTTTGACTAAAATTTAGTTTATTTGATTTTTCTTATAACAAAAAGTAAAAAAAATATATATATTTTTTTTAAATGTTCTCTATTTTTGTATATAGCGCAAAAAATAAAAATCGCAGAGGCGATCAAATACCACCAAAAGAAAGCTCTATTTGTGGGAAGAAAAGGACGCAAATTTTGTTTGGGAGCCACGTCGCACGACCGCGCAATTGTCCGTTAAAGCGACGCAGTGCCGAATCGCAAAAAGGGGCCCGGTCATTTACCTGCATTTTGGTCCGGGTCTTAAGTGGTTAATGAAGTACTGTAGGGTTGATTTACTAAAACTGGAGAGAACAAAGTCTGCAGCAGCTCTGCATGGAAACCAATCAGCGTCAAGGTTTTATTGTTAAAACTTAATTGAACAAGCTGAAGTTGGAAGCTGATTGGCTACCATACACAGCTACATCGGATTTTGCACTCTCCAGTGTTAGTAAATTAACCCCTATGTGTACTTCTGATCCATCCGGGCCGTAGCACAGGACGCCAAATCTTACTGTTTTCTGTGTGTATCCCAGAAGACAACCTGGCCATTCACAAAGCACCACGCGACTTGTGCATGCGCTGTAGGAAACGGGCAGTGAAGCCACAAGGCAATCCAGCAGCTAGTTAGCCAGGAGGGCCAATCGCCGGCTCTAAAAAAAACAGTATTGGGGTGATGCCTGCAGCTGTAGGCATCATCCTTGTATAACCACCAAAGTCCACGTCCTTGGTCTGAACGTTTGTTAAGAGTACAGCTGAATGTTAGAAATGAAATTACATTTGTGCTCTGAAATTATACTAAAACCATGTGGTGTTTGAATACACCAGGTACCTTTTCTGGTTCCTGAACTGATATTCTCAAAATATTTCTTTCAGATCATCCTATGCCGATATGTTACATGACAGAGACCGTGTAAGTATGATAAATATTTGTTGTTGGCCACTGCATACATTAACACCACATGCACCCCCCCCCCCCCCCCCCCCCCCCCCAGCGGTCCAAGGTCTTATCCTTTTAAATTGAAAATAAATGAATGGGCTCAAGCTTGTTTTTGTTTTTGCGAAGATTTTTGATTTAGGTATTAAAAAGACGCTGTCACTGCACTGTAGGTATTAGAATAAAAAGATTGTATGAGACGTGCCCTGATCCCTGCCAGTATTGTTTTGCCTTTGATACTGGTATGATCAATCACTGACTTATCCAATGTCATAAATTTACATCCCAAGAGCTTCTGTTTTGATACATTGGGGGTTATTTACAAAAGGCAAATCCACTGCAAAGCGCGCTTGAAATTGCACCGAAAGTGCACTTGGAAGTGCAGTCGCTGTGAATTTGAGGGGTAGATCTGCTGATTTTATCATCCAATCATGTGCAAGCTAAAATTGTACAAAAGTTACTGTACTGATTGACTTTGTTAGCCTGCAGCGCTGATCAATGTTCAGCTGTGGCCAAACGTTTTGAGAATGACACAAATATACGTTTTTGCAAAGTCTGCTGCCTCAGTGTTTTTAGATGTTTTTGTCAGATGTTACTATGGTATACTGAAGTAACATTTCTCAAGTCTCAAAGAATTTTATTGTCAATTACATTAAGATTATGCAAAGAGTCAATATTTGCAAGGTTGAACCTTCTTTTTCAAGACCTCTGCAATTCGCTCTGGCATGCTGTCAATCGACTTATGGGCCACATCCTGACTGATGGCAGCCCATTTTTGCTTGGAGTTTGTCAGAATTTGTGTTTTTTTGTTTGTTTTTTCACCCGCCTCTTGAGGATTGACCACGAGTTCTTAATGGGATTAAGGTCTGGGGAGTTTCCTGACCATGAGCCCAAAATTTTGATGTTTTGTTCTCCAAGCTACTTGGTTATCACTTTGGCCTTATGGTGAGGTGCTCCATCATGCTGGAAAAGGCATTGTTCATCACCAAACTGTTCTTGGATGATTGGGAGAAGTTGCTCTCTGAGGATGTTTTTGTACCATTCATTATCTTAGGCAAAATTGTGAGTGAGCCCACTCCCTTGGCTGAGAAGGAACCCCACACATAAATGGTCTCAGGATGGATTACTGTTGGCATGACACAGGACTGATGGTAGCGCGCACCTTTTCTTCTCCGGACAAGGTTTTTCCAGATGCCCCAAACAATCGGAAAGGGGAATGATAAGAGAAAATGACTTTCCCCCAGTCCTCAGCAGTCCAATCCCTGTACCTTTTGCAGAATATCAGTCTGTCCCTAATGGTTTTCCTGGAGAGTTTCTTTGCTGCCCTTCCTGACACCAGGCCATCCTCCAAAAGTCTTCACCTCACTCACTGTGCATGTAAATGCACTCACACCTTCCTGCTGCCATTCCTGAGCTAGCTCTGCACTGGTGGTGCCCCCATCCCACAGCTGAATCAACTGTAGAAGACGGTTCTGGCGCTTGCTGGACTTTGTTGGGCACACTGAAGCCTTCTTTACAAATGCAGTGGAAATATTTTTTGGGTTTCTATGAGATTAAAGAGGGGGTTCACCCTTAAAACCACTTTCTCCCATCCCATCCAGCATACTGGCCTCAGCGCCAGTATGCTGTCTTTTTTTTATTTTTATCGCTGTACTTACCTCTTAATAGATAATTTAATTTTCGTCCTACCGCGGGGTATGGTGCCGCTATATCGCGTCACGCCTTCCGAAAACAGCCGACTAGCACTCGGCTGTTCTCGGCGCCTGCGCACAGACCCAGGAGCTGACTGCGCAGGCACCGTATACAGCCGAGTCCTATTTCGGCTTTTTTCGGAGGGAGTGACGCGGCTATATACGGCGCCTGCGCAGTCAGCTCCTAGGTCTGTGCTCAGGCGCCGTATAGTGCCGAGAACAGCCGAGTGCTCGTCGGCTGTTTTCGAAAGGCGTGACGCTATATAGCGACGCCATACCCCGCGGTAGGACGAAAATTAAATTATCTATTAAGAGGTAAGTACAGCGATAAAAAAAAAAAAAAAGACAGCATACTGGCGCTGACGCCAGTATGCTGGATGGGATGGGAGAAAGTGGTTTTAAGGGTGAACCCCCTCTTTAAGTTCATTTTTACGGCAAAGACGGACATTGCAATTTATCTGATCGCTATTCATAATATTCTTGAGTATCTGCAAATTTCCATAAAAAAACTGAGACAGTGGACTTTATGAAAATTAATATTTGTGACATTCTCAAAACTTTTGACCACGGCTGTATTCTGATGGCAGGGAAGTCCCCTCACTGTCATAATACAAAGACACAGTGGGGAGGACTCCCTTTATGCACCTTGAGTGTGTGGCTGAGAGAATCGGGTCCGTTTTTTAAATTTTAGTTTTGCATTTTTTTGCTGTCTTGTTGGAGAGTGTCATTAATGTGTGTCAAGCTACAGCTAATGTCCCATGAATTAGGTAGGAGAGACCCATAATAGATCCAGTGCCACATACAATGATAATGATATGCTTGTCCTTTTTCATGATCCTGATCATTTTGTACTCTTATGCCGCGTACACACGATCTCTTTTCAGCATGTCCAAAAAACGAAGTTTTCTCAACTTCATCATTAAAAACGACGTTGCCCACACACCATCGTTTTAAAAAAAAAATGATCTAGCAAAGTGCGGTGACGTACAACACATACGACGGCACAATAAAGGGGAAGTTCAATCGCCTTTGGTCTGCTTTAGCTGATTCCGTGTTCGTAAAAGACGATTCACACTTTTCTGTCTGTTACAGCGTCATGAATGTGCTTACTTCATTATGAAGCTCCCATCTCAAAACTTGCTTCTGAGGATGCACTGCTTTTTTAAGTTTTAGCCCACACACGATTATTTTTTACAACCCGAAAAACGACGTGCTTTAAAACGATGTTAAAAAATGCAGCATGTTCGAAATTTATTTATTTTTTGTCGTTTTTCAGAACCTGAAAAATGATGTGTAGCCCACACACGATCATTTTAAATGACGTTTTTGAAAAAAATAATTTCATGCTGAAAAATGATCGTGTGTACTCACAAATCTTATGTTTTCCACAGAATGAGAAGTATTATCAAGGAATCCGTTCAGCGGTGAAGAGAGTCAAGGAAAGGGGGGAGAAAGTCATTGTTTTAGATATTGGGACTGGAACCGGACTTCTGTCAATGATGGCGGTCACAGCCGGAGCGGACTATTGTTATGCTATTGAGGTAAGCAGTTCATCTCTTTTTATATTTTTGTGGGGTGTATGTACTTATTGCCATGTTTTCTGTACACTATCCCTAATTTCTGCCCGAACTTGTGAAGCTTGCTGACAGAATTTCATCCCTGGAGAAAGGCATTCAAGGCAATAATTATTGGTAACTTATAATTGTGATTTTATTGCAGGTGTTTACTCCTATGGCAGAGGCAGCTGTACAGATAGTAAAAGCCAATGGCTTTGGTGACAAGATCAAAGTTATCAACAAGCATTCGAAAGAGGTCACAGTGGGACCAGGTGAGACGTAATTTTACTTAATGTGGAGCTCGATTTTTCTAAATAATTTGTTAGAGGACGCAACAAAATTTCATTGACAAACAAAATAATGATTATTGTAGATATATATATTTTTTTTCACGGTATGGTTTGTGTACATGTATATAAACACCATACCTAGCCAATGCCCCTGGAAGCTGGGAACCACTGAAGTAGACACCACGATATATGTATGTATGTATGTATATAATATATATATATATAATATATAATTTAAATAAAAACATCTTTGGACCAAACTAATGTAACTATATAAAGAATATCCATGCCTGGAATTTATCTTTTAAATGTTCTATAAAGGCAATTTTTTTTTCTTAAATAGATGCTATACTTAGCTGCTCTGTGAATTGATATTGCACAGCGCAGTCACTTACCTCCTCTTTGGCGATTCACCACTTGCACTATCCACTCCTTATTCAACACCGGCACTATGCCTCCTCAGCAACCCGTATGCTAAAGGGGCACCTGTGCGGGTACAGTCCCGAGATGGGCTGTGTGCGTCAATAGACACGGCAAGCCAGGGTCCCCCAATCCCTCCTCACAGGAGTTTGACTGACAGGGGGCAGGAGGGCAGTTAGTGGGGTTGTATTTTACCTTAATGCAGGGAATACATTGAGATAAAAAAAAAATGTGTTTTGAAGTGCAGGAATAAAGGTGTAGGAGAGACAATGCGTGGCATTTAAAGGATTAAGTATTTCTCTATATTATTAATATCAAAGTGTGTTGAGTAAGTTGTGTAGTGTGACTTTATTTTCTGATACCTGAGCTTAATACATTTAGAGTCAGATTGCTTAATGTGGCTCTGATGTCAAATATATTATACCTAAATGCGTTCCCTGCAGTAAGCTAAAAAATGTCCCACTACCTGGAAGCTGATTGGTTCCTATGCAGAGCTGCACCAGATTTTGCACTGTCCAGTTTTAGTAAATCAACCCTACTGAGAGCAGCGTGAGCCCTTGTCTTCTGCTGCTGTAAGTTGAATCCTTAACGGGGTTGTAAAGGAACATTTTTTTTTTTTTTTTTCTTAATAAGCATCCTTTACCTGCAAACATTCCTCTTTTCACTTCCTCATTGTTCGTTTTTGCTCAGAAGTTGCTCTATTTCTTCTCTGTTGTGTTCACTTCCTGCTTGTCTGATTGTTACTGACCACCGTGAAGGGAGGCTTTACTGCGGTGGTCAGTGACGTGCTCGCCCCCTCCTGGGAACTATGTCTGTGCGGCAGGACGCTCCCTATGTGTAAGGCCGCGTACACACGATTGGTCAAAACCGATGAAAACAGACTGAAGGTCCGTTTCATCGGTCCAAACCGATTGTGTGCGGGCGCCATCGGTCAGTTATCCTTCGGTCAAAAAAAAGAGAACTTGCTTTCAAATTTAACCGATGGACGCCTAACCAATGGGTCAAAAACGATCATTAGTATGCAAAAGCTGCGGTTAAAAAGCCGCGTATGCTCAGAATCAAGTCGACGCATGCTTGGAAGCATTGAACTTCATTTTTTTCAGCACGTCGTTGTGTTTTACTTCACCGCGTTCTGACACGATCGTTTTTTTAACCCATGGTGTGTAGGCACATCAGACCATCAGTCAGCTACATCGGTTAACCGATGAAAACGGTCCTTGGGACCGTTCTCATCAGATGGACTGATCGTGTGTACGTGGCCTTAGAGACTTCAAGGAGGTGTGAATAACTGGGCGTGACGCAATGCATACTGGGAAATGTAGTTCTTACATAAACGAGCGCCGCAAACCAGGAAGTGAATGAGAGAACAGAAACTAGAACGCCGGAGGTGATATAGATGAAGGAATTTAATAGGTATTTACTAGTTTTTCAACAGAATCATTACACTAGTCTGACTGTCTACAGTGCAGACATAAATTTTAGCCCACATTTTTTTTCCTTTACAACTCCTTTAAGGAGAGAGAGGGGGAGGGTACAAGCCACACTGTCGCACTCAACGTAACATTATCTTTTATATTTGACTAAAAATGGATATTCTAATGTGTTTGTTTGCACTAAAATTCAAGTGTATTTTTGCCAAAATATTTGCATTTAAAATAACGTTGCGCAAATACCATGTGACATTAAAAATATTGCATCACTTGCCATTTTATCCTCCAGGGCCTCTGCTTAAAATATATATATATATTCTAGTCTTTTTACATGTAGGAGAGAAATGTCAGAACTGGTTAATCATCATTGGCAAAAAAAAGGAGTCGCGCTAAAAATTACAGGAAAATTATTTTTAACCATTTGTGATGTGGAAAATATCCAATAAATATCTATTAATAGAGTCCATAGGTAAGTAAGGGTCATGTAGAAAGTCCCAAGTGCACAGTAAATCCACACACGGTGTGATAGGTGACGAACCAAGACCTCCACCAACAGGAAAAAACACTGACCCTTACCAGAGTCAACGATCTTGCAGAGATCAGACACAGCCTGTAAGGAGAGCATCCACCATCCACCATAGGAATATAAGATGATTTCCATCAGATGCAGTCAGTCAGTGCGGATACATCTCAAAAGGACACCAATGGAGATAATCTCAAAAGGACACCAATGAAAATGATCCAGAATATGCAAAGACAAACGGAGAGGCTTGCATAGCGTAACAACGTATGACTTTAATGTAAAAAGGATATTGTGCGTACCTACAGCATCCATATATAAAACAGCATAAACGAAAATCAGCCGTCCGGCTGTACCCGTTCTTCTGGGTCCTCACTCGTGATGCGGTGACGTCAGAACGCCACCTCACCGACGTTTCGTCGCGATAGGACTTGATCATCATTGGCTATTGGATGACTCCAAACATTCTACAAGCCTACAAATGATCCCTAGCAGGGAGGTGAAATGCATCAGAAGGTGGTGGGTGGTGGTGTTGCTGGATGAATAGGGTTTGCACTGAAACTAATTTGTCTTTGAAAACTATTAATTTCTTTGTTATATTACACATTTCTAATTTTTGGTTACAGATGGAGACATGCTGCAGCGCGCTAACATCCTCATAACAGAACTGTTTGATACTGAGCTCATAGGAGAAGGGGCCCTACCTAGTTATGAACACGCTCAGCAAAATCTTATGCAGGTATAAGGAGTTCCAACATGCATTGTTGGCTTAGTGTTTATTTTCATTTTCAAATATTTTAAATGAATTTTATAATTATCAACAAAATTCTATTAACAACTTAAGACCCGGACCTTTAGTTAGCTAAAGGACCCGGCCAGGTTTTGCGATTCGGCACTGCGTCGATTTAACAGACAATTGCGCGGTCGTGCGACGTGGCTCCCAAACAAATTTGGCGTCCTTTTTTTCCCACAAATAGAGCTTTCTTTTGGTGGTGTTTGATCACCTCTGCGGTTTTTATTTTTTGCGCTATAAACAAACATAGAGCGACAATTTTGAAAAAAATTCTACATTTTTTACTTTTTGCTATAATATCCCCCAAAAATATATATAAAAAAAACTCCTCAGTTTAGGCAGATACGTATTCTTCTACCTATTTTTGGTAAAAAAAATCGCAATAAGCGTTTATCGGTTGGTTTGCGCAAAATTTATAGCGTTTACAAAATAAGGGATAGTTTTATTGCATTTTTATTATTATTATTATTTTTTTTTTTACTTCTAATTGCGGCGATCAGTGATTTTTTTCGTGACTGCGACATTATGGCGGACACTTCGGACAATTTTGACACATTTTTGGGACCACTGTCGTTTTCACAGCAAAAAATGCATTTAAAATGCATTGATTATTGTGAAAATTGACAGTGCAGTTTGGGAGTTAACCACAAGGGAGGGCTGAAGGGGTTATGTGTGATCTAATATGTGTTTACAACTGTAGGGGGGTGTGGCTGTAGGTGTGACATTATCGATTGTGTATCCCTATAAAAGGGATCACATGATCGATGACACAGCCACAGTGAAGAACGGGGAAGCTGACCCACGGCTGGGCACTAGCATTCTGCCGACGTATATGTGCAGGAGACAGTCCTTAAGTGGTTAACAGAGCATGTACAATAATATAATATAAATATATATTACATTAACAGAGCATGTACATTTGTATAGTAAAAAAAAAAATGAAAATAGATAACTTAGTGGATTGTATGATAAGATTGTAAAATGAAGGATCCGCGCTTAGGATGTGTGATGTAGCTGCTGCCTCCCTAAGGATCTCCTAGGAGATCAAATCATAAATGTGCAAGTATTGGGATGGTGGCGCTGCTATATGTGTCTAATATGTGAAACGTCTTAATAGACAAAGTGTTGGGTAACTTGTAAAAGGGGAGTCCCAAGAGAAAGGGGAACCCCTTTAAACCTCTCAGAAAGGCGTTTATGGTTACCTCATTTATAATATGGACTAGCTGAATGTCCTGGGTTTGTAAGTGCTGAAGGAGACTCCCACCACTAGGTGGTGTCCACTGATGTGTATGGAGTGATTCCTAAAAAGTGAGCGTGTGCAACCAAAACAAATAAACTTGAGTAAAAATGTTAACAAAGTTATAACAAAGACCAGAAATTGGTCAGGACTCTGTGCAGGTGAATGGAAGGAAACCTTCCAGTGAAAGTGTTCAACTTGTGACTAGTGTGCCAAATATGAATCCTGGTAGTCCAAGGTGGTGGGTCTGTTGGCCACACTAAGTGATTCCTCCAAACTCAAAATAAACCAACGCAAAAAAGCCAAAAGTAAAGACAAATCCCAAACAGTGATATGTGTCAGGTGATCTGATAAATCACCAATAATTACCCAACGTGTATAACCCAAGTGTCACCTACAGTATCGACAGGACACTGTGCGGGCCACTAGGTGAAAAATATGAATACTGTGATCTTAGAGGGGGATATATGTCAGAACACAAGTAAGCATCAAATATGGATCCAATGTGACTCCCTTAAGTAGGGATTATGATGATATATATATGTATATAAAAAACTTCAAATAAGGAAAATCATTTGCAGACTATAACATAATAAGAAAAAGAGGGTAAAAGTCTATAGGTGACTTGGTGCAGTTATTTTCCTATTGAGATGCTGCTTCGTGACTTCAGTGCTCCCCCACATGGGTCCCCACTCACCAGATGTTGGCACCCTCCAGGGGCTAGAGGCAGATGGTGGTGGTACCTTAGATACTTCTATTCCACGGCTCCCTCTATCCGCGTAGCACCTGCTGTCAGCTGTAGGAGTGACCCTCACGCTGTTTGCAGTAATGAACTTCCGGTGTCACTCAGAGAGACAAAAAGTGAAGTATCCACATAGTGTAGTAGGTTTCCAAAAGCACTGAGTGCAATTATTATAAAAAACTGCTATAAGCGGGCATATCCACTTAAAATCCCAGAGGCACCTGGGCTGGTTAAAAAATATATATAAATAAAGAAAAAACTTAAAACCAAACAAAGTTGAGGTGGTACGAGTGTGAGCCTCAGCTATCTGAGCTGTCCACCTGCCCCTAGGCCGGGCTGCTAGGGAAACGAGTCCTCCGTTACACCCAGAGTGTATAGTCCGTGGGTGGTAGTGTCCGTCCTCGGCAGCTCGCTGGCCCGTAGCGCGGCGTGTGGATCAGCTGTGTAGCTGGGCGTACTAGGCGTGCTGACGTGTGGGTCACCTGACGCGTTTCGTCGTATGACGTTTTCAAAGGTGATATGGGCAGCGTACGTACGATGTACTTTTTGTATGCAGCGGCAGGCACTCCCCTCATCCTATTGATGAGTATAATAGGTTGTGGATGGTATGGGTGTGCCCAGCATTGCCTCCCCTCTATTAACCCCTGTATGATAAGATTATGTAACATGAAATGTCATAATCATAGCTTCATGGCAGCTTTTTGACAACTAATAATTGAGAAATTAAGTTGATTAAAATAATTGAATGTAATTATGTCATGCATGAGGAGAATATAATTGAATGAACCTATAAAGAAATATAAAGTTAATGTGTTATAGAATAGCTGAGGGGAATAAAATAGGCTAAACCAGGGCCAAGTTCCTTCGCTTGGCTTTAGTGTTTGTTTAGTGGAAGATGAAATATGTTCATCATAGATGAAAATTTGTTGGGTACATGTCAGTTAGACATTCAATCATTGCTTGACTATTTGTTGGCTGGGAATTCCTTTGTTTCCTGCTGCTCGGTTATTTATTGGTTATTTTCTAGATCATGGGTGTTCAAACTACGGCCCTCCAGTTGTTCAGGAACTACAATTCCCATCATGCCTAGTCATGTCTGTGAATGTCAGTGTGTTACAATGCCTCATGGGAAATGTAGTTCTACAACAGCTGGAGGGCCGTAGTTTGAGGATCCCTGTTCTAGATCATCTGTGACTCATTGTGGTCGATTTACTAAAGGTATAGACTGTGCACTAGGCAAAGTACATTTGCTCCAGAGCTTAGTAAATTAGATAAAGCTTAACTTTGCAAAGAACAACCAATCACTTGTAAGGAATATTGAAAAAAACAGTGTTTTTGCTTGCACATGATTGGATGATAGAAGTCAGTAGAGCTTCTGCTCATTTACTAAGCTCTGGAGCAACTGCTCTTGCAGAATGTAACTGCGCAAGGCCCTACATCCATCCAACTTGAATGAACAGGATACTACTTTGATCCAACTTTGTGATAGTCTGACTTGTCCTTTGACCAATCAAAACAATCCCAGTGTGAGATAAATTCCTTTTACTGCTGCTGTAATCGGATGTCAAAAGTCGGATGGTAAGGTCAAGGATCCAACTTTGATCCAACTTCAATGATATTCAATGGGCTGAAGTAGGATCAAAGTTGGACCAAAGTAGTACAGGAGTGTTTTCAAAGTCGGACCGACATGTGTCGGACCAGTTAAGACGGCTCTCATAGGGAAACATTGATTTTCACACGTCATGCGACATGAGCTCCCAATGTCAGAGCGTTTGTCGCACTAGTGTGAACTTGGCCTCAAAGCAGAACTAAATCCATTATTTAACTGTTTCCCAAAATGGTTACATTCAAGGTATGCTATAAATCGGGGGTCGGCAATCTATTGCCCGTGAGCTGCACCCGGTCCGGTGCCTCTAAATGTCCGGCTCGTCAGTTCACGTGCACCCGGCCCGCGGAAATTTTAACCCCAGTCCGCTTTTTTGGGATAGCAACCGATAAGCCCCGAATGAAGCCAGTGTTCTTTCAGAATCTGCAAACCATCAGAATAGATAACAAAAGTAAAGTTCCATCACAACCATCTGGGTACACCCCACACTTGTCCGCAGTAAGCCTACGGTCAGAAGGAGGCAAGCAGACATCTTTTTTACACCCACTTGCATTCCACGCTTACATTTTTACAAGTAAACTCAGCTTATATAGTGAAATACAGTATTTAGAAATCTGTCCCACTGTTTTGATGTTGAATTTGTCTAACGCATAGATGTGTCTATGGGAATGCTCCCCACTATCTATGCGGAAAAATAAAAGCCCACAACCCCAATCGCGTTCTGCGATCCACCAATCAGAACCTACTACAGATTCCGAAAGCCAACTACAAGTCCAAGGAGAAAGAAGATTCGCGGTCCAAGGTCCCAGACTATGGAACGCTTTACAAACCAACATTCGGTTGGAAGAGAATCACTTAGCATTCAGGAGAAAGATCAAGACTCATCTCTTTTGATACCAAAGGAGACAGGAACAACAAGCGCCCAGAGGCGATTTAGTTTGCATGTGCCGCGCTATACAAGTTTTCATTCATTCAATTTTAAAACCGTGGCAAGCCTGCTGATCACACAGGTTTTCTAATCCGACAGAACACCACTGCTTTTAAAATTCAACATCAAAACAGTCAGACGGATTTCAAAATGCTGTATTTCACTATATAAGCTCAGTTTACTGGTAAAAATATAAGTGTGAAATGCAAGACTGCGGTGGGTGTAAGAAGATGTCCACTTGCCGCATTCTGACTGTAGGCTTACTGCAACGAGTACAGGGTTTACCAAGAGGGCAATTTCGGTGTAGTAACAGAATGTAAAAATTTAAATAATATGGTTGCATAAGTGTGCACACCCTTAAACTAATACTTTGTTGAAGCACCTTTTGATTTTATTACAGCACTCAGTCTTTTTGGGCATGAGTCTATCAGCATGGCACATCTTGACTTGGCAATATTTGCCCACTCTTCATTGCAAAAACATTCCAAATTTGTCAGATTGTGAGGTCATCTCCTGTGCACAGCCCTCTTCAGATCACCCCACAGATTTTCAATCGGATTCAGGTCTGAGCTCTGGCTGGGCCATTCCAAAGCTTTAATCTACTTCTGGTGAAGCCCTGCCTTTGATTTGAATCATGGATGTATGCTTTAGGTTGTTGTCATGATGAAAGATGAAGTTTCTCTTCATGTTCAGCTTTCTAGCAGTACCCTGAAGGTTTTATGCATGAAGGTAAATAAAATTGTGTGCAGCAGCAGCCCCCCCAATACCTCACTAAGCCCCATCTTGATCCAGCGATGTGCACGAGAGCCTCGGCTGTCCCGGCCATTGGCTCCCGCTAATCACAGGCAGTGAGCCAATGAGAGAGCGGGGCAGGGCCGAGCCGTGGCTGTGTGTAAATTGAAAACCCAAAGCAGCGCCTTTAGAGTGAGCCTGCTCGAGTTCCCCCATAGCAAGCTGCTTGCTGTGGGGGACTAGCCAGGAGGGAGAGACCTGGAATTCTGGCGGGGGACCCGAGAAGAGGGGGATCCAGGCTGTTCTGTGCAATACAGTTGCACAGAGCAGGCAAGTATAACATGTTTGTTTATAAAAAAAAAAAAAGCTATGCCTTTACAATCACTATAACTTTGCCACCATTCAGAAGTAATATTTAATTTTCGTGGTACCTGAGGTCCAATTAAAGTACTGTATGGTGTGCATACTGTATATCTATATACTTACTAGTTGTGCTTTTCTGATGTATGCTTACAGGACCGGTGGGAAGCAGTGCCTCATCGAGCTACAATATATGCCTTAGTGGTGGAATCTCGCAGGCTTTGGGGCTGGAATAAGCTATTCCCCATAGACTTGGACCAGAAACTCATCCATGCTCCAGCTGAAATTCAGACCTGTCCTGGAGCTCCATCAGTGTGTGATGTCCAACTTAGCCAGCTGAGCCAAGATGACTTCAAAACACTCAGCGACATCATGGCCATCTTCAAGTAAGAGCATTATGTTATGCGAAAGTGTGGAAAGTATGCCGCAGATTTGCCGACTTGTCGCAAGTTGACGAAAAATAGCTTTCCTTTAAAGGGGTTGTAAAGGTAAAACATTTTTTCCCTAAATAGCTTCCTTTACCTTAGTGCTGTCCTCCTTCACTTACCTCATCCTTCCATTTTGCTTTAAAATGTCCTTATTTCTTCTGCGAATTCCTCACTTCCTGTTCTTCTGTCTGTAACTACACACCGTAATGCAAGGCTTTCTCTCTGGTGTGGAGAAACCCTCTTGAGGAGGGAGGGGGCGAGCAGGAGTGTCAGGACACTCTCTACTTTGCAGATAGAGAAAGGAGCTGTGTGTTAGTGGGCATCCTGACTCTCCTGCTCGCCCCCTCGCGTATGTGTTCGCTTCTGCGTGCAAGCTCGTCGGGATGGGGCGCGTTTTCTGGCTCTTAACTTTTTTAGCTGGCTCCTGGATTCCAGGCAAATTTGTCAAACCCTGTCATAAACTACATGATTTTAGCTTTTGGTTTCAGCAGGTAAGTGTGTTAGGTAAGTGTTATCTGAGTTAGTAAATAGTGTGCTGTACACATTTAATCTCAGAATTATACTGAACTTTTTTGAGGACTCTTTTTTATGCACTAATTTAGTTCAGTGAATGTTTTATATGTTTACATTCTATATTTTGACCCTGATGACGTGTGTACTGTGTGGTCCCTGAAACACGTTGGATGTAGCACCTGCTATAGTTTTGCAATTCAACTTCATTTTGGACTCCCAAGTTTTTGTGTGGTGCTCTGATTTTCACACTCAACCTCACCCATCGCTTAGACACCCCATTGGCATATTGACAGTCATGTTTGGTCTAATAAATTAACCACTTGGTGACCACTGAACTTCAAGTGGTTATACTGGTGTGGTGTAGGCATCATTCGGGTACCGTTTTTAGAGCCGGCGGTCGGCTGCCGCCTTGTAAAAGCAATCCCACGACACCCCTACTACGCCTTCTGTGGTGGCTTTACCAGGATCTCCCATCCCACCAGGAGCCCCTGATCAACCAGCCAGCGCTTCCACTGGCTGATCACAGAGTCGAACAAAAACCAAAGCGGCTTTACTCTGTGATATAGTAACCCGGAAGGGATTACCTGACATCACTTCCGGTTTACCCAGATGTAAACATTGCCTTTTTTTTTTTTATTAAAAGCATTTAATCACAAATCAAAGTGGTAACCTGTAAAGGCTTTGAATGTGTCGCCTTTAGATAGTAAAATTCATGTCATTTGTCGCCGTTGCACTGGTGTGCGCAATTTTAAAACATGACTTGTTTGGTATCTATTTACTCGGCATAATATCATCTTTTCATATTTTATTTCATTCGAGTATAAGCCGAGTTTTTCAGCACATTTTGTTTGTGCTGAAAATGCCCCCCTCGGCTTATACTCGAGTCACCTAATATCCTGGACTTTGGGGGACCCGGTACTGGCCAGCCGTAGGTCCCCTGGACCCCATGTAGCTCCATTCTTCCTCTACAGTGGGGAAAGTTTGTTGTCTGGGGGACCTATGGCCAGGGAGCAACGATTTTTCAAAGTCGGGCACCGTAAATTCTCCAGTAACTTTGGTGACCCGGTATCGGTCGGCCTTAGTTCTCCTGGACCTGAAACTTGGCACATATGCAGCCCCAGTTCTCCTCTATAAGTGTGCAAAGTTACCAGTTTTTCAAAGCCAGACACCCCTTCTACATACTCCCATGTTAAACGTTAGTATAGTCATGGACACAGTGAGGCATGGACATGGACACAGTAAGGCACGCAGATGGACACCCTAGGCTTATACTCAAGTCAATAAGTTTTTCCATTTTTTTGTGGTAAAATTAGGTGCCACGGCTTATGTTCGGTCAGGTTATACTCGAGTATATACGCTATTTCGGTGGGCACGCCATTAAAAATTGAAAAACTGACACTAAAATACATTCGTCCGCAACGCAAACTACAACTCCCACAGTTCTCTAGGGCTATTGATGATGTTTCCGAGTGGGAGTGACAAAGAAGAAACTCCCGGGTGTGACGTGCGTGCGTGCGCACGCTGATCCAATCAAAGAAGCTGTCTCATCCACACCGCATTCAACATTAAACAAATCAGCGGTGACGTGACTGGGAGCACACGCTTGAATCAGAGGAGCCTTTTGGCGGGAATGAGCTGCTGGAGCAAGGTCAGACACTGGGAGACAGGTGTTAATGTGGAGTGTACAGTACAGTTATCCTGTTAGTTCTCAGCCTGCCCCACTCTCAGATATCAGGTGCTAGCTCTGCAAACAATCAATTGTGCAAAAAGAACAGCCTCATTAGTGTCATTGGGAAACATTGTGCCCCATCATTGGTGTTATTCAGCCTCATTATTGGTTTCAATGGGAACCATTGTGTGTCATCATTGGTGTCATTGTGCCTCATTATTGGTTACATTAGGAAACATTGTGCCCCATCATTGCTGTCATCATTGGTGTCATTGTGCCTCATTATTGGTGTCATTGGAAAACATTGTGCTTTATTATTGGTATCATTAGGACACATTCTGCTCCCCCATTTTTTTGTCACCATTGTGCATCATTATTGGTGTCATTAGAAAACATTGTGCCCCATCATTGGTGTCATTGTGCCTCATTATTGGTGTCATTAGGGAACATGGTGCCTCATTATTGGTGTCATTGTGCCTCATTATTTTTTTATTGGAAAACATTGTGCCTCATTATTAGTGTCATTGCACGTGTCAGGTAGGTGAGTGCAATGATCAGGTAGGTGGGTGCAATGGTCAGGTAGGTGGGTGCAATGGTCAGGTAGGTTAGTGCAATTGTCAGGTAGGTGAGTGCAATGGTCAGTGTTTGTTGCACAGTGCATTCTGAGCACAATGCATTCCTGATCCCTGCAGTCTGAGCAAATCTGTCAGAATCGTACATTTCTAGTCCCTTGGGGCTCATTTAGAGAGGGATGATCTGTCCCATCCTCTGTACAGATCCGCTGGTAGGTTTAATTCTGTGTTGGCACTTTGCAAGAAATAATTTGCTTGTGTGTTGCGGTTTGGGCACTCAGGCTCAAAAAGGTTCGCCATCACTGCTCTAGAGCCTCCGCTTAAAAAAAAAAAAAAAAAAAAGTTCTAGCAAAAAATACAGATTTTTACAAAAGAGTCAGAAAAAGGCCAAGTGGTTAATTAGGATCTAAAAATATCATATTTACCTAAGGTCAGTTTATCACATCAAGCAGGTGTTAGAAAACCGAAAGTGTTGCGACACTTGGAAACGTTCAGTTGCAAGAGGTTAAATAGGAACTACAAATGATTGGCACACGTTCGCTTTGTGTAACATTTGGAAATACAGCAATGCTGCGTTCATAAATTCATTTTAAACGCAATCATTTCCATGGCTGCCTTTTACACTAATGAAATTAGTCTCAAGTGCTAGTATGGAGAACTGAGTATGTTGGGGGAGCTGCATCTGTTTATGACTTTTACTCTGAAGGATGTTTATTACTCAGATGATAGTAAAAGGACATTTAGGCTTGGTTCAAACTGGCGTGACCAGAAAGTCGCATGATTTAAAGGGGTTGTAAAGGAATTTTTGTTTTCCCTAAATAGCTTCCTTTACCTTAGTGCAGTCCTCCTTCACTTACCTCATCCTTCCATTTTGCTTTTAAATGTCCTTTTTTCTTCTGAGAAATCCTCACTTTCTGTTTTTCTGTCTGTAACTCCACACAGTAATGCGAGGCTTTCGCCCTGGTGTGAAGAAAGCCTCTTGAGGGGGGAGGGGGCGAGCAGGAGTGTCAGGACGCCCACTAACACACAGCTCCTTTCTCTATCTGCAAAGTAGAGAGTGTCCTGACTTGCCTGTTTGCCCCCTCCCCCCTCAAGAGGCTTTCTCCACACCAGGGAGAAAGCCTCACATAATTCTGTCCCCTATTTTGTAGGCACTATACATTTTGCGCGATTTTTTTTTTTTTACCAAAAATATGTAGAAGAATACGCATCGCCCTAAACTGAGAAAAAAAAAGTTTTTTTTTTTAATTGGGATATTTATTATAGCAACAAGTAAAAAATATTGTATTTTTTTCAAAATTGTCGCACTTTTTTGTTTATAGCGCAAAAAATAAAAACCGCAGAGGTGATCAAATACCACCAAAAGAAAGCTCTACTTGTGGGGAAAAAAGGACGTCAATTTTGTTTGGGAGCCACGTCGCACGACCGCGCAATTGTCTGTTAAAGCGACGCAGTGCCGGAAGCTGAAATATCACCTGGGCAGGAGGGGGGTATAAGTGCCCAGTAAGCAAGTGGTTAATGTGTGACTCTGCCAGTCGATTTTCATGTGACCTCATTGTGGCTTGCTTGCGACTTCATTAACAAAAGTCAAACAAGTCGTGATTAAGTTGCCCCTAAGTAGTGGAGGGACCTTTTTCGAAGTCGCTGCGTCTTGAGGCACAGCGATTAAAATGCTTCTATTGCAGTTAACCACTTCCTGCCCACGCTATAGCAGAAAGACGTCTACAGCGTGGGCTTAATTTTCCAGGAGGGTGAACATGGGCGTCCTTCCCGTGATCGTTCTGTCCTCGCACTCTGTGATCACTGAGTCCTTCCGATCACAGATCGGGGTAAAGGGCCAATCGCACCATGTGCTCAGCTGAGGAAGTAAACACAAACCGGTTATCTGCTTTTCTTTCCTCCCGCTAACAGTATGAGGAAAGACGATAACTGGCTTGTGTTAAAGGGACATCGACACTGATAATCAGGGCACTGTCTGTGCATTCCCAGCAGTGCCAACCAGTGCTGCCTCATCAGCGCACATCAGTGAAGAAGAAAAAATTTTTATTATTTTTTTGGTCTTTTTCTGTTTGTTTAGCAAAAAAGAAAAAACCCTGTGGTGATTAAATACCACCAAAAGAAAACTCTTATTTTTGCGGGGAAAAAAAGATAAAGGTTTATTATGGGTACAGTGTTGCATGACTGCGCAATTGTCATTCAAAGTGTGCTGAAAGCTGAAATTGGCCTGGGCAGGGAGGGAGTAAACTTGTCATGCAACTTTGACCTCTTAAGTCGCATGACAAGTGGCGGGAGTGTAAACTGAGCCTAAATATGAAATGTGTATGAGAAATGATTTGTGTCACTATCTCACCCCTTTCTCTGTTTGCAGAGTGGATTTCAGCCAGCAGGTCAGCAGTGCCACTGTCATTCATCCTATGAAGTTTACATCTGTGGCCAATGGTGCTGCCCAGGTTGTTCTGTCATGGTGGGACATCGATATGGATCCTGAAGGCAAAATCAATTGTACTATGAAGCCAGGGTGGCTATATCCCTCTGACCATCCTGTCCCGGTAAGTGATGGAACAGTCATAGTAGGCACTTTTATAAAATGTTGCAATTTGAGCATTAAAAATTCTTCTTCTTTTTTTATGATAATTTACAGTCAGAAAGTATAACATTTTTGGCCATTAACCAATTCAGCCTCTCTTCATGTCCAGGCCATTTTTTGCGATACAGCACTGCATTATTTTAACTGACAATTGCACCGTCATGCGATGCTGTACACAAATAAAATTGGCCTTTTTTCCCCCCACAAATAGAGCTTTCTTTTAGCAGTATTTGATCACCTCTGTTTTTTTTTTTTTTTGCGCTTTAACTTCTTCAGACCCGGGCCATAGTAAAAAGATGGCTCTACAATGCCGGAAGGCTGTCTTTTTATGGCCTCGGGTCCTCCGGCCACTGGGGGACACGCGCACGTGCCTGGCGGGCGCGATGTCTGCCCTGTACCCGCGATTGGCAGTGACAGAGCAGAGACGTGGATCTCTGTGTGTAAACACAGAAATCCACATCCTCTCAGGGAGAGGAGACCGATGCTGTGTCCCTTGTACATAGGGACACAGATCAGTCACCTCCCCCAGACAGTCCCCTTCCCCCACAGTAAGAATCACTCCCAGGGTACACATTTAACCCCTTCCTCGCCCCCTAGTGTTAACCCCTTCTTTGCCGGTCACATTTATACAGTAATCGGTGCATATTTATAGCAATGTTCGCTGTATAAATGACAATGGTCCCAAAAATGTGTCAAAAGTGTCCGAACTGTCTGCCATAATATCGCAGTCCTGACAAAAATCGCAGATCGCCGCTATTACTAGTAATAAAAAAAAAATCTGAATTCAATTTGTAGCTGCTATAACTTTTGCGCAAACCAGTCACTATACACTTATTGCGTTTTTCTTTACCATAAATATGTAGAAGAATGTAGAACGTATTGGACTAAACTGAGGGAAAAAAAAATTGGAATATTTATTATAGCAAAAAGTAAAAAAATATTGTGTTTTTTTTTTTTCAAAATTGTTGCTCTTTTTTTTTTTAAAGTGCAAAAAAAAAAAAAACGCAGATGCGATCAAATACCACCAAAAGAAAGCTCTATTTGTGGGGGAAAAAAATGACAACAATTTTGTTTGGGAGCCACGTCGCACGACCGCGCAATTTTCCTTTAAAGCGTGACAGTGCCGAAAGCTGAAATTTCACCTGGGCAGGAAGGGGGTATATGTGCCCAGTAAGCAAGTAGTTAAACAAAAAAATGCAGACAGTTTAGGCCAATATGTATTCTGCTACATATTTTGAGTTAAAAAAAATCCCAATAATCGTATATTGATTGGTTTGTGCAAAAGTTTATAGCGCCCACAAACTATGGTATATTTATATGGATTTTGTTTTCACTAGTAATGACAGCGATCAGCAACTTATAGCGGGACTGCAACATTGCGGTGGGCAAATCTAACACTAAGTGACACTTTTTGGTGACCAGTGACACCAATACAGTGATCAGTGCTGAAAAAAATGCACTGTCACTGTATAAATAACATTGGCAGGGAAGGGGTTAACACCAGGGGCGATCAAAGAGTTAAATGTGTCCCTAGGGAGTCCTTTCTAACTGGGTGGGGGGTGCTTTAACTGTGGGAAGACAGAGATCTGTGTTCCTGCTTAGCAGGAACACAAGATCTCTGTCTACCACTGTCACAGAACGGCAATCTGCCTTGTTCTGCCTCTCTAGGCGGACCCGCTGATTGACTCCTGCTGTGTGCAATCACAGCGGGAGCTTTTTGCCGGCGAAAGAACTAAATCACGTACCTGTACGTGATTTCGCACACGAGAGCCACCGCCTCGCATTATATGTACGTGGGATGGTCGGCAACTGGTTTAAGGTGTCTCCTTACTTGTTAGGTATTGGTTGAAAACTGTGTTATGGGGTATTGTGCTGTGTATAACATTTGATGTTTTTTTTGTTGTTTGATTTTTTTTTTTAATGTCTAGTGGCGGGATCATTGGATGCAGTGTGTGTATTTCCTGCCTGAGGAGCGAAAGGTGACTTTGGGGGAAGAGCTCTGTCTCACTGCTTATCAAGATGACTATTGTGTATGGTACAAGCTTATAAAACCTGGGTAATTCCTATTTAGCATGGTCACAATTTTATTTTGCTGTTGATATTATTTGATAAAATTGTAAGCAATGTTAAACCTAAAAACATAAATGTAATAAATTGCTGCTTACCAATTCTTAGATTTGGTGGCTGCATTCATTTTTTTTTATTTTCACCTGGTGATCCAGCCAGTAAGTCTGATATTTTTCAACTTTAACAGACCCAGCTGGCCAGACAAAGTAGCAGTTGGAGGGTTGAGACAAACCTTTTACCACTGGCAGGGGTGCTCACAATGATCGATTTTTATTCATTTATTTAAAACCTTCATCCCGAAAGGGAAAAAAATATTTGCTACAACTTGTTGTTAGGGTTGTCCCGATACCAAGACCGAGTACAAGTACCGATACTTTTTTTTTAATGTTATGTGACAGTTACTCAAAGCACAATGTAGATTAGGTAGCACTGATCTGCAGCACTGATAGGATTAAGTGGCACTGATGGCTGGCACTGGCAGATGGCACTGATGGCTGGCTGGCTCTGGCAGATGGCACTGACGGCTGGCTGGCTCTGGCAGATGGCACTGACGGCTGGCTGGCTCTGGCAGATGGCACTGACGGCTGGCTGGCTCTGGCAGATGGCACTGACGGCTGGCTGGCTCTGGCAGATGGCACTGACGGCTGGCTGGCTCTGGCAGATGGCACTGACGGCTGGCTGGCTCTGGCAGATGGCACTGACGGCTGGCTGGCTCTGGCAGATGGCACTGACGGCTGGCTGGCTCTGGCAGATGGCACTGACGGCTGGCTGGCTCTGGCAGATGGCACTGACGGCTGGCTGGCTCTGGCAGGTGGCACTGACGGCTGGCTGGCTCTGGCAGGTGGCACTGACGGCTGGCTGGCTCTGGCAGATGGCACTGACGGCTGGCTGGCTCTGGCAGATGGCACTGACGGGTGGGGAGCACTGATACGTGACATTTATGGGCACTGATGGGCAGGCACTAAAATGCAATTAGGGAAGGCTGGCTCTGGCAGATGGCACTGATGGGTGGGGAGCACTGATACGTGACATTTATGGGCACTGATGGGCAGGCACTAAAATGCTATTAGGGAAGGCTGCCTGCAACGCCCATCCTGGTACGCCTTGCACTCGGCATGTGGCCATCTTGTTACTCCCAGACCAAATTATATGGGCTGGGTCTAACAACATGTCCGCAGCTGGCATACTGTGGCCGAGTGCAAGGCGTACCAAGATGGGTGTCTCCGACGTCAACACAAAGCGTCACTTCTGCGACCAAATGTGACAGCTCCGGGGCTTAAGTGGTTAAAGAATCTCCACAACAAAAATAATGCTGATTCCATGGGAGTTAGGCAAGCCATAGATGATACAATTTTCTTTCCTTCCACTAAAGGTGGAAGGAAAGAAAATTGCTCAAATCTCCCATGAACACACTCAGTGTTGATGGGGGAATCCTTCCCGCAGGACTATTGTGTTCTGCCAGCAAGGGAGCCTTCCCTGCCAGCAGAACACAATCATCGGCCACTGATATAGCCACCGGCATAGATCACATGCAAAAAATCTGACAGGTTGGTTGTGCTGAAGTGGATCGACTTCAGTACAAGCAGCCTGCCCATAGATGAATCGAATCTTGGCCAGTCCCTGCTTAACTGGCTGAGATGCGATCGAACTATGGCCGGCTTTAGCATCTAAGAATTTAACATCAAACACAACTTGTACTGAGATAAATATAATGTCCTATTCTCCTCTCCCCATATGCTGTGATTCCTCCCACTGACACTTCCTAAAGTGATGTTGGAGTCGGTGAGAGGAACCCTGCTTTTCAATGAGAGCAGCAGAGGTTCATAGTGATGTGCAGGAGTTCCAAGCAACTATAACAACTTATCACAGATTGCGCCTTAACTAAATGAATACAAGCTGGTCATGCTGTTTAGTACTTTAGGTTGCTATATAATGTTGCAGGTGGTCATATTACAATTTCATGTGTGCCACATTCTAGAATTGAAAACACACTTTTGTTATTTTTATTGAGAGCAGAATTGTGATAATGAAGCCTCTACATTGCAGCCTGGAGAAGAGCAGTTCAGTATCAGATGAACGCCCGGTGTGTCACTGCGGAGCTCATATCATTTGGAACCGTACGCGCTTCGGGGAACTAAACGACCAGGGAAGGATGGCGAAGTATAAAACGGCCTTAAAGAAGGTAATGGGGGTGTGGAATGGTTGCCATACATATTTTAAACCTCTGTTCTGTAAGGCTTCTTAGCTTCAAAGTACTTACAGTGTGTAGTCAAAAGCTGAGAATCAAATCCAACACACCTTCTCGCACATAATGCAATTTTTGTATACCTCTTAGTGCTTGAAATCTTTGCTTTTAATAACTGGGTAATCTTTTGATATAAAAATACAAAAAATGTGTCCATTTAAAAGGAGTTAAAGGGATTGTAAAGGTTCGTTTTTTATTTTCTTTGTCTGAATTTCTCACTTCCTGTTCCTCCTCAGTAAGCTGTTCTGGCTGACTAACCCCCATGGATAATGGGGGCAAGCTTACTGAGGAGAAACAGGAAGTGAGAAATTCAGATAAAGAAAAAAAAATCAAAGGAAAAGGTAAGTGAACCAACAATGCACCAGCTTAACCGTTTGCCGCCCGCCGCACACAGATATACGTCTGGAGCATGGCACGGGCAGGCTAAAGGACGTACCTGTACGTCCCCTTTAAGATGTGGTTGTTGTGGGCGCTCCCTGAGCACACCCGCAGGTCCCGCAGACTCAATCGCCCTGGGCATACCTGCTATCGTCTCACGGAGAGATAGAACGGAGAGATGTTAGTATAAACATAACATCTCCCCATTCTGCCTAGTGACACTGTCACTCATCGTGTTCTCTGTCATAGGGAACACGATCAGTGATGCGTCACAGCAAGCCACTCCCCCCACAGTAAGAATCGCGCCTTAGGGAACATTTTACCCCTACAGCGCCACCTAGTGGTTAACCCATTTACTGCCAGTGTCATTTTTACAGTTATCAGTGCATTTTATAAATGACAATGGTCCCAAAAATGTGTCAAAAGTGTCCGATGTGTCCACCATAATGTCGCAGTCACAATAAAAATTGCAGATCGCCGCCATTACTAGTAAGATTTTTTTTTTATAAAAATGATAAAAAACGATCCCCTATTTTGTAGACGCTATAACTTTTGCGCAAACCGATAAACGCTTATTTCGATATTTTTTTTTAACAAAAATATGTAGAAGAATACGTATCGGCTTAAACTGAGGGAAAAAAAAAAGTTTTTTATATATGTTTTTGGGGAATATTTATTATCGCAAAAAGTAAAAAATGTGGATTTTTCTTTCAAAATTATCGCTCTATTTTTGTTTATAGCGCAAAAAATAAATGCAGAAGTGATCAAATACCACCAAAAGAAAGGTCCATCTGTGGGAAAAAGGATGTAAATTTTGTTTGGGGGCCACGTCGCACGGCCGCGCAATTGTCAGTTAAAGCGATGCAGTGCCGAATCGCAAAAAGTGGCCTGGTCCTTTTAGCTACAAAATGGTCCGGGGCTTAAGTGGTTAAAGGAACCAATTTAAAAAATAAAAAACAAACCTTTACAACCCCTTTAAAATTGTATTCTGTCTGCTCAGCTAAGCAGCAATTGAAAGGGAATAGCCTGTATCATTTTATTTTCTAGTACACCCCTATTTTCAAATCTAATAAACCCGTATTTTATTCACAATAGAAAATATATCAAATGTCTAAACTAAGAAAATGTACCATTTTAACCACTTAAGACCCGGACCAAAATGCTGCTAAAGGACCTTGCCCCTTTTTTGCGATTCGGCACTGCGTCGTTTTAACTGCGCAGTAGTGCGACGTGGCTCCCAAACAAAATTGACGTCCTTTTTTCCCCACAAATAGAGCTTTCTTTTGGTGGTATTTGATCACCTCTGCGGTTTTAATTTTTTGCGCTATAAACAAAAATATAGCGACAATTTTGAAAAAAATGCAATATTTTTTACTTTTTGCTATAATAAATATCCCCCCAAAATATATATAGATTTTTTTTTTTCCTCAGTTTAGGCTGGGGGCGCTGAAGGGGTTATGTGTTCCCTGTGTGTTTACAGCTGTAGGGGGGTGTGGCTGTAGGTGGGACGTCATCGATCGCGTCCCCCCTATAAAAGGGATGACGCGATCGATGCTGCCGCCACAGTGAAGCACGGGGAAGCCGTGTTTACACACGGCTCTCCCCGTTCTTCAGCTCCGGGGACCGATCGCCGCACTCCAGCGGCGATCGGGTCCACGAGTCCCGGTCACGGAGCTTCGGACCGGGTCACGGGAGCACGCCGCGGGCGCGCACCCGTGACCCACGGCTGGGTACTAGTACCGACATAAAAATACGTGGATGTGCCCAGCCGTGCCATTCTGCCGACGTATATGTGCAGGAGGCGGTCCTTAAGTGGTTAAAGGGGAGTTCCACCAACAATTTCACTTTTTAAATATAAATACCCCTGTAATACACAAGCTTAATGTATTCTAGTAAAGTTAGTCTGTAAACTAAGGTCCGTTTTGTTAGGTTGTTATAGCATTTAGATTGTTTATAATCTAGAAATAGACCGTGGCCATCTTAAGTGTGGGCATCATGAAGCCAGACTGTATGACTTCCTGGATTTCAGCTTTGCATATCTCGCACATGCTCAGTGCTGCACAAGCAATGTAATAGGTTTCAGTCGGGTTTTCAAGGACTACTGGAAAACATGATGCCTATCCCAGAAACCCTTGCAAATAGCCTTGTGACTTAAAGGGGAGTTCCAGCCAAATATAATGTTTATTAAAAGTCAGCAGCTACAAACAGTACACATTCACTTACCTTCTCCACGTTCCAGCGACGCACCGGCCAGGGGCTCCGCTAACCCCCCCGGCCGGCGTCTTCATTGTAACTGTGGGCACCCAGCCGTGACAGCCTTCGGCTTCACGGCCGGACACCCACTGCGCATGCGCGCACGGCGCGGCCCGCCGCTGATTTGACAGGTGATCGCATGGGAGGGATTAAGCTTAATCGCCTAACCAGCCCCTCGGCGGAAGCAGGAAGTGGGACAGGAAGTCCCACTCCTCCTGAAGCCCCCACTCCCCCCCCCCCCCCAAAAAAAATGTGGCATGTATGGGAGTGTGGAGTGGGATAAGCGGAAGTTCCATTTTTGGGTGGAACTCTGCTTTAATAGCCTAGGGCCTAGGCTAATAAGGAGGAGGAAGTAATGAAGGACTACAAAATAAAGGTATTTACAATCAACAAAATAAATAAAAATTGTCCATTCTGAACACTGAGATTAGGGCATGCAGCACAGACAAACATAAAAAAATGGGTGGAACTCCACTTTAAGAAAAGAAGGTAATTTTAAAATTGAAAGCAGAAACACGTCTCAAAAAGGTTGGGACAGGGCCATGTTTACCACTATGTAGCATCCCCTCTTCTTTTAATAACACTCTGTAAACATCTAGGAACTGAGGAGAGTTGTTGGAGTTTTGGGGGAGGAATGTGAGAATCGTTGCATTCTGTTTTTATGTCGATTTTACACTCCCAACTTTTTGGGGATCGTGGTTGTATATATCAGCTCACAAAACCGACACCTGTTGATGTTTCACAGGCGGGTCACTCCCCACGTCTTTCTATTTTCTACAGCTTACATGTTTTGTAAGCACCCTATATTAAATGTTAATTTGTAAAAAAATAAGACTCTACAAATTATACATAAAATTCATGTAAAATGTCAGTTTGTAAGCACTGAAAAAAAATATTCTAGTTTCTTCAAAGGTGTCACTGCCTTTAATACAGTGGTGTACCAACTGCTTTTTTGACAGTCCAATAGACATGCCTATTTCTAGTAAGAGAGGAACCAGTCATTAAAAAAAATAAAAAAAATGTTAGTAGCTACAAATACTGTAACTGCTGACTTTTAACCACTTGCTTACTGGGCACATATACCCCCTCCCTGCCCAGGTGAAATTTCAGCTTTCAGCACTGTCACACTGTGACGTGGCTCCCAAACAAAATTGGTGTCCTTTTTTTTTCCACAAATAGAGCTTTCTTTTGGTGGTATTTGATCACCTCTGCGGTTTTAATTTTTTGCGCTATAAATAAAAATAGAGCGACAATTTTGAAAAAAAACACAATATTTTTTATTTTTTGCTATAATAAATATCCAATAAAAAAAATATAATAATTTTTCTCAGTTTAGTCCGATACGTATTGTTCTACATATTTTTGGTAAAAATAAAGTGTATAGTGATTGGTTTGCGCAAACGTTATAGCGTCTACAAAATAGGGGATAGAATTATGACATTTTTTTATTATTATTATTTTTTACTAGTAATGGCGGCGATTTTTGTCAGGACTGCGATATTGCGGCGGACACATCGGACACTTTTGACACATTTTTGGGACCATATACAGCGAACAATGCTATAAATATGCCCTGATTACTGTATAAATGTGACTCGCAGGCAAGGGGTTAACTATAGGGGCACGGAAGGGGTTAATGTATTCCCCAATTAGTGATTCTTACTGTGGGGGGAGGGGGATGACTGGGGGAGGTGACCGATGGTTGTCCCTATGTACGAAGGAACACACCATCAGTCTCCTCTCCCTGACAGGACGTGGAGCTCTGTGTTTACACACAGAGCTCCACGCCCCTGTCTCCATGACCGCAGATAGCGGGTGCTTGGCGGTCATCGCGGCCGCCAGGCACGTGCATCGGCACCTGACCAACGTGGCAGGCGTGCGCCGCTCGCGCACCACCAGTGACATATAGACGGCCTACAGGCATTTCAGAGCCACAATGTGGCTGTAAAAACCCGCCGTGCGGGCGGGAAGTGGTTAATAAACAGACACAAGTCCAGGGATCCAGCACTGTCTTCACCAGAGCCTATCTCCAAGTCCCCAATGCCATCATGTTGACTGTGGGAAGCTTGCTGCTCGAGCTGGGCTGAGCTTTTAGAAAGGTCCCGCAGTCTCCTGGAAACATGTGACATATCCCAGAAGGTTGCAGGTAGGGAGTGGGGGGGCTGAACTCCTACTATTATCAATTAGGTGAAAAAGAGTTAATGGGACTGGGTACCTGTCATAAAAAGGTAGCCTTTCCAAAATAACAATAAAGTTTGCATTTTAAAAGGGCAGGGGGCGGTTGGATAAGTGGAATTTTTACTTTTACATTCTATGATGCCCATATATAGAATAATTGCATGTATGACTTCTAGGTTTTAACATTCTGCATTAATTTTATGTAAGTGACTAACAAGTACTGTGTGCTGAAGTTGTGCCAAACCTCCCCCATGTATTTGTATCATCGCACTGAAGAATGAAGATGGTAAACCAGTGAGATACAAGGCACTAGTGTCTCTAAAAGAAGAGAGGGAAAATGACCAACTACAGTGTAATGACTTCTGTACTAAAGACTGCACCATTTATTTCTAGTTTTCTTTGCTCTAATGTAGTGTTTTTTTGTTTTTGTTTTATCACTCGTGCAGATCCTGACACCAAGCTCTGTGTGCTTGTGTATAAGTGACGGCAGTTTGATACCCTTGCTGGCTTATTCTATTGGAGCAGCTAAGGTAATGTCTGTAACCCTTTATGTGAATATCTAAAGTAAGGAAGAAAAAAAAATGACATGTCAAAATGATCAGTTGATACGGACCAGTCACAGTAGAAACAAATCTTTCATTTTATGTTTGTCTGTGCTGCATGCCCTAATCTCATAGTGTTCAGAATGGACAATTTGTATTTATTTTGTTGCTTGTAAATACCTTTATTTTGTAGTCCTTCATTACTACCTCCTCCTTATTAGCCTAGGCTATTAAGTCACGTGGCTATTTGCAAGGGTTTCTGGGATAGGCATCATGTTTCCCAGTAGTCCTTGCAAACCTGACTGAAACCTATTACATTGCTTGTGCAGTACTGAGCATGTGCGAGATATGCAAAGCTGAAATCCAGGAAGTCATACAGTCTGGCTTCATGATGCCCACACTTAAGATGGCCATGGTCTATTTCTAGATTATAAACTAAATTCTGTAACAACCTAACCAAACGGACCTTAGTTTACAGACTAACTTTACTAGAATACATTAAGCTTGTGTATTACAGGGGTATTTATATTTAAAAAGTGAAATTGTGGGTGGAACTCCCCTTTAATGTCCGCATTGCTCCTCTAATGTGATGGGTGAGCTTAAAAGAGAAGTATAGAATTTAAAAAAAACATACTCACCTAGGTGGATACAGCATCTGTCCCCTGCTGCCTATAAGGCCTGAGAACTGAGCAATCAAACACTGCTGATCGCTCAGTTCTTAGTCTTCAGGCTGCAAAGAGACAGTGACTGTCAGTCAAGGACTCTCTGCTCTGCCCATCCAGATCTCACTGAAGTGCCTTGCTGTGCAGGGGAGGGTGGCCTCAGGCTCTCAACGGTGTGCTAAGAGGCTGAATCGGCTGCCACGCAGGCATCTGGGTGGCTCCCGACATTGAAATCGGGATCCCTCTGGGGACATCTGGGGACATCAGCAAAAACCAACAAAAGTCCTAGTGCATGGAAGTGTCCAGTCAGGTGGGTATGGAGGGTTACTAGCCAGCCGCTGCTTTCAATCTCATGAGACAACAACCAAACAATACAAAGGTGAAGGCACTGGTCCGGTATGTAAACCTAACATGTCAGGAAGTTTAAAAGAATAAAAACTTTAATGAACTAATCCCATAAAACAACATCCATAGCCTAACAAATGAATTCACTGCAACTCACAACTCAGGTAGAGGCTACAGCTGTGCCTGGTGGAATGGATGGCTGCAATTCCTGGGAGTGAGCGGATAGTCCGATGGATGTAGGCTTCGTCCACAGATCTTATGTGGGCTCCGCTGGGCTAATCACTGATGTAGGAAGGAATCCCCGGTACGAGGAGCTTGCTAATCTCTGGATAACCGCACTCAGAAGCCGGTATGGAGACGCCGGGCAGAGCAGGAGCCGAGACTAGTGGCAGCAGGACTGTGCTATGGTGTGTGGATGGGAAGAAGTAAGACAAATTGCCTGAGCTCTATGAAGGCAGACTACATGTTTCGGGGATTAACCCCTTCTTCAGGTCTCCTATTGGGAGCCGGAAAACACTGGGGAGATATATAAGGAGATGCCAGTGGGCGGGTCAGCCATCCATTGCCACCTGTTGTGGGATTGACCCCTGCAGGTGAAGTAGGTCATGCACAAGGCGATACATATTTATACCTTTTTTATTGTGCATGTGTAAGGATTAATAGACCAAGCTAACGTGACCCAACAAACACATCTATATGTATGTGTAATAAACACGCAACACTCATACCTCCACGCAATGTGTGGAGCATGGATGCACAAGAAACAAAAAAAAAAACAGAAAGAAAATCAGTTTGTAAGAGGGATGATATTCAAATATCAATAAAAATAAAAAAATAATTTCAATAAAAAAGGACATGAGGTAAAAAATCGGTAGGTAAACACTACCAAAAAAAAAAAAACAGTAAAAATAATATCTCAAAATAGAATAACAATTTGTATATTAAGAATCCTTAATAATTGGCAGTAGGAAAAAGACCATGAATAATGAATGAAGAATAAATGACTAATAAAATCTCATTATATAACTGTATTGGTATCTAATTCTTCCTTCAAACTTTGGTGAGAGAGTGAATGGATCTTATAGATCCTCGTTTGCATAAAAATGCAAATCTTTCATTGTCTGCGAGGGGCCCCTTGGGTATATGCTAAATGACAAAGACTGCAATTTTTCGCGAAAAATGAAATAGTGACGCGGGACACTGCACTCATCTTTTCCCTTTTCAATGGACCCACGATGTTCGCCCATTCTCGGGCAAAAGGTACGTATTGTTCTATCAACATAGAGTAGATTGCATGGACACTTCAAAACATAAATAACGTATTGGATCGAACAAGTAATAAATATTCGAATGGAATAGACATTCCCAGATGTATCAGAAAAAGAAGAATGGCCGTGTGGTATGGATTGGCATGTGTTGTGTGTTTATTACACATATGTATACACACACATAATTTTTTTTTTATTGTCATTTATATTGATATTTGGATATCATCCCCCTTACAAACTGATTTATCTTTTGATTTTTCATTTTTTGTTTCTTGTGCATCCATGCTCCACACATTGTGTGGAGTTATGAGTGTTGCGTGTTTATTACACATGCATATAGATGTGTCTGTTGGGTCACGTTAGCTTGGTCTATTAATCCTTACACATGCACAATAAAATGTTTTTTTTATTTTTTTATTGCCTTGTTCACAACTTACTTCATCTGCAGGGGTCTATCCCCCTACGGGTGGCAATGAATGGCTGACCCACCCTGTGGTATTTCCTTGTATATCTCCCCAGTGTTTGCCGGCTCACAATAGGTGACCAAAAGAAGGGGTTAATCCCCAAAACATGTAGTTTGCCTTCAAAGATCTCCAGCAATTTGTCTTACTTCTTCCCATCCACACACCATAGCCCAGCCCTGCTGCCACTGATCTCAGGTCCTGCTCTGCGCGGCGTCTCCATACTGGCTTCTGAGTGTGGCTCCTCGTACTGGCGACTCCTTCCTACAGTAGGGATTAGCCCAGCGGAGTCCCCATAGAATCTGTGGACGGAGCCTACATCCATCAGGCCATCCGCCCACTCCCTAAATGACAATGACCCAAAACACATGGCAAAGGCCATAAGATCTGTGGACGGATCCTACATCCATCGGGCCATCCGCCCACTCCCTTGAGTTCCAGCCATCCATTGCACCAGCCACAGCTGTAGCCTCTACCCGAGTTTTGAGTTGCAGTGAATTCATTTCATCCTTTTGCTAGCCTATGGATGTTGTTTTTTGGGATTAGTTCAGTAAATGTTTTTATTTTTTTTAGTCTTTGTTATGTCGGGTTTACATACCGGACCAGCACCTCCCCCTTTGTATTGTTCGAGTGACATCACCAGACTGCACACTTTAGCCCTCTCTTGGTTGAATATGGTTCACAGGAGTGCAGAACTAAGTGTATGCCTGTGAGCCTTGGGAGAAGTAGGTCCAACAGAGCTTTAGCCCCACTTCTCCTTTTAATGATAAGGTAGAAGGCCTTGGGGGGGATAGAAGGTATAAGATTTTAGGAAAGTGAGACTTGTAGTTGCTTTCTGTTTTAAGTGGATTCTACTGACCTTTACACTGAGTGCAGAGCTTTTCTAATTCTTGTACATTGGGCTCCAAGCCCTGCTCCATAGAAGGTTTACACTGCAATAATAATGAAAAACAAACCTAAAATTTTTTAGGTAGTGTGCAATTGTTGCCTTCGTAACATTAGGCCGCGTACACACGACCAAGAAACTCGACGGGCGAAACACATCGTTTTCCCAGTCGAGTTCCTTGTTCGGCAGTCAAACTCGTCGAGCCAAATTTTCCCATTGCCCATCGAGGAAATGCAGAACATGCTCTCTTTTTGGCTCGACGAGTTTCTCGACGGGTTTCTTTGCGAAAAGTGTACACACGACCGGTTTCCTCGGCAGAATACGTCTCCCATCGAGGAAACCGGTCGTGTATACGCGGCCTTAGGCTGTATCTATGTTGTATACCAGCTGTTCTGGATGCAGAGTTGATCCGCAGGGCAGAAAGAGATGAATTCTGTGACTATTCCCACTATTTAAAAATGTGAAATAAAACTCTTAATATTTTGATTTGTAATTGAAGTTAGATATGCATATACCTTCAGAAACAGGCAGATATAATAAGTTGTACTAGAAATGCATTGAATTTCAGCGGCTGAAACATATCAGCTGAAAATGCACGCGATTATACCACAATTTTATTGTGCTTGTGGTAGGTTTCTTTTTATAGGTCATGTGACTCAAAAACTGCATCACAAACGTAACTTGGGGGAGTTATTGATGTGTTCTTGCTGCGTTTTTAATGCGTTTCAACTGGGAGGTACAAAACACAACGGCCCAGTGTGAACATATGTAGAATTTAAAGAAATGCATTTCTTGCGCTAAAGGTGCTGATAATGGCCGACAATAAATTCATATAAATTCCTGATATGTCGACAGTTATATATAAAAAACAAACAAAACTGTACGTTTTTTGGTTTTGGCCAAATGCATCCTAAATGTTTGGTTTCAGCAATATTCCATTCAGTGCACCTCTAGTTTCTATTCTAGTTGTGGTATCAGTCAAGGTTTATGTTGCTTCAATATGCACTTTGTGATATGTTCAGTATTTCTTTAACACGCTGCAATAAAGTATGTTGTTTTTTTTTTGCTTTGTTTTTTTTTTACTTGCAGGTTTACACAATAGAGTCTTCTTCTATGTCCAAGCAAGTTATGGAGAAGGTTTGTGTACATTCTGTATTATACACTACAATGGATGCATAAAAACAGAGGAATCTAAAGTGTGTTGCCCAGTATTTGTTTTATAGAGCAACTTAAAGGGGTGTTCCACCCAAATGTAATGTTTATTAAAAGTCAGCAGCTACAAAAAGTGTACCTGCTGGCTTTTAATAAACAGACACTTACCTTCTCCACGTTCCAGTGACGCGTCGACCGGGGCTCCGCTCCTCTCCCCCCCCCTCCCCGGCCGGCATCCTCATTGCGACTGTGGGCACCCAGCCGTGACAGCCTTCGGCTTTACGGCCGGGCACCCACTGCGCATGCGCGCACAGCATGGCTCGCCGCTGATTGGACAGGGGATCGTCTAGGACCTGTCAGTGTCCTAGACGATCGCCAAAGGGAGGGGCTGCAGTAAGGCGATTAGGCCTAATCGCCTTACCAGCCCCTCGGCGGAAGCAGGAAGTGGGACAGGAAGTCCCACTCCTACTGAAGCCCCCACTCCCCCCAAAAAAAATTACATGCCAAATGTGGCATGTAAGGGGGAGGAGAGGGGATTAAGCGGAAGTTCCATTTTTGTGTGGAACTCCGCTTTAATGCCGAAAGTAATACCTTTTATTGGCTAATTTAAAGAATATGTTACCGCAACATTTCATATTATCATAACACTTCTAACTTGTCGCTGTTTTGGGTTGTTGACAAAGAAAGTACTAATGCCAGGCTTACAGTGAGGGGGAAAATGTATTTGATCCCCTGCTGATTTTGTACGTTTGCCCACTGGCAAAAAAATGATCAATCTATAATTTTAATGGTAGGTTTATTTTAACAGTGACAGAATAACAACAAAATATCCAGAAAAACGAATTTAAAAAAAAAGTTATAAATTGATTTGCATTTTAATGAGTGAAATAAGTATATGACCCCTTCGCAAAACATGACTTAGTACTTGGTGGCAAAACCCTTGTTGGCACTCACAGAGGTCAGACGTTTCTTGTAGTTGGCCACCAGGTTTTCACACATCTCAGGAGGGATTTTGTCCCACTCCTCTTTGGAGATCCTCTCCAAGTCATTAAGGTTTCAAGGCTAACGTTTGGTAACTTGAACTTTCAGCTCCCTCCACATATTTTCTCTTATCGTCCGTGGACGGACACAGCCTTCTCAAGTCTTGACAAGTGGGTTATGTTCCTGTTCAATTTTCTATGAGATTAACGTCTGGAGGCTGGCTAGGCCACTCCAGGACCTTAATGTGCTTCTTCTTGAGCCACTCCTTTTTTTTTTTTTTTTTGCTTTGGCATTGGCCTTTGCCGTGTGTTTTGGGAAATAATAATGAAATTAAAAAAAACATATTATATATATATATATATATATATATATATATATATATATATATATATATATATATATATATATATATATATATATATATGTATAATTTAATCAATATCTAATGAAATGCCCTTAACTACATATAATAACTCCAAGGGCGGAAGAGGTATCAAGGTTTCATTCCATACCAGTTTGGATATTGAAATCTTCATACTGTGTCAGTATGAGGGAAAGGGCAGGATCGAAAGGTAAATTCTAAGTCCCCTTTCACATTTATACGACTTGTCTCACGATTTTGGACTGCAAAGTCGTATGACAAGTCATTCTCCATTATTTTCAATGACTACCATTCATACTGGCATGACTTTTAAGTTGTGCCTACTTCAAAGTAGTCCTTACACTACTTTGGTCCGATTTTGATGCCACTTACACAGGCATTCATTGAATTTGCGGCCGCGAATTTGCAGCAAAATCGTGGCCGCAAAATCGCAGTAAAATCTCGCGACTTTGAAGTCGTACAAGTGTGAAAGGGGGCTAAAGGGTATCTGAGAGTTTAAAAAATTGGAACATTTTGAGTGGGCATGTTTAATAGGAAATTTGCCTAATACTGATGATCAGTGTTGCCTGGAGAGACACTTTAATATATAATGCTTCCTGAAGACTTACCCCTAAGCATAGTTTTTTTTCTATTTTTTAGCTTTTACTAACCAACCATCTCAAAGGGGCAATTCCAGTCCTACAAAAAGCACCAGAAAGCATTACTGCTGCTAATCTCGGCGACAAAAAGGTAATTTTTATTTTTGTGTAATATCAAGTATAAATGTTTTTAATCATTAGGGTTACCTGACCATTGGACTCTTTATTTAGGTTTCTGCTTTGATTGGTGAGCCGTTCTTTACTACCAGCCTCCTTCCATGGCACAATCTGTACTTCTGGTATTCCCGCACTGCACTGTCAGACAACCTTGCTGAGGGCTGCACTGTGTTCCCTATGGCTGCTTCTCTTTATGTACTGGCTGTAGAATTTAAGGTAAGAATGAGATATATACAGTATGTGCCAAACATTCTCTAGCTTTGGTCTTAAAGGGTCACTAAAGGAAAACATTTTTTTTTAGCTAAATAGCTTCCTTTATCTTACTGCAGTCCTGGGTTCATGTCCTCATTGTTCGTTTTTGCTTTGATGTTGCTGTAATTCCTCTTTGTTCTGGACACTTCCTGGTTGTCTGTTTCCTGATAACCACAGTACTGGGAGTTTTCTCACTGTGGTCACTAATCAAGGAGGTGTGATTACTGTGTGTCTAAAACCCCTCAGCACCAATCAGTTTCATTTTACAAACCATCACTGCCCTTTACTGGCTCTCTGGCTCTGTACATCAGAGAGACAGGAAACAACATGCAAAAACGAAACTAAACTGTAGGTACATTATATGATTTTTTTAAAGGAATCAGTTAACTATTATGTCTCTCTACCCTGTAGACAGTCATTTCAGCCAAAAACATGTTTTCCTTTACAACTCCTTTAAAGGATAACTAAACTGAACACCAAAAATGTAATACTTATTGCCACATGCCAGTCCTTGGATGTATTGGCTGCATTCGTTTTCACTTTCAACTTGAGAACATTTTCAGAAATTTAAAGGAATCCCCCCCCCCCCCCCCCCTAAATAGCTTTTTTTGCCTTAGTGCAGTCCTCCTTCACTTACCTCATCCTTCCATTTTGCTTTTAAATGTCCTTATTTCTTCTGAGAAATCCTCACTTCCTGTTCTTCTGTCTGTAACTCCACACAGTAATGCGAGGCTTTCTCCCTGGTGTGGAGAAAGCCTCTTGAGAGGGGGAGCAGGAGTGTCAGGACGCCCACTAACACACATCTCCTTTCTCTATCTGCAAAGTAGAGTGTCCTGACTTGCCTGCTCGCCCCCTCCCCCATCAAGAGGCTTTGTCCACACCAGGAAGAAAGCCTTGCATTACGGTGGTGAGTTACAGACAGAACAACAGGAAGTGAGGATTTATCAGAAGAAATAAGGACATTTAAAAGCAAAATGGAAGGATGAGGTAGGATGCAGTCCTCCATCACTTACCTCATCCTTCCATTTTGCTTTTAAATGTCCTTATTTCTTCTGCGAAATCCTCACTTCCTGTTCTGTCTGTAACTCCACACAGTAATGCAAGGCTTTCTCCCTGGTGTGGAGTGTCATGCTCGCCCCCTGAAGCTCAGACAATCATTTGTATGGGGTCACGCTTCGTTTAAATGCCCACGCCCAGGCATCACGCTGCATCTCTGATAACTGACGTCAGTTCCGATTGCTGACGTCAGTTCCTTTATCCGCAATTTGCGTTCCACGCTGGTTACGTGGCACCGGCGGTGACACAGAAGAGTCGCAGGGAGATCGCGGGCGGGAGAATCGAGATCCCGATTAATCGCGCAGCTCTAGGCTCAGCAGATGTAAAAATTAAAGTCAGGATAAGAGTGTTGGCCATTCAGCGGTATGCTGTGTCTCCTGAGATAATTTAAATGCAGTATTATTTTTTTTTTTTTTTGCTGGATCATACAACTTTAAGTAATACTAAAAGCTATGGTATTTGTATTTTTAAAATAACAATATACTTGCCTGTGCTGTGCAATGGTTTTGCACAGAACAGCCCAATCCTCCTCTTCTCGGGTCCCCGCCAGGGTCCTGGCTATACCCCCTGCCAAGTTTCCCTTTAGCAACCTGCTTGCCATGAGTTTCCGCTCAGTTTCCGGTGCAGAAACTGACTGCATGGTGTGAACTAGAGCCAACTACAGCCATTGTAATACACGGAAAAAACACTGTGCATGCATTTTGTGCAGAAAAAAAGCACACGGAACTGCGTCTGGTGTGAACTGGCCCTTAAGCCTCCCAGATCACTTTTTCCTGCGTTTTTAGATGTTCTTAAACCCCTTTAGTTGCGTTTGCTGCTGTTTAGAGTGGGTAATAGGATCTCAGATGCACAGAATTCTGTTTTCTCTAAATGCAGGTAAATTGTCCATACCTGAATACAGATAAATACTTGCTACTCGCCCGGTTTGAATGGCACCATTGAAAAGTCAATACATGCATTTAGAAACACCCTCTAATCACATATAAACACAAGTTTGACAGTGCCAAGCGAAGGCCTCACGTGTCATTGAGGCCTTAGAAGTAGGAGTATTGCTGTCTTGCTCAGTCCTCAGAATGATTCAGACATTGCACTTTTCAGTTTTGAAAAAAAATCAAGAATTAAAATAATTGCCGTGTAGCATGCTGTCCTTTTCCATTCTCTGTGTCATTATATCTAAGCTATTTAAATACATCATTTATCTGTTCCTATGAAAGCCCTGTGGCCTCTTCTATTGGAGTCACGCTTCATGCGTCTTCAATAGAGACAACCCAGGCCTATTATACTTGCTGCCTGCAAGGTGGCCTGTATGTTCTGATTAAATTCTGTGTACTTCGATAAATACCATGCCGTATTAAGTGCAGAGAAAATTGCTGTATGGGATTTTTAAATGAAATGCATTTAAATGTAGAAAACATTCAGAAATCTAGAAAACATTGGGAAGAACCAATTCATGTTCGGCAGACCCAGAAAGAATACAGCGATGGCTCTGATTTTTATTTATTTTTTCACATATTTTATGACGTTGGCACTAAAAAAAAAATTCACCCATAGTTTGTCAAAATCTTATTACAAGCACATGTTTTGAGTATAAGTAGAAATCCATATACACTTGCAGTATATGTATAGTAAGGAGTGGAGCCTTGCGAATCCTTGTTTCAGGCGGAATTGCTAACAGTCTCTCGTTTTTCATGCAAATAATTCCTGAGTGGCTGACCTGTTTTTTTGCTAAAGCCCTATGGCCCGTTCCACATGGGGAAGGCTGCGCTAGGAGTTCACTTGCTTAGCGGGGTATATTTTCCCCTGATCCACGCTTAATGCAGAGTTCACACAGACACAGCCAGCTCTCCCCTATGGGTGATCAGATGTAAACAGACCGCCTGTCCATTTACACCCAGCTGCCATCTGATCTGTTAGATGGAAAAGCGACAGATCTCCATCCATTTTTATCAGATTGGATGTTGGTGGGTGTAAATGGAGACATGTCTGTTTACACCTGCCGCTCCATAGAGGAGAATGGAGGGTCCAATCGGGTCCACCTTAAAAATTGACAGAGGACCCTAGCGGTCCGCTCGTGTGAAAAGGGTCTATATATCATAAATAGTTGTTCTGTACATCCCTAAGCTCCACCTCCGTACCAAATTTTACCTTCTTTTTTTATTTTATTTTATTTATTTATTGTCATTGCTGATCTACTGTAGCCTATTTTAGGCACTTCTGTCTATATGCGTTCAATTCGTTATCAGCTGCACATAGTTGCTCTTCAATTTGTTATAAACCTAGCCTGAGCAACGTGTGTCTGTTCAGCAGCATTTGGTTTCAGCCACAGGGGCAAGTGTGACAGGAGCACAACAATACTTTGTAGAACCATCTTTCACTGCAATTACGGAGCTGCAAGTCTTATTGGGGATGTCGCTACTAGACTGCACATCTAGAGAGTGACATTTTTTCCCATTCTTCTTGGCAAAATAGCCCAAGCTCTGTCAGATTTGAATGGAGAGCATCTGTGAACAGCAATTTTCAAGTCTTGCCACAGATTTTCAATTGGATTTAGGTCTGGACTTTGACTGGACCATTCTAACACATGAATATGCTTTTATCTAAACCATTCCATTGTAGCTGTGGCTGTATGTTTAGGCTCGTTGTCCTGCTGGAAGGTGAACCTCTGCCCCAGTCTCATGTTTTTTGCAGACTCCTACAGGTTTTCTAAAAACAGATTGCCCTGTATTTGGCTCCATCCATCTTCCCTTCTACTCTGACGAGCTTCCCTGTACCTGCTGAAGAAAAGCATCCCCACAACATGATGCTGCCACCCACCACCATGTTTCACAGTGGGGATGGTGTTTTCAGGGTGATGTGCAGTGTTAGTTTTCTGCCACACATAGCGTTTTAATTTTAGGCCAAGAAGTTCAGTTTTGATTTCATCTGACCAGAGCACTTTCTTCCAAGTTTGCTATGTCCCCCACATGACTTCTTGCAAACTGCAAACAGCACTACTTATGGCTTTCTTCATGCTACTCTTCCATAAAGACCAGATTTGTGGAGTGCACAACTAATAGTTGTCCTGTAGACAGATTCTTCCACCTGAGCTGTGGATCTCTGCAGCTCCTCCAGAGTTACCATGGGCCTCTTGGCTGATTCTCTGATTAATTTTCTCCTTGCCCAGTCTGTCACTTTAGGTGGACGGCTATGTCTTGGTAGGTTTGCAAATGTGCCATACTCTTTCCATTTTCGGATGGTTGATTGAACAGTGCTCTGTGAGATGTTCAAAGCTTTTTATAACCCAAATATTTTTATAACTTAACCCTGCTTTAAACTTTTCCACAACTTTATACCGGACCTGTCTGGTGTGTTCCTTGGCCTTTTATGATGTTGTTTATTCACTAAGGTTCTCTAACAAACCTCCAAGGACTTCACAGAACAGCTGTATTTATACTGAGATAAAATTACACACAGGTGGACTCTATTAACTAATTAGGTGACTTCTCAAGGCAATCGGTTCCACTATATTTTAGTTAGGGGGTATCAGAGTAAAGGGGGCTGAATACAAATGCATGCCACACTTTTCACATATTGATTTGTAAAAAAAAAAATGAAAACCATTTATCATTTCCCTTCCACTTCGCAATTATGTGCCACTTTGTGTTGATCTATCACATGAAATACATTTGTGTTTTTAGTTGTTTGTAACATGACAAGATGAGGAAAGTTTCAAGGTGTATGAATACTTTTTCAAGGCACTGTAAAGCTTTAAACTTTGCCAAGTTGCCTATGATGATCAAAGAGCAGGTCCACCATAAAAAACAAAACAAAAAAAAAACTCCATGTAACTTCATAAAACCCATTTGTTCAGGTACACTTTCCTCATAAGGTCATTTTTTATTCCATCTAGAATTGTGATCAGGATATCTGCTTGTACATGGAGTTGCCGTATGTCTGCTAACATTAGAAATGAGGCCTGCAGTGAGGGTGACTTTTGCGTTTAAGGGGAAAGTGCTTAGGTTTTCCTATTGAAGGAGACAAGGTTGGCAATGTTTATAAGTGAGCCGAACCACAAGCGCCACATGATGCCGAGTTGCCTACGAAAGTACAGATTTTGTGTTGTCACCCCCTTTGTCACGTAGGACAGATAAAGCTGTTCTTCGAAATTTCTGTTTGCCCGGATTCTGATTGGGTGGTTTCTGTACGGTCTGATCAATTGACATAAAAAAAAAAAACATCAGTAGTCAAAAGCTCTGATATGCTCACTTGTTCTGGGTCAGGGAATTGAGTAATCAGAACTACATGACAAGTGGGTCCAGATGACCTGGGCTGAGAGGAAGGGGGTAAATGATTCCGATGCCTAGGGGAGCCACACACCCTCCCCTACACGGTTGTGCCAGGTATTTCCTTCAGCTCCCAATGCTGAATGCAGTGGCAGCAGACCAAAGCAATATTAAGTATACGCTGCTGGGCATAGGGGGGTTAATGTAAACTTGTTTCTTTTTGAGAAGAGGATGCAAAGATTACCAAATGTGTATAATGTGATTGTAAATGACTCAAACTCTTTGTCTCTTATCAGGATCTTTGGAGGATCCGGAGTCCATGTGGAATCTGTGAAGGGTTTGATGTCTCTATTATGGATGCAATGATCAAGGTTTCAGTATAGATTTTACTTTCTCTGTTTGTAATCAATAGATCAGTGATATGCAATTAGCGGACCTCCAGCTGTTGCAAAACTACAAGTCCCATCATGCCTCTGGGTGTCATGCTTGTGGCTGTCAGTCTTGCTATGTCTCATAGGACTTGTAGTTCTGCAGCAGCTGGAGGTCCGCTAATTGCATATTCCTGCAATAGATCTTACATCTAATGGTGGGATGTAGGTTTATGCACTTTGAAAAATGTCCACTCATCTTACCTTAGCCTTCATGCTGTGCAGCACATCCAGGTGAAACCCAGATTTCGGTAAGGCCTCATTCAGACGGGTGCCGACAGTAGTCTATGAATGAGCACCCTGATTATGTGGCTTTAGATGCAAGGCCTGCAGTGAGGATGCACTTCCTCTGAGACCAGCTGTTCTGCAAATCCTTTAGAGGTTTTTAGAGAACCTTAGTGCAGGTGTTTCGTCAGATTAGGCGACCCGTCAGAATGTGTAACGGAAGTGACATTCCATCGCCGCCGTCTTGCTACACCCGCACTCCTCTGTAGTAAGGATACACTGAGAAGGGGAAAGCGGACATCTTGTTACACCCACCGGAATTTTTCATTTTACACGTTTTAACAGTAAACTGAGTTTATATAGTGAAATACAGTACTTAGAACTCCATATAAATGTTTTAAAATTGGCGATCTTCTGTCCGATTAGCAAACCTATGAAATAAGCAGGTATGCTGCTGCTTTTGAAATTCAACATCTAACCAGTCAGACTGAGTTCCAAGTACTGTATTTGACTATATAAACTCACTTTACTGTTAAAGATAAGTGTAAAATGCAAAACTCTGGTGGGTGTAGCAAGATGTCCGCTTTTCCCCTTATCAGTGTATCCTTACAATGCAGGAGTGCAGGGTGTAGCAAGATGGCAGCGACGGAACGTCACTTCCATTACACATTCTGACGAAACACAGGTATGCAGCACCTAAAGCCAATATAAACAGGGTGCTCATTCATAGACTACTGTCTATGAATCTGGGTTTCATCTGGATGTGCTGCACAGCATGAAGGCTACATTCTGACGGGTCGCCAAATCTGATGAGACACAGGCAGCCAATTCATGTCTATAAGCAGCACCGCATGACACAGCTAATCTGCAAGCTGTGTCGGTGCAGGTGAGCAGCCGTGAATGCAGGCAGTCTGTCTTCAGGGCCACTCGCCTGCATGCCTGCCAAATTGGGACAGGTATAAATAAGGTGCTCATTCACGGACTATAGATGTCAGTGCCCATCTGAATGAGCCTTAATGCTATTTATTGTGGGCATTCCATTAGATTTTTCTTATGGTTAAATCGTCAACACCGTGCATGTTTTGCAAGATAAATGAACTTTTGCGTTTCTGCTCATACCTGGTAATCCAGTATTAAAAGCTTTGGTGCAAAAAAAAAAAAGAAGCTCTGTTGCTATCATTTCAATTTAGCACCTGCCTTGAAGGATCTTTTCTAGAGGCATGTACAAAAGGAGGAAGGGAGAACAGAGAGGGGCTGCAGTATTTTCCACTGATGATAAAAGAAGGCCCTCCCTAAGCTCCGAGACTAAACACATCGAAATGAATACCTTGGATGCTTTATCTGTCTATACTCTGTATATGCAGAGAGCCCTTTGTCTGCAAATGTCTTTATCTGCTAGGAGACAGGAAATTTGAACTGGCGGAATCACTGAAACTGCTCTCAGACTACAGGAGGAACATGGAAAATGATGAAAGATTATATTTTCAAATATTCTTGGTTACCTCGAATATAAAAGGCTAAGCTTGGTTTGAAACCTGATGTATTCTTTAAAAGATATCTAAACCCAAGAATAAAAATGTAATCTATTACGGCTTATCAGTCTTTAGATGCGGTGGCTGCCTTTGTTTTCACTTTCAGAAAGTACAAAAAAATACCTGCTGATATTGCCAGAACTGTATCACTGAGCTGAACTCAAAGTACAATATTATCTGTAAACTATTAATCCCCCCAATCCCCCATGTAATGGAGCTAAAGAGAGGAAGACATATTTGAAGTGCAGGCTTGGTGACAACTATGGCTTCTTCCTTACATACAGTACAGTGATTATACATTCTCCGTCTAGGAAAGGAAGTGTGTTACAGGCAGGATCACCAGGTGAAAAAAAAAAGGATAACGAATTCAGCCACTGCATCTAAGGATTGGTAATCTGTAATGCATGACATTCTATTTTTACCTCTATTTTGGTTTAGATACACGTTGAGAGTAACTTGCACATGCACCATTTAACCCCTTCCATACAGGGCATTTTCAGCCCCTTCCTGCCCAGACCAATTTTTAGTTTTTAGCGCTGTTGCAATTTGAATGACAATTGCACGGACATGCAACACTGTACCCAAATTAAATCTTTGCTTTTTTCCCCCCACAAATAGATCTTTAGTTTGGTGGTATTTGATCATCTCTACGGTTTTTATTTTTTGCGCTATAAACACAAGAAGAGCGACAATTTTGAAAAAAAAAACGCAATATTTTTTACTTTTTAATTAATAAATCTCACAATTTAAAATAAATAAATTTTTTCCTCAGTTTAGGCCGATACGTATACTTCTACATATTTTTGGTAAAAAAAAATCACAATAAGCGTGTATTGATTGGTTTGTGCAAAAGTTATATCGTCTACAAAATAGGGGATAGATTTATGTCATTTTTTTTTTACTAGTAATTGCCGCAATCTGTGTGATTTTTATTTTATTTATTATTGTGACCGTGACATTGCGACAGACATATCGGACACTTTTGAGACGTTTTTGGGACCATTCACTTTTATACAGCGATTTAGTGCTATAAAACTGCACTGATTACTGTGTAAATGTGACTGGCAGGGAAGGGGTTAACACGGGGGCGCTAAAGGGGTTAATATGCTCTCTATTGAGTGATTCTAACTGGAGGGGGAGGAGACCGATCTGTGTTCCTCTGTACTGGGAACACACATCGGTCTCCTCACCTCTGACAGGAGGTGGATCTGTTTACACACACAGATCCACACTCCTGCCGTGATCACGGGTGCACGGTAGACATTGCGGCCCCTGGGCATTCGCACCGGGTCACAAGCGGTGCCGAGATGGCCAGGAAGAAAGGACATACCGTATTTATCGGCGTATAACGCGCACTTTTTTCCCCATAAAATCAGGGGAAAGTCGTGGGTGCGCTTTATATGCCGATAGCTTACCTCGGAGGGGGACGAGCGCCCCGATGGAAATCACTGAGCCATCATCTCCTCTTGGCCGAGTAGAGAGGAGATGACTGCACTGTCCATTCATAGCGCTGCCTGTCTCCTCCGGCAGCCAGCGTCAGACGTGTCACGTCACCTGCCATAGAGGAACGGAGACGGCGTGCGCGTGTGTTTGTTCCCATCCTAGCCGCGCTACAGTCTCGGCCATCGCTGCCCGCATTTAAGGGTTTCCTCACCCTCCCCTTCACCACAGACTGCTGAACATTTGGGAATAGAAGCCCCAAGCCGCGCTACAGTCCCGGTCAGCGCTGCCTGCGTCTGAGAGTTCCAGCTCCCTCCCTTCCACCATCGAGTGCTGACAGCTAGAAGCCCTAAGGTCTGTGTATATCCTTGACCATAGGAGCTGCTCTCTGAGTCCTGAGACCTTAACCCATTGTGCTTCCTGGATCTCGGACACTACCATTGCTTGCTGTACATGGCTGCTTCTTATCTTATTTTTAATTTTAACTGCATTTACTATTTGGACTAAAAAAAAAAAAGTTTTTCCAGAAAATTCCCTTTTAAAATTGGGGTGCATGTTATATGCCGATAAATACGGTAATATGACGTCCACCTGGAGGGAGCGAGGGTTCCTGCCGGCGTCCTATTATTATGGCCTGGTAAGGTAGGGGTTAAATGGCAGTTGTTACAAAGAACTCCTACACTGAAGCCCTTCCTGTATACGCAGGTCTCAATGATATGGATGAGTCTGCACAAAATAATTGTGTAAGGTGCAATAAATGCTTTCTGATATACCGGTTTAGGAATAGCAGATCTGTAGGGGTGGTGTAGATGTGCCCAGTCCTGTACCTCTTTGATTTCTTTTATATTCCTGTTGGCTGAGCATGTATATAGTTCTCTGGATATGGCTGCTCACCTCGTATTCCTGCTATCTCTGGGCTGAAGGGAGAGCTCTCAAAACTCCAAATGTAAAACAAGAAGACTAAATTGGTGTTTTGTTTTTTGTTACACAATCCCATTTTCAGTGGAGTAGCAAATTATAGTCTTTGCAATTGCACCCTATCTGTGACGTAATTAGCGCACATAAGTTATTTTTATCCTGGCCAGAGTCCTAAACAGAAGTGACTTTTGTAATGATTTCCACTAAACTCAGTGTGAACCTGGTAATGCCATCAGATATACAATACAATGAAATTCTGCTCTCAGTATGTGTGTAAGGCTCTTTAACCACTTCAGCCCCGGATGGATTTGCCCCCTTAAAGTTTTAAAGCCAGCAGCTACAAATACTGCAGCTGCTGAAAAAAATGGACACTTACCTGTCCAGCGCGCCCATGATGTCTGCAGGCGAGGCCGAGCAATCGCTCTTCTCTCGGCTGCCCCCGCCACCATCCTTGGTGTGGGAATCGGGTAGTGAAGCATCGCGGCTTCATGCCCGGTTGCCTACTGTGCATGCGCGATGCAGCGCGCCCCATCCTCACTCCCGTGGGAGTCTATTTCCGGAAGTGGGTGGGTGTATTGTACAGGTATCTGCACCCCCCCCCCCTGAAAGGTGCCAAATGTGACACCAGAGGGGGGAGGGTGTGGACCTCTGCTTTAATGACCAGGCCATTTTTTATGATACGGCACTGCGTCGCTTTAACTGACAATTATGCGGTCGTGCGACGCTGTTCCCAAACAAACTTGGCGTCCAGTAAGAGAGGGTGAGAGCGAAAACAAATTTTACACACTTGCTCCCCATTCACACCTGAGACCTTGTAACACTAACGAGTCACGTGACACCGGGAGGGAAAAATGGCTAATTGGGCCCATTTTGGACATTTTCACTTAGGGTTGTACTCACTTTTGTTGCCAGCGGTTTAGACATTAATGGAGTTATTTTGAGGGGACAGCAAATTTACACTATTATACAAGCTGTACACTCACTATTTTACATTGTAGCAAAGTGTCATTTCTTCAGTGTTGTCACATGAAAAGATATAATATTTTTTTTTAACAAAAATGTGAGGGGTGTACTCACTTTTGTGAGATACTGAGGGTTATTTACTAAAGGCAAATCCACTTTGCACTACAAATGCAGTCGCTGTAGATCTGAGGGGGACATGCAAGGAAAATAAAAACACAGCATTTTAGCTTGCATATGATTGGATGATAAAATCAGCAGAGCTTCCCCTCATTTCAGATCTACCCCTCAGATCAACAGCGACTGCACCTTTAAGTGCACTAGTAGTGCAAAGTGGATTTGCCTTTCGTAAATAACCCCCGATATGTGTGTATGTATGTATGTATATAGTGTGTGTATGTATATATAAATATATATATATTCTCTATCTCTCTATATATCTCATAGTTTTGTAGACTCTTTAACTTTTACACAGACTAAATAACAAACGCGAATAACAAAACAATGTAGCAGAATACATTTTGGCCTAATCTGTGAAGGCAGATCATTTATTTGCAACGTTTTATAACAGAAACTACAAAGACAGGGTTTTTTTTTTGTTTTGTTTTTTTCAGTCTTTTTCCTTTTATGTAGTAAAAAGCAAAAAAAAAAAAGCAATGATGATTGCATACCACCAGAGAATGCTCTATCTGGCTCAAAAATGATGTAAAATGAATTTGGGTACAGTGTTGCATGACTAAGTAATTGTCATTTAAAGTGCGACCACACTAAAAAATGGCCTGGGCAGGAAGTGGCTGTAACATCGGTCTTTATGTGGTTAAGAATACATCTGTCATTTAGTATTTTAAAGATGAATTTCAGGTATGAATATTTTATACATAGTTACATTGGTCCCACGTGGTCCTGTGTAACTTTGCATTTACCATACCTGGCTGATGATCCTGAAAGTTGGGAATCATTGAATCAGATGCACTACTCCAGTGATCTTTACTTGCTTCTGAGTCCCCACTTGCTGAGCGGCTGAACTGATGCATTCTAAACACGGGAGGTCAGCCAATTGACACGGGTATGCTTTGCATTTTCTGAATGAATGTGATGTGTTCTCTGATTGGACAAGGTGGACAGCGTGATGTCACCACCCAACCTCTTCACCTTATTTAATCAGACAACTCTTTGCATTCATTCAGAAAATGCAAAGCATTCTTTGAATGGCGTTCGTACTGAGCAGCCAACTTCCTGTGTTCACAACGCATTAGTCCGGCAGCTGATTGTGGAACCTGAAAGCAAGTGGAGTAGTGGTGTCTGCTTCTGTGATTTCCAGCTCCCAGGGGCATGAGCCAGGTATGTAATATACATAGTTACATTGGTCCAAGCTGGATCAATGTAAGCATGAAAAGTATTCTATACCTGCAATCCTTCCATTTTATGGTCTCATGTAAATGGACAGTAAGTAAGAAGCTGAAAATATGCTGGTCTTAAAGGGGTTGTACATGATTATTTTTTTTTCCCTAAATAGCTTCCTTTACCTTAGTGCAGTCCTCCTTCACTTACCTCCTCCTTCAATTTTGCTTTTAAATGTCCTTATTTCTTCTGAGAAATCCTCACTTCCTGTTCTTCTGTCTGTAACTCAACACCGTAATGCAAGGCTTTCTTCCTGGTGTGAAGAAAGCCTCTTGAGGGGGAAGGGGGCGAGCAGGAGTGTCAGGACGCCCACTAACACACAGCTCCTTTCTCTATCTGCAAAGTAGAGTGTCCTGACCCTTCTGCTCGCCCCCTCCCCCCTCAAGAGGCTTTCTCCACACCAGGGAGAAAGCCTTGCATTACTGTGTGGAGTTACAGACTGAAGAACAGAAAGTGAGCATTTCTCAGAAGAAATTAGAACATTTTAAAGCAAAATCCAAGGGTGAGGTAAGTAAAGGAGGACTGCACTAAGGTAAAGGAAGCTATTTAGGAAAAAAAAACATTTCCTTTACAGCCCCTTTCTGGGCATTTTCCCACGTTCAAGAAGATGCATGTGAGACTTACATTCTGAGTACTAAAGTATGGCCATGTACACCTATTCACTTGTACTCTTGTAAATCTTGATTCTTATTTCCATTGGCATTTACATGCACGTGCCTGTACTGCATAGTTGCTGAATGCAGAAGTGTTGCATTTGAGAAATACTTTGTACGCACATGTAGGGGTAAATGTGGATGCAAAGAAGCATCAGTGTTTGCAAGAGTATGGGTGCATAGAGCCATTCACTTGTATGGCAGGCTTTATGCGATACCTGCAGCAAAATTTTACACCTGGTATATTTTTAGCCTCTTACCATCCTTGTACAATATCCATATCAATCAATGTGGTTTTGAAAAGCAGGGAAGAAAAAGTGAACTTTGAAAAATAAATAAATATATAAAAAAGGAGGAAAAGCCTGAGCTTACAGAAGCAGGGTAGTCGGTCTGTATTACAAGGACTCTTGTATGGAATCCTATCTGTAAAATACCGTTATGTGACATTGAACCCAACCACTAATGCCTTGTACACACGATCGGTTTTCCCGGCGGTAAAAAGTCAGCCGGGAAAATGGAGAACCTGCTCGGTCGCTTTTTCCCCCCTACACAGGAAAACTGCCATGAGAGCTTTGGTCGGGAAGCCCGGCCGTGTGTATGCTCAACCGCAGTGTTTCCTCAATAGGTAAACTGCCGGCTTAAAAAACGATGGGAATCCCGGCCGGAAAAATGAGAACATGTTCTTTTTTTTCCTATCGGGAAAACTGCAATAAAGCATACACATGGCCGGTTTTCCCGGCCAAAAGCTGTCATGGCAGTTTTCCCGGCGGGAAAACCGGTGGTGTGAACGAGGCATTATTCATCTTTGAGACATAAGTTGGAGTGCCAGATGGCTAAACCAAAGAAAAAAGCTGAAAATGTACCATTTTCCCTATTTGAAGATAAACTTTAAAGAGTTTTAATTTAGTGTCTTGTGCTTGAAAATGATATTAAAATAATATTGTAATGTTATTCAGTATGATGTACCCTTATATTTTCACTGTTTTTTGGATATTTTTTCAGAAATCCCTTGATTTTCGGGAGTCACAGGAGGCGGAGCCCCATGCTCTCTGGGAATATCCCTGCAGAGCACTTTCGCAGCCAGTAAAGGTCTTATCATTCGACTTTATGGAGAGAGTCCCAGTTAATGACGTGAAGGCAGAGGGTTCTATGAGCTTAGAGAGGTAAGTATGTAATTAAAATGTAATGACACACTTTGGTTTGTCCAGTACAAGGTTTTTGGGGGCCCACTAACAACGTACCTGGCATGATAGAAAAGAAAAGCACACTAAAGGCTTGTTTACATCAGATGCAGTCCAACACATTTTTAGTACAAACGTGTATGCAAGAAAAATGAGTGTACTGTATGGCAAAGGGCTTAGTTGACACCATTGCAGAGCTTTCATTTGCGTTAAAAAAAAAAGTACAAAATTATGCATCTTTTGGTATTTAACCACTTAAAGCGGAGCTCCACCCAGGAAAACAACATTTTGCCATGTTGTTTAAAAGAATAAAAAAATAAAAACCTGAAAAAAATAAAAAAAAATAAAAAAATACTCACCCGAAATAGCTGTTGCTATGCGGAAGTCCGTAATCTGCCTCACCTGCACCGCGGTCCGATTTCTTCTTGTCCTTCTCCTTGTGAATGGGGCGCGCTGCTTTCTGGGAACTGTGTGTGTTCTCAGAGAGCAGCCGCCCATTCACAAGCCAGCGTGAGACTCGCGCAGGCACAGTAGGAAACGGGCAGTGAAGCCGTACGGCTTCACTGCCTGTTTCCCATAGTGTGAATGGCGGCGCGGGACTCGGAGCGATCGCGGGACCGGCATCGGGGGGGCCATCAGCGCGGGCGCCTAGGACAGGTAAGTGTCCTTATTTAAAGTCAGCAGCTACACTGTTAGTAGCTGCTGACTTTAAAAAAAAAAAAAATTCGCAGCTGGAGCTCCGCTTTAAGACCCTACCATTATGCAGGTTAAGGACCTTGCTCCTTTTTGCGATTTGGCACTGCGTCGCTTTAACTGACAATTGCGCGGTCGTGCGACGTGGCTCCCAAACAAAATTGGCGTTCTTTTTTCCCCACAAATAGAGCTTTCCTTTGGTGGTATTTGATCACCTCTGCGGTTTTTATTTTCTGCGCTATAAACAAAAATAGAGCGACAATTTTGAAAATAATGCAATATTTTTTACTTTTTGCTATAATAAATATCCCCAAAAAAAGATATAAAAAAAACATTTTTTTTCCTTAGTTTAGGCCGATACGTAATCTACCTATTTTTGGTATAAAAAAAAAATCGCAATAAGCGTTTATCGATTGGTTTGTGAAAAATGTATAGCGTTTACAAAATAGGGGATATTTTTATTAATAATTAATTATTTTTTTACTACTAATGGCGGCGATCAGCGATTGTTTTTTTTCGTGACTGCGACATTATGGCGGACACATAGGACAATTTTGACACATTTTTGGGACCATTGTAATTTTCACAGAGAAAAGTGCTATAAAAATGCACTGATTACTGTAAAAATGACAATTGCCGTTTGGGAGTTAACCACTAGGGGGCACTGTAGGGTTTAAGTGTGACCTCATATGTGTTTCTAACTGTAGGGGGGCAGGGCTGGACGTGTGACATCAGTGATCGTCTTTCCCTATATCAGGGAACGGACGATTACTGCCACAATGAAGAACGGGGAAGGTGTGTTTACACACACCTCTCCCCGTTCTTCAGCTCCGGTGACCAATCGCGGGACACCATCAGCGATCGGGTTCGTGGTCATGTAGCTTCGGACCGGGTCGTGAGCACGCCGGCGGCGCCGCACTTGCGACCCCGCTGAGCTTAAAGAGACACGTACAGGTATTGAAAGTAACTCATCTATATTCCCACACATTCACTGGAGGGCAGATGCCACACAGGCTGACCTAAATGAAGGGTTGTGCAAACCCTAAACAGCAACCCGTCATGATAGAACCTCTGAGGAATTTTCTTCATTCAGCCTATATTTGGTAAATCTATTGAGTTGCACTGTCGAGCGATGTGACACCCAATTCCTCAGATGTCATGTGGTGGGTACTGTAGTGGACTTACCACCACATAAATGAGAGGGGAGTGGATGATATCAAGGGTAGACACAACAGATCATACATATGCCCAGTTAAGAATTTTTCCAATTCTTCTGCTGTAGAATGTAGTAGTTGCTTTACTTCTACTGAAAGCATAATTTCAGCCGACCTTTTTACCTTTTGTTGCTGCTCTTATAATATTTGTCCCTCTGATAGGTCAGGAAGGTGTCATGGGATTGTACTTTGGATGGAATATCAGCTCACAGAAGACATTTCAGTCAGTACCGGCCTATTGGAAGTGTCTGAAGAGAAGGTGAGCGACTGAGGAGCATGGTCTGTTCCCCTTAAAGTAGAATTCTGGGCTATCACTAACTAATCTTAAACTGCTGCCATCCCCCTTCTAACACCTATACTAAATTACCCTGTAAAAGAAAGATGCATATACTTTTTTTTTTACTTTATTTTATCAAAAAATATACAAATACAAAATATAAAATGACATGGGTAAAATACCATACACCCTCCTACAGACCTTGTATCCTATTGTACTACTAATTGACCATCCGAAAGTGCCCCCCCCCCCCCCCATTCACCAGTGCTCTTGGTCCCTCCCCCCTGCCTAGTCCCCTTTAGAGCAAGCAACTTGCAATGGGGTCACCCAAGCCACGGGTCTGTATGTCTATTCAAACACAGAGCTCTCTCTCTCCTCATTGGCTCACTGGATGTGATCAATAGCAGCAGGAGCCAATGCTACTGTCTCAGCCAGTAAGGAGGGACAGTCCCTAGGGAGCCGAGGCTCTCGTACATATCGTTGGATTAAGATTGGGCTCAGGTAAGTAAAAGGGGGGCTGTTGCACAGAGAAGGTTTTTTCACCTTCATTCATAGAATGCTTAAAGGTAAACTTTCAAGCCCTGTACACATGGCCCGGAATCCCATCAGGAAAAAACATGTTGGTTTTCCTGATGAGATTCCTGGCAAGCTTGCCTTGCAAAGCCGTGTATACAGACGGCCAGTCAAAAGAACGCGGTGACGTCATCGACTACGACAAGCTGACGTCTTGTCACATTCGATTCCGTTGCATCCATCTTGCTACAACTTTGTATGCTACCTCGCATGCGTCGAAGTGTTATCAAGCATGCACGTTTTTTCTACACTCGGGTAAGCATACAGACGACTGGTTTTCTCGGCAGGAAACACTCTGCCGGGAATCCCAATGGGAAAATAGAGAGCAGGGTTCTCGGTTTTCCTGACAGGAAAACTGCTAGGGAGCATATACACAGCTGGGATTCCCGGCTAAATGCTGTCCTGGCAGTTTTCCTGCCGGGAAAACCGTTGGGTTTGTGAGGCTTTAGTCTTTACAAACACTTTTAAGTTAAAACTATTTTTTTTATTTTATTTATATTTTAGGCCAGTTTTCCTTTCACAATAAAACAAAATCAGGAGATATCATTACTATTTTATCAACAAGTAAAAGCCCAATTTGTCCCCAAAAAACAAGTTATAACCCACCTAAATACACAAAGTAGTTGATGTAGCGATGATTTTATTTACACTTGTCAAAGTTGAAAAATTGGGTTGGGGGTCTTAAAGTCTCATGCCACGTACACACGATAATTTTTCGGCATGAAAAAACTACGTTTTAAAAAAATGTCATTTAAAATGATCGTGTGTGGGCTTTGATAATTTGTCGGGTTCTGAAAAACTTTTTTTTTTTTTTCGAACATGCTGCATTTTTTTAACAAGGTTTTAACCGATGTAGTTTTTAGGGTTGTAAAAAATGATCGTGTGTGGGCGCTCGTTCTGGTAAAACTACCATTCATAATGGAGTAAGCACATTCATCACGCTGTAACAGACAGGCGGAATTTTGGAGGGATACTCTATATCTGACTATATTTCTTGGGTGTAGTAATCCATATCAGACTACTTTAACAGCTGCATTGTCACTAGTTTTTGTCATGCAAATGTCCACTAACAGGCTTAATGTATCATCCTGCCTACACCCTTGTCTGTATTTTTTAAAACTGTTAAGGAATATAAAAAAAGAAGAAAAAAAATTGGGTTTAGGCGTTAAAGTGATTGTAAAAAAAAATGTCATACTTACCTCCACTGTGCAGTTCGTTTTGCACAGAGTTACATAGTTAGGTTGAAAAAAAAAACAGGTACATCTAGTTTAACCATAATAAAAAAAATAATGATATCGTACAATCCCATATACCCAATTCTATACCCACAGTTGATCCAGAGGAAGGGGAAAAATCCCAGCAGAGCATGATCCAATTTGCTACAGCAGGGGAAAAAATTCCTTCCTGATCCCCCAAGAGGCAATCTAATATTCCCTGGATCAACTTTATCGATAAATGGCCCCGATCGTCCTCTTCTGGGGTCCTTCAGCTAACCCCCTCTGGGTAGATCTCTCCTGAGGGAGACTACCTTGCGGGCGCGCTCCTGCTTTGTACCCTCTGCGTACATAGCCGCCGAGTGTATGACTCAGTCCCGCCCCCCGGTACCCGTGTCATTTGATTCGATTGACAGCAGTGCGGGCCAATGCTGCTATCAATTTATCCGATGAAGAGCCGAGCAAAGATTGAGCGCATTCGCAATGCAGGACTTTCCAGGGCTCAGGTAAGTAAAACGGGGGGGGGGGGGGGGCAGTAATCGGCACATGTTTTTTCACCTTAATGCAGAGGATGCATTAAGGTGAAAAAACACAAACCTTTAAAATCCCTTTTAAACTAGTGGAATTTTTTTTCCCCCTAAAATCAGGAGATCGTACTCGGTTTAACAGGATATTGCATATTTTCTATGTCAAATAATTCTTTCATTCTCTTTTTATATTCTGGCAGGGGGACTGTCGGTGGTATCCACACAGCAAACAAGGAATCTTCTTCCTAAATTCTGTCCTGGAGCTGGGACCGTCTTCTACACAGACCTATAGTTCTGTCTCTTATCAGTTGACTTTCAGTCCTAAACTGGGGGACATTCAGATGAGTTTTGTCCCCAACTCTTAGCACTGTTTGTTTTACTTCCAAAGTGCAAAGTAACTTAAAGGGCAATTCTTCCTGAAACCGATTTCAGCATTATGAATGAAATGGTATAGATTTCAATCCACTGATGGGTCTTTATTGTTTGTCTGGGTTACTAATGCTGATATCTACTTCCACCACTGGCACTGTGAGAGGCCAATTCTGGCTTGTCAGCCAAGCTACTGTTACCAGCTGCTTAAAGAGGAATTCCACCCTTACTATCAAACATAGAATTTATAAATCCTAAAACGTGTTCCTGTATAAAAGTAGGGAAAGCCATACTTGCTATACTTGGAGTAGAGAACGTTTTCCCTACACTTCTCCTGTTCAGTGATGCCATCTTGAATTGAGATCTGGTGTATGCACAGTAGGGCTGCACGATTCTGGTCAAAATGAGAATCGCGATTCTTTTGCTTGGACTAAAGATCACGATTCTCAAAAATTGATAGCCAGAACCCCCCCCTCCTCAAATAAATAAACCTGTGATTTATTTGAAAATACGAATATATAAAAAACAGACCAGTGATATGTCTATAATGTTAAGGACCGTATAACTCCTTTGAAAAAAGCAGAATCAAAACTTTGATTCTGCTTTTTTCATAGGAGTTATATGGTCTTTAACAATATAGACATATCACTGGTCTGTTTTTTAAACATCAGAAGCAGTACCGCCAGCAACCACTGGGTGGCGCATGGATACACACAGTTGTATTAATCTTTCTCACAGTTCTGTACAACTGTGTGTATCCATGCGCCACCCAGTGGTTGCCGGCGGTACTGCTTCTGATGTATTAATCTTTCTCAAAGTTCTGTACATCAGAAGCAGTAGCGCCGGCAACCACTGGGTGGCACATGGATACAGACTAAGGTTGTATTGAACTGTGAGAGAAGCGCAGGCTTCTGACGATGCACAGACACGCCATAGGGATCTTTGCCAACCCTACAGGCCTACAGATCCCTGTGACACGTCCGTGCATACACCAGATCTGAATTCAAGATGGCATCACTGAACAGGAGAAGTGTAGGGAAAACTTTCTCTACAAGCAAGACAGTGCGCTCTAGAACGATAAACTGGCCGAGATCCAGGGGTGGCCAGTGGCATTCTTGCGCAAGGTCCATGTACTTCATCCTCACCTAGGCAAGAATTAAAATAATACTAAAGGCTTGTTTTTTTGTTTGTTTTTTAATCACTTGAATTCCATAAGATTGCGATACGGCACTGAGTTATTTTAACTGACAATTGTGTGGTTGTGCGACGCTGTGTCCTTTTTTTCCCACACAAATAGAGATTTCTTTTGGTGGTATTTGATCACCTCTGCAGTTTTTTTTTTTTTTTGTGCTGTAAACAAAAAAAGACCAATAATTTTGAAAAAATATATAAAAATAATTTTTACTTTCTGCTATAAAACAAATCCAATGAAAACATCGAATTTATTCATCATTTTACGCCAATATGTATTCTGCTACATATTTTTGGTAAAAAGCGTATATAGAATGGTTTGCGCAATAGTTATATCGGCTACAAACTATGAGTTATTTACTTAATATTAATTATTAATTATTTTTACTAGTAATGGCGGCTATCAGTGGTTTATAGCAGGATTGTAATATTGCGGCAGGCAAATTGGACACTCACTGACACTTTTTTTTTGGGGAGGGGGGGGGGGACCAGTGCAACTAATACAGTGATCAGTGCTAAAAAAAATATGCACTGACACTGGCTGGCAGGGTGATTTGATTCAAATCAAGTTGATCTAAATCACGATTTAAATCCTAAAAAGGCTTGATTTAAATCAACTCGATTTGAAATCATAATTTTTAAAGAGCAACTGTCATCTCTGTCCTGCAGCAGCTCCTCCTCTGATGCGCTGTTGACTCACAGTCCCATTCACTTTAATGGGATGGCTGGTGATGCGGCAGAGATGCAACAAGGTGAGGGACGTGGCTGCAACAGGTGAGTGGACGCACGCTAACAGGCTTTGCCATGATGGATCTGAAATGACAGGTGCTCTTTAAATGTAAGGACTCATTCTTGCTGGTCGTTAGAATCTTTAACAATTGCAAACAAAATGAAAGTTTCCTATTTAGAATAATAAGCTGTCATGTTAGTAAAACAGCGATATCAGAACCGATTCAGTCATACAGTTTGTAGTGTACGTAGATTTTCAAAACAATGGGACAAAGAAATATACCTGAACTTCTTTGTATCTCATGGTTACTGTGAAATTGTGCGAATGCTTCAATACAGTGTTTGTTATCTCAGCTTGCAAAGCTTGGATTCATTGATTGAGTTTACCATAAATGTAAATATTGCAGAATATACAACCATTTAATGCTGAATAAACTAAATTATGAATTTTTCGTAAATAGAAAACTATCTTTAGATCGATTTTAACTCTAAAAGCATTTTATTAAAATCTGATAAAAATCCCAAAAATTTTTTTAAAATAAATCTGTTTTATTTTATTTTTTATTTTTTTTTAAATATTTTTTTTTTTATCAACCCTACAGTATGTATAGCTACTGACTTTTATTTTTTTAAAGGGGCTGGCAGAACTCCTCTTTAAGGAACTAAACTTTAGAGAAAAAAAAAAATTCTTTAAAAAAAATTGTGTTGTAGGGAGGAGGGGGAAGCATTAGAGAGAAACATTTAAAAAGGGGTGAAGATCCTCAATATTATTCTATGCAAAATTCCTTCAGAGGGTGCGATGCAACTGGTGGCCTGGACACAAGTAAAGACCTAGAAAATGGAGAAATCCAATCTTGGATGGACTTGCTCTTTTAAACAGAAATGATGTATTCTTATGTAAAACTGGTTTACTCCTTTCATGGATAAGAATGTGATCGTGAAGGTGAAATTTAATACATTTTATCAATAAAGGATATTTTTTAAATAAAGATGGCCGACAGGGAAACAGTATTCTAAAAAAGACAGACCATATCAATGTGTATTATGAGATTATGTAATGTATTTAATAAAATATATATTTTGCTGTGCACCATCCTCATTTAATAGTAAAAATGTACAAATGAATTGTAATTAACAATCCTCTGGGTTGTAACTGTCAACAGATCATACTACTTGATTTTAAATGCAATTTTAATACAGCAAAAATAATAGAAAGAATTGTGCAGAACAAGCGTTCTGTCCTCAGTTGCTGCATACATGGTCAAAACTGTATAACTACGCCATTAGAGAGGAAGTAAACCCTGATGGGTTTTACTTCCTCTTTTTTGTTACCTGCAAAGTAAAAGCATAATGGGCTAGTATGCATCGCACACTAGCCCATTATGTGCCACTTACCTGCAATCTAGGGTTGTCCCGATACTAGCATCGGGACCGATACTGAGCATTTGCGTGAGTACTTGTACTCACGCAAATGCTTCCGATGCCTGGCCGAATACTTTTTTTTTCTTTCCGAGAGCGGGTGGAGAGGGGGCGGAGAGCAGAGCAGTCCTCGTATGGGGGAGAGGAGAGCTGCTGCCCCTGCCGCCTAGTCCCCTTAGAAAAAAGCCAAGTCAATCTCCCCCCGCCGCTGCCGACATCTAGTTAATATGCGCTGGGGGAATACAACAGCCTTAATTTGAATAGCTGTGTGTTCCCCGCCATGCCTCGTCATGTATAGCCCCTCCCCCCTGCCCAGAAACTTTGATAGACATGTCACCCGTCCCAGGATTGGACGGGTGATCTGTCTATCAAAGTGCCCGGGCAAGGGGGAGGGGCTATACATGACGAGGCGCAGCGTGGCCGGCCAGGTCAACGTGCTCGGATAAGGGGTCTGGTGTGGATTTTATGGGGAACTCCACGCCATTTTTTTTTTTTTTTAATTTGGGGTGGAGTTCCCCTTAAATTCCACACCAGACCTGAAGGGTCTGGTTATGGATATTTGGGGGGAACCCCACGGCATTTTTTTTTAAATTGACGGCGGGGTTTCCCTTAATATGCATACCAGACCTAAAGGGTCTGGTTATTGAATTTGCGGGGACCTCCGCGCATTTTTTTTTTCTAAAAGTCTGTGTCCCATTGACTTCAATGGGGTTCGGACCCGAACCCGAACATCCAGGTGTCCACTCAACTCTATAGGTGACGTCACTCCCCATTCATTTCACAGCCGTTGTCGGACATGTTTCCCCCGCCGCTGGAGATCGGGTCGGATCGCATCAGAAAAGGTATGTATACAGATTTTTTTCTTTACTGGGCTAGATAGACTGGTGTTAGAATGCAGGTGGCTATGGATGCAGGGTTTTTAGTTTTAGCTTCCACTTTAAGCCATCATGGGGAAATGCAGACAGTTAACTAATGCACAGGTAACGTTGCTCGTTTCTAACATTCATCATATCTCCCGACCCTTGGGAACTGCTCTTGGCCACCTTGAACAAATGTCATGATTGTTGCTTTGGGCATTGGTGACACTTTGTCATGGGGGTAACAGTTGGGCTCAAACCATTTTTTCTAACCTGTCCCAAGGGGGTTCACAGGCATGGAATTGTCTGTTATAACTCCTGTCTCGTTTTTTTTTTTTTCCTCCATGGTTGGGGAGAGTTGCCTTCACTTTCTGTGCCATAGTTCAAACAGGAAGTGAGAGGAAATTCCTTTATGCTAGGGTCACACCCATACGGTTGATGCATTTCCCCAGTGCATTCTGCATGTTTTTTTGGGGGGAGGAGTCGGTTGCCATGCAGGAGAAACCAGAAAAAAAATAGAAACGCATCAAAATTGTAACCACTGTGTTTTTGATGGGTTTCCATCAATGTCTATGGAACCAAATACACAACCTGCTGCTGTCCCTAACCCTTTCCCAAGAACGCACCAGTTGAGAGCACACAGTTGTGGATTTGGGGTTTTCATGAGCTGTAAGCCACAATAATCACAATTATGACAAATTCATTGCATGCAAAGCAAGATAGTTAATCTCATATATTAGTTTTACCTTTTAACTGGTTAAAGGGGAGTTCCAGGTGTTTTTATAGCCGCTACAAAATAGGGATAGATTTATGTAATTTTTTTTTTTGTTACTAGTTATGGCAGTTATCTGCGTTTTTTTATCGGGACTGCGACATTGCGGCGGACAGATCGGACACTTGACACTATTTTGGGACCATTGACATTTATACAGCAATCAGTGCTAAAAATAGCCATTGATTACTGTATAAATGTCACAGACAGGGAAGGGGTTAACGCTAGGAGGCGATCAAGGGGTTAGGTGTGTTCTAACTGTAGGGGGGATGGGCTGCCAGGGACATGACAGAGATCACTGTTCCGATCACTGAGAACAGTGAACGGAGAATTTCCTTGTTTACAAAGGCAATTCCCCGTTCTGCTTCTGTAATAGGCGGTCACGGCTCCCTGACGGACATCGAAGCCACCTGACCCGCGGGCATGTTCCCGCAGGGTGCAGCCAGTGCCTAATGAATTCGGCGCGCGCCTGCGCGAGCCGCTGTACAGCTACCACGATTCACACAGCAGAGCCGACCTGCCGCCGTACAACGACGGCGGCCGGTCGGCAAGCGATTAAGAGGAGTCTTACAAATATCAGAATGCCTTCACTGGTGGGTGTCAGTCTGGAGGAGTGGGCATTCCTAGACAGGCTGTGTTGGCATGCAGACTGCCCTAGGTAATGCCCTGTGTAATTCTAAGCCTCCCTGATTGAAAGAACTGCAATCCCAATGAATGAAATAGGCAGCAAGGAGCATTCATGCTAATAGGGAACGGCTAGAAAGATGATGAAAGGTTTCAGTTAGGAAATTAGGGCTCAGTGTGACTTGTTGCAGCTTCTGATGCACACTGTGAGAAGGTCACATTGTGCAGGGGAATCAGAGTAATCGGGAGAGAAGCCTGTGCAAAACTGAAGGGAAGGCTGGAGATCAGCTTTAACAGGTTTGTATTGAATACATAAGTGGATTTAATTGTGTGATTTTTAAATCTGCCTGGAATCTAGTTTTAAGCAAGCTTTGCTCTGCTCTTGAATGTACAGTTAGGAAAATCAGGCACATCAGTCAGCTGTAGGCCCAGGTGAGTGTGGAATGGGCTGTCGGGTGACAGTGCGGCCGTGCCATATGCCTCATTGTGTTGTGTTAGATCCCTCGGTACGGCAGGTGTTAAATCCCACGGCTCCGATAACAGATGATTTAGCTAATCTAGGCCTTGTTTTCCTACTGTTCTGGAGATCTCCTGTGTGTCAAACTTCAATCTCCCGGAATGTTGTCAAACAGATGGGCTGTGTGGGTGACAAGTGTTGAATATTAAAATCCGTCCGTTCTCCTGTCTTGTTATTGATAGCGCGGGGTCCAGATGGCCGCTCGCAGGAGGAACTTATCCAACTATCTGCATTACAAAAGCTCGCAATGCTGAATGCTGCCATTAAACAACACAGAACAGGCAGCGGTTTCCAGATCTTTTTCATGGGACTACTAAACCTTACTTGATGATAGAATAAAATAACCCTAGTTTTCCGAGGCCAAAACTACTTCTGCAATCTGCAGAGGTTCAATTGTATCCAAGTTTAAAATTATGGTTGCTACTTTTTGTTTTAGAAAAATATCCACAGGCACTCAGGGAGGCATCCTTTATTGCTGGAAATGTATTTCTTTGATGCTTCAGTCCCAACAGCCATTCTGATATTTAATCCAGTTTAGAAAAAATCTTGTTAGACAATGTGTTCATGGAGTTACCTATATACCATCTTTCTTTACACTTTCAAACATTTTAGGTATTAATGTAGTTGTATTCCCTGTGTTGTTTGTTGGTCTCCACTTGTAATAATGAACTCACATGTTGTGGCTGCAGCTTGTAGGTTCGTGGCCATTCAATTCCCCAATGCCCATGTATTTATTCACCTAGCTTGTCCCTATTTGCTAAAGAAACAGGCAATTTCTTGTTTCGGGTCATAACGCCCAATCCATGCCTCACCATTTCCTCTTCTGCACCACGAATGTTTCAGTGCTATTGTGATAAAAAAAAAAACATTTTCCAGCTGTATGGTAAGCTCTCTGCTAATGTTTTTGTCTGCTTGTGTCTGTGTCAGATTGAATTACTGTTTAGCTCTCACCTGCAGAACACTAGACTGAGAAACCCAGGGATTGGGGATATCTAGTTTCTTCACATGAATTAAAAGTCCTCAGAATACAGATAGGTGTCATGCATTGATCTATGCAGCGCCCTGTTGCATGCTTTATGATTGAGCACAAACAGAAACTTCTAAAACAGGAATATCAAGATTTGCTCTGCTATAGGCTGTACATACAAGGCAACAAATGAAAACGTTAAACAATATAAAGCAACATGATCAATGCACATCTCATTCAGACAAAAAGTAGGAAGGTTTAATTATTTAAAGTTCTACTCCAGAATGTATGTGTGTGTGTGTGTGTATATATATATATATATATATATATATATATATATATATATATATGGGATGCCAAGGATTTAAGAACAAACTATTGTGAATTGTAGATCAATCAATTGTGAATTATAGATCAATCAATTTGGACTACTACTTACACTCCCTGTACATACACCTCACCTCAAGAAAGGGGGATGATGGTGATGGCACCTATCAGTCACCCAACTCTCCCTATACCACTACCAGCCCAGTATGAAAACAAGCATGCCTAGCCACCAGCTAGGCCTGCTTAAATTCTCCTACCCTGTAAAAAATCCTCACTTTTAGCACTCATTAACTAGAGGGTGCTACATATATATATATATATATATATATACACACACACAGTCATGGCTGAAATTGTTGGCACCCCAGAATTTTTTTTTACAGAAAATCAAGTATTTCTCACAGAAAAGTATTGCAGTAAAGACCTATAGACACGATCGGTTTGTCTGATGAAAACGGACCGATGGACCGTTTTCATCAGACAAACCGATCATGTGTGGGCCCCATCGGTTTGTATTTCAGAATTCTGCATCTGGTAATCTCATAAGCTTACAGGAGCATTTACAGGGTTTTTCCATTGACAATAAAATCAAGGCACTGGTTGAGTTCATTTAGGTACTTTGCTTTTCTGGCCTATTATGTTTCCCCAAGTTTAGTGTAAGCGTGTGTATTCCAGATAAAATGAGGGTGCCATCTGAGATGAGCACACTCTGCTTTAATAACGCTACAGGAATGCCACTATACACTATACAGGTATAGAATTCATTGCAATGAATATTTTGCCTGATGCACCAGCTTGCAATTGCCTGGGCACACCTTAGTCACCACCCCCCATGGCACAGATTCCCTCTGCTCTACTGACACTGTCCACTGCCCTTTCTAATACTGTCCATGTTTTAATACATATTTACATATATTTCTAAAAGTGAATGTGCATGTGTGTATATATATATATATATATATATATATATATATATATATGTACAGTACACTATATTGTCGAAAGTATCTGGATACCTGCCTTTACACCCACATAAACTTTAATGGTATTCCAGTCTTAGTCCGTAGGGTTCAAAATTAAATTGGCCCACCCTCTCCAGCTATAAGGTTGGGTTTACACTGCAGCACAGCGTGGCTCACAGCAGGGGGTCTGTTTCTGGTCTGATTTCAGCCCAAAATGAACCAGAAGACGCACAGGACCCTTATGCAATTCGCACCGGAGCCGCTCTGGAGATGTGTGAACCAGCTTCATAGAGCGCCGATCACAATCTCCTGACATGCGGAGAAACCGCATTAAATTCGCAATAGCAGCTTCAACTCTTCTGGGAAGGCTGTGCACAAGATTTCTCGCAGGATGTCTCACAGTCAGGGCCATCTTTAATATTAATTGGACCCTGGGCAAACATTTTCTTGGGCCCTTCCATGCAATTTCACAACCCACCTACTCTGAGACATACAATAAAAAACAGCTAGACTTAAAATCAGTTTACTGTATCAGATCAGGCAGCAATTGCGATTGGTTGCCAGTGGTTACAGCATATCATTACTGCTTACTGACTGGTTGCTACAGGTTACAGCACACAAAACGGCTCACTGATTAGTTGCTAGAGGTCACAGCACATGATTTTTTGTACAGTAATACTGTTCACTGATTGGTTGCTAGAGGTTATAGCACATCATCCCCTCACTGCAGGGGGGATTGATATATATATATATATATATATATATATGATATACATAAGAATGCCGCCTTTATTTACATCTCAATGCTGCCGACTGCAGCTATATACATATGAATGCTGCCACTATTTACATATAAATGCCAGTTATTTACATGTAAACACAGGGTCTGCAGGTGAGTCACCTGTACACAACAATAGGGCTGAGATGGGCAGCATTAGTAGCAGCACTTCACACTGAGATATCGGGACACAGCACAGAACTAAAACTTCAAGGGACGAGGGAATTTAAACTGGTATAGTTAGCAAGTATGAGGCAGTTGCTTTGGGCCCCACAACAATGAAATAGCCCGGGCAGCTGCCCCATTTGCCCTGCCTTAAGGATGACCCTGCTCACAGTCATGTTGGAACAGGAAGCAGCCGTCCCCAAACTGTTCCCACAAAGTTGGGAGCATGAAATTGGACAAAATGTCTTGATATGCTAATGCCTTAAGATTTCCATTCGTTGGAACAAAGGGGCCAAGTCCAACCCCTGAAAAATAACCCCATACCATAATCCTCCATCCACCAAATGATTTGGACCACTGCACAAAGCAAGGTCCATAAAGACATGGATGATCAGTATATTCTGAGTCGCTAAGTTATAACATGTACAGTATGCAGCAGACTAAGCCTTGTTTACATTTGAGGGGGTAAAAATGCTCAAATAAGCTATGCATTTATCCCCACCCAACTGCTCCCCCTTAAGCTGCAAGTAGGGGGCAGGGGGTACAAATGTGGAAGCCACAATGCAAGGTATTTTCACCCCATTGAAGGGAATAGCGCCAACACTGCAAACGCCTCTGCAATGTAGAGGGTTCCAGCACAACTGTGTGGGTTTTTAGGAGTTAAAACTGGTGGTGAGGAGGCTTGTCAAACACCCTCTAAAAAGTGATCCTCCACAGATTACTCTTCAGAGGGTACAGCAAGTGTCAACAAGCCCTAGGTCAGAATTGCTGGTGGGCATCTTTTTTTATGCCAGGCTTGTTCACATTTGCAGCTTTACTTCTGCCCCTCTGAAAAGCAATTTGCAGCGGATCTCCTTTGGGGGCGTAGAATGGCTACAGCCCCAAATAGCTGCATTGCTTTGTTTAGGTGGGCAATCGGGGTGGTGATAAAACTACTACTCATCCTCCTGCTTTCCCTGCCCTCAGCTGCCCATGTGAACAAACCATTAGAAAGAATTGAAGACCCAGAATCAACATACCAGCCAACTCGCCATTATTTTAGAAGATGTTCAGCAGTGGCAGCCTCTGTGTTTTTCCCATGGAAGCTCCGATCACATCATCGCATAGCAGGAGCAAGAGTTCCCACGACACAATTTTGACATTGCGATCGCTTCACGCGATTTGTGAATGCGCAATTTGCTGTGTGCTTCTGTCAGCAGAATCACATCGTTTTTGGGGTGCAATTAAAGAATCAGGCAGTACACCTGTAAGGGGCCTGGAAGTCCCCAGGGGCCCGGATGGCAACTCCCTTTTTTTTTTGTAAGGGGCCCAGAGGTCCCCAAGGCCCAGGTGGCAAACCCCCTTTTAGAATTTTTTTTTAATTAAAATATATTTTTTTATTTTTTATATATTTTTTATTTTGATTTTATTAAAGAGCCCAGAGTTCCCCAGGGCCCCGGATGGCAACACCCCCCTTTTTTTATTTTTATAAAAAATGGTTTTACATATTTTTTCTTTGTTTTTTGTTTTTATTAAAGGGCCCAGAGGTCCCCAGGGCCCCGGATGGCAACCCCCCCCTTTTTTTAATAGCATTTTTTTTTTAATATATATATATATATATATATATATATATATTTTTAGAGGTGGCTACCCTCTTTCTTTTCTATATTTTATTTAGTTTTTCTCATTGTAAGAGGACACCCCTAAATTTGTGGGGGCAGCTACCCCCCGCTTCTCTTTTTGAGGCAGCAGCACCCCCTCCCCCAGTTCTCTGCTCCAGGGGGCCCATAATTCCTAATGGTGGCCCTGATCATGGCACCTAAACGCATGCTGCGCATTGTGCTGTGATTGCCAGCGATTCTGCCTATGAACAGAGCCCTACACGCTGCGCAGTGGATGAATCTTGTACACAAAACCCCTGCGGGATGTTGGGAGACTCACTTGTCAGTATGTAATCTGTGTATGGATACGGGATTTCTAGCAAAAACCCATTTTCAGACCTCGGAAAGTCAAACAATTGCTGCTTTTCAGTAAACGTCACTCAAATCCACCATACCTATTAGATATAATTTCCAATCAGCGCTCCAATAAATTCCTTCCATCTGTTTTATGTGCTAAAATGTATTTGCGTCGGGTGAATGAACCTTGCAAGGTAACATTTTCCTGGGAAAAAAATCCTTTGGCAATGCTTTAGAAAACTGGATTTAAATTGCACGTAGCAGAAATGAAAGCTTCAGTAATGGAATGAAACCCAGTAATGGTTGATCTGTCCGTGAATATAATGTCTTTCTGTTGAGCTTCTGATTGAATTAATATTAATAGTAACGATGGGAATTAATTCTGGGGAGCTGTCCTGAATTATTCATAAACCTGGCAGCCGTTTTTCCCTCCTCTGGGCTTTGTGCCTGAATGTGATGTAATTGCTGGCTGGTGATGTCATTTGGAAGCTATAATGGGGCTTATATACATACATAGCGCATCAATGTTACTTATAGCTACTAAATAGCTTTTATTTCCGTATCACCATAGAAGAATGACAGCTGGAACAATGTACGTCAATGCATGCTAGTAAGCTTTTAAAGAAGAACTCCAGTAAAAAGGATGTAGCACTGTGGACTACAATTGCAAAGTACAGTGACCCTCTGATATAATGCTGAGCATTACTAACTGACATCATATTTGTGAGCCAAACTAAAGGGATTGTGGGGTTAGTAGTTTTGCAGAACGGCAATTGCTCCGCATGACTATACACCTGGACTACATATCCCAGGGATTTTTGCTATGCTATTATCAGGGGGATTGGTGGGGGGAGCTATAAAAGAAGCCAGAGACCTGCCCCACGCTCTCTTCATCCAGGGCCTGATGTGTAATGGACCTCTCCGTGAATGGAGAGAGAGGCCGCAGCCTACCACATGGTGAACAACATTCCAACCCAGATGAGAAGGGCCTAGCACTGCTTGCTGTTCTCAGACATCCATCCAGCACCACCTTGGTCATCCGTGAACCCGTGCTTTGAGCTTCGCTTCAGGATCTGCTGTCCAGAAGGCATTGAATCGACCTGGTCGTTGGTGAGAGGGCAATTGCCTGTCTTTGCCTACAGGGACAAGGCCTGCGCTGGCCGACAAGAGTACAACAGTACAACATCACACACAGTGCGGCATATAAGATATACAACAACAAAATACAGTACATTGAAACCATAGCCGACTCCTTGCCGGGCACACCCCGCAGACCACCAGCCCCAAATGGGGCGAGTGTCCCCGAAATGCGCCCGAAGGCCGTCGCCACCAGCGGACCGCGGCAGCACTCACAAGGGGGGATGACCCCCCGTAATGGTGACGGTGTATAACGAGATGCTCGGATCACGCAGGTGTACAGACAGCTTTACCTGGGGAATACTTTACTGCACCTACTTTTGGACACTGTACATAGACATCAATAGCTCCTTCCATTTCAAGAAATCCCATTGTCTTGTTACTGCACCTTACGGGATATAGTTAACGAGCTCCGACTGCCGGTGAAGATCATCAGACCTACAAAGGGGACATTGCTGTCAGTACTGCTTAAAGGGCCCTCATACCATTCTTATTAGGCCCGATCTCTCATTAAGATTAAAGGTTAATAGGCCGGCCTGAGGTTTCCCCTGAAGTTTTGCTAATGTAAATACTTAACGTTTTCTTATCCTTTCAGGTCAGGTTCAAGTAGTATTATTTTGTTCATATGTGTATATAATATACTGTTGTCTACAAATTATGATGACTTGTGTTACTTAGAGGTATTCCCCTTCTGAGTTAGAACTGTTATCCAATGCTCAGTAGATCTATTGCCTCCTCTGTGTAACAATACCCTACCCTTTTTGAATTATTCCAGTAAAGGTTAACAGAATATAAACCACTAAATTGTTTGACTTATTAATTTTAATTTGGTGCAAAAATGTCTGAACCCAAAGTGTCAAGTGGGTTGGAATGTTCACAAGGTCATGGCGGTGCAGATGAGCAGGTAAATCCAAGCACACATAAGACTACTGTGTACAGCAAGCCTTAAATGAGAACTCCAGTGAAAATAAATAATCCAAGTAGCCTCAGTTCAAACAAGCTTGCATAAAATGAATGGTGCTTATTTACTAAAACTGGAAAGTGCAAAATCTGGTGCAGCTGTGCATGGTAGCCAATCAGCTTCCAGATTTTAGCCCTCGTTTACACTGAATGCGGGTTTGAAAGTGTGCGCGTTCAACTGAACTTGCATGATTTCAGTCCGACTTTGGAGGCAATTTGACAGACATCTGTGCAGGTTCATGCACAGATGTCTATTAAAATAGCACCTGTAGTCGCCAGAAACAACTTTTGGGAATCAAATTCAGAGGGTGCCGCTGCCGGAAATACACTTAGGCTTGGCATGCGATTTGACCGTGGGCCCATTGTCAAGCTGAAGTTAAAATCTGATTGCTTAAATCGACCCGGTGTGAACAAGGGCTCAGCTGAGGTTCATGCTGCTCTGGGTTTGAATCAATTTCAAATAAAGTCTGGCTTCGGGGGTGATTTGACAGACATCTGTGCAGGTTAATGCACATATGTCTATTCAAATTCCCCCAAAGTCGCCAAAAGTAGTGCAGAAACAACTTTTGGGTATCAGTGTGGCACAGCAAAGTTTGGATGGTGCACCTATTAGGGGGGTGTCATTACCCGCAATAGTCAAATCACAAGCCAAATTGACCCAATGTGAACATAGGCCCATTATCAAAGCTTTATTGAACAAGCTGAAGATAAAATTGATTGGTTACCCCACACATCTGCACCAGATTTTGCACTCTCCAGTTTTAGTAAAACTAACCTAATGCGTAGGTTAACCTACATGTAGCACCACCCGCCGAACACTACTGGGAAGCATTGCAAATATCCCAAAACCATGTACAATGCATACAGTTGCAGCATGTTTGTCAGTAAAAACAGGCGGTGAGGAAGCACATTGTCTCCTGACCACCTGTCAGTAGCCTCTGAAGCGCTGTCCAAAGGTGGACTGGGCTCCATAAGAAAGGGAGGTTTAGACACATTTCTAAATCTACCCTTAACGCCCGTTAACATGAGGTGTGCTGGGATTGTTCTGGAAAGCCTTGCACAGGGCAAGATGTGGCAAAAATAATTGTTCCCTATGAGGGTAGTTCACACCACTGCATTTGAGAGGTGTACGATGAAAAATGTTTTGCGTGTAGTACTTTTTTTCTTCATCTCAGTGGGTTACGATGCTAACTACAACATCACAACTGCACTGTGTGAATAGAACTTAATGAAATGTCACTGGCGAAATTTAAATAAAGTTCCAACAAAAAAAGGAAAAAAGTAAACAGTGTGATCCACCAGGATCAGGCCATCGGCAGTGTTTATGCCCAGCACCACACCAGCACCAGGACCCTTAAAAAAAAGACAGTTTCAATATGGTGCCGTCTGTCAAACCCTGGCAGCCTGATTAAATAAATACAGCTGCCAAGAAGCAAAGCATAACAGGCATGGCATGTGTAGGCTGGTATAGTAGCATTCCAGTGGGCAACCTTGGGGGTGTTAAGCCACGGCTCAACTACCTGTCACCTGTTTTTTTTACCAGTCCCCCCGCCAGTGTGAGAGAGTCCTAAAGACTTCAACACTTCAACAAAGCTGCTTGAAGGTTGTTGAAGAGTTTTCAAATTCTTTGCACAATTATGCTGTGCTCATTGCTCTCTCTTAAGCCCAAAACCTACATAAAACTGAGGTATAGGCTGGTCATGAGTACCAAGTACTAGTTACAAGACAATGTTCACTTGTACTGTAAGGGAATTCACTTCCACAACTCGTCATATGATGACAAGAACCAAAAGGACTGCACAGGCCCAGCCAAAAAAACAGTAGGGTAAGGTGACTGCAGAGATCAGAGATATGTTATAATCTTATATTTCGGGACACCAAAAGGAAACACTCTATGCCCATGCCTTGCAGTCACCATACCAACAAGCAGTGCAGTGCAGTGAGGAGTTTTTGGTACAGGTTTTAGTGTCAATCCATGTTGATGCAGTAGTCTTTGATCACTTCAATATCTCCTACAAGTCGCCCTACTGTTGGGAGGACTGCAGTGCTGCTATATGGGAACCTCCAATCTATGTTTGCTTCCTTTTGCACATTCTGCACCTGTTGACCATTTTTTTAAACACCAGAACACAGTAACACAACTAACCTGCGTTACAATGCACCACAACACGTAGTAAAGCACCATCATACGCTGTGGTGCATTGTTTAAAAAAGGTCAGTTTTGATTTTACATAAAATGGGGCACAATGGCATCCCATTCAAATTAACTTGCTCTTTAACCACTTGACCACTGGGCACTTAAACACCCTTCCTAACCAGACCAATTTTCAGCTTTCGGTGCTCTCACATTTTGAATGACAATAACTCAGTCATACAACACTATAACCAAATGAAATTTTTGTCCTTTTTTTCCCACAAATAGAGCTTTCTTTTGGTGGTATTTGATCACCTCTGCGGTTTTTAGTTTTTTCGCTATTAATGAAAAAAGAACGAAAATTTTGTAAGAAAAATGAATTTTTCTTCATTTCTATCATAACATTTTGCAAGAAAGTATTTTTTCCTCATAAATTTGGCCTAAAATGTATACTGCACCAATGGGCACTGAAGTGGCAGAGGTGGCACTGGTGGGGACTGTAGTGGCACTGATGGGGACTTTAGTGGCACTGGTAGGGACTTTAGTGGCACTGGTGGGGACTGTAGTGGCACTGGTGGCACAGATGGGGACTGTAGGGGCACTGATGGGTAGTGTAGTGGCACTGTGTGGCACTGCTAGGCACTGCTGGGCATAATATATAGATGCACTCACTTGTAAAATCACTTCTCTCCTCACACGCTGTATCGGTGTGAGGAGAGAAGAGATAACCTCAGATTGACCTTTTTTTTTGTTTACATTTGACTGCTCCCTCATTGGAGGGAGCGATCAGGTGGTGAAGAGCCGCTATCATTGGCTCTTCACCGTGATCCGTGTTGCGTCGGGTCCCGCCGACCCGGCGAACACAAAAAATTTCGCGTGCACGTCGAAGGGGGCGCGCAATCACCGCAAATCGGGACGACGTCCCAGGGACGTCGTCCCAAAATAACAGGATTGCGCTGTAGCAGTATTTCTGCTATAGCGCGGTTAGAAAGTGGTTAATGCAATATGTACAACAGGGGTGCCCAATGTGTGGCCCAAGACAGCTATAGTTGTGGCACAATACAGAATCACAAACTTATTTAAAAATGCAGATTTGGGGGAGGGGGGGGGGGGGTATGTAAAAATGCTTTTACACTTAATGAAGACATGCGGCCAAAGAAAAAAATGTCCCACTTTTCAAAATCACTCCTTATTCATTTCATTCGTTTTCGGCAACACCTATTTTCAAGGATGAAGCACACAAAGGGCAAAATTAGAACCAAAATATCTGATGAGCACCTTCCCAGATAGCAAGGAAAACTTGCCACACATTTTTGGCAGTAATGAATTGTAAGTCTTGATAACTTGTTGCACATCTTCCCTGGCAAGTTGTACACTTGCAGAGCACTTGAAGCACAAGTTCTAGTTGTCACTTTTCCAATTTGTAGCAAATTTGCATGGAAAGTTGCAGTGGTGAGTCTACAGCAAGAGCCCCCCGCAAGTCTACAGCAAGAGCCCCGCAAGTCTACAGCAAGAGCCCCGCAAATCTACAGCAAGAGCCCCGCAAGTCTACAGCAAGAGCCCCACAAGTCTACAGCAAGAGCCCTACAAGTCTATAGCAAGAGCCGCTGATTTCTACAGTAAGAGCCCCCCAAAGTCTACAGTAAGAGCCCCCGAAGTCTACAGCAAGAGCTCTGCAAGTCTACAGTAAGAGCCCCACAAGTCTACAGCAAGAGCCCTGTAAGTCTAGAGAAAAAGGCCCAAAGTCTACAGTAAGAGCCCCCGAAGTCTACAGTAAAAGCCCTGCAAGTCTTTTTTTAACAAGAGAAAGAGCCCTGCAAGTCTACATCAAGAGCCCCCGAAGTCTACAGCAAGAGTCCCCGAAGTCTACCGTAAGAGCACTGCAGGTCTACAGCAGAAAATGTGTGTATTTAATGAGTGGTGGAAATAGAAACCTCAAAGACCTGGTGCAAGAAACCTGGTAGTTCTGTATAGAGGACCACAAATCCCAGCAATACAGTAACAATGAAGAATACCACCAGCTATAGTGGGTGTATATAGAGCCATGACTGCACTTTACTGTGTTGTAAAGAGATCCATGTACTGTATTGTATACAGAGAGACCCATGCATTGTGCTGTATACAGAGAGACCCATGCATTGTGCTGTATACAGAGAGACCCATGCACTGTGCTGTATACAGAGAGACCCATGCATTGTGCTGTATACAGAGAGACCCAAGCATTGTGCTGTATACAGAGAGACCCAAGCATTGTGCTGTATACAGAGAGACCCATGCATTGTGCTGTATACAGAGAGACCCATGCATTGTGCTGTATACAGAGAGACCCATGCATTGTGCTGTATACAGAGAAACCCAAGCATTGTGCTGTGTATACAGAGAGACCCAAGCATTGTGCTGTATACAGAGAGACCCAAGTATTGTGCTGTATACAGAGAGACCCATGCATTGTGCTGTATACAGAGAGACCCATGCATTGTGCTGTATACAGAGAGACCCAAACATTGTGCTGTATACAGAGAGACCCAAGCATTGTGCTGTATACAGAGAGACCCATGCATTGTGCTGTATACAGAGAGACCCAAGCATTGTGCTGTATACAGAGAGACCCATGCATTGTGCTGTATACAGAGAAACCCATGCATTGTGCTGTATACAGAGAGACCCAAGCATTGTGCTGTATACAGAGAGACCCAAGCATTGTGCTGTATACAGAGAAACTCAAGCATTGTGCTGTATACAGAGAAACCCAAGCATTGTGCTGTATACAGAGAGACCCATGCATTGTGCTGTATACAGAGAGACCCAAGCATTGTGCTGTATACAGAGAAACCCAAGCATTGTGCTGTGTATACAGAGAGACCCAAGCATTGTGCTGTATACAGAGAAACCCAAGCATTGTGCTGTATACAGAGAGACCCAAGCATTGTGCTGTGTATACAGAGAGACCCAAGCATTGTGCTGTATACAGAGTGATCCCTTTCATGGGAAATAATAAAAGGTGGATACTGTTGACTCCATCAATACCGGGCTACCTCACTCTACAGAGGTCTCAGGTCACATGACCTTTCTGGTCTAGGCATGCCTTATATCCCTGACAGTAAAGCAGAGAGATGAGTGGAGGGCTCCCCCAATACTGATTTCTCTATTGTGCTGTATTGGGCTTGGTTTATAAATGGCCAGATTTCTCTCCTACATTAGGTGCAATGTCTACTATTTCCCTCTTACATTCCGTTGATGTCTTCTGTAGCTTTATTCCTGGCTGGCTATTCTCTGAAATCTCTGGATCTATGCATCTTCTCATCATGGGATGCCTTGTGTATATGTAATAATAATAATAATAATAATAATAATAGTAAATGGTGTGCTAATTCAAGAAGCTATGCAGCAAAAATAGGCAATAAATAAATAAAAATGCAGCAATATACGATATGTGATACAGTAAAACCTTGGTTTGAGAGTAAGGCCGTGTACACACGGCAGAGAACCTCGACGGGCAGAACACATCGTTCCGCCCGTCGAGGTTCTCTCCCGGCCTTCGAATTCGGCGACCCGCCCGTCGGGAATGGCAACCAGCCATTCTTCCAGGCGGGCCGTCGAGGAAATAGAGAGCGTGCTCTCTATTTCGGCTCGACGGGCTTCCCGGCGGGAAGCTCGCTGAGACCGTACACACGGCCGAGGTCCTCGCTGGAATGTGCATTCCAGCGAGGTTCTCGCTGATTTTCAGCGAGAACCTCGGCCGTGTGTACGGCGCCTAACTTGGTTTGAGAGCTTTTTTGCAACATTTTTAAATACATTTTGACTTGATATACAAGCAATGTTTTGATATGAGAGTAACGTCATGTCCTAATTGTGTATATTACATTTAATGAAGGTACAACATTTAGAAACTCACATAGTTGATGATTAAAAGTATGTAGATGTAGATAAGCCGCGTAACTTCTAACCTACGCCGTCGTATCTGTTTTCTGTATTCAGAAAACAAGATACGCCGGGATTGAGTTCAAATACGAGCGGCGTAATTGTATTTCGCCGTCGTATCGGAACTGCAATTTTAAAATGGCCGCTAGGGGCGTTCCCGCTGATTTACGCCGAGAATATGTAAATCAGCGAGATACGCCAATTCACGATCATACGGGGGCCCGACGCAGTCACTTTACGACATTTCCGTAAGGGGTTTCCCGGCGTAAAGATAAAGCAACAAAAAGCACGCTTATCCTATGTTAAGTATGGCCGTCCTTGACCGCGTCAAATTGAACAAGTTTCACGTTGTTTGGGTAACTCGTCCGTGAATGGGGATTGACGTCATTGACATTCACGTGGAAAACACCGTCCTAATGTGGAGCATGCGCACTGGGATACATTGACGGCCGGCGCATTCGCAGTGTGTTTGCCGCGGGATCGTGCCTAGTTTAAATACTACACGCCCCCTACCCGCCCAATTTGAATTCCGCCGGACCATTTTCGCTATGCCGCCGCAACTTTAGGAGCAAGTACTTTGTGAATACAGTACTTTCTCCTAAAGTTTTGGCGGAGTAACGTAAATGAGCAACGTTACGCCAGAATAAAGATTCTCCCATCTACCTGAATCTGGCCCTATGTGGACATCTTTACCCCGGATGCCTGCAATTCTTAGATTTGCTTCTTTTAATCATCAACCATGTGAGTTGCTAAATGTTTTACCTTCATTAAATGTAACCATATTGCTTCACTTAGAGGCGCCTCTCTTTTTATACTCTGTAGCTCCTGCTGGTTTTTTCATCGAATCCCCTTGTGGAGGCTTCCATTTGTAGATGGACATTTTAAGGTTACACAACATATCACATTGCTATGAACTTTTTATGATCATTTAAGTACACAGTACAGCAGGCACAATGATATATTCTTTAAAAAAGTGAAGCGGCGTACACACGACCGAGGTTCTCGCTGGAAACCAGCGAGAACCTCCCTGGAAGCTGCATTCCAGTGAGGACCTCGGCCGTGTGTGCGCTTTTGGCTCGCCCCGGCCGTCGGGAATCCCGTCGAGCGAAAAGAGAGCACACTCTCTTTTTGCTCGACGGCCCACCTGGATGAATGGCTGGTTGCCATTCCCGACGGGCGGGTCGCCGATTTCGACGGCCGGCAGAGAACCTCGAAGTGATTTTTGATTGGTCGTTAAAGGCTACTCCACTATGTACTCATCATTACTCTTTGACCGTCTCATTAAACGAATGTGATATGTCTATCTAATGAGGCTCCTGTTCTGCATCGTGCCTTTGGCAGGATGGACCATCGATTCGTTTTTTACTACTAGCAAGAGATTTCTCCTGTGTAATATTAACATATTCATGCTGTTTTGCTCATGTAGCATCTCACCCACCATTTCCATCTGTTCACATTTATTTAACCCGCTATCTTCCCCACAGGCCAGATTGGTACAAATCAGGCGAGACTAAGACTAGGAATAAATAAGCAATTTAGAGTAAATACATATGATGCTTTAACCACAGCACAACTAGGAATGGCCATCAATGATTAAACAGACTTCAGTCAAACATGATAATGTTGTATTTAAACTAAATCAAGGGCACAAGGCAACTCTATTTTTCATCATTGTGCATTTGGCTGTCCCACTGGCTAAATTGCTAAAGTTGGTGGTATTATTATCTTCTGAATAGACCTGAATGTCTAATGCCTCGTACACACGGTCGGATATTTGACCATGCAAAAGTCTGCCTTGAGTCCGTCAGAAAAGATAGAGAACAGATTCTCTATCTAAGGTCCGTCGGACTTCCGAGAAAAAAAAAGTCTGATGGAGGCTACACATAGCCGGGCTTTCCGAGAAAAAAAGCCTGCCTGACTTTTTTTCTCTGAAAGTCTGCCCGTGTGTACAAGGCATAAAAGATACCAACCAATGTGTCCCTTAGCTTCAGGACACTTCTAACAGAGCCCACTATACACCACAACAGGCAATGACAGGGGGCTGAACAACAGAGAACCATGTAAAATGAGGCTGCAGTCCTCCCTGGAAGCCTGGTGAGCATTTTGCTAAGGTGGAACTAAAGTCCTGCTTAAAAAATAATGCAAGCAGGCTGGCTTATTACTGTAGATAATGTCTCTTCTGAAAAAATAAAAAAAACCTACCTGCCTGTTTGCAGTCTTCTTTGGAATGTACAATGACCTACGCAAGCACAGCTTAATTTACACTTTGACACAGTGCTTGTGTTCCCGGATGACTGCACTCCTGCGCAGAGGCGGCTCTTTAATTAGGCAAAGTAGGTGTTCGCCTAAGGCCTTACACTCACAGGGCCTCGTGGCCGCCTAACTTACCCAATGCATTACCCCAGTTTTGAGGGACAGGGGATCCTAACACTGATGTTCTCAGGCAGCGTTAAGAGCCCTGACTCAGGAGCAGGGTCGCCAGCATCCCTAACAACCAGTAAATATATCGGTGAAACCACCCCTTGGTACATCAACGACCCAGCATGCCCTCAGTCAATGACGTCACAAGGGGTGGGTTCACCAGATGACATCACGGGTGCCCCCTGCCCCTTAGTTATTAAAGAGCAAGCTCTGGTGGCCACCTTGTTAAAGGGGGTTTCCAGATTCTGATAAGCCCCCCGCCCGCAAACCCCCGAAACCACTGGCCAGGTTTGTGGGTAAGAGGCTCTTGTCCTTGAATTATTTTTCCCATCATGGGTGTGAGTGGGGCCCCATGCCAAGGTTTGCCTAAGGCCTTACAAAGCCTAGAGCCGCCTCTGCTCCTGCGCATGTGTTGGAGTGACGTCATCCAGGGCATGTGCATGTGTTGGAGTGACGTCATCCAGGGCATGGGCATGTCTTGGAGTGACGTCATCCAGGGCATGTGCATGCGTTGGCGTGACTTATCCAGGGCCTGTGCATGCGTTGGAGTGACGTCATACAGGGCCTGCACATGCATTAGAGTGACGTCATCCAGGACCTAAGGCCGTACAAAGCCTAGAGCTGCCTCTGCTCCTGCGCATGTGTTGGAGTGACGTCATCCAGGGCATGTGCATGTGTTGAAGTGACGTCATCCAGGGCATGTGCATGTCTTGGAGTGACGTCATCCAGGGCATGTGCATGCGTCGGCGTGACTTATCCAGGGCCTGTGCATACGTTGGAGTGACATCATCCAGGGCCTGCATGCGCGTTAGAGTGACGTCATCCAGGACCTGCGCATGCGTTGGAGTTACGTCATCCAGGGCCTGTGCATACGTTGGAGTGACATCATCCAGGGCCTGCATGCGCATTAGAGTGACGTCATCCCGGGCCTGAGCATGCGTTAGAGTGACGTCATCCAGGGACAGCCAATAAAGATGGTCACAGTCTGGCACACAAAAAAAGCCAAAAGGAGTTTAGCTTTGATGTAATAGATTCAAAGTGTCACTAAACCCACATCATAAAAATCTATCAATAAATACTGAAAGGTTGAAAGGTTTACCTCTGTGCTACAAAGTGAGGATAAAATAAAACAATAAGGCCTCATACACACGATAGGTTAAACAGAGGACAACGGTCTGATGGACTGTTATCATCGGTCAAAACCGATCATGTGTGGGCCCCATAGGTTATTTAACCATCGGTTAAAAAAAAGCCAACTTGCTTTAAATTTAACCGATGGATACCTAACCGATAGGTCAAAACCATCAGTTAAAAAACACACGACCTTCGGTTAAAAAAACTTGCATGCTCAGAATCAAGTCGACGCATGCTTGGAAGCATTGAACTTAATTTTTTTCAGCACGTCATGTTTTAGGTCACCGCGTTCTGACATGATCGGGTTTTTAACCGATGGTTTGTAGGCGCAACGGACCATCAGTCAGCTTCATCGGTTAACCGATGACAACGGTCCATCAGACCGTTCTCATCGGATGGACTTATCGTGTGTACGCGGCTTAATAATATCTATGCAGTGATGAAAAGTGATATGCTGGTGAATGTTCTTAAAATGATTGTAACAAACAATCTGTTGCATCCACCTGTTGTATTCCCACAAAATGTAAGGCGTGTAAATTGGTGTCGCGCAGATTAGATCGCGTGAATGTATATGACAGATGTTTTACTTATTATTATAACATAAAAATTATGAAATAAATATGCAGATGCAAATAAACATATATAGTCCATTGCACTAATGAATAAACACATTATAATAAATAATATTATATTTTCCAACAGTGACATGTCAAATACAATCACTAATCTCCAGTGCTGTTTTTGTGCATATAAAAAACAGTCCTAGTAGATCATAGGCTTAGCAATGGCATGCAATGCCAAGCTGCTGCTAACAAAGCAAACATAATATTGGCATGCATTAAAAAGGGGATTAACAGAAATAAAACGATAATTCTCCCACTCTACAAGACTCTGGTGCAGCCGCATCTGGAGTATGCTGTCCAGTTCTGGGCACCAGTCCTCAGGAAGGATGTGCTGGAAATCAAGCGAGTACAGAGAAGGATAACAAAGCTAATAAAGGGTCTGGAGGATCTTAGTTATGAAGAAAGGTTGCAAGCACTGAACTTATTCTCTCTAGTGAAGAGACTCTTGTGAGGGGATATGGTTTAAATTTACAAATACCATACTGGTGACCCCAAAATAAGAATAAAACTTTTTTACGGAAGGGAGTTTAACAAGACACGTGCCCACTGATTAAAATGAGAAGAAAAGATGTTTAACCTTAAACTACGTAAATGGTTCTTTACTGTAAGAGCAGCAAGGATGTGGAATTCCCTTCCACAGGCGGTGGTCTTAGTGGGGGGCATCGATGGTTTTAAGAAACTACAGTAAAACATTGGTTTGAGAGTAACTTAGGTTGAGGGCCTTTTGCAAGACAAGCAAAATGATTTAATACATTTTGCCTCGATATACAAGCAATGTCTTGATATAAGAGTAGCGTCATGTCACAACTGAGTATAAAAATAGAAGAGAGGAGCCTCTAAGTGTAGCAATATGGTTACATTTAATGAAGGTACAACATTTAACAACCTATTGCTATACTTAGAGGTGCCTCTCTTCTCTTTTATACCCTGTAAAAAAAAAAATGGTTGTGGAACGAATCATTTGAGTTTTCATTATTTCTTATGGGAAAATTTGCTTTGATATACAAGTGCTTTGGATTACAGGCATGTTTCTGGAACGAATTATGCTCGCAAACCAATGTTTTACTGTATTAGATAAGCACCTGAATGACCACAACATACAGGGATATACAAGGTAATACTGACCTAATCACACACATAGGTTGGACTTGATGGACTCCACTTCCTCGTGCCAACTCTGTTCTCCCAGAACTCTTATGCCCGGTCCGATGGACTGTTTTCATCGGACGAACCAATCGTGTGTGGGCCCCATGTTTTTTTTTTTCCATCAGTAGAAAAAAATAGAACCTGTTTTAAAATTTTCTGATGGTTAAAAAAACGATAGAAAAAAAACATCGTCTGTGGGGAAATCCATCGGTCAAAAATCCATGCATGCTCAGAATCAATTCGACGCATGCTCGGAAGCATTGAACTTCTTTTTTCTCAGCACATCGTTGTGTTTTACGTCACCGCGTTGGACACAAGTGGATTTTTTAACTGATGGTGTGTAGGCAAGACTGATGAAAGTCAGCTTCATCGGATATCTGATGAAAAAATCCATCGGTCTGTTTTCATCGGATTTACCGATCGTGTGTACAGGGCTTTAACTTAAAAAAGCAATAAATAAGCCTTATGATTGTAGTATAAAAATGGTTTTGTCAATCTTGGATTTGCTCCAGATATTCCAGGAGCACGCACCTTACATATCAATAATTACTGTATTACATGCTGTTCATACTCGCGCAGTCACCAAGAGATTCATTTTCTGTATTCAGCAAAAAAAACAGGTGGATCCCACTGCTCTCTATCTCTCCCTTCTATCCAAGTCCCCTATTCAGCTAGGGATTTTGCAGCTGTGGTGGCAACTCTGCACATGCTTTACAAAAAATGCTTCTAAACTCAACTGCCTAGAAACTACTATAATTGACCCTGTGTACATGTAATGATAAGAAAACAAGAGGAGAGTTCAGGGGTAGCTGAAAAAAAACAACTGCTACTAAAAATTTACCAGCAGCAGTGTACAAGAAGCTTGAGAGTCGGATATTATATGTACTGTAGATTAATGGAGGCTTCACCTCCCTCTTATTCTAAGACACAAGCTGGCGGTGCATGACACAGAAATATGCCTACACCATGTTATTTCTACAAAATAATACAAATTTGATTTCAAATATATATTTGTATTACAACTTAAAACAGTTTATTAATATTATTTATTAATTTTTACTCTCTATTTCACAGTCTGTTTTTTTTTTTTTTTATATTTGGAACATGTGACCAGCGCCATCTGCTTATGTTTCCCTGCAGACAGGCTGGGAAAGATTTGGGTCATGTGACAGCTGTATATCGATTAGGAAAAAAGTCAATTTTTTTTATTAAAAAACTTACAGTGCCACCAGCCACATACAGTAATTACAAGGCACAATGTAAATTAAACAGTGTGTGTTTAGTATTACTTTAACAGTTCAGGATAATGCAGATTCTCATTCATGCCATAATATTAAAGATGATTTCCTTTTTTCCCAATAAACTAGATGGCTAACTACACTAATGCCGCATGCACACGATCGGAATTTCCGACAACAAAACCCTGGATTTTTTTCCAACTGAATGTTGGCTCAAACTTGTGTTGCATACACACGGTCACACAAATGTTGTCGGAAATGTTGATAGTCAAGAACGCGGTGACGTACAACACTACGACAAACCAAGAAAAATTAAGTTCAATGATTCCAAGCATGCATCAAATTCATTCCGAGCATGCGTAGGATTTTTGTGCGTCGGAATTGCATACACACAAAGAACTTTTGTTGCCGGGAAAAAATGAGAATCAGCTCTCAAACATTTGTTGTCGGAAATTCCGACAGCAAATGTCCGATTGAGCATATACACGGTCGGAAATTTCGACCAAAAGCTCACATCGAACATTTATTGTCGGAAATTTCGACCGTGTGTACGCAGCATTAGGCTGGATTCACAATATTCCTTGTGCATGCAGCATGCGTAATAATGCACATATTGGATTGTGAAGGGACCCATTCAGTTCCTATTTCAATGTAAACTGCAGCACATAGATATGAACCAGCCCTATAGGAAAGAATGGATTTTCTGCTTGACATGCATTTGTTTTACTGCATGAAAATGGACAAATGTCAGTAGGCCCTAAACATCTGTTGTCAAGCTTGTTGGACACCCCATTCATAAACAATTGGCAATAATAATGGATTGCCTCCTCCCCCCACTTGCTTGGGGGAAAGCCCAAAATAAACCCTCAACTTTACTAGTAAGGCTATAACAGCTTCCACTCTTCCAATACGGTTTTCCACAAGATTTTGGAGTGTGTCTGTGGAGACTTGTACCTATTCAGCCACAAGTGAATTTGTGAGGTCAGGCACTGATGTTGAATGGGAAGACCTGTTTGGTAATGAGCATTAAAATGTATCCCAAAGGTAATTGATAGGCTTGAGGTCAGAGCTTTGTGCAGGCTAAGTTCCTTCACACCAAACTCTTTAAACCCCTTTTTCAGGTAGCTGCCTTCGTGCACATGGGTACAGTCATGCTGGAACAGAAAAGTGCCTTCTCAAACTGTCCGAAGGTTGGAAATGTACACATTCTTAAAGCTCAAGCCCGGCATTGGACACAATGATGCCAAGGGTCAGTCCACAGCTGAAGCATGGGGACTGGAAGATTGAGCAAGTAAAATGCATTTATTCTCTCCTAGACCTATTTAAGCAGTTAACCCATCTCAACGTAACAATTTGAAGAAAGTCTACAAAGTATCGGCCATATAGTGTATGTGGTGATTCAGCCTAATCCACTCTGTGTAGGTAACAGGTACTGATCCAAATGAGCTAGTATTTTACAGACCTAAAAGGTAAAATGTGACTTGCCGCCCACTTCAATAAGAACAAAGATATCATATGGTCGGTATACCCTTAGTGGTAGATCAACTTTAGAGTTAAAGCGTTTGTTAACCTAAAGAATACAAATAAATGGATCCTGCTTCTTTAAAGCATGTTATATGACACAGTGCTTGTCCTGAGACATTTGGCCCCCTATAACACCTAAAAAAAACTGCTGATTCTGCCAGTTGCTCCCCACCCCTCTGTAAACTGACCACGGTGTATCATGGCTGCTGAGCCCTGACACTGTGGTCAGTGTCCCCCTATGTAAATGATTTATAAATATAAATGCTGTAAATACTTAATTTAAGAGCAAAGATTGCAATCACATGACCAGCCAGCTCTCTACTTCTCTTCTCCTCCCCTCCAGACTGACATCAGCAGAGGAATCTCAGCCCCGCCCACTGCATCTCTCAGAGGCAGAAAGGAAAAAGCTGGCCAGTCATGTGATCGCAGTCTCGGCAGTGAAATTAGGTATTTGCAGCATACAATAGGAGGCAGTGCTGATGGTGTATACAGGTTAGAGTGGCTTAACAACCACTTTAACTCTCAGTCTACTCTCAGAAGAAGACAACCAGTTTACACCCATTTTAGTTTACAATGGAGCTAGTAAAGGCAGCAGCCCTTCCTTGTTATAACACAAAGGGGTCTGTATCAGTTAGCTGGGTTTTATTTTCATGGCTAACTCCTTTAAGCAATAGTTAAGACTTACAAGTACTTAGGGGACACCAGATTGATAAAAGCAAGGTGATATTTTATTGTGTAATTTCTAATACAATTGAAAAGATAAAATAAACTAAAGAAAATCCTGCAAAGCCATTAAAAAAGTTTTAGCCAATCAAGGAAACGCCCATTTTACCTATTTAGACTGACATTCCTGGGTGGATTCCCTCTCTGTAGGTGTTCCAGGTGATATTGGCTTTTGTAATGCAGAGCCTCATGCAATTATAGCGCATGCTAGTGGAGCTGTTCGTTACTACAACAAGAGCCTAGAAAGTAAAAAGATTAATGGTCCTTCTGTTCCTTTAGATATACAAAAAATATGCAAAAAGAACGAAAAAAAAAATAGGAAAAAGAAACAATGAACAGCATCGCACGGTTACAAACTATATTGTGCTATATAGTGGTATAAAAACATCTTGGTAAGAATGGCACTGAATCCGTTCTAGGTTCCTCACATTCCGGTATACAATAGAGGGCGCAGCTGGCCCACTGCGGGACCTGGTCTGGTGCCCAGGAATGGCACCAACGAGGAAACCTCTGTACTCATTCCTCCTGTCTGCTTCCATCACGCAGTCCAAATGGTGGAGGACTCTTTGTGGCTCCAATAGGACGCTGGAGAAATCCCCCTGCACCAGATTCTGGGGCTTTGAATAACCCCTGGGCCACATGTACTTCCCCATTAATACTGGCAGTGTCCATAGTCCTGCTTATGACTCCTCTTCCCCTGTAGAAACGGTCAGTCGCATTGCTACTGGCACGTGGTCTGTAAGTCCAGCTAGTTGTGTGATAAAACTGTACTCTTCAACCTCCTAAGAGAAGAAAAAATATACACATATGATTTATAAAAAAAATCGCCAGGTCTTTAAAGTTCATCTTTCTCACATCTGTTAAAGTAAAAATATGGCCCCTTCTTAAAGCAAAACTCCAGGTTTTGCTACATTTTACATACCGTAGTTTGTTTGGGCCAAGCTGGCCCAAACAAACTATATCCCTTACTAACATGTGAGGCCACTGGATGTGCGGTATAAACTGTGCGTTCTGGGTTCAAGCTGAGACTTCTTGTCTTATAACTGCAACACAATGTAGTCTATCCGGTGCTCATCCAATCAGAGAAAGCAATGCATTCTATCATGAAATACAAAGCTTCCTGTGATTGGCTGAGTCAGAGAGGCAGGCTGAAGTTTTGTATTCATTGCTAAATGAGGGAGCCAAAGCCACCACATTACTTAGGACCTCATTCTGCTTTAATTCGTTTCCACTCCTGGCCTCTTATAGGGGTGGTTCACCCCAAAACCTTTTTTTAACATTAGATTGAGGCTCGTTATATCAAGGGGAATCGGGTGTTTTTTTTACAATCGAAGCAGTACTTAAAAGCAACAGCTGGAGGTTTACCTTAGTGCAGTCCTCCTTCACTTACCTCATCCTTCGATTTTGCTTTTAACTCACCACAGTAATGCAAGGCTTTCTTCCTGCTGTGGAGAAAGCCTCTTGAGGGGGGAGGGAGCGAGCAGGCAAGTCAAGACACTATCTACTTTGCAGATAGAGAAAGGAGCTGTGTGTTAGTGGGCATCCTGACACTCCTGTTCGCCCCCTCCCCCCTCAAGAGGCTTTCTCCACACCAGGGAGAAAGCCTTGCATTACTGTTTGTAGTTACAGACAGAAGAACAGGAAGTGAGGATTTCTCAGAAGAAATAAGGACATTTAAAAGTAAAATGGAAGGGTGAGGTAAGTGAAGGAGGACTGCACTAAGGTAAAGGAAGCTATTTAGGGGGATTTTTTTTTACCTTTACAACCCCTTTAATGATTTGGTTCCTACAGAGCTAAACACCTCTTTTCCAACCAATTACGTTTTGTTATCTATGCACTGTCCATGAGAAACAATATAAACCGTATTTGGACCAAACAAGCTGTATAAAAACAAATTACTGAATGTATACGGCCATGAGTGATATTAGATCACTTACCATTTTCCACTCCATATTGAGTCCCTCTTCAGAAAATAACATATAATCAATCCTTCGTCCGCTACCCTTCAATGGAACCTTCCTTCCCTTCTGGTTGGGGCAATGGTTCTTGCTGGTGGGATATACCAGATATTCCTTCCGACCCTCCTCGTTTTCCAGGATCCTGGAAGGCAGACAAATTTAGTATGCCCCTTAGATTTTATAGGCTGCATACAAATAACGTAAATACTATAAATACTAAAGATTTTATACATTAGCAGTTCTGGTGGACTGTGATATTACCTACAGGTGTTAACTTACAACCCTCTCCTCTGTCAGTTAATTCATGCATTTCCCCCCCTCATATATTCAATGTTGTAACAATTGCTTCCTATAGCCACCGTCATCTGGAAAAATGGAATGAGCATTGCGGAGGAGACAGCAGATTTATAAAATGTCACCTGAACGAGACGAGACTATTGAAGTACTATCAGAGCAATGTCTGGCTACCATGTAGGAGATTAAGGATGTAGGGCGGAACGTCATTCATGCCAGCTTGGATCCGAATTGCACTGAAAGTATGGGGGGGGGGGGGGGGTGTTAAAACGTGTTGCTATTAATTATAAGAGTTAATAAAAATGACTGTTTACAGGGTATAGAGACATAATAGTTAACTGATTCCTTTTAAAAACAATTAAAAATAGATAAAAATTAATCATATAATGTACCTGTAGTTTTTAGTTTCGTGTTTGCAAGTTTCCTGCCTCTCTGCCTTACAGAGCACACAGAGCCAATACAGGGCAGTGATGGTTTGGAAAACGAAACTGATTGGTGCTGAGGGGTTTTAGACACACAGTAATCACACCCCCTTGGTTTGTAACCACAGAGAGAAAGCTCCCAGTACTGTGGTCATCAGGAAACAGACAACCAGGAAGTGTGGATATCAGAGAAGAATTACAGCAACTTGAGAGAAAAAATGAACAATGAGGACATGAAAACAGCACTGCATTAAGGTAAAGGAAGCTATTAAGATAACAAATTGTTTTCCTTTACAAACCCTTTAAACATTCACCTGTGTGGTATATTCATGGAAATACAAAGTTATTTCTCAACGATTACTCATTATTTCACAATCTGATGATGTATCTTTTTGTATCTGAAACCGCCATGTATAGCAGTGTATTAGATGACTACAGATAACACGTACCATATATACTCGAGTATAAGCCGAGCCGAATATAAGCCGAGGCACGTAATTTTACCACAAAAAACTGGGAAATCGTATTGACTCGAGTATAAGCCTAGGGTGTGCACCTGCATGCCTCACTGTGTCCATGTGCATGCCTCACTGTGCCCATGTCTCACTGTGCCCATGCCTCACTGTGCCCATGCCTCACTGTGCCCATGACTAGACTTATGTTTAACATGGGAGTATATAGAAGGGGTGCAAAATCGGTGCTCCCCGGCCGAGGGTTTTTCCAGACATCAAACTTTGCACACATATAGAGGAGAACTGGGGCTACATGTGTGCCAAGTTTTGGGTTCAGGAGACCTATGGCCGGCCAGTATCGTGTCCTCAAGTTTACCGGAGAAATGACCGTTTAACATGGGAGTCTATGGAAGGGGTGCCCGACTTTGAAAAATCGGTGCTCCCGGCCGTAGGTCCCCCCGACAACAAACTTTGCACACGTGTAGAGCAAGAGTGGGGCTATATGTGTGGCAAGTTTGGGGTTCAGGGAACCTACGACGCAAAAAAGTGACTCGAGTATATGCCGAGGGGGGCATTTTCAGCACCAAAAAATGTGCTGAAAAACTTAGCTTATATACGGTATATATGACACCACAGGCCTCACCCCCTTCACATTAAAGTCCCTCCTATATGTCATTGTTCCCCTTTACAGCATTGTCCTAAGCTCCTCTTCACCTTTAAACCAGTGTACCAAGCCCCACTTCACATAACATCTGGCCCTCCACCCTGTTGTGAAAATGACAGCAGCTGCTGCTGGGGGGATGAACAGACAGAAAGATCTACAGGGTGGCCAGAGAGAGATTAGGCTCCTAAGCGTCACAACCTCTGTGGACTAGATGGGACCGTCACCCGTACGGCGGTTCGCCATTTACTGATGTCTGGTTTATAGGATCCATTTACATTTAAAGGGTCACTAAAGGATTTTTTTTTTAGCTAAATAGCTTCCTTTACCTTACTGCAGTCCTGGTTTCATGTCCTCATTGTTCATTTTTACTTTGATGTTGCTGTAATTCCTCTCTGTTCTGGACACTTCCTGGTTGTCTGTTTCCTTATAACCACAGTACTGGGAGCTTTCTCACTGTGGTCACTAATCAAGGAGGTGTGATTACTGTGTGTCTAAAACCCCTCAGCACCAATCCAGTTTCGTTTTACAAACCATCACTGCCCTCTATTGGCTCTCTGGCTCTGTACATCAGAGAGACAGGAAACAACAGCAAAAATGAAACTAGAACTGTAGGTATATTATATGATTGATTTTTATCTATTTTTAATACTTTTTAAAAGGAATCAGTTAACTATTATATCTCTATACCCTGTAAACAGTCATTTCAGCCACATTTTTTTTCCTTTACAACTCCTTTAAACTTATAGACTTGACTCCCAAGAACCAAATCTAAATACTGTGTGTGAGGAAATGGTTCTTGGGAGATGTAGTTCTGGGCGGTATCCCTACGTCAATTAGAACTAACTTAGCCCACCCAGCTGCAGGGCTGATCCTAGGCAGGTGCGTGGGGTGCAGTTCACCCAGGCGCCACAGAGGTGGGGACACTGAAGCACCAGAGTGCTCCCCTCCCTTCTCCTCCCTCTCTTCTTGTCCATGTCCAGAGGCGGCTCTCTCCGCTGGTCACCGCCACTGTGTTTCCTGCCCAAGCTCGTCCCCCTCCCTCCCCCTGTAAGAGGAGGAGAGCGAAGCAGCGGCTGTCTCTGTGTGGAGAGAGACCAGTCGCCTAGTGACGTCGCTGGGGGGCGGTTTGCGCCTGACGTGTTCTCCTTGTCCGTGTTAGGGGACCATCTCTTTGTTTGAGTCGTTGCCATAGAAACATTTGTAAAGGGGAGAAGTTAGTAAGATTACCACGCCCATGTGGGGGCGCCAGAAATATTTCTGCACCCAGGCGTCTGTGACCCTAGGATCGGCCCTGCCCAGCTGATCCCTCCTCCGTTACCAAAAATAATAAAAGCTGTTTCTTAGTACAAGAACAAGGTAAAGGAAACAATAAGTGCTTAGACCCCATGTAGAGGGGGATAGGGAGGGTTGGGGTGAAATTGGGAAAAGATTTGATTGGGAGACGGCTAAAGGATTGGCGCATCTGAAGGCATGTTTAAGACTACGAGAGCTCCCGATAGCTACTTAATTTTAATACACACACTCACCAACACACTTATCTATACAAACATGGCTTTGCCTCTTTACAATTATATGAAAGTCACTCACTTCTGTAGGTTGTCCGGGGTGCACACCTCCTCATCATACAGGCCTTCTGGGTCCAGAAGCGTTCCTGAAAAGCATACACAAACATTGAAGCAATTGAATGTAATCTGAAGCTATTGTGTTTGTCTGGTGCTCACAGGCGGCTTGCTGTAACCTGCTCTATAATCATGGCATACTTAATGGCACTTCAAATTTCCAGACAGCCAAGCTGAAAAAGTGGCCAAACAAAAACCCCTCGCCATTCAGACATCGCCTGACATGGAAGGAATACCAAGATTGGGCTTTTAAAGACACATTTAGTCCAATAGATACGGTGTACTTGAGTTTCCGAGAGCTAGTTTACACTTGCTTCAAAACATTGCTTCGGACACGCTTTGTTAAAGCTCTCTGAACGCCAGTCAAAGCCCCAGCCAAGTGAATGTAAACCCCAGTGAAATAAAACGGACTTACAGAGAAAAACCTTAGTCCATTCCGCCCCCTTGCTGTGAATGACAGGTTACTTACATATCTCATGCAGTAGCTTCAGACAGGCATTCATTTTTATTTTCTGAAGTCATGTGACCATAGCAGAATTCAGTGTAAGAAATCCATAGGAAAAAATGCATGTTGACAAGGAGAGTGTAGAGGAGGGCGGGGAGCCTACTGACATCACAACTCCACCCACCGAGCTCCAGACAACAGATCCACCCACAGAATCTGCAGTTTTTCAGTTCTTATAACAGACAGAGGGGAGACATTTGACAGGTAAGGATACATGCAGGAGGCATCTATACCCTTATAGATCAGCACTATGGCAGTAGTTTAGAAAGGATGAGTGGGTTTACATCCACTTTAATAAAATGTCCTGTTTACACCTTGCTTTTGCTCAGTGCTTCGATGAGGGTTTGTGGGGCTTCTATGGGGTCTCGATGCAGCTTCAAGCAAGCTTTTCCATAGACTTCTATGGAGGCTTTGAAGCACCACTAAAGCAACATGGGGTATAATTTTTGAAGCAAAGCAAAAGCAAAGTACAAATAGGACTGCAAGCTAACCATTTTATTTAGTGACGGGGCTTTGACTAGCATTCAGAGAGCTTTAACCACTTGCCAACCCCCGCCAGTACATATACGTCGGCAGAATGGCATGGCTGCGCAAAGCAATGTACAGGTACATTGCTTTGAATTTGCTGCTGTGTGGGCGCACGTGCCCCTGCCGCGAGCTCCGTGACCGTGCCCACAGGACCCATGGACTCGATGTCCGCCGGTGTCCCGCGATCGTGTCACGGAGCTGAGTAACCGGAAGATGCCTGTGTAAACAAGGCATTTGCCTGTTTTGCCTTGTGACAGGACAGTGATATACTGCTCCCTGCCATCGGGAGCAGCGATCAGTGTCGTGTCACTGGTGGCCCAGCTCCCCCACACAGTTAGAATCACTCTAGGACACACGTAACCCCTTCCTCGCCCTCTAGTGGTTAATCCCTTCACTGTCAGGGTAATTTACACAGTTATCAGTGCATTTTTATAGCACTGATCGCTGTATAAGTGACAATGGTCCCGAAATAGTGTTAAAAGTGTCCATTATGTTGCAGTCACGATAAAAATCGCAGATCGCCGCCATTACTACTAGTAATAAAAATGCCATAAAACGATCTCCTATTTTGTAGACGGTATAACTTTTGCGCAAACCAATCAATAATGCTTATTGAGGTTTTTTTATACCAAAAATATGTAGAAGAATACGTATCGGCCTAAACTGAGAAAAAATAAAGATTTTTTTATATCTTTTTTGGGGATATTTATTATAGCAAAAAGTAAAAAATATTGCTTTTTTTAAAAAAAATTGTCACTCTTTTATTGTTTATAGCGCAAAAAATAAAAACTGCAGAGGTGATCAAATACCACCAAAAGAAATCTCTATTTGTTAGGAAAAAAGGAAGTAAATTTTGTTTGGAAGCCACGTCGCACGACTGCGCAATTGTCAGTTAAAGCGACGCAGCCTGGTCAGTAAGATGCAAGCACATTTTCAGCACACAACCTCAGACCACCATGGAAGCAAGTGTGAGGCGGCTGGGCATTAAAGCCCACTTTTCTTGCCACAGATTATACACTTTGCGCAGTCAGAGGTTTAAAGGATATGTACAATCTTTTCATTGTTTTATTAGACATACAGTTGAACCTCGAATTACAAGCATAATCCGTTCCAGGAGAATGCTCATAATCCAAAGAACTCGCATATCAAATCGAGTTTCCCCATTAAAGTCAATGGAAACAAAAATAATTTGTTTGGCATTGACTTCAATGAGATGCAATACTGCATGCGACCAGAGGTAGGGGGGTGCCGGAGAGCCTCAGAAACAGACGGAAAGGCCCGAGGACACGTCGGCTGACCTCGGCAAACGTCGGAAAGGCTTGGAAACTGAGTATTTCAGTGTCTTTCCAAGCATTGCTGATCGGCTGCGATCATCGCTGTTCGGCTCTACTCAGCTCCGGCACCCACTGCACCACAGGCCAAATGTGGTACTGCAGGCCCTATTAGGTTGAATTTTGCTTGTCTTGCGTGTCAACACACTCGTAAACCGAGTCAGAATTTTAAAAAAAGTTGCTTGCAAATCAAAATGCTCGTTAACCTCATTACTCCATAACTGAGGTATAGCGATATGCTATGGATGTTTCCGGCCAACTCCGACCTTTGGACAAAAGTCCGATGGATTTCTGTACACACGATAGGACTTTGCACTGTAGAACTTTTATTGACGAAAAGTTTGTCAGTTTGCAGAGCGAACTTTTGTCCGATGAAAACCGAAAAAGTTTGATTTTTTTGAAAACCTGCTCATTTTGAAGTTTGTTGTCAAAAAGTCCGACCGTGTGTATGAGGCCTTAGTCTTTTGACTAAAATGGCATTTTAGTTTTAGTCCCATTTTAGTCTATTAACTAAAACACTATTTTAGTTTTAGACGTATTTTATTCATCTCAATTGTTTTAGTTTTAGTCCTTTTTTAGTCAACAAAATGAACACTGTGATAGATGTAATCTTCCTTATTTCATAAAAATCTGGTAAAACAGGCAGATTAGCTATGACTAAGCACTAGGGTGACCACATTTCCAAACTACCATTCAGGGACACCCTCCCTTCCAAAAAATCAGCTTGTGCTGTTACGAATCACAGCACAGTGATTGGACACAAGAGGCGGGATTTATGATTTCTCCAATCACAAGAAGAGGGTGGGATTGTGCTCCTGCAGGCATTTCTGGCCAGGACAAGTACTGTCATTGAGTAAAGCGGTGATGTGGCGGCCTTTTTTGGGGGCATAAGATTGGCCCCTGGGAGTGGCTGTGTCAGTTTCATTCCGGGACACTGTACTGTCCTGGAATGAATGACAGACCTGCAAAATGCGGGACTGTCCTGGGCAATCCGGGACACGTGGTCACCCTACTAAGCACTAGTCAATAGTGCGAAACACGTCAGTTGAATTTATCCCTTATTTTGCTGTGATTTGTAGTGTTTTAACAATTTTTACAAATAAAGGCAACCGAAAAGGTTTTTTCTGGAGTGCGGCTGTCCAAATATTCTTCCTAATTTTGCCTTGTGCATTGCCGGTACCTGGAATTTTCTGAGAGGACAATGATTGGTATAACACTTCTATCTGGAGATCACATTGTACTTTGCCAACGTTTAGTCACATACAGTACAGACCAAAAGTTTGGACACACAAGAGTTTTCTTTATTTTTATATTTTCATTTGTCACACTGAAGGCATCAAAACTATGAATTAACACATGTGGAATTAGTTACATAACAAAAAAGTGTGAAACAACTGAAAATATATGTCATATTCTAGGTTCTTCAAAATAGCCACCCTTTGCTTTGATTACTGCTTTGCACACTCTTGGCATTCTCTTGATGAGCTTCAAGAGGTAGTCACCTGAAATGGTCTTCCAACAGTCTTGAAGGAGTTCCCAGAGATGCTTAGCACTTGTTGGCCCTTTTGCCTTTACTCTGCGGTCCAGCTCACCCCAAACTATCTCGATTGGGTTCAAGTCCGTTGACTGACTGTGGAGGCCAGGTCATCTGGCGCAGCACCCCATCACTCTCCTTCTTGGTCAAATAGCCCTTACACAGCCTGGAGGTGTGTTTGGGGTCATTGTCCTGTTAAAAAATAAATGATGGTCCAACTAAACGCAAACCGAATGGAATAGCATGCCGCTGCAAGATGCTGTGGTAGCCATGCTGGTTCAGTATGCCTTCAATTTTGAATAAATCCCCAACAGTGTCACCAGCAAAGCGCCCCCACACCATCACACCTCCACCTCCATGCTTCACAGTGGGAACCAGGCATGTAGAGTCCATCCATTCACCTTTTCTGCGTCGCACAAAGACACGGTGGTTGGAACCAAAGATCTCAAATTTGGACTCATCAGACCAAAGCACAGATTTCCACTGGTCTAATGTCCATTCCTTGTGTTCTTTAGCCCAAACAAGTCTCTTCTGCTTGTTGCCTTTCTTTAGCAGTGGTTTCCTAGCAGATATTCTACCATGAAGGCCTGATTCACACAGTCTCCTCTTATCAGTTGTTCTAGAGATGTGTCTGCTGCAAAAGGTGGCTACTTTGAAGAACCTAGAATATGACATATTTTCAGTTGTTTCACACTTTTTTTGTTATGTATATAATTCCACATGTGTTAATTCATAGTTTGGATGCCTTCAGTGTGACTCTACAATTTTCATAGTCATGAAAATAAAGAAAACTTTTGGAATGAGAAGGTGTGTCAAAACTTTTGCTCTGTACTGTATATACGTGTGGGCTGATGTGTTCTATCTACCATCTTTTTTCTTCTTTTTTTTTTTTTTTTTTAATGAACTATAACCCTACTTTCACATTACCTGTTAAATGATAAAATCAATTGTACCGTTCTAGACAATGATCACGGAAATTCCCAGTTTGGTGGTCACTTGCAATTTGTAGATTGGCCTGCAGGTGGCACTGGTACAAAACAATAATGTCTTCCTTCTAATATGTCTCACCTATTGCCCATGGCTTCTCTTCTCCAGGACTGAGTCTGCACGGGTCCTTAAAACGTGTAAACAGGCTGTGCTGCTGCTCCAGCTTATCTTCTGCACAAGAAAACAAGGAACATATCCTGGTTATAGTTATGAGCACAGTGTTAGTTGTAAATCATCCCTAGCAAATGAGATCTGGACGCTCTTCATGTGTACACATATCAGCCAATCAAAACAAAGACATTTATTACCGTGACACTTCAAATTATTAAAAATATGTTAACAGCTTACCAGGAAGATAACCATAATGTAGGTGATCAGTGCACTGAATCATAGCTCTTCACTGTCCCTGATTTCGAGGGACTGTCCCTGATTTGAAGCAATGTCCCTCCGTCCCTCATTGCCCCTCAAGTGTCCCCCATTTTGGTCTGATCTCTAAAAAATTCACTTTTTGTCTTTTTTGTGTTTCCAAGTGCTAAACCTTTCATGCAAATTCTAAATTGTTGCATTTGTATATTTTAAAAGCCAATATAAAGGAATAGTAGTGGTAAAAAAAAAGCCCTTGTGGATTTAATAAACATTTTATTTGGTTAATTCTCCTTTAAGGGGGTGTGGCAGGGGGCGTGGCATGGGGGTGTGTCCTATGACTACATATGTTTGCTAGTAGGTGTCCCTCATTTCCATCTTAAAATGTTGGGAGGTATGCTGAATTCCCCATATGATACAAGTTTTATTAACCACAAGAGATAGTGGCTAGGACATAATAGTATAACAATTATAGGAGCCAGCTAAAAAAGTTAGGAGACAAAAACCGCACCCCGTCCCGCCAAGCTTGCGCACAGAAGCGAACGCATACGTGAGTATCGCCTGCACATGTAAACGGTATTCAAACCACACATGTGAGGTTTCGCCACGGTCGGTAGAGCGAGAGCAATAATTCTAGCTCTAGACCTCCTCTGTAACTCAAAACATGCAACCTGTAGAATTTTTTAAACGTCGCCTAAGGTTTGTCGCCATTCCACGAGCGGACGCAATTTTGAAGCATGGCATGTTGGGTATCAATTTACTTGCCATAATATTATCTTTCACAATATAAAAAAAAAATTAGGCTACCTTTACTGTTGTCTTATTTTTTTATTAAAAAAAAGTGTATCTTTTCCCCAAAAAAGTGCTCTTGTAAGACCGCTGCGCAAATACAGTGTGACAGAAAGTATTGCAACGACCGGCATTTTATTCTCTAGGGTGTTAGAATAAAAAATGTATATAATGTTTGGGGGTTCTAATTAGAGGGAAGGAGATGGCAGTGAAAATAGTGAAAAATTACACATTAGAACTGCTGTTTTGCTACTTGTAATGTAACTACTTATAATGCCAACGGTCACCACAAGATGGAGCCAGATCACAGAAGGAAGCTTAGGCCTGCAGAAGGCCACAAAGCCGCGGCCTCAATTACTGGCTTTACGGCCTTCTGCAGGCCTAAGCTTTCTTCTGTGAAGGCCGCAAAGCCGATGCCTCAATAACCGGCGGGTACGGGCACGCCATGATTGCGCCCCACGCCGGCCGGTGATTGAGGCCGCGGCTTTGTAGCCTTCTGCAGGCCTAAGCTTCCCTGGGCACCAGGTCACAATTTCTTGTCACAATTGCGATCGGGCGCCCGGATTTTGTTGAGCCCTGTAACAGAGTAATATTAAAAGAAAGAAAAAATGAAGTTGCGCTAGAATTTTTATTTTTTATTTCCTGTATGTGTAACTAGGTGTGTGTAACACCTAGTGGTTGCTGCTTGTAATTACTGTCATTTCTGTATGTTAAGCGCGGTAATTTCTTTGATATATCTTAATATTAAAAGAATTCAAAGGTCTTACTTTACCATTTTGCCCAGCCTGGCCACTGGACACTTGTAGGTAAATACCATAGGAATGCACACAGGGTATTCCGGGGGTGCCTGGGCACACCCTAATCACCCCGTGTAATGCAGATTCCCCTTGTTGAAAGCCCCTACCCCCATGGCAGCTGATGTAACAGAGAAAGTGACTAGGGAATCTCTGTCCTCAGTCCCTCTCTCTTCTATTTCACCAAAGCCTCTCAATGGGACTCCTAGCATTGTAATAGAAAAGAATAAAACTATTTTATTAAAGAAAAAAATAAAGAAAAAAAATTGTAAAAAACAAACAAAATGAGTAATAAAAACAAAAACTACTGACACCAATCTCATCATTACTGACACTGTCCACTGCTCTACTGTGCATGTGTGGTTAAGTTTTGGTGTGCACACCCTAATGCAATAGGCTGCGCACACCTATGGTAAATACATAAACTGATCTGATTGTTGTTGGGGTCCAGAGGTTGCTGAGAGGAGTCACAGATCTCGCTGCAGCTCATATAATAAATAAAATCTCCTTTTGCCACTTGTGGCCGACTCCAAACAATAACACTTACCTGAGTCTAGTATCGATCCAGCGATGTGTCCATTTTCAGTTCTTCTTTCTTACCTTTCTCTTCTCACAGGAGGATCGAGCAGCCTTTGGCTCCTGCTGTTGTCAATCAAATCCAGTGAGGAGGGAGTGGGGAGGAGCTGGGCTATGTATGTCTATGGACACACATAGCCCAGCTCTGGAGCGAACCTGCATGTCTGCCTCCATAGCAAGTGGCTTTCTATGGGGGCAGACACAAGAGGAGGAGCCAGGAACTCCAGTGGGGGACCCCAGAAAAGGAGGTTCAGGGCTGCTCTGTGCAATACTACCCTCATGTTTATTATGCTGAGAATAGCTGAGAAACCCTTTAGCACCCATTGCATAAACATAAGCAGAATACAGCAACCAATGACATGATCATTTACTGGCAAACAGATTATACTAAGGGCCGTTCTTTGAGTTTTCATACCTGATGAGCAATTGTCAAAGTTGAGGTCCCCACAAATAACATCAAAGGCCACCAGCTCCTCCGGATTTGCAGCACTGGAGGAGGAGGTAGATTTACGGAATTCAGATGCCCACTCCTGGAGAAAGTCTAGCTGCTCACACCGGATTGTTGCATCCCCTAAAAAAAAACAAAAAAAAACAGCAATGTAAAGGATCCACAGCATATGTAGTGAATAGTAAAACATTATCACTGCCAGGATAACAGGTTCACAGCTTTCAATATAGCAATACAAAAAGTGCAGTGGTTCACATCAATCAAAGAAAATCTTCTTAAACCCTTTCAAAAACCCAGTGAATTGACTGACCTCAGGTGAAAGGGGGCAGAGAGCTCTGTTACAGACTGAAGAGTTCAGTGAGGAGAGGAGCTCTGACATCTGATTGGAGGAAATTGCAACCACCTCTCATGGTCTGAGAGTCCTTCGAGTGCCCTTTGGCAAACTCCAAGTGGACTGTCATGTGCCTTCCGTCTGGCCACTCTACCATACAGGACTATGTACTTATGTACCATATAAAGGTAGGAAGGAGTTATGGAGTGGAGAGGGATTAAAACCCGTGCCCCCGTTAGGGAGATTCACCCTCTCTATTTGGCCTGTTTACCATTATTGTTGAAAGTGAAAGTAGAAGAAAATCACACATTTTGGGTTGTCCCCAGAAAAGTATTAGAGGGGAAATCTTCCAATGGAGACACTAGTTGGCCTGGGGGGTCCCAAAGGAATTCCTTTAATTTTTAAGGATTTCCTATGACTTCCTGTTTGGTTATGGATCAGGAAATGAAAGGAAATCTCCACAATGGAACACAGATGGCGATTTTGTTTTATAACCCTTCCTTGCTCTATCCAAAATGAAAAAAATTAAGTTTTGCCTATAGTTCTACTTTAAGGTAAATTTTTAGCACTTTTAAAGTCCCTTATCATTGTCCTTTTGTTTTGAACATTGGGACATAACCAGTATCTATCTCGCTTGATACTGCAAAATAATTCCTGCCTTGTACACACGATCGGAATTTCCATCAGAATAAACTCAGACGGATTTTTCCGACATAATTTCATTCAAGCTGTCTTGCATACACACGGACACACCAAATTCCGACCGTCAAAAACGCGCTGATGTACAACACCACAAGGAGCCTAGAAAAATTAAGTTCAATGCTTCTGAGCATGCGTCAAATTGTTTCCGAGCATGTGTGTTTCTTTCCCCATAAGGCCCTGTACACATGACCGAGCTTCTTGGCAGAATCCAGTGAGAAGCTCGCTGGGATCCATATTCTGCCGAGAAGCTCGATCGTGTGTACGTTTTCACCGAGCAAACTGTCGAGCGAGGTGTCGAGCCAAAATAGAGAGCAGGTTCTCTATTTCCTCGACGGGCCATCGGGACTAATGCCTCGACGCCTTTTTCGACAGCCTGGTCGACGAACTCGACGGCCGGCCGAGAACCTCGTGGGGCAGAACGATGGGTTTAGCCCGACGAGGTTTTCGTACGTGTGTACGCGGCCTTAGAGTTCCATACAGATGAACTGAATTTCCGTCGGAACATGTTCTCTTTCTAACTCCGTCGGAATTTCGGATTGAAAAAGTCAGATGGGGCATACACAGGGCCGCCATCAGGAATTATGGGGCCCTTTTTACAGCTTCAGGCATGGGCCCCCTGTGGCAGAGAACCAGGGGGGGGCTGCCGCCTCAAATTGAGAAGCGGGGGGGCTTCCACGAATTGAGAAGCGGGGTTGCCGCCGCTAATTAAGAAGTGGGTGGGGCGTGAATTGAGAAGTGGGGGGGGGGGGGTTGCCCTGGGGACCTCTGGGACCTTAATATATATATATATATATATATATATATATATATATATATATATATATATATAAATATATATATATAAAAAAAGGGGGTTGCCACCCGGGCCCCTGGGCCCTTTAATAAAAAGAATAAAAAAAAAAAGTAAAAACATTTTTTTATAAAAAAAAAAAAAAAGGGGGGGTTGCCATCCGGAGGCCTGAGGACCTCCAGGTCACTTACAAACAAAAGGGGGTTATCATCTGGGCCCCTAGGGACCCCTTACAGGTGTACTGCCTATACTCCCCTGATGGCGGCCCTGGGCATACACACGGTCGGAATAGCCAATGAAAAAATTTCGTTTGACTTTTTCCATCGGAAATTCCAATCGTGTGTACGAAGCATTAGTCATTGATGAGTGAGTAGGCCACATAAACTGTGACCTGTTATTGAGTCCCAGGTTTGGTCTGACCAGACCACACACAAATACAAACCATTCTCCATGAACATCACTCTTGCGGTTCACTGGTCATATTTTACATGGAAAACTCAAACAAAGTCACAGCACAAGGCCGCTAATGTAAATACACATCTAAATCATCTATCACACATTAACCAAACACCGCTGCTGGCTCTGGAGGGCGTGTAACTGCAGATCACCAGATCCTGATGTGAGATTTATGAGAAAACCTTTCTTCTCTTCATATCCAGGAAAAAGCAGAAATACCTTTCAAATAAACATTAGCAGGAAAGTCTTGTTCAGTCTTAACAGCTGTAAAACTCTGCAGCATCCCCATGTCTGTATCCTGTATATCTATAGTGAGGGAAAACATTCTTTGATCCCCTGCTGATTTTGTACTTTTGTCCACTGACAAAGAAATGATCAGTCTATAATTGTAATGGCAGGTTTATTTTAACAGTTAAAGACAGAATAACAACTGCCATTGGGGGGAATTCTTCCCCATCGTTGGTGGTATTGAGAGGAATTGTGCCCCATCGTTGGTGGTATTGAGAGGAATTGTGCCCCATCGTTGGTGGTATTGAGAGGAATTGTGCCCCATCGTTGGTGGTAGTGAGAGGAATTGTGCCCCATCGTTGGTGGTATTGAGAGGAATTGTGCCCCATCGTTGGTGGTATTGAGAGGAATTGTGCCCCATCGTTGGTGGTATTTTGCGGACGGTGGTCGACGCATTCTTGGAAGCATTGAACTTAGTTTTTTCATCACGTCGTGTTCTACGTCACCGTGTTCTGGTCTGATCGGATTTTGGTCCGATGGTGTGTACGCACATCAGACCATCAGACAAGTTCAGAGTTGTCTGATAAAAACGGTCCGTCGGACAAGTTTCATCAGATCGGTCTGATCGTTTGTACAGGGCCTTAGGTAGAACCAGCATGTTAGATTTTTCATGTGATTATTGCATCAACTGGCTATAGCCTCTAGCAATCATCACTGTGTTCTCCGGGCAGGGACGGCTCCCCAGCCCCTCCCGATAGGAGAACACAATGGCTCCACGGGAGGGATGGGGGAATCTAGAGATTTGCTTTCCTGCAACCCAAGGCACTAAATAGAAACTAAAATCATATATAAAACACCTGTGTGCAATGTCTTCCCTTTGCCAATATTACTCCCAGCTGCTACAAAAAATGAGTTAAGCCCAAAACACATTTAGAAGGTAAATAAATGAATAACGTTGTCAGCGTTCTAAAATGAATGCATGTGACCTTAAGTAAATGAGAGCCTCTGGGGTAAGATATATTGGAATTAAGTAAGGTAAGCTGTACCATCATCCTTGCACTAGAGATATAGTACTTGGGTCTGAGGTCCCCGGACCAAAGAGCCAAGAAAAGGGGGGTTGTTTGGGCCAATTAGGACTATTTCGGTACTTGTATCCAGATAAACAATAGAGAAGGAAAATGAAAAGTGTTGAAAATTGTATTACAAAGTACAAACAAAACACATTAACATATTAAAATTATGACAATCGTCCAGTAACATCAAGACAAGGTCCCCAGTAGGGGAAAAAGGCACGATGGGTTGAAGACTATCACAATTTCTCAACTAGTTTCGCGGTTAGGACCGCTTCATCAGGAGGCGATCTGGACAATCCCGCAACAAGGTAGCAGCGGGCGTGGCCAGACAGGGTCCCAAAAAGGTGGCCACAATGGACACAAATGAGAAGGGACCTACTTGTCTTGGTGACAAGGGGGTTAAAATAAGGTAAGGGGATCCCAGGATCAGGAGCCCGAACAATGTCAACATATTGGGGTGCATGTGTGCATATAGTGATACTTATATTCCTGAGGGGGACTTGTACCAAGGGATCCCAGGACTGCTGTGGCTCTACCCAGCCCAAAGCACCTTTGGTCAGCATCATTACCCTGATGCTTTCCCGGGACCAGGACAAGTCCCCCTCAGGAATATAAGTATCACTATATGCACACATGCACACATGCACCCCAATATGTTGACACTGTTCGGGCTCCTGTTCCTGGGATCCCCTTACCTTATTTTAACCCCCTTGTCACCAAGACAAGTAGGTCCCTTCTCATTTGTGTCCATTGTGGCCACCCTTTTGGGACCCTGTCTGGCCACGCCCGCTGCCACCTTGTTGCGGGATTGTCCAGATCTTTTCCTGATGAAGCGGTCCTAACCGCGAAACTAGTTGAGAACTTGTGACAGTCCCCTTTTTCCCCTTGTCTTGATGTTACTGGACGATTGTCATAATTTTAATATGTTAATGTGTTTTGCTTGTACTTTGTATTACAATTTTGAACACTTTTAATTTTCCTTCTCTATTGTTTATCTGTATACAAGTACCGAAATAGTCCTAATTGGCCCAAACAACCCACCTTTTCTTGGCTCTTTGGTCCGGGACCTCAGACCCAAGTACCCTATTTCGCATGTGACCTTAAGCCTGGGTTCACATTGAAGGCGGGTTTGAAATGGTAGGAATTCAGCGGAACTCGCACCATTTCAAACCAACATTTTAGTCCGACTTCGGGAGAAAATTCAGAGACATCTCTGCGGATCCCTGCACAGATGTCTGTTGAAATCGCCCCCGAACTTGCCAAAAGTAGGGTTTCTTTTGAGAATCATTGCGGGGCCGCAAAGTGGGCCTCGCACTGATCTTGACGGTGCAGTTGCCGGCAATAGGCGGCGATTTGACAAGTAAATTTGGCCTGATGTGAACGGGGGGCTAAAACACATTGAAATTTATATACAATAATTCAACAATTAAAAAATTCATGCACAAAAATCATACATTTAAATTCATAGTACTGTGTCCATAAAAGAGTCCAGGCAGTGTGAGCACATCATCCGGCGTGTCTTCTGTGTCCCACGGCAGTGGTTCTTCCCCTGTTTATAGCGCCTGGCTGCAGCGGCTCTGGTATAGCAACCATGGAGGGAGCTGGGCTCTGGTCTGCCATCATCGACTGCACACGGATTTAAGAGACACCCTTTTATCTACTTTTATTTTTGAGTACAACTTTGTCCTTTTTTTTATCTTAACAGTTAACGTGTTCACTACACTATGGTGACGCCCCTCTCTCTTCTCTTTTCCGTCCATAAAATGCTTTCTTTTAGACGCCTTTTACACTGAAGGAGCTTTTCAGGTGTTTTAACGCTAACAAGAGTGCCAGTTAAGCGCCTGAATAGCGCCTCTGAAGCCTCCTCAGTGTTAAAGCTCGAGTGCTTTCACATTGGAATGGTGCTTTCACATTGGGGCGGTGCACTTGCAGGACCAAAAAAAAAAAAAAAACTTTCGGGTGGTGCAGGAGCAGTGTATGCACCGCTTCTGCACCGCCCGCGGTTTTAACCCTTTCCTCGGACGCTAGCAGGGTTGAAAGCGCATCCATTAGCAGACAAAAAGCACCACTATAACAACGGTAAAGTCCCGCGGCCACGCTAGCAGTGTGAAAGGGCTCTTAATTGTGGAAATATCGCAAATAAAGTGCACAAATGAAGATTAAGGTACTTTCAAATCTCTGTAAATCTTCATTCTTCTTTTATAGATATAGTATTATGAATTAAAATTTATAATTTTTTGCATGAATTTTCTAAAATATTGTATGGAAATTTCAATGTGTTTTAAGGTCACATACATTAACTTTAGAGCAGTGCCAATTTTATTAATTTATTTACTAAATAGAAAGTGACATTTCACATATATTACAAACATTAAGCTTTTATTTGTGACGTTTTTGCAAATGCTGAGGCATTTTTTTTATTTTATTTTTATAAATAGACTCCAAAGAGTACAATACAGGTATACATGGTAACAATCTGTAATGGGGTAATGTGTATATACAGTGGGGAAAATAATTGATTGACCCCCCGCAGATTTTGTAGGTTTGCCCACTTACAAAGAAATGAAGGGTCTATCATTTTTATCATAGGTGTATTTTTAATCATAGAGACAGAATATCAACCAAAAATCCAGAAAAATATGATACAAATGCTATGAATTAAGTTTAAGTTGCAACTGCAAGTACAGTAATTGATCCCCAAGCAAAACATGATTTAGTAGTTGGTGGAGAAATCCTTGTTGGCAAGCACAGAGGTAAGACGTTTCTTGTAGTTGGTGACCAGGTTTGCACACATCCCGGGAAGGATTTTGGTCCACTCTACTTTACAGATCTTCTCTAACTCCTTAAGGTTTCTTGGATGTCGCTTGGCAACTCAAAGTTTCAGCTCCCTCCATAAATATTCTATAGGATTAAGGTCTGGAGACTGTCTAGGCCACTGGTGGTATGTTTTGTGTCATTGTCATGCTGAAAGACCCATCTATGACCCATCTTCAGTGTTCTGGCTCAGGAAAGAAGGTTCTGATCCAAGATTTTACAATATAGGGCTCTGTCCATTGGCCCCACAATGCAGCAAATTCAGTCTGTACCTTTTAGCAGAGAAACAGCCCCAAAGCATAATGTTTCCACCTCCGTGCTTGACTGTAGGGATGGTATTATTGGGGTCATAGGCAGCATTTATCTTCCTACAAATTACTAAGTCATATTTTGCTTGGGGATCAAATACTTATTTTACTCACTGAACTGCAACTTAATTTATAGCATTTGTTTTGTGTTTTTTTCTGGCTTTTTGGTTGATATTTTAAATACACCTATGATAAAAATAATAGACCCTTAATTTCTTTGTAATTGGGCTAGCTTACAAAATCTTCATGGGATTGATTAATTAATTATTTTCCCCACTGTACACTTAAACAGACCACTAATGCTGTACATACACACTGCAATGTTCACCCAACTTTACCCTACTTTCAGTTAGAATTATTCTTGTGCTGGTGGCATCCGTCTGACATCAGTTTGGGATGCTTCTTTGATCATTCAGAATTAATTGACAGGTGCATTACATCAGCAGTTGACCTTCTTTTGATCTGCATTTGACCTGTTACAAGGAGGTTTCTGGTAGAAATGTATGGAGCTCCCTTGAAGGGAACAAAAGCTGTCCACACATACTCTGAAGCCTTGTACACACGTCCGGTTTTCCCAACGGGAAAACTACGAGGAGAGCTTTTGGCCAGGAATCCCGGCCGTGTGTATGCTCCTCGCAGCTTTTCCGATGGGAAAACTGCCCAAAAACCGTCGGACAAAAAAAGAGAGCCAGCTCTCTTTTTTCCCGCTGGGAACACCGGAAGACTTTTGCCCGGTGGTTTTTAGCAGTTTTCCTGCGATCGCATGTTTCCTGTTGGGAAAACCTCTTGTGTGTAGGGGGAAAGATTGACTGAGCAGATTCTCAGCTTTCCCCTGGCGATTTCCGACGTTAAAAGCCCACATGTGTACAGGACAGCCCACGCTAACCCACATGTGTACGGGGCATTAGGCCTAGTTTACCTTTGTGTTTGGTGGGCAGTAGAACCAGACAGTTGAACTGGGTTTTTTCCACACCCCAACTAAAAAAATACTGGATTCTATTTCCTGAAAGCAGCATTCCTGTGGGAATCTCCAGCGTATCTCTCTCCTGCAGCTGGAGCACACGGATCAGCATCAGCACAGCATGCAGCAACCACATTGGCTATTTGAATGAAGTGGAAGATCAAGGATAGTGCAAAGTCTTCATCTAAAACAACTGACATCAGTAGCCACTGTTGGAGGACAGTTAAAAATTGGAATCCACTTGTGAGAGAGTGATACTTTTGGAAACAAATACAGGAACGTCTCATCTTTGAAGTCTCCGAGAGATATAAGGTGCTGAAAGTAAGCAAAGCCTGCCAAGTACTAAAATGTTTACTTTGGGCAGAGATGGCTGTAGGAATGAATAGAGAATTCATTTACAGTATCAAGTCTGATGGCTTACCTGACAAAGCATGCAGGTGAGTGCAGGAGACATATCCCACAATTCTTTGGTCCTGAGGAGTGGTCCCCACCTGCACCTACAAAATTAGACACACAACCATTTACACATTTTATATTGCAGATAAATCAGTTTTCATTTCTTAATGTAGATCTAAACCCTAAATGGGTGACCTTTATTTTGCTAAAGAACTGTGCATAAACAATTGCTATTTTCTTTATAAATTCTGTTTTTACAAAGTTTTCATGATTTTTTAATGCTGATCTCTTCCAGCCACTTCCAGTCTACATGCACATTATTGCACTGGATAGGGTACCTGATAGGGACAGTGGTGGATCATGTCTGCACAATGTGTGTTGGCAAGACCACGTGTAGTCCCCAAAGGCATATGTGTGAAAAGGTAACAATGCAAGGCCTCGGTTGGGAGGCAGTTGTCCCCATATACCAGTAATTGCCTGCACAAGGACCCTTATGGTAGGATCACTGGGTATTATTTTATTGAAAGCTGCAGATTAAAAAAATACCTTTTAAATTGCATTAACATGTTACAGCTCATATTGGATATTAGCGACTAAGTTTAGATCTACTTTAAGCATTTATTAGCATTTATGTTAACTGTTTAAACAATCTGTGTGATATTGGTGTGCAGTTTGAAACCAATGAAATGTCCCACAAGGTTTGTAGGTGTACTTCACTCAGTTAAATATCTCTTTGGCTCCAAACCCACTGCACTCCACAACTGAGAAAGGGCAAGTAAAGTGCATAATACAGAGTATTCTGCACAATAAAGGATCTCTATGCCTTAACAATACAATTATTTTAAAAAATCATAAGGGCCATTACAGATTATGTTAACAAAAATTTGATTATAAGGGTATAACAATTCTTTATTGTTCAGAATACTCAGTAGCATGCATTTTGCTTGCTTTTTCTTGGCTGTTCAGATCGCTCTAAAGCAGTGGTCTCCAAACTGTGGCCTGGGGGCTGGAAGCGGCCATTTGCTTGTCTTTATCTGGCCCTTGGTGCACTATTGCTCCAACAAATATGAGGGCAATGATGGGGCACCATTCCTCCCCATTTACACCATCAATGGGGCTCTATTCCTCCAACTGACAACAATGTTGATGCACCATTCCTCCCATTGACACTATCGATGAGGAAATATTTCTACAACTTACACAAGTGATGGGGCACTATTCCTCCCTCTAAAATCAGTGATGGGGCACAATTTACTGACACTGACCCCTGAGATGTTTATACTCCCACTGGCCACATACTGGCCACCTACAACCTGAAGAGCAATAAACTGACCCTTTGTTTAGAAAGTTTGGAGACCCGTGCTCTAAAGAACCCAATTGATCTACATACTATACAATCAGCAATATCCAACGTCACTCAGTCAACCTCAGTCCTGTTATTGCCAACAGTTTAGATCGATTTAAAGGGGTTGTAAAGGTTTGTCTTTTATTTTTCAAATTGGTTCCTTTAAGCTTGTGCATTGTTGGTTCACTTACCTTTTCCTTCGATTTCCCTTCTAAATGTTTTTTTTCTTTGTTTGAATTTCTCACTTCCTGTTTCTCCTCAGTAAGCTTTCCACCATCATCCGAGCGGTGAAAAGTCATTTAGAACAGCTTTCTGAGGAGGAACAGGAAGTGAGAAATCCAGACAAAGAAAACAAAGAAAAAAAGCTTAAAGTAACCTATTTAGAAAATAAAAAACTAACTTTTACAACCCCTTTAAAGACATCCCTGGTAAAGATCATTTGGGATGCCATTGGCGTATTTAGAAACCATTGTTAGCATTCTAAGTAAACAGTGATTGACGTGGTCCTTAGTGATAGCAACCAACGACATAGTTGGTAAAAATACATTACCTGCATCTACAAAACATTGATCTTAAACATTGTTTATTATAAGTATTTTCTACTGGTATTTTGAAAGCTTAAAACATATACATAGACCAGGTCCTAGAGTTCAGGAGACAATAGTAGGTGATAACATTTTAAATTGTAGCTCCTACTAGAGAGAGAACATTAGAGTTATTGGATGATCAAATGGGGACACTCTGTGCTACTAGTAGGTGGTTATCCCAGAAAACATCTAAAAAAAACAATTATAGCCACAACTGCCATGAAAATTGTCCAGGATGCTAAGAAAAACCCACAAAAAAATTCAGGTAAAATACAGGACTCTCTGAAAACATGTGGTGTGGTTTCAAGATGCACAATAAGAAGGCACTTGAAGAAAGATGATCTGCATGGTCGAGTCACCAGAAGAAAGCCATTACTAAGTAAATGCCACAACGTATCCTACTTACAATACTCCAAACAGCACAGAGACAAGCCTCAACCTTCTGGCACAAAGTCATTTAGAGTGATGAGACCAAAATTGAGCTTTTTGGCCACAACCATAAACACTACGTCTGAAGATCACAAGATCCTCCTGGCTAGGCTACAGGACGAGTTCTATATCACAGGCATACCGCTTACTTGGATACGCAATTTCCTGACAGGTAGAACATTCCAAGTAATATTGGGCCCATTTAGGTCAGCGAGGGTGCCCCTTCTTTGCGGGGTCCCTCAGGGCTCGGCAATTTCGCCGTGGCTGTTTAATTGCTATGTGAGGCCTGTGGTAGATATCATCTCTTCATGGGGGTTGGCCACGCAGGTATATGCTGATGACATACAAATTGTGGCCAGTGATGCTCTCAACCCCACAGCAGCCCACCTTCTTTCCTGCTGCCTCTCATCTATCCAGATATGGATGAAGGACAATCGTTTGGCCCTGAACGTATCCAAAACTGAGGTACTTCTTACAGGTCCAACACAAAGCTTAAACCTGCTTGCAGAGTGGCCCGTATCAATGGGCCCGTGCCCCACTCCATCTAGCCAAGTGAGAAACCTGGGCGTCATATTCGACAATAGACTTTCATGGATTCCACAGGTGAGGAATTGCACCAAGAATGCCCTTTACTATCTTTGGATGCTACGACGGGTAAAACATCTGCTCTCCCAAACACATAGAAATACTCTGGTACAGGCCTTAGTTATCTCACGCCTTGACTTTTGCAATGTGGTATACCTGGGACTCCCTATTAAATGGCTCTCCAAGCTGCAGCTGGTGCAGAACCAGGCAGCTAGGTTGATTACGGGGACCTCAAGATGGGACCATATATCACCCGTTCTCAGACTACTTCATTGGCTCCCATGCGCAAGGAGGATCGAATTCAAGGCTTTGTGTGTCATGTTCAGGGCCTTTAAACAACATGGCCCATTGTTCATTAACAACTTGGCCATACAATACCATCCCCCCAGGGCACTGAGATCGGGCGATCAGGACTTTGCTGCCGTCCCTCCAGTAAGGTTGATTTCTTTCGGTGGCCGATCCTTTAGAGCCAGAGCCGCTTCGCTTTGGAACCTTCTCCCGTTGCCTTTGAGGAAGTCTACTGTTCTTATTACCTTCAGAAAGGCTCTGAAAACTTTTCTCTTTGAGACAAGTTGATTATACCACGCCTAATTAAACCGACCTGGCACCTCCTCCCTTTGTCCTATGTCCCCCTCACCCCAAACTCCCTTGCTACTGTGTTTTTATTGTTGATATTTGACATGTTTTTTTTTTTATTATTTTTTTTTTTTATGTACACAAGCTATCAGTTCGCCTGTGAAGTCTTTTTTCTTTGTTTTCTTGGATTGCTTTTTGGTCCAGAATAGACCGGCGGACCTCCTTCCAGCGCTTAGACACACCCTTCTGGGTGTATGTGGCGCTGTATAGAAATATTAAAAATCAATCAATCAATCAAGAGGAGTCAACAAGGCCTATAATGAAAGGTATAAAGGTGGATCGCTGATGTTTAGGGGATATGTGAGCTTCAAAGGCACAAGAAATTTGGTCAAAATTGTCGGCAAGATGAATGCAGTATGTTATCAAAAAATTCTGGAGGAACATTTGCATTCATCGGCCAGGAAGCTGCGCATGGGACGTACTTGGACATTCCAACATGACAATGATCCAAAACACAAGGCCAATTGACCTGTCATTGGCTACAGCAGAATAAAGTGAAGGTTCTGGAGTGGCCATCTCAGTCTCCTGACCTCCGTATCATTGAGCCACTCTGGGGAGATCTCAAACATGCAGTTCATGCAAGACAGCCCAATAATTTACAGGAACTGGAGGCTTTGTGCCAAGTGGAATGGGCAGCTTTACCATCTAAGATAAAGAGCCTCATCCACAAATACCACAAAAGACTTCAAGCTGTTAAATGTGGGCAATACACAGTATTAAGGACTGGGATATGCAAACTTTTGATTAGAGTAATTTGGGTAATTTCTGTTGCCATTATGATTTAAAAAGAGTAAACACAGTTGATTGATAATAAATGGCTTCAGCCCAACACTAACCATGAGTGTAAGATTTTTTTGTGTTATCATTCATATTCTCTGAAAAATGGCCAAGAAAATTATAAATTCTGTCAGGGTATGTAAACTTACGTATGTAAACTGCAGGACCACAACATCACTTCCGGTTTACTTGGCTGCCAATGCCGCCGATTTAAAAAAAAATACAGTATTCAGTTTTGCAGATTTTGACGATCTGAATACTTTTAAAACAGTTGTAAAGAAAACATTTTTTTTGCTGAAATGACTGTTTACAGGGTATAGAGACATAATAGTTAACTGATTCCTTTTAAAAACGATTAAAAATAGATAAATATCAATCATATATTGTACCTGTAGTTTCTAGTTTCGTTTTTGCATCTAGTTTTGTTTTTGCATGTTATTTCCTGCCTCTCTGCTATACAGAGCATACAGAGCCATAGAACAGTGATGGTTTGGAAAACGAAACTGGAAACTAGACACACAGTAATCACACCTCCTTGAAGTTAGTGACCACAGAGAGAAAATTCCCAGTACTGTGGTCATCAGGAAGCAGACAACCAGGAAGTGTGGAGATCAGAGAAGAATTACAGCAACTTGAGAGGAAAAACAATGAGGACATGAAAACAGCACTGCATTAAGGTAAGGGAAGCTATTAAGATAAAAAAAAAATCCTTTACAAACCTTTAAGTGCAAAAGGGGGGATTTGGGGTCTTTTAGACTCCCGATTCCTCCATAAAGAGTACCTGTCACCACCTATTACTGTCACAAGGGATGTTTACATCCCTTGTGACAGCAATAAAAGTTATGAGGATTTTTTTTTTTTTAAAAGGGACAATGTGAAAAATAATAATAAAAAAAGTGTTCAAATTACACATCTGAGGTATCACCGCCATTGTCAATCGAGAGCAATAATTCTAGCAAAACCTTCTCTCTAACTCCAACCTGGGGTAACTGTTAAATTTTTTAAAGCTTTGCCTATGGAGATTTTTAGGTACAGTAGTTTGTCGCCATTTCACGAGTGAGACTAACTTTAATTTTTCATTTTTCTTTATTATTTTTTTCCCTAAAATATTGAAAGATTGCTGCGCCAATACTGTGCGACATAAAATATTGCAATGATTGCAATTTTATTCTCTAGGATTTTTGCTAAACAAATATATTTAATGTTTGGGGGTTCTAAGTAATTTTCTAGCAAAATATATGGATTTTAAATCGTAAACAACAAATATCAGAAATAAGCTTAGGCATGAAAGGAGAAGGATTTCAGGTATGAATACACAGCTTGGACAATTTTGGGCCATACAAAGGTTGTATTTCGAAAGAATCTTCTTTCGAAAATCAGTAATTTTGTGCGTTTTGTGATCTGAAGGTGCCACCATTGATTTCGAAATTCGATCAAGTAAGCCTTAAAGGATCACTAAAAGAAAACATTTTTTTTGCTGAAATGACTGTTTACAGGGTATAGAGACATAAAAGTTAACTGATGCCTTTTAAAAATGATTAAAAATAGATAAAAATCAATCATATAATATGCCTCTAGTTTCACTTTCATTTTTAAATTGGTTTTGTGTTTATGTGAAGTAGAGAGAGAGAGACAGAACAAAAACAAACAAATCCAGGGCAGTGTTTTGTTTTTAAATTGAATCCCAGGGCAGTGTTTTGTTTTTAATCTGATTGGTTCTGAGGAGTTTTAGACACACAGCTTGGACCACAGTGAAAAGCTGCCATGAGATTTTTCATAAGGAGCCAGACAAGCAGGAAGTGTGGAGATCAGAGCAGAATTACGGTAACTTCAAAGCAAAAACTAACATTGAGAACATAAAAACAGCACTGCATTAGCGTAAAGGAAGCTATTTAGCTTAAAAAAATTCCTTTAGTGATCCTTTCAATTTCACCTCATGTTGCTACAGAAAATAGTTTTCTTGGCTGGGAATCTTCCTTTCTTTCCGGGAATTTTCTTTCCTTTAATGAATTTTCTTTTCTTGCACGCATTTCTTTTTCGATTACATTTCCCGGACGATTCTCCCATGATTATTTATATAATTTGTTTTTCTAAAATTTCCAACATGCCCGATTACTCAAATTCAATGGCCGCTTGAAAATTGGCTGCCACTAATGGTGCGAAATTCGAACGAAAATTCTTAGATACAATTTTTGAAAGACAATTCTTAAAAAATTTGACCCATGTATGAATTCCAGAAATCACTGTAGTAGACACTGGTGATCTGCACTAGCATCCGGGTGCCATGCCAACACAGGAAGATGCCCATTCAGCACGGAGCCATTCAGGGAAAACTTTGCATTTTCTCAATGAATCACTCAAGTTTGGTATGTCCAGGCTGGACCAATGTACCTGTGTAAAAATATCCATACCTGGTAAGTAAAAAAATATATTACACTACTGTCAGGGGTGGACTGACAACTCATGGGGCCCCCGGGCAATAGAAGATTATGGGGCCCCCTGGGCTTACAGATGGCCACCACGCCTGGAGGCAGTGCAGAGGCAGGGCAGCTAAAATCTCAGGATTTTCACATAAAAAACATGTCAGTTTTGGACATATCAGGGACAGATGTAAAAAAAAACACAGATTTTTACATACTGTCCCTAGTTTTACTGAGCCTGGCAACCCCTAGTGGCATGGGGCCCTCGGGCAGTGCCTGAGTGACTCAATGGTCAGTCCGCCCCTGACTACTGTACATTAAAAATCCAAATGATTGCATTTGCTATTTTGAAGAACCAGTGACCAATTATGTTCATGATTCAGGTAACTTGGGGGGGTGGCAGGGATGTGTCATTTGCTCACCTACATTGTTCTAAAAGGTGTCCCTCTTTCTCATCTCAGTTGGGTTGGAACATATGCATTCTATTTAAAATACTAATATCCATCATTAATGCATCTCTTAAAATTAAATACATTTTTTAACAAATAAGCTATTAGATCTGAGAGCAGGGTATTGTTATTTAAAGCATTGTACGATGCAAAATATCATCAATCTCGCAGTGCAGGTCATCCTGATGTTTATGACAATATCTCAAGGCAATAAATTATGATGGCCCTCTGCAGGGACTGAGTTATGAACAAAGACATTGATTAAATATTGGTCTTTTCTGTCTAGACTGTGAGTGCTCATACGTGTCTAAAAAATACGAGCAATTATAAAAAAAAGTCCACCCAAAACTGATTTTATTTGTTATTGGTCGCTAAACAAATCAAATCCCTTACTGGCCTATTACTGTATTTCTTGAAGGAGATTCATTTCAGAGATCTCCAATCAAAAATATACTGGATGCTTTACAATGTAGAATAAATTAATAAAGGCTTTTTTTTAAGACTGTGAAGATATGAATCACTGTGGGAAGGTCTTGAAGTCCCCAGGAGAAAGAACATGCTAGTAGATCATTAAACTCCTTCCACCCGAAGCTGAAACACATTTGGGGAGGATGGTCTTTAAAGGGGTTGTAAAGGTTTGTTTTTTATTTTCTAAATAGGTTCATTAAACCACTTAAGGCCCGGACCGTTATGTAGGTAAAGGACCTGGGCAGTTTTGCGATTCGGCACTGCGTCGCTTTAACTGACAATTGCGCGGTCGTGTGATGTGGCTCCCAAACAAAATTTGCGTAGTTTTCCCACAAATAGAGCTTTCTTTTGGTGGTATTTGATCACCTCTGCGCTTTTTTTATTTTTTGCGCTATAAACAAAAATAAAGCGACATATTTGAAAAGAAATCTATATTTTTTACTTTTTGCTATAAAAAATACCCCAAAAAAAGATATAATTTTTTTTTCTCAGTTTATTCTTCTACCTATTTTTGGTAAACAAAATCGCAATAAGCGTTTAACGATTGGTTTGCGCAAAATTTATAGCGTTTACAAAATGAGGGGTAGTTTTATGGCATTTTTATTAATATTTTTTTTTTACTACTAATGGCGGCGATCAGCGATTTTTTTTCGTGACTGCAGTATTATGGCGGACACATCGGACAATTTTGACAAATTTTTGGGACCATTGTCATTTTCACAGCAAAAAGTGCTTTAAAAATGCACTGTTTACTGTGAAAATTACAATTGCAGTTTAGATGTTAACCACTAGGGGGCGCTGTAGGGGTTATGTGTGACCTTATATGTGTTTCTAACTGAAGGGGTGCTGGGCTGGACCTGTGACGTCACTGATCGCCTCTCCCTATATCAGGGAACAGACGATCAGTGACATTGCCACTGTGAAGAACGGGGAAGGTGTGTTTACACACACAATATAAAAGGAAATATTGCGAATACCATGTGAAAGAAAAAAACGAAAGCTGCGTCTCAAAGGTGTTATACAACACTATACATATATACGTTTCGTCTCTATGGGACTTAATCACGGATGATCAAGTCCCATAGAGACGAAATGTCGGGAGGCGGCGTTCTGATGTCACTGCATCACATGTGTGGACCCCGAAGAGACGGGTACATGCTTCTACAAGCCGGCCGGCTGATCCCCTTTTTTTATGCTGTTTTATATCGTGATTGCTGTAAGGCCGCGTACACACGACCAGACCGTCCCAGCAGACAGATTCGATCGTGTCTATGGACGAGCAGACGGCATTGGGCCAGCCGACAGATTTTAAAGCATGCAGCCGTCAGATTTTAAAGCATGCTTTAAAATCTGTCGGCTGGGAATCCGTCCGCCCGACATGTCTGCTGGTTAGTACGCTAACCAGCAGATATATATTCTCGCACATGCGTCGAATGGATTCGACGCATGCGCGGAAGTGTTTCAACGTCACCGCCACGTCACCGCGCTGTCTGCTGGCGGGGATTTTGGTTTGATCGTGTGTACACGATCAAACCAAAACGGCCAGCAGACAGATCTGTTCAAATCGGTCTGTCCGACTGATTTGAACAGATATATTTGCTGGTGTGTACACGGCCTAAGTGTGCACAATCTTTTTACCTATTAAATTTCATACGGTTTTACACTATGTGAGTTTCCCTGATTGTTTTTCATACCCTGGATCGATATGTATTCGAGAATTTAACACACTGAATTACTGCTCTGAACGGATGGTACTACTTATTTCCCATTGCGGATGGTGGATGTCTCCTGTTACATGCTGTGTTTGATCTCTGTGAGATCTTTGGCTCGGGTAAGGGTCAGTGTTTCTTGTTGGTGGAGGTTCTTGTCTGTCACCAGTCACACTGTGTATGGATTCGCTTCACAACTGGACTTTCCTTTTTGATCCATATTCACTATTGGGACTCTGTTCATTCATATATTATATTTCATTAATTCTATTTATAGTTACTTTGCACAATTGCCATTTATTACTTTGTGTATTATAGCGCGACTCCTTTTTTCTAGTGTTTACACACACCTCTCGACCGATCGCGGGACACCGGCAGCGATCGGGTCCGCGGGTCCCGCAGGTGTGGTCACGGAGCTTCAGGCCCACGGCTGGGCACTTAAAGGGTACATGCCTGTTCCCAGCCATACCATTCTGCTGATGTAAATGTGCAGGAGGCGGTCCTTAAGTGGTTAATAACATGCTGCATTGAGAAATGCTTGTATACTGCATACCTCCTAACCTTTTGAGATGGGAATGAGGGACACCTAATAGCAGAAGTATGTAGGCATAGGACACACCCCCTGCCATGCCCCCTTTAAGGAGAATTATATTAATAAAAAAGTTAGTTAAACCTACAAGTATTATTTTACAACTATTATTCCTTCATATTGGCTTCTGAAATTTACAAATGCTGCAATTTAGAAATTGGATGAAAGGTTTACCACTGGGAAACACTTTTTGAAAGATAGTGCATTTTATATACAAATATATAGTCCAGATTGGTGGTGTGGGCAATGGGAAAGGTGAGTATTGACTATCCTTTTCAGAGGAATTTTTTGTGTTGAACTTTTACTTTTGCAACAGGTGGGTAGGCTCAATATTCAAACATATCCCTAATTTACTGTCCAAAAACAAACATGTCTAGACACTCAGATAGGAACACTCTTGCTCTAGGTCATTAAAGCCTAATTACACTTTTGTTGAGAAAAAAAACATTCCCCTCTGGGTGATCTATGTACATTGCAAGGATTATAACAACCTTTGTTGCAGATTCCTACCTTTTGTTATTATGAAGAAATCTGTGCGTGATTGTCTGTGCCTCTGGGTTGAGTGGGACTTAAGCCCTGTACACACGATCGGTCCATCTGATGAGAACGGCCCGACGGATCATTTTCATCGGTTCACAGATGAAGCTGACTGATGGACTGATGTGCCTACACACCATCGGTTCATGAACCGATCGTGTCAGAATGCGGTGACGTAAAACGTTATGAAAAAAAACGAAGTTGAATGCTTCCAAGCATGCGTCAACTTGATTCTGAGCATGCGTGGATTTTTAACCGATGCTCGTGCGTACTAACGATCGGTTTTGACCTATCGGTTAGCCGTCCATCGGTTCAATTTTAAACCAAGCCATCTGTTTTTGGACCGAAGGATAACGGACCGATGGGGCCTACACACGATTGGTTTGGACCGATGAAAACAAACTTCAGTCCGTTTTCATCGGTTTAAACCGATCGTGTGTACGCGGCTTAATAGGAGTGGTTTCATAATTATCAGTCAGCTGTGGCAGCTGCAGGGCACTAATCAGGAAAGCTGCAGGGCCTGCTTCCCTTTAGATGTGTTCCTATTGGGAGTATCTCACCAAAAATAAAAATTTTGTTGCAGGGGATATCTGAAATCTAACTTGTATCTTAGGCAGACTTTGGGGACAATTGGTGAGCCAATCCAACAAACGGGAAATTATGTTTTTGGGGAGTGGTCGGTACATATTCAGTGTACAGAACACCTCCGTGTAACCATATTGCATTTACAGAAATTTACAGCGACTGCAGATTTAAAGGGAATGATAATAACATTCAATTACAATATGACTTGTATCGCAATTGTACACGCTATATTATTTTTTCTTTTTTTGCTATTTTTTTCCCCTCGAATGACGAGTTACCCTTTAAAAGCTCAGTATACACTAGTAAAATTTGGTTCAGCAGTTACATTGTATGAGCATTGCAAGAACATTGGCTTGTTTTTCTAATTATTAGTGGGGTCAAATTAACATTCATTTTTGACCCGCAGTGATGAGAAAATTTGAAGAAGCAGGATGGAAAATTTCTCTTGAATGTACTAATTTCTAATAGTGCAGCATTTGGGGTTTTCATTTAATTTAATTTGATTTCCAATTGATTAACCGACACTGCAATGTTCTGAGAATTTTCCTAAGAATTTTTGTACAAATTTAACTAATGTATACCCAGCTTAACCCACCAGTTAGTGAAGGATGCATAAGAATGACAACCTCAGAGCAATGGCAGCTTCCATGTACTTATTCTGATGGACCTCAAAGCGGAGGTCCACCCGTTTTTTTTTTTTTAAAAGCCAGCAGCTACAAATACTGCAGCGTGCCCGCGATGTCAGCAGACGAGGCTGAGAAATCGCTCGGCCCAGCGCCATCCTCGGTGAGGGAATCAGGAAGTCACTGCCCGATTCCCTACTGCGCATGTGCGAGGATCGTGGCACGCCGTCACTGGTCCCCGCTCTCCCCTGGGAACAGTGTTTCCCAGAAGACAGCGCGGGGGGGGGGTTGACGTGGGCTGGACTCCCACTGAAGTCAGAACCCGGACTTGGTGCAAACACCTCCCCCCTTAAAGGTGGCAAATGTGACACCAGAGGGGGGAGGGATTCAAATAGCAGGGGCAACCCGACTTACAGCGCGACTTTGCAAGGCAAATTCAGCGAGACCTCAGTGCGACTTGGAGCAACTTACAACGCGACTTAAAGTTGCCTCCAGGACAGGTGACTTTGGTTGTGGCCAATCACAGAATAATCAGCTCTTTGGGAGGGAGGGGTTTGATTGAGTAAACAATTTTTTCTTCCTGTAAAGTTGCTTCAGTTAAGACAGTGGTCCGACTTTGGAGGTAACTTCCATTGAAATCTATGGGTACAAGTTGCCTACAAGTTGCCTAGAAGTCGCCTTGAAGTAGTACAGAAACCTTTTCTGAAGTCGGAGCGACTTCAGTAAGGTACATACAGACGGGTCTCATTCACTTCAATGGAATTTCTCATGTCATGCGACTTGGAGTGACTTTTGGCGACACAAGTCGGATCCCAAGTCGCGGTAGTATGAACCGGCACTAAGGAGAAAAGCCCTTTGATATTCAAGAAACAAATTGAATAAGTGTGCTGTAATCCTATGAGGCATTTCCTTTAATGATCTATAATTCGCTCCAGATGGATCAAAGCATATATTTGGTTGGTTGTGATGAAATTATCTGTTTTGTATAAGAACTAGCCTGCTCTGTTTCTGTTTTTTTCCTAAAGCACTGACAATCACAAAAATAACGGAAATACTTTAAAATAGCTGACTATTCACACTCCCACGTCACCTCGATGCTATATGCCACACATTAAACTCCTAGGGCTTGAACTTCCTTTCAGGCACGTCTCTTCCCTTTTTAGAGAGGCAAATCAATCAATGAGCAGGTGGGCTTCACACAACAGTCACCATGGGATATCTGTCTGAAGAATTAAGGGACCTTAACATGACGCACATCTGAGACTCCCTCCAGAGTCTCTCAGGATATATTTACAAAGATGGGCTTGAGGATTCTGGCTTGAAGTTAGGACTGGAACTCAACTCACACTAAATGTTAGATTAGGAATTTCATTGTAATTCATAGTCTATAGTGGTCAATTTACTGGTAAAGCCTAGAAAAATATTTTTATCAGCCTTCCATTTCAACTTGGAAAACTTTACAACCCTAGAGGACACTAGTATTTAGCCCCGTACACACGGCCGAGTTTCTCGGCAGAAACCAGCGAGAACCTCGCTGGGATCCTCATTCTGTCGAGAACCTCGGCCGTGTGTACAGATTCGCCGAGCCCAGCCCGTCTGGAAACCCGTCGAGCAAATAGAGAGCAGGTTCTCTATTTGCTCGACGGCCCGTCGGGATGAATGGCTGGTCGCCTTTCCCGACTGGCTGGTCGCCGAATCTGCCGGCCGGCCGAGAACCTCGACGGGCGGAACGATGTGTTCCGTCGTTGAGGTTCTCGGCCGTGTGTACGGGGCCTAATTCCTTCTTCCCACTAATCCAAATTCTGTGGTATAGGTGTGGTCTACCTGTGTCCTTGCACAGTGGCCAAAACACCCAAGACAAAGACGTTAATGTGGTGAAGGATCATAAGTAATCTAATGGTCTATGGTTAAGCAGAGCAACTGATCCTTTAGTAGCCATCTTGGGATTAATAACTAAAATAATTTTATCCAAAAACGAAAAATGGCGTTAGTGTGCCATTCCCGAGGCCAAACAGAGGCATTGAAAAAGGGGTACATTTTACTCTTAGGCCGCGTACACACGATCAAATCTATCTGCTGGAAACGGTCTGACAGACCGTCTCAGCAGACAGATTCGATCGTGTGTACGGGCGAGCTGTCTGCTGGGAACCCGTCGGACCGAAATGTCTGCTGGTTAGTACGCTAACCAGCAGACATATCTGCCCACACATGCGTCGAATGGATTGGACGCATGCGCGGAAGTGATTTACTTCCTGGTGCGGTGACGTGGCGGCGTCAACGTCATCGCCACGTCACCACGCTGTCTGCTGGCGGGGATTTTGGTTTGATCTTGTGTACAGCGATCAAACCAAACCAGCCAGCAGACATATCAGTTCAAATCGGTCTGTCCGACCGATTTGAACAGATTCATTTGGTCGTGTGTACGCGGCCTTACAAGGATTCCAACCTCTTACGAACCCATAGAGAAGTCAAGATAAAATGACTATAAAGAGAGCTTCAGATTAACATTCAAGTACTGGCTATAAAAATCCTTTAAAACAAGTCGGATTCCTATAAATGTAAAAGATATAAAGGAAATGTCTGTATTATATTTGTTTCCTTTGTAGTGCTTGAAAAGCATTCTATTACAAAATTATAATGTTTTTCTATTTAAAAAATTGCTAAATAAAATGTTTCAAAAAGAAAAAAACAAGTTTGATGTCCCAGTTAAAATACATATTGTAGAAATAAAAAGCCCCTTGGAGACTCTGGCAATGAGCTATGTCCCCTCATTGTAGCATAAGGCTATGGCTCCCTTAAAGTGATGCACACCAGTCCTTACAAGTTAACAACAATGCTGAAGTGCTGGAATCCCAACTCTTCTGGGTCTATACTGCACGTATGGTCATTGCTGTACTATACTAGACTATCTTCTACAAAACGCAAAACTTTTTTTTTCTTTTTTTTTTAGTTTCCATGATTTTATCATAAATGTTGCCATATTTTCTAAATTACATATCAACAATTACATATTTGATTTTCAATTATTTTTCAATTTTTGTTAATTATTCTATAAAGTATTTTAATAGGATGGTATGGCTTATTAGCGTATAGTATTAATTAAGTTTGATTTAGTATTAATTGCTGTTATTGGTAATTTTATTTGTTGTTATTGTGATTTTGTGTTCTTATTGAATGTAACTGTATCTTAATCATTTCCCTTTGGGATTAATAAAGTATTCTGAATTTGAATAAAATCTATGCTGTTTTAGGAGGCTTATTTACCGCTTAATTCAATTATTATGTTCAGGAAAATAAACATTTAAAATCTTCAACTAACAAATGAAATCATATAGAATAATTTCAGTTTGGTAAACATTTATAAAAGCTGCCTGCAGGTGATGCACTAGAGTCTGTTCTCCATTGGATCTGGAGAGTAATCTATTACCATGCTGTGAATAGTCTTTACTTCACCCTCCTGCTATTTAGGGTTATTTACAACACACACAAGGATACACATACAACTGATAAGATATAGTGAGGACACCTCCCCTCCCCTCAATCTGCTGCCCTTTGCAGATGATTTTCCATTAGAAGCAATCACAAAGCCAGAAAAGCTGGGTTTTATTAATATGTTTATATATGTTATATGAAATGCTTATTTGTAAAATTATTAATAATTAAAAATGTTAAATCATTTTTATAAACTTAGGCCTCGTAACACACGACCGTTTTCCTCGACAGAATCCATCAAGAAACTTGGTGGCAGAGCTTTTTTGCAGAGGAAAACGGTTGTGTGTTTGTTTTTCGTCGGGAAAACTGTCATGGAACTCGACGAGAAAAAAAGAGAACAGGTTCTCTTTTTCCTCGTCGGGAGTCTCAATTTCCTCATCGTGTTTCTCGTCGGACTGGTTTACGACGAGAAATGCATTCGTGTGTATGCTTAGAAACCCGCGCATGCTCAGAATAAAGTATGAGACCGGAGCGCACCTTCGGTAAAAGTAGCGTTCGTAATGGAAATAGCACATTTGTCACTCTGTAACAGACTTAAAAGTGCAAATCGTCTCTTACCAAACTTATACTTAACACGCAGTAACATGAGATTAGCAAAAGCAGCCCCAAGGGTGTCGCCAGTGGAATGGAACTTCCCCTTTATAGTGCCGTTGTACATGTTGTACGTCACCGCGTTTGAGAACAACGAGATTTTGTCTTGACACTGTGTACGCAAAGAAAGCTTGTCAAGATTCTCGACAAGCCTGAAAAGGAACTCGTCGAGGAAAACGATGTTTCATTTACGACAAGTTCCTCGGTGATGTGTACAAGGCCTTACATATATTAGGCCTCTTGCATATGGGAGTAAAACATTGCATGTTTTTTACTGATCTGAACACAGGTGCATTGTTGCCTATTGAACAGTTACGTAAAGATCAGTAATACAGCGATGAGTACTGAGGTGTAAAATAAAAATAGAAAAAGTTAAATTTGAGTGCATCATTTACGCGCATACGTGTGTATATGCATGTACAGTATGTGTACTAGTGTTTTTTGTTCTCGGAAAGTCCGGTTATTGAATAATGTGTTTGGGTATTCATCTGCTTCAGACCTGGACACACCATTCACACCGGACTGCACAGAGAGTGACATCTGATGTATCCGTCCTCCCCGAAGGCAGCCTGGTTCAGCTCAGTGTCAGTGAATCAAGAGGTTAGGAGAATATGGGCTGGGGGGGGGGGGCTTTTGCTTTGGCAGGGAGAAGACATGATAGAAGTGTAGGTCGGATCTGAGATCTGACAACCCTCCTAGCACTCTCTCTCTCTCTTTCCAAAACACCCCCAGCACATATTCAACCCGCCCAGCACATATCCAACCCCCCAAGCACCCCCAGCACATATCTGACCCCCCAAGCACCCCCAGCACATATCTGACCCCTCACACACATCTTGCACTAGCCCTCTCCCCTTCCAAAGCACCCCCAGCACATATCTGATCCCTCCTTGCTAGCTCTAGCTCTCTGCCCTGTCAAAGCATCCCCCTAGCACATATCTCACCCTCGTTAGCACAAGAACCTCTCCCCTCTTAAAACGTCCCCCATCACATATCCAAGCCCCCACTCCCCCCTTGCTAGCTCTATCTCTCACCCCTCCCAAAGCATACCCCTAGCACATATCTGACCTGCTAGCACAAGTCCTCTCCCCTCCCAATGTGCCCCCCAGCACATATCCGAGCCCCCCTTGCTTGCTCTAGCCCTCTCCCCTCTCAAAGCACCCCAGAGAACACATCCAACCCCCTGTAAGCACTAACCCTCTCCCCTCCCAAACACTCCCCCAGCATATACTGTGTCTAACTCGACCACCCCCCTGCTAGCACTAGCCCTCTCCCCAGGACATATCTGAGCCCTGCATTCCATGCATAGCACTCAAAATTCAGCCACACGCACTGTTTGCCGCAGCGCACTATGCCCCACATTAATACTCGCTTTCAGGCCACTAAAAGTCTCCCGGTTCTTTTACAATCTTATAGCGTATACACCCAAATAAAAAATGTCCTGGCTAATGTGTTCAGGTTTGGCTTGAAGAAACGGTGGCAGCCCTAATGTGTACATATACTGCAATTCTAACAACTGGAAGAGGATGAAGAAGGATTTTACTATGTATACACACGCGCATGTTTACGCAAGGTCTTCATGGAACATTTTACTCAGGATCTTTCTGTCAACAAGATCCTGAGTATAAACATCTGTAAATTATTACAACTATGTGCAAGAGGCCTTAGGCTTTATTCACACGACTGTAAAAAAAAAAAAGCACGTGTTTTATTTTATGGATCTGAATGCAGCTGCATTGCTTTCAATGGAAACATTGTTATAGGTGCGTAAGAATGCGCTGCATTCAGATCCATAACACAAAACCCCCAAATCTGCATCTGATGAGATGCGTATGCATTCTGGTATTGAAAAAAAAAAGGATATTTTTATGCATTTAAAAGTTGACTCTAAAAGCAAGTATCATATGCAGGAGGGGAACCTTATCGTTTATCTTTAAGTATGCCTGATAGTATATTGCACTATCATATTTTATTGCCAATATCATTTATTTTTGGAAAGATAAGCATTTCAAATACACAAAAATGACTTTATAATAAAATGAAGGTAATAGTAACAGACATATGCTCTCAGCTTCAGTAGAGTGAAGGACAAAAAAAGATTTCTCTGTTCAGTTAGCAGTGACCCCTAAAAACATATAAAAAAAAAAGGCTACTAAATTTAGCATCATTCAAAGTAAGTACATCCCTTTTAAGCGCTGCTCAGTTGTGTATGGCAGATACACATACTCAAAGGCCTTACACACAATTATTTAAAGAAGAAAAAAATACATGCAAACATACACTAATGCCACTTACACACGATCATTTTTTAGGTTGTAAAACAACGTTTTTTTCAATTCGATTATTAAAATGGCCTTGCCTACACACGATCGCGAAAAAAAAAATGCTCTAGCAAAGCACGGTGACGTACAACACGTACGACGCACTATAAATGGGAAGTTCCATTCGGATGACGCCACTCTTTGGTCTGCTTTAGCTGATTTTGTGTTAGTAAAAGACACGCTTTTCTGTCTGTTACAGTATGATGAATGTGCTTACTCCATTACGAACGGTAGTTTTACCAGAACGAGCGCCTTCAGAATAGGTAAGTATAAGCATCTTTTCTTTACAGGGAAGGTAGAATAGGCTTAGAATGGGGGTGGGGGGCAAGTTTAAGTATAGTTAAGATTTGACTAGACTTCTACTTTAAACTGACCTGTTTCTGATCCAGCAAGAAATTGTTAATGAAGTCCTACAGCCACTTGTCCAAATCTTCTGAGCACCATCATCTTTAAATCACCAGAGCATGTCCTACAAACACTCCATATGAATGAATGAGAGGGTAAACTGCACAGGGAGGCCCAGGTTGGAGGAATTTGACAACCGACTACCAGTGGCAGACTGACCATTCGGGCACTGCCCGAGGGCCCCATGCCACTAGGGGGCCCCATCAGGGTTGCCAGCCCCAGTAAAACCAGGGACAGTATGAAAAATCTGCCCGGGGGCCCCATGAGTTGTCAGTCTGCCCCTGCCAGCTACGTAACCTCATTGGCGATATCTTGCTGGATCAGGGATAGGACAGTATAAGGCTGGCAAAAGGTGGGTGTTAGGACCCATAATGGCAATGAACGTATTCGCCAGCACAACTTCAGTTATTGTCAGGTAATGTGTCACATGCCTAATGAAGGGCTGCTGCATGGCTCCGAAACGTTGCACTTGTCTTTGTGATGTGATTTTTCTGCAATAAAAACCTTTGGATGATAACTGAAGATCCTTGGTGTGCTAGCGAATATGTACATTGATTCCGGTATCCAGCTGTTTATCGCTGCAGCACCCATTACTGGTGAGCCTTGTTTCCAGGAAGGTGTGCGATAGGAATATTGACAAGAGAGGACCCATAATGGTTCTTCCTACATCTTAAAGACTCAGGTCTTCTAAAAATGATATTCATTCCTTTCACTGCCAGTGCCATTTTTGTGTTTTTGCACACATGTTTAAGGCCTGAAGAATAGTTAAAACCCCCCAAACATGATACATTTTCTAAAAGGAGACACCCTGGAGAATTTAACAGTGGTAGTTCCATTTTTTTTGCGCAACAGTCTATCAAAGCAAATTTTCAGTAAAAAATACTCTACATTTAACTTTGGGGGATACAAATGCAATTTTTTATCTAAACTTTAAAAAAGAAGTTGATCCGAGTAACTAGATACCCAACATGTCAAGATTTAAACTTGGGCATGACTGTAAATTGACAACAAACTTTAGATATAACTTTAGGCAGAACTTTAAAAGCCCCTACAGATAAGCAGTTTAGAGGTTACCGTGAATATTGGCATGTATGCCAATATATAACATATGTATCAGAAGTGACGTTTTCATACGCAGATGCCCCGTAGGGGTTTAGGTGCTGGGGTGTAACTTTATTTTTAATTTTTTTTTTTTTTTTTAAGGCTGGGTTAATTACACTTAATTTAGATGCAGCTCACAGCAGGGGTCCGGTGCGTCCCTGTTCTACGTTTCAGGGACAAATCAGGCCCAAATTGAGAGCCGGTCACATTCCCCTAGCATGCGAATTTGCATAAGTGTAAACCAAGTCTAAAAGATTGGTTCTCTTTAATGAGACATCAGGTGTCTGTCTCGCCTGCCTTCAATTCCAAAAGTTTGTAACTTGGGTACAAATATTTTGCTCCATTGTGTGTTTTAAAATGGTTATAGTTCCTCTCTTGTCCTTTTTTACTCATGATCTAAAACATTTTTAAATACTTTTTTTATACTACAGACAGGTACATTTAATGCCTCGTACCTATGGTCGGACTTTTGACCGTGCAAAAGTCTGCCGTGACCCTGTCGGAAGTCGGACGGACAAAAAGAGAACATGTTCTCTACCTAAGATCCGTCGGACTTCAGACAAAAATAGTCAGATGGAGGCTACACACGGCCGCACTTTCTGAGAAAAAAAACCTGTCTGACTTTTTTCACGTAAAGTCCGGGCCGTGTGTCCGAGGCATAATATTTAACAGACAGCTTTTTCTTTGGCTGCCACGGAAAATTAAGTGACAGTTAAAATCAAAATGGTACATTGAAAATAATAGGGATGATCAATGATGCTCATAAGACTGTATAATGCTCTATGGAAAGATTTGATATATGGGTCTATTAACCTTCACCTTCATAAATTGAGATAATGAATGTATTCAGATCTAATTAAGAGGCACATGCATCAACATAAAGACCTATCTGTATTTGTCTATTCCACTTACGCAGTATAGGATGGCGTCCCACTGTCTAGGTGCTGCAAGCCATACACAGAGCAATGGTTATGTATTTCAACATAAATAATATGACATGGTCGCCCGGTGGCCCAGGGCCTGCTTGCAGCACTTTAAGCCTATCCCTGGGCTATTCTGGCCGGTGTTTGCAGCTTGGCATACAGAGAAGGCTTGGCTAAAATACATTAAGGCACATCTGTCATTTAGTAATGGGTATAATGCTGTAATGGAGGAGGACAGAAAAGGCAATGCTGTGCTTGGCTCTGGGTTAGTGAATCTGTGAAGGGTACACTATAAAGAGATTTCATGTTTTACTGGTAGATTTTTCTATACTTTCCTGAACCTCTTGATAGTTAAAAACATAGAAGTCTCCTCCTGCACATTTTTAATGCTATCACTTACTGATTTAAATAGAAACCTCTTAGTACATGGTGTATAGAAATAGTAGTACCATCATCCTAGAAATCGGTTAGAATAGAATTAGGACTTAAGGGACCCCAAAGACCCAGAAGACCAAGAAAAGAAGGGGGCGAGAGGACTATATCGGTACTGTATGAGTAGGTAAATTTAAAGAGTAATTATATAAAAAATATATACATTTATTAACATGGTATCAAAAAGACAGGCATAATCATAAAATACATCAAAGCAACAATACAAGACAATAAACATATAGCGAGACCGGCCATACAAGTCACCGAGCTAGAATAGTCCAGTGAGATCAGGATCACGGTGAGAGTGGAGGTCACGCAGAGCGGAGTCTCAAATAGTTTTGCGAGTCACTTTGTCAGGAGAATTTTACAGAGAGAACACCAATCAGCTCGGATGTCGCAGCTGACCGCAGGAAAATCTCCCACGGCGACCAAGGGGGACAACTGCGGAGGTGGACCTGTTTAACTGTGTAAAAAGTAGTAACTTAGATATGAGGGCCCTAGGACCCAGTTTCAATATGTACAAATGAGCAGCAAGTGGTTGCCTTTTCCTTTGATTTCCCTTCTAAATCTGTTTCTCCTCAGTAAGCTTGCCCCCATCATCCGAGCTGTTCTGGCTGGGGGTTAGTCACCGTGCTCGCCCCCTTTCTTGGGACTACATCCCAGTTCACAGCGTCTCCCTGCAGGGATGTAGTCCCAAGGGAGGGGGCGAGCACAGTGACTGACCCCCAGCCAGAACGGCTCGGATGATGGGGGCAAGTGAGGAACAGCAAGTGAGAAATTCAGACAAAGAAAAAAAACATTTAGAAGGGACATCGAAGGAAAAGGTAAGTGAACAGTGCACTAGCTTAAAGCAACCTATTTAGAAAACAAAAAACAAACCTTTACAACCCCTTTAAATCATCACTAAACACAGGAAACATTTCACCAAGCCTGTCGTCTGTCACACACCAGAAATAAACGTTCACAACTTTAGGATGAGTTTAAAGCTGCAGATAACAATAACAAAAGTCTGTAAGGCCACGTACACACGATAGGTTAAACCGATGAGAACGGTCTGATGAACCGTTTTCATCGGACCAAACCAATCGTGTGGGGGCACCATCAGTTAGTTATCCATCGGTTAAAAAAAAGCCAACTTGTTTTAAATTAACCGATGGATTCCTAACTGATAGGCACGACCATCAGTTAAAAATCCAGGCATGCTGAATCAAGTCGACGCATGCTTGGAAGCATTGAACTTCATTTTTTCCGGCACGTCGTTGTGTTTAACGTCACTGCATTCTGACCTGATCGTTTTTTTAACTGATAGTGTGTAGGCGCGACGGACCATCAGTCAGCTTCATCGGATGGACTGATCGTGTGTACGCAGCATAATTTGTCACAGCCATACCAAAGTGGCAGTTTTGACACATTTGTATAGTCTGAAAACACGATATACAGTGGAACTCCTATTTAAGGGCAACCTGTCAGGACAAAGCTGTGGAAGCTGCCATTGCTGACTTGTTTTTAGGGAAACATGCTACAGCACCATCATCTGTGCTCCAGTACTTTGTAGGCCGACATATACATATATTGATACACATATGCTTGTTCCAGCTCAGTGGCTTACCAATAGTCAGCAATGACAACTCCCACATTGCTATTCTGACAGATTACCTATAAGTACTGATCGATACATGCTGCTTGAATATTACCAAGGGATCACTAGGAGATTAGGTAAGAGATAATTACGACTGGGTGGTAACTTGTAACCTTGGAAAGAGAAATTATGTATAAATAATAAAACTGGTATTTTCCACCTACAGCTAATTCCTCTGTCATCCAGAACAAAGATACAAAGTCAAAAACACCTAACTCCAACACTGGAAATCACAATATCTCCAACCACCTGAGACTGGCGTTCCTGAATAAACCATGGAAGGACTGATCCATATTAGCGAAGATAATATGACTCGATTTAAAAAAATGTGCACCAGATGGCACCTCTACAAATACTCTGCCACATACAATTACATAACTCATCTTCCACCCTGGTTTACCATTCTTCATCAGCAAACCTCTTCTCACTCCTTTCTAAATGAAACAACATTTACTCACAGCAGTGCTCAACTAACCTCAACCCAGGAAAATAACCTATGAAAAATAAGTGAAGGCATGTTCAGGAGTTTGGGGTCTTCCTCACTGGGGTATAGGAGGGGCATCTCCACCTCCCTGAAGTCCTGTCCCTTCCGTCTTTCAAGCCTCACCTTAGCTTCTTTACCACCCGTACCCAATACCTTATCATCCTAACATTTTGGAGAACATACATTTCACCCCCTCCCCCCATTCCCCATAACATTTATCTCTTGGACACCTAGGTAGATTAAAGAAAAAGCACTCATATAGCCACATCTGTAATAAATTCAATGGAGTAAAGAAGGAGGTACTTGGATCTTCAACAGCCCTTAATGGCTCTAAGGCAGTGGCTCTCAACTTGGGGGTCGGGACCCCCTCAGGGGTTTAAATGACGATTTGCCAGGGGAGCACCGAATACTGGACTGTTCCTAAAGCCTGTGCTCCTCTCCCAGCCTTTTTGTGGCCACCCAGCAGGGCTGTCCCTGCAGCCTGTTGCCGTCCACCTGGGCTGTTCCTGGAGCCTGCGGCTGCCCACTCAGCCTCTTTGCAGCCGGCCATTCAGTTCATGGCATTGGTAGAGGCAGAGACTAGAGGTCAGCTGACTGGTGGGGAATATTAAGTGGGAGGGGCTGAAGGAGACCCTACCTCCTGATTTCAGCATAGTTGTCACTGCTGCTAGACACCACAGAGCCGGAGACACAGTGAGTAACTCTACCTGTGATTAAGGTTGCCATTAAAAGTCCCCACACATTTTTCAGATCAGCAGAATACCTTGATCAAGAGCACCTAAGTGGGCTGATCAGAACTCTCCCCAGCATTGCCACTGATCTCGCCCCCACCAGCACTGCCACTCACCCCCCCCCCCCCACCAAGGAGTAAGAGAAGGAATAAAAATAGAAAATACATGGAAGGGAGATGAAAAGAGGGGGAGGATCAAAGAAAAAGGAGAGAAAGAAAAAGAAAGATGGCTAGAGAGAGGGATGGGAAAAAAATAAATAAAAAAATAAATTAGGATAGAGAGAGATAAAAGTGAAAGAAAGGAGAAAAAAGAAAAACAATGGTACATCCTAAAATGTACCATAAAGGGGTTTAATACTGTACAAGTGGAAGGGACTCAGGGAGTGCTTAGGGGTGCAAATTACTTGTCTTGCCATAGGGGCTGACAACCCACGCTACGAAAATAATTTTACTGTTAGGGGTCCCCACAACTTGGGAAATTTTATCAAGGGGTCACAGCACTAGGGAGGTTGAGAACCACCGCTCTAAGGAGTTAGACCTCTTTGGTCTCCATAACTGTATCCTTATATATACATAATATATGTTTCTACCCTCTCAAATGGTCGGTTATATTGTTCAGACTTTGAAATTCAAAGGGCATATGTCAATCTGTTGAAATACATCCGCCTCCCTCCTCCTTGATCTGATATCCTCCTTGTTTGATGGGAGTGAATTCAGCGACAGTTTTTGTTGTTTGGAACATATGAGCAGCTGGCTCCTGTAAATTACTCAGATATTATCTATGTTATTGGATATTTTTTCACAACTGTATGGAAAAGATAAACTCTTCCCCATAAGGGATATCCGTTTTCTTCTTCTACGTTCCCTGAATGTGTCCTGACGAAGCCTAGAGGAGAAACATGTTGACACACAGGTGCTCACGCTGTATCATATATCCTCTATATAGATATATAGTGGAGTTCATAGATCTGTAGACTAGGGAAATGGCCACATCCCTGGTAAAGTACAAAAAGAAAGGCACCCTCCACCCTTACCGCCCCCTGTAGAGTGTTTTTATTGCATATTTTATGTCTTTGGTTTTCACTGGGTAGTTTTTGTTCTAAGTTTTTTTTTTCTTTTCACATGGGGTACACTTCTGTCCCCGGTGTTATTCATTTATATGTTTGTAGAATATCTGCACTTTTCCAGTGCTTTTATAGACCTCTGTGAACAAATGTCAAGCTAAATCTTGTCTGGTCCACTCAATAAATATTTTTTACATCTAACTTGAAGTCTGGCCTTTAAAGTCCCCCTTTGGGGGTATCCTTTCTTTTTGTATCCTCTATATATGTTTTTAATTCTTTCAATGTTTTTTATGTACCAGGTCTAAACTTCAATACATTTTGTTATACTTTGATAATACCTTCACTCTCTATTGCGCTTTTAAAGTCCGACCTGTGGGCCACTATACAGTGTCCCCCCCGCTTTTTTCCCCCTCTTGGACACCTAATAATCACCCCACACTACCACTTATCTCTCTCCCATCCCTTCCTCTTCCCATCCCATCCTAATCCTACATCAAATGTCCTTCATTCAAGTCCTTCTTTACACTTCATTCTTGGACAGCACCTCTGACTTCCCCTGTCAGATTCTCGCATATACTTTACATGGTCTCTCGCTCCTGGATTTGCTCTACCTGGAAGACCAGTAAGAAGGAAGCTTAGGGGGAATGAATGACCTAAATTTTCTTTCACCCTGTGTGAGAAACACTCCAATGAACTTGTACCTCAACTGCAAAGTCTACTTTAGATCTTCTCTAGTCTTTCCTAACCTGCTTCCCAACTATATACTCATTATTCTCAGTCTATGTAATCTGTTACTCAATGTTCTGCTTTGTAGCCTTTGTAAAATTTCCTTTTTTCAACAAAGATAGTTTTGAAACAAACAACTCCAATAACTATCCACTCAATGATGCAATGCCAATCTGGACCTGAAAAAGAGGCGAGGTCTCATTATGTAGGAAGAAGAACATAATGGCCCACATACATATATGCAACGCTGTATCCTGGCCTAGGCCAACAAGGCCCAGGCCTAGGGCAGCACTTTTCAGGGGGGCAGCACGTCTTGCGCTACACAGTTAGTTAGCCAGTTCCAGTATGCGGGCGGCCGGCATTCCTCAACTGTGGGGGGGGGGGGGTGTCAATGCTTCTAATTTTTACTGCCTTATCATCCTGGACCACAAAACTTCCTTACTGTGATATATGTTTTCTGGTGAACCATTGGCATGGTTATATCTTCCTAGTCCTCTCCTCTCTCAGAAATGTGTGCTTAAAGTAGAACTATAGGCAACACTTTTGGATAGAGTAAGTGAGGGTTATAGCCCGTCAGTTTATTTTTTACCATCCCTGTCCCATTGCAGAGATTTCCCTCTACTTCCTGCCCCAAACAGAAAGTGAGAGGAAATCTATGCAAATTAAGGTAATCCATTGTCCCCCTGCCCCCAGGCCCTCAGAACTAGTGTCCCCACTCGAAAATTTCAGTGTATGTCTTCTGTTTATATATGTGGGTATACATGTAATGTAGACACCTAAATGTACTTGCACATATGGTAATATAATTTGTAGCATAGTCCTCTGAGGTTCTTGCAAATAGCTACTTATGTTCCCCACACAGTGCTTCTTTTTTTTTACACCTCCCTCACGTTTATTGGTCATTGAGAATGTCAGTCACAAGGATTGACCAATAATGAGGTATGAAGGATGAGAATGCTGGAAAGGTTATACAGGAGTTTGGTAAAATGTTCATGCAGACACTTTTTGGTGTCTCTATTAAACGTCCCCCTACAGTTTAGGGTTTTTAATAAACAGTGGTTTAAACTACACTATGGGCCTTGAAAAACTAGCAGGTTGCCAACTATTGCACTACATATACTTTTCCGATGTATTTTTATGCATAAATCTCAGTATGGGCTATGTAGTTCAAATAAAACATACCAGTTGCTCACCTTTACAAACAGAGCTCCCTTGGCGGCCAGCGCATCTGATCCTCTCCCATTGGGATAACAGTGATAGGTAGCGTCCAGTATGGGGTATCGGCTGGCAATCATGAGCCCACTGTTTAGGAACTTAAAGCCACAGCAGCCATGGCAGCTATATACCCCTACATCATACAGAATGTATTCAAAATAGTAGTGTAGTTGTTCTTTCAACTTCTCTGCAGCTCGTTTGTCGAATACTTCCTGCAGGCACAGGAAGTCCAGGTTGGCTGGGAAGAAGGCAGATATTTCATGATCTAAGTTATCGTCTGTATGCTTTTTTTTGCGGGCTGCAGCTTTCTTAATGATGGACGCCTTGTATAGAAGTTTGTTGTTAATGCTACTTTGGTCAGTAGTTCCATCTGCCACCCTGCCCCTGACTAAAGACTCACGCGAGGTGGTACAGCTGTCCAGGCTCCCACCATCCCCCTCCCTGTGCTTGTGGTTAGGGGTTGGGCTTTTCTGGAAGTCTGGCTCTGTGTCAGCCAAGCATGCCACATTCACATGCCCAACCATGGCATCAGGATCAGAGTCCGATATGTGACCGCTGTCATCCCCACTTATGCGGATAATACATGGACTGTCCTCCCCATCCCCCATGTCCCCTCCATTCTTCCCATCCCGTCCCTCTTCACTGCTGTTTTCCAGAGAATTGTCTCCTTTGTATTCCATGGATGTTGTTCTCTTCATGCCTATGTTGACTGCTCGGTGGGGAATATCTGTCCCTTGTGGAGACACAAGACTACTGAAGCTTGCAGCACTGATTGAGGTGTTGGTAGGAGAATCTATGTAAATCTTGATTTGAGGTCTACTTGCTCCATTTCGTATTCTTCTTCCAATCTCCTTAGCCCGTGCCTGAGTGTTAAAGAGGTTTGTAAACCTTGCAAGGGAATCAGGCAACAAGCAGACATTGGCAGACCCAAAGCAGAAACTCTTACAACTTCCTGTTGCTCTCCATTCAGTCAACAAGTTGGCTCCACTAGCCCTGGCCTTATCATGCAGGCGGGAATAGATGTAAGGTCTACGGACGGCTTGAAGAGGTGACCATACCAGGAAGCCAATAAGCGCAAAGGGAAGAGAGGAGACTAGCAAGGCCAAATAAATTGGAGTAGTGATGACAATGCAAAGTGCCTGGAAGTAACAAGGGTCATCAGATCTCTGACGTTTTTCATAGGTGGTCGGCAAGAAGGAGGCCAGGAGGCGATCTCCAAGCCAGAAACAAGGGAAAATCAATGCCCAGGAGAGGGAGTGGAGGCATGAGAGGAAGCTACTGGGAAAGGGGGAAGTGTGCAAAACCATCTCAGCTCAGTGGTGTCCTCTTCATGGGAGCTTCTGCATGATGTCACTAGTTTAATAATTGCGATGAAGGACCAGGAGGCAGGATCCACCTCTAAGCCCCCTCCCGAAGGGAGAAATTCACAGTTCCAAAAATATCACCTTGACATATCAACAGAATAGCCGGAATATCTAGGAGCAGGATGCACTTGAGATGTGTGTGGTGTCATTGTATTCTCATTGTTTCATACAAATCTTCATACCACGGTCAAAAAGCCTACAGAGTGAAAAAGAAAAAGGTTTCATTTAGTAATGTAGAAATATGCCTTAATGTAAAGATGAACAATTTAATAATTTTTGAATTATACATTATTTACTTTTGTTTTCAACCTTTAAGATACACTATCATTACACATGTATTACATATAACAGTTGTACTTTGGAGTCGTGCTGGTAAACTCCTAGTGGCATTTGTATAAATGGGCTGTAAGGGGGATTCTTGAGGAAGAACTACCCTACAGAGACTAAAATATAAGATGTCTCAAAGACAGAACTTTTGAGTCAAGATCCTGTATGAGCATAATGGAGCAAGACAGGTAATATATTAACAGAAACAGGTTTTTAATGTGCTAGAAAAATGAAGGTTGACATAACCATGTGACCAACTGTTTCTTTTTTTTATTAACTAAAACTCACAATAATAAAAAAAGAAAGTATATCGAAAGCTAATTTTTTTTGGAGTGGAGGGAATGTTTAAAACACCTGTAACGGTATGGCCTGTGGGACCCAGAGGCTCTTGAAGAATGTGAGGTACTCCTGTTTCAGCTTCACCAATGACTTGTGTCTAGAGTCATCCTATGTCCACTAGGGGTATAGGATGACTGAGAAATAATATATCTTGAATTACATGAGATGGGACAGTAATGATAATTCACAATGTATTGCAGGATATCTTGAATTATTACAGGTGATTAAGTCTGAACACAACAGGTCAATAGGACAGTGATTCATTCAATGTGGAACATAGGTAATTAAGTCTGCTACTGTCATGTAAATTAACCTCAGTTGGGCTTCTAAAGACCTGTTCATTTTGCAATGCTAATTAACACTGTATTGTGTGAAAGTTCTATTGATGATGATAATGGGTGTTGTGAGTTAGCACAATCTAAAGGTCAGATGTCCGACTTATGTTTACTAAAGGTATGTGGATTGTATAGAAGGTGAGAAAAGCTTATCGCGGAGTCACAATGTCTGGGTACATGATTAGTAATTAGCTAAAGTAGATTATCTGAATGTCATCTAAATCAGTGTTTTTCAACTCCAGTCCTCAAGGCACACCAACAGGTCATGTTTTCAGGCTTTCCATTATTTTGCACAGGTGATTTGATCAGTTTCACTGCCTTAGTAATCACCACAGCCTTTTCATCTGAGGGAAATCCTAAAAACTTGACCTGTTGGTGTGCCTTGAGGACTGGAGTTGAAAAACACTGATCTAAATAATGTGTGAGTACTAGCTATGACTAAGCACTGAAGCTACAGTGCGAAACGTTAGTTTTTGTTACCATTTTTTTGCTGTGGCATGTTTATTTTTGTGATCGATTTTAGATAAAATAAATTTTTTGGAGTGCGGCTGTCCAAGTTCTCTTCGTATTTTTGCATCTAAATAATGTGTATTGGAGGCTCGTTAGCACCCATTGTATGATGTTGTGGGTGGAGTGTGTCATTGTCCCTTTGATTACTGCAGCATGCTTTCTGGTGTATATAAAGAGCATGAGTTTGTCATTAAAGCTATTTGTTTGGAACCAGAGAACAGAGCTGTGTGTCTCGTTTTTCTGGGAGAAATCCATATGGATCGTGTCTGCTGTATTGTGAAGTGTCGGATAAGCTGTTTTGGGTTGGTGGAATGGAATATCGTAAACGGCGTTAACCCCTGACCGTTACAACCCCAGTCTGTTTTTTGTTGGCAACTTTGTCCTATTGGGGAGAATTACCTTTTCTTTTTGTCCCATTGGCACAACAGGTATTTAAAGAAAAGCTCTCCAAATTTCTCCATTGAATTTTTTTTGCCCTGATCTTGTTTGAGTTTTCCCTCACTTTTAGTCCTGGTGACAGCGGGAATGCTTACCAGACTATTAAGATATAAAAGCTTACCGTATATACTCAAGCATGAGCTGAAAAACGTTTTTTGTGCTGAAAATGCCCCCCTCGGCTTATACTCGAGTCACTTTTTTGCGCCTGAACTCCCAGATTTGGGGGCTCAGTAGTGGACAGACGTAGGTCCCCTGGACCCCAAACTTGCCACACATGTAGCCCCAGTCTTCCTCTACAAGTGTGCAAAGATTGTTGTCAGGGGGACCCAAGGCCAGGAAGCACCAATTTTTCAAACCCGGGCATCCCTTCCATATACTCCCATGTTAAAGGAGTTGTAAAGGGAAAACATTTATTTTGCTGAAATGACTGTTTACAGGGTATAGAGTCATACAGCTAGATTCACGTACCTTGGCGCATCTTTCTGCCGGCGTAGCGTATCTTTTTTATGCTACGCCGGCGCAACGTTGAGATGGGCTGAGCTTCAAAAAACAAACTGCGCATGCGTCGTATCTTGGACGCATCCCAGTGCGCATGCTCACAGTCACATCTAAATAACTGGCTAAGATACGTCAAAACATTGCCTACGACGTGAACGTAACCTACGCACAGCCCTATTCACGTACTACGTAAACGACGTAAAAATCGACAGCGTTCGTTCCCTGGTCCATACCTTTGCATGGGTTGCGCCTCCTATATGAGGAATAACTTTACGCCGGACTTAACCCTTACGCAAATTGCTTAAAACATGCGCTGGGCGCAAGTACGTTCGTGAATCGGCGTATCTTACTCATTTGCATATTTAAAATGGGAACGCCAGATGCGTCCAGCCTAACTATGCGCCCACGATACACCAGCGTAGGAAGGTTACGTTGGGCGGCTAAAGCCTTATTTTTCGACGTATCTAGCTTTAGGAATCAACGCAAAGATACGACGGCGCACATTTGTACTTACGACGGCGTATCTCGAGATACGTCGGCGTAAGTGCTACGTGAATTCGGGCCATAATAGTTAACCGATTCATTTTAAAAACTATTATAAATAGATAAAAATCAATCATATACTGTGCCTGCAGTTTCAGTTTCGTTTTTGCATGCTGTTTCCTGGTTCTCTGATGTACAGAGCCACAGAGCCAATACAGGGCAGTGATGGTTTGGAAAACGAAAGTGATTGGTGCTGAGGGGTTTTAGACACACAGTAATCACACCTCCTTAATCAGTGACCACAGAGAGAAAGCTCCCAGGACTGTGGTTATAAGGAAACAGACAACCAGGAAGTGTGGAGATCAGAGAAGGATTACAGCAACTTGAGAGCAAAAACAAAACAATGAGGACATGAAAACAGCATTGCATTAAAGGTAAAGGTAAAGGAAGATAAAAAAAAATTCCTTTACAAACCCTTTAAATGTCAGTCTAGTCATGGGCACAGTGAGGCATGAGCACAGTCAGGCATGCACATGGACACAGTGAGGGATGGGCACAGTGAGGCATGGGCACAGTGAGGCATGGACACAGTGAGGCATGGACACAGTGAGGCATGGGCACAGTGAGGCATGAGCACAGTCAGGCATGCACATGGACACAGTGAGGCACAGTGAGGCATGCAGATGGACACCCTAGGCTTATACTCGAGTAAATAATTTTTTCAATTTTTTTGTTGTAAAATTCAGTGCATTGGTTTTTACTTGAGTATATACGGTATGTGTTCAGTAAACCAAAGCAAAAGTGATAAGAAGGTCTTCTGTGGGTGGGCTGGAGAAGGGGCACCCTTCTGTATTAATGCACACATTTGGCAGAAGCATCTGTGAAACATCTCTTTAATATTTTAAATTAGCATTTGGAACCTACTGTAAGTATCAGTTTATGATTGATTTGGGGTGCACATTACAATATGTGTTTTCCAGTATATTATCAGTTTGGAAATCTTGATATGCCATGCACAGATGTAGTAATCAGTGGCCCAGAAAAAATTTAGCTCTAAACATTTTAAACAGATGCTCACAGCTCTATCACTTTTATATTCGGATTATTGACCATCCTGGATAAGAAATAGGGATTTGTCTGTAGTAAAAGCCCCACCACAAAATAGTCCATAACAGAAAATAAAGTCAAAGATGGCTAGCTGCTAGCTGTCAATTTAGGAAAGGGCATCCCTTCTGCCTTCCCAGCTGTTGGATAACGCAGCTAGCAAGGAGATGGCTCTTTTGACAGAACCACTTTTCTTTGTCTCAAATCGCTTGCCCCCCCCCCCATGAAAATGAAAATTGCACATTTATCCAGCACAGCGAAGCACAGTGACAGGCAGTCGGGTCTACGGGATGCAGAAGGGTCAGAAGCTCTGGGCGTAATAATTAACTGGAAGGGAGGGCGCGTGTAAGGTTCGATGTGCAGGCAGCCCCGGCGTTAAAGTCTCCCAGCTGAAGATACATACAGAGCGGGGTCCCGAGTGCGCTCCTGCACCTGGCACCAGGGTGTACATACGTTGCATTGGGAGATCTCACTCTGCCTGACAGGTGACGTCTAGTTCCGGCCCCCGAGGTGACGTCATTCAGATGGGACAGGAAGGTAATGTGGGGCCGATAAACTGTAAGTGTACGTCCATCTGTGCTGAAGGGGGGTCTGTGCGGATTGGGGGGTATGTGCTGAATGGGGGGTCCATCTGTGCTGAAGGGGGGTCTGTGCTGAATGGGGGAGTCTGTGTGGAATAGGGGGGTCTGTGCTGAAGGGGGGTCTATGCTGAAGGGGGGGTCTGGGCTGAAGGAGGGTCTGTGCTGTGGGGGGCTGTATAATGTAAAGGGGTCCAGAGGTGCAGGGTGCTGTGTAATTTAGAGGGGTCCAGTGATACAAGGTGCTGTGTAATGTAAAGGGGTGCAGGGTGCTGTGTAATGTAAAGGGTTCCAGAGATGCAGGGTGCTGTGTATTGTAAAAGGGTGCAGGCCCAGGGTGCTGTGTAATGTAAAGGGTTTCCGGTGATGCAGGATGCTGTGAAATGTAAAGGGGTCCAGTGACGCAGGGTACTGTGTAATGTAAAGGGGTCCAGAGGTGTGGAGTGCTGTGTAATGTAAAGGGGTCCAGAGGTGCAGTTGTGGAGAGGGGTACACAGTAGTGACAAAGAGATATTGAAAGATGCAGGGGGCACAGTGGGGTGTTTTTACATTTTAACATGGGGGGGCGCCTTTAACCCCCGATAGTGGTCGAAGAAAGGTGTTAAATTTGACTGTGCCGGTGCCGAAGCACACCCCCCCCCCCAAAAAATTTCAGCAGACGCCCATGTTGTCAAGTAAAAAAAAGAAAAAGAAAACATCAGTAAGAGACGAATGATCAGACATCAAACTCAGGGACAGGAACAGAAGGCAGTACTGATACACTTTTAACTTGCTATACAATCCTACATCACCAGAACATCTAGAACTGCCTGCTGATCACCCAACAGTACCATAGCGTGGAAGAGATATTTCTATCACATAAACATGAAGTGTTTTCTCCCTGGGACTCCATTAACTCTCTTTTTTTAGCCAGGAGCCATTTATCTTTCCCAGGACAGAACAATAACCATTATTTCCTGTGACAACTCCATGGAGAAGAAGAAGTACAGATCAATTGTGCACCTTCAGTCTGCCAGTGTTTGGGGGAATCTGCTCCCGGAGGCCACAACTCTGTTACAGCGGAGCTGCCTGTGTGCGGGAACAGAGATTTATTGGTGCTCTCTGCAAATATCTATCAATCTCTGCAGACGCTGCGTAAAGTCCACTATCCCAGCCTCCTGACAGCTTGATTCTCCATTTATTTTCTAGTTAATGTGATTCTGATCGTTAAGATACAACATACAGCACAGTTTAAATTACTTTATATATTCATGGAAAACAAGGGGTCTCACCAAAAAAGAGGATTCTGTTTTCACTCCCCCCACATATCCCCCAATGCCCGTTTTTTTCCACTGGTTTATCCACAAAAAAATAAAATAATCATATGTGTGGTGGATTTAACGATAATATGTTCACCCAGTCCTGCACCCCCCACGTATCCCCCAATGCCTTTTTTTCCACTGGTTTATCCACAAACAAACAAAAAAAAATACTCATATGTGTGGTGGAATTAAGGGTATTGTGTTCACCCAGTCCTGCACCGCCATCCTCTTCTTCGACGTCATCAGGAGCCAGCTGTCCATTTCCAGGTTCCAGGCAGCTGGCCCCTTGATGAAGCACATGAGTGACCAGGAAGTCAGGTAGGTGAAGGAACCAGCAAGAAAGAGCTAGCCCCCTGTTTATGTGTTGCACACACTGTAGAGTACCCCAAGGCCTCCTGAGATGGGTGACAAAGGTATCCCTGGAGGTTGCAGGCAACTGAATAAGTCTTTCTCATCTAGGTGGGAATCCTGTAACAGAGGGGATGTATTTCTTGTAAAGGTATTAACATTTTTTTTTAAATGTCTGTGTGTGAGGCCTAGTACACATGACCGTTTTCCTCGACAAAATCCATCAAGAAACTTGGTGGCAGAGCATTTTTGCAGAGGAAAATGGTCGTGTGTATGCTTTTCGTCGATAAAACTGTTGTGGATCTCGACGAGAAAAAAAGAGAGCAAGTTCTCTTTTTTCTCGTCGGGAGACTCAATTTCCTTGTCGTGTTTCTCGTCGGGCAGGTTTACGACGAGAAACACATTCGTGTGTATACTTAGAAACCAGCGCATGCTCAGAATAAAGTATGAGACGGGAGCGCACCTTCGGTAAAACTAGCGTTTATAATGGAGATAGCACATTCGTCACGCTGTAACAGACTGAAAAGCGTGAATCGCCTCTCACCAAACTTTTACTTAACACGCAATAACATGAGATTGGCAAAAGCAGCCCCAAGGGTGGCGCCAATGGAATGGAACTTCCCTTTTATAGTGCCATCGTGCGTGTTGTACGTCACCGCGTTTGAGAACAACGAGATTTTGTCTTGACAGTGTGTATGCAGAGAAAGCTTGACAAGATTCTCGTCGAGGAAAACAATGTTTCTTTTATGACGAGATTCTCGGTCGTGTGTACGAGGCCTGAGAGGAGGGGGTTGGTGTAGAATGACAGAAAGTGGATGAGGAAGGTCAAGGCCCACTTTAAAAAAGAGGAGCTGTTAGATTCACTACAGTGTCTTGAAAAAGTATTCACACCCCTTGAAATTTTCCACATTTTGTCATGTTACAACCAAAAACGGAAATGGATTTTATTTGATCGACCAACTCAAAGCGGCACATAATTGTGAAACGGAAGGAAAAAGATAGATGGGTTTCAATTTTTTTTACAAATACATATCTGAAAAGTGTGGGGTGCATTTGTATTCAGGCCCCCTGAGTCGATACTTTATAGAACCACCTTTCACTGCAACTACAGTGAAAGTCATTTTAGGGATGTCTCTACCAGCTTTGCATATGTAGAGAGTGACATTTTTCCCCATTCTTCTTTGCAAAATAGCTCAAGCTCTGTCCGATTGGATGGAGAGCATCTGCATGTGAACAGCAATTTTCAAGTCTTGCCACAGATTCTCAACTGGATTTAGGTCTGGACATTGACTTTGCCATTCTAACACATGACTATGCTTTAAACTAAACTATTCTATTGTAGCTCTGGCTGTATGTTTGGGCTCGTTGTCCTGCTGGAAGGTGAACCTGAGGACCCCCACTAACACAACAAAAATCACATGCCAACTCCTTTACAATTTCTCTCCTTTAAGGCCTCGTACACACGATTAAATGTGCCTGTTCAAATCGGTCGGACCGACCAATTTGAACAGATCTGTCTGCTGGGATTTTGGTTTGCTCGCGTGTACACACGAGCAAACCAAAATCCCCGCCAGCAGACATCGCGCTGACGTGTCGGTGACGTTGACGCCGCCACGTCACCGCACCAGGAAGTAAAACACTTCTGCGCATGCGTCGAAACCATTCGGCGCGTGTGTGAGAAGACATGTCTGCTGGTTAGCGTACTAACCAGCAGACATGTCGGGCGGTCGGGTTCCCAGCCGACAGATTTCAAAGCATGCTTTGAAATCTGTCGGGTGGCCAAATCCGTCTGTTTGCCCGTACACACGATCGAATCTGTCTGCTGAAACGGTCTAGCAGACCGTTTCCAGCAGACAGATTTGATCGTGTGTACGAGGCCTAAGTCGCAGTCCAATCTGATCAACAGAAGATCATTCATTCAGCCTAATGATGCAGGTTACTTAACTAAGAGATAAGTTCATAATTTCTATTTTGCAGTGTTAATTACTTTCATTCTCACTATTTGATTATATTTCAAGCTTTTTTTTCTGCCCCAAATTAGTATCTGTGTAGGTGGTATGTTCATACCAATGTATTGAACGCCTACTCATCTCAAATCAACAGGCAAGACATAAAAAACAAGCACATTTTCTGAACTTTACCAAAGCTTATTTTAAAAAATAGGTTTTGTCGCTTTTTTATTGCTTCTGCCCTGTTAGCCTTGGTTGTAGTGAAAGGTTACACTGTAGTTCTAGTTCAGTGACTGGATTTATACTCATAAATTGATAAATACTCATAAATTGATCAGGGTATGTGATCATGGTCACCTATCACTAGCTTGCATCTGACAGATGCATTTTTTGAGCATGCCACATGGAAACCTTTGAGATGGAGCTTGCTACTTTTCCCACAAATCTGCATTGAACAATCACTTTGTCTTACAGCAGATGCAACCAATAATATAAGTTGTCAGAGCCTGGATCTGAACCTGGGACCTCTGCTGTGTCTGGTAGTAACTCTTCTCGCTAAGCCACCTGAGATGCTAGACAACTTAATGCCTGATTGCTTGGACAACCTTGCTTTATGTCTTTCTTTTCTTGCATCTTGAATCTTTTTCTCCTCCTATACACTTTTTATTTAAGCAATGCCTTTGCACTTCCTGTTTGCCAGATTATTGTTCTCTCTCCGGCCAATATGTCACTCTTGTCACTCCTGCTAACGTTCATATCTGTGCTACCACTCATTATCCGACCTTTGGCTTATTTTTCAACTATACTTCTGCTTGATTCCAACCTGCAACCACTTGTTACCAGCCTTTGGCTTGTCCAACCCACCATTATTTTAGGTTTTGATGTAACTATTGATTGAGTATCCAGGCTTCCATTACTATATCCCCCCACTTCATCGCCCCTATCCTATCTTTCTCAGAGATCGATTGTTTTGTAGGTACTTAGTAGACGTTGCCTGATAAACTTCAATGTATGTGAATTTTTTTTTTAATGTTGAACCTCTGTACATGTTACGATGTTCCTTCTGCTTTTCATTGTACTGTAATGTCACAGATTGTTTACTTTTATTGTTGTGTGCATTCTACTCCAATGAAGCATTCAGTTTGTTATTTAAAAAAAAAAGAAGAATATTAACAATACTCCCAGATTCCCAGAAAAACCAAGAAACTTAAACCATTAATGTCATAATTATGTCATCTTTTTGTCTGTTCTTTATCTATAAATCTTTGTTTGTCCTCCCCTATTCTCTGCAGGTTTCATCCCTTCAGCATTCGTCGCATTTTTCTAGTTCAATATATTTTTGCAATCTGTACTTCCTTATGTTCATCAAAATATTATAAGGTTTGGCACTTCTTAACCACAGCGTGCACGAACAGGAATCGCAGTATGTTAAAAGGCAGCCTCTTTGATAAATCCCTGCCTTGGTCTCTTCTGCTCTCTCATTAGCCTCCACTGCATACAGTGTGGAAAGTGGTTCTGGGTTCTCATTAATACCTGCCAGAAAAGCTCTGGGTTATAAGTGCAGTAAGGCAGAGAAGAATGTGTCTTGAAGACAATTAGTAACTTTTTAAAAAAGAGTTGAAACATCTCAACACACAAATCCTTTGATGTGACGTTATTGTAAAATAAGATTTACATGTATTTCTAACTCAGTTATTATCATGCATAAAATTATATTTATATGTAATGTTAGTAAAAGGTTACAGAGTATTTCAATCAAAATAAAATTATACCATTTTTTGGACACAAATATGTACTGGAGGACTGCAGATGTGCTTCATGGAGCAGGAAAGAAGTTGTGTGTTGGTGAATAGTTGTATATTGGGAGAAGATGAGTTGGGTAATGGGACAAAATTAAATAGAAAGATCATTTTTTGCATACAAGCAAGGGAAATGTGAAGAGATGTGTGTTGGGGAAGAAGAAATAATGAGTGTTGCTAGAGAAGAATAAAGCCGACCATACATGAATTGAAATTTAGCTGGTTCAACAAGAACCAGCTGAGATTTATTCCATCTATGGGCAGGCTGATTGTACCCAATATAAGGAAAGAAGAATGGACAGCCTCACTCCAATGGATGAAAAAACTTAAAAATAGTGCCTGTTTATTTCAGTCAAAAAATGTAACTAAAACAGCAAAAACAGCAAACAGTGAGCACGACTAAGCATCAGTTGTCGATGTGAAACGCGTCAGCGTTTGTTACCCCACTGTTTGCTGTTTTTGCTGTTTTAGTTACATTTTTTGACTGGAATAAACAGGCACTATTTTTAAGTTTTTTCATCCATTGGAGTGCGGCTGTCCATTCTTCTTTCCTTATATTGCACCACGCATTGCCTGCACCCATCTGAGTTTTTGAACTTTACTCACCACTGAAGAGTGTCTTCTGGAGCGGCAGTTTTTTCCCTTTATCCTGATTGTACCCAGGTCGATCCATTTACTGCCTTGAGTACAACCAAACTGATGGATTTTTTACATGCGATTACTGCCGGCGGCTATAGCCACTAGTAGTAATCATTGGGGTTGTTTTTCTAACACTGGAGAGTACAAACTCAGGTGCAGTTGTCCACGGTAGCCAATCAGCGGTTAACTTCAGCTTGTTCAATTAAGCTTTGACAAAAAAAAAAAAAATGGAAGCAGATTGGTTTCAATGTATAGATGCACCAGATTTGCAAATCGCAATTAGTAAATCAACCTTATTGTGTTCTGCGGGCAACAAGATAAGTGTTGGCGAAGACTAAGCAATGAGATGAGTGTTGGCGAAGACTAAGCAATGAGATAAGTGGTGGGGAAGAAGTATGAGATGAGTCCTGGGAAAGTGGAAGCAATGAGATGTGTAATGGGAGGCAGAAGCAATGACGCCAGTACTGTAGAAGAAGTAATGAGATGAGGTGAGGTGCTTGGGAAGACTAAGCAATGAAATGTGTGCTAAGGAAGACTAAGCAATGAGGTGTGTGCTGGGGAAGAAGAATTAACAATGTGAGTACTAGGGAAGAACATATACAGTAAGGAGATGTGTGCTGGGGAAGACTAAGCAATGAGATATGTGCATGGAAAGAGGAAGTAACGAGATGAGTACTGTGGAAGACTTAACATTGATATGTGTGCTGGGGAAGAATAAGCAATGACATATGTACTAGAGAAGAGGAAGTAATGAGATAAGTGCTGGGGAAGAAGAAGCAATGACGTAAGTACTAGAGAAGAGGAAGTAATGAGATAAGTGCTGGGGAAGAGGATGTAATGGGATGTGTGCTGGGGAAGAGGATGTAATGGGATGTGTGTTGGGGTAGAGGACGTAATGGGATGTGTGCTGGGAAAGAGGATGTAATGGGATGTGTGCTGGGGAAGAGGATGTAATGGGATGTGTGCTGGGGAAGAGGATGTAATGGGGTGTGTGCTGGGAAAGAGGATGTAATGGGATGTGTGCTGGGAAGAGGATGTAATGGGATGTGTGCTGGGGAAGAGGATGTAATGGGATGTGTGCTGGGGAAGAGGATGTACTGGGATGTGTGCTGGGGAAGAGGACGTAATAGGATGTGTGCTGGGGAAGAGGATGTAATGGGATGTGTGCTGGGGAAGAGGATGTAATGGTATGTGTGCTGGGGAAGAGGATGTAATGGGATGTGTGCTGGGGAAGAGGATGTAATGGGATGTGTGCTGGGGAAGAGGATGTACTGGGATCTGTGCTGGGGAAGAGGATGTAATGGGATGTGTGCTGGGGAAGAGGATGTAATGGGATGTGTGCTGGGGAAGAGGATGTAATGGGATGTGTGCTGGGGAAGAGGATGTAATGTGATGTGTGCTGGGGAAGAGGATGTAATGGGATGTGTGCTGGGGAAGAGGATGTAATGGGATGTGTGCTGGGGAAGAGGATGTAATGGGGTGTGTGCTGGGGAAGAGGATGTAATGGGATGTGTGCTGGGGAAGAGGATGTAATGGGATGTGTGCTGGGGAAGAGGATGTAATGGGATGTGTGCTGGGGAAGAGGATGTAATGGGATGTGTGCTGGGGAAGAGGATGTAATGGGATGTGTGCTGGGGAAGAGGATGTAATGGGATGTGTGCTGGGGAAGAGGATGTAATGGGATGTGTGCTGGGGAAGAGGATGTAATGGGATGTGTGCTGGGGAAGAGGATGTAATGGGGTGTGTGCTGGGGAAGAGGATGTAATGGGATGTGTGCTGGGGAAGAGGATGTAATGGGATGTGTGCTGGGGAAGAGGATGTAATGGGATGTGTGCTGGGGAAGAGGATGTAATGGGATGTGTGCTGGGGAAGAGGATGTAATGGGATGTGTGCTGGGGAAGAGGATGTAATGGGATGTGTGCTGGGGAAGAGGATGTAATGGGGTGTGTGCTGGGAAAGAATAAGCAAAGAGATATCTGCTGGGGAAGGTAAAAGCAAGAGATGCATGAAGGGGAAGTAGAAGAGTTGTGTGTTGGTGTAAAGAAGAAATGTGTGCCACAACAAAAATAGAGGACAAGTACAGTATATATTGCCGCAGGAGAAAGAAGTAATAAAGTGGTAGAAGGCGAAAAGAAGTCTGAGAGATCTTTGTGTCCTAGGGTTAAGAAATAGAAGAGATACAGGTTTGGGCAGATGAAGAGCTGAAATGTGTACTGTGGTAGAAAACGTGATAAAAGCTGTGGGAAAGGTTTATGGGGGTTATTGACTAAAGGCAAATCTACTTTGCATTACAAGTGCAAAGTGCACTTGAAATTGCACTGAAAGTGCACTTGGAAGTGCAGTCGCTGTAGATCCGAGGGGGACATGCAGGGAAAATAAAAAACAGCATTTTAGTTTGCACATGATTGGATGAAAAAGTCAGCAGAGCTTCCCCTCATTTCAGATCTACCCCTCAGATCTACAGCAACTGCACTTCCAAGTACACTTTCAGCGCAATTTCAAGTGTACTTTACACTTGTAGTGCAAAGTAGATTTGCCTTTCGTAAATAACCTCCAATGTGTAATCAGAAGACCTGGTCGGAAGCTGAAAGTAGGTTTTGTTAAAATGTAGAAGAAAAAGACAGAAAAATGAATGGACAACCTTATAGTATTCCCTCATTGATTTTCCATTCAGCCGAGGCACACAGAAGTTATGTTATATGGCCTGTTAGTGCGCATTTCTAGTATACCAATGCATAAAGATGTGCACAGACACAGAAGAGAACCTTTCCAAATTGGATCAAAGAATGTTCATATATCTTCTGTCTTTGACATGCCCAGGTTGAGCCAGGCCAAGTTCTCTCAAGTGATTGGCTGGGATGGGTTTTCCAATGATTTTTGTTTTCCCCTGAGTTTTCTCTAATCACATCTTCCCTCTTTCTTCTTCCATGGCCAGAAAATTACCCCATGCAAACAGGCATATTTATGCCACGGTCTTCCATCAGAACGATCTTACTTTTGCCAGTAGCCTATTATTCTATAGTGATTACGGGTCCAATGTCGATAAAGCTGGTGATGGGATAGTAGGACTTAGTTATAAAGCAGAGCACATTTACTGAATTTGTGGCCATGCAGCATAGTACTCTCACATGATTCACAATGAAGTGCTCAGAACAATCTCAGGGGATATTGATTCTATCTTCCGACCATTGTGTAGATAAATTAAGGATATCTGTTTAGTACTGACATTGTATATGTTTATATTGATCACCTAGCTCAATACAATGCATGTATCAGTTTAACGCTTTCATAACCAAAAATAAACAATTAAAGTCATAGGGCCAGATTCTCATAGAATTCCGGCGGCGTAGCGTTAGCCATTTACACTACGCCGCCGCATCGTACTAGAGCAAGTGCTTTATTCCCAAAGCACTTGCTTCGTAGTTAGCGGCGGCGTATCGTAAATGGCCCAGCGTACGGCCGCGTAATTCAAAGGGGGCGGCTTGTATTTAAATTAAGCCCGCCCCCGTGCCGATTGAACTGCGCATGCGCCGGCCGCGACAAAATCCCAGTGCGCATGTTCCAAAGGACGTCACATTTTCTCAATGTAAACAACATAATCGTAGCGTACGCCAGCCCCATTGAGAATCGACGTACGCAAACGACGTAAACGACGCACAACACAACGCGGTCCCGAGGCCATACTTAACATGGCATCCAACGGCAGCCGACAGCATCCGACGGGACTTCGTAAAGTTACTCCACATCTTTGCAGGGGTAACCTTACACGGACGAAAACGACGTTAACCACGACGGGGAGTCGTAAAATCGTTCGGAAATCGGCATATTAGCCTCATTTGCATAGGCAAATGAGAAAACAACGTAAAGGCCACCTAGCGGCCATAGTTGTCATTACATCTACGATCCGCCAGTGTAATTGTTTTGCACATGGCGGATCTTCACCTGTATCTATGCGTAAGTGATTCAAGGAATCGCACGCATAGATACACGGGCAAAATACGGCGATACGACGGGGTATCTGTGATACCCCGTCGTAGCGCTTCTGAGAATCTGGCCCATAGTGAATAAAATGCTACTCACATTGAATAGCACAAAATAGCAACACTGGGAAAAGGAGAAAGGCGATAACGTCAACATATGACGAAACGCGTCTGGGTTGGACGGCGTGCAGTGACGTCACCGCGTATGCGTTAGGAGGAGGGCTCCTTGTTGTTGCCGGCCGGCAGAATTTTATGTACATCGCTCGTTTGCACTTTTCATTTTTTATTAAAACCAACCAGTGGTATTACACTATGTTGCGGTCTCCTTCCTTTTACATGGTCTATTGCTGTCCCATTCGATATTGGTACACTGTTGAGTACCCAGCGCCGCTTCCCACTCCTGTGAATCAGAAATCAGCTGTGTTGGTGTGAGACAGGATCCCGATTAGCTGTGAGAACTGCCTTGGGATATATCGTCTGGATCTATTTTATGCTGTTATTGGGCTCATCTCTGGTAAGCCTCAGTCTATGTGGTGGTGGCTCACGAATCTTCTACATTTCACTTGGGTGCTGTTGATGTCACATTCATAATTTTTTTGGACTTATATACGTTTTTTATGGACTATATTGTTTCTTTTTTAGTTGGCGCAATTTTCTTTTTTATTTCGATAATAGGGTGCTTTGTTAAAACGGGAATACCTTTTCTTTTTTTGGGGGGGTGCTGGTGCTGATAATATGTGTAGATAAGAGGATACATATTTGATCTGAACCAAGCAGAAAACAGTCTAAGCTCAACTGTATAAGGATACTAAAGTGTCCAATCAATGCTGTAAAAAAAAAATATCTCTCACAAAGCAACCAAATGCAGTTGGTTTCACAGCCTTGCAGATTTTTCTTGATTGAAAGATCATTGGTATACACTAAAAATAAAATGGGACAAGTCTGTTGTGAGGACATGGACTCTGATCACGAGTGTGCACCCTCAAAATGCATAAGCCATTATGCAACATTGAGGTTGTGCCCATATTGACAATTCATTCTCTGATGGTCGGACATTCAGGCCTCGTAAACACAAGCGTTTTCCTCGACAGAATCCATCAAGAAACTTGGTGGCAGAGCTTTTTTGCCGAGGAAAACGGTTGTGTGTATGTTTTTCATCGAGAAAACTGACGTGGAACTCCACGAGAAAAAAAGAGAACAAGTTCTCTTTTTCCTCGTCGGGAGTCTCAATTTCCTCGTCGGGCTGGTTTTCATCGAGAAACACGTTCATGTGTATGCTTAGAAACCCGCGCATGCTCAGAATAAAGTATGAGATGGGAGCGCACCTTCGGTAAAAGTGGCGTTCGTAATGGAGTTAGCACATTTGTCACGCTGTAACAGACTAAAAAGTGCAAATCGTCTCTCACCAAACGTTTACCTAACACGCAGTAACGTGAGATTAGCAAAAGCAGCTCCAAGGGTTGTGCCAGTGGAATCCAACTTCCCCTGCTGTCGTATGTGTTGTACGCCACCGCGTTTGAGAACGAGGAGATTTGGTCTTGACAGTGTGTACGCAAATAAAGCTTGTCAAGTTTCTCAACAAGCCTAACAAGGAACTCATCGAGGAAATCGATGTGTCTTTTACGACGAGTTCCTCGGTCGTGTGTACGAGGCCTCATGCCTATTGATCGGAGATACTATGAATTATGACATGGCAACATATCAATTTATTTCAGAGTACAATGCTTTTATTCAATAAAATTCATCAAAGATTTTACACTATGCCAGTGCACTCTATATGATTTACTTTTATATTTTTGATCTGCACAAAAGCACTTAGCCAAGATACAATGTAATAATATTGTTGCAATGGGGGAGATTTACTAAAACTGCGGCGCACATAATCTGCGCGGTCATGCAATGCTGTACCCAAATACATTTTTTATCATTTTGTTCACACAAATAGAGCTTTCTTTTGGTGGTATTTATTCACGACTCCATTTTATTTTTTGCTATATAAGCGTAAAAAGAGTGGACATTTGGAAAAAAAACAATATTTTCTTCTTTCTATATAAAAGAAATCCAATAAAATCGAATTTTGTCATAAATAAGCCAAAATGTATTCTGCTACATGTCTTTGGTAAAAAAAAAAATGTATAATTGGTTTATGTGATCACGAACAGATGTATGCAGATGATCATGTACAGATGTGCGCAGGTGATCACAGACATATGTGTGCAGATGATCATTGGGACCTGTGATTTTACTGGGACATATGTGGGGGACAGATATTTTTATTGTGTGGGGACATGTGTGTGGGGACATGTGTGGGGACATGTGTTTTGGGGACATTGTGTGGGGACAACGAGCTCATACTCACTGATCACTGGCCGGCTGCAGCGATCCGCTCTCTTCGCCGACAACTTCTGTGTGAGGAGAGGAGAGCCGATCGCCTAAAAACCGGCTCTCTATTTACATTACATGAGGGCTCTGATTGGACATGACCGTCATGTGATCAGGAGGGCAAATCACAGAGCCCTCCTGCTGATCGGAGATGCGATGTGTTCGGATGACACGAGTGCATCAGAATAGCGCCACTGTGCGCACGATCCCCCTCTTTCTGAGGGACGTTCGTGAACATCCACTCATCAGAAGGAGAAAGCACCCACCTGCCCATATATGTAAAGTGGCTGGGTGGGATGTGGTAAATTGACCAAGCTGAAGTTAGAAGCTGATTGGTTACTATGCACAGCTGCACCAGGGTCTGTGTGCAGCACTTTTAGTAAATTTTCCCCTATGTATTTATAAATAAAGACTGTTAACACTTTCAAACTGGAGTTGTGGCCAGTGCTCTTGACATACAAAGCAAAACTTCATCAGAATTTCGAATATCCAGAGTTTCCTTCACTTTAACAAGAAAAAGTAAAAGAGCAATAGCCCAAGTGCCAGATCCCACCAAGACATGGAACTGACCATTCGCAAAATGCACCCATGGCCTAACAAAGTTTTAACCCCCCCCCCCCCCCCCATCCACAACACTTCCTCTTGGAGTCACAAGCTCAGACTCTAGGCACAAGTGATTTGCTTTTTAGGGAAACATTGCTGTTTGCTTGGTTCTATCAGACTATGCTGGGGGCTTTTCAGAGGTTAACTCACTGTCTGTAACCACAATCATACAGGAAGGCAGTAGGCATTGCTGGGAAGGCTTGTTTCCCCCTATTACATTACATACTGAAGGGAAAACTCACTTTACTCCTTCGAATGCCTCTAGAGATGAAGAACAAATCATCGCTGATCACGGGCCAGCTTTTGAAGAGTCTGGGCACTGCAGAGCCTCTAGCAAATAGACCAGATCAATGTGAATTCTCTCATCCAAAGAAGCAAATTATTTAAGACCAACAGGATGGCACAGAGAGACTTGAGAGTAAAATCACAGACCCAATCCATTTCTTTATAGCTTTTCAACAGGAGCTATGAGCCGTGAAAGTTTAATCCATAGAAAAATAAATTGATACTGAAAATCAGGGCAGTTAAATAATCTTTCAAAAAGCACTCAACATCTGTTTTGGTCCACTATTTCCATACCGGTTTTTGAAGTACTAGAAGTACCCAATCAGAAATGGTCAAAATCTGCATGACAACCACATTGGTGTACATATATTTTACAGATGACTTTGCAACATTCAATGGGACAAAACTTTCCACAGTGTCCATGGTTCCTACAAATGGCAAAAACAAAATTTGATCTTTTCTAATTGGAAAAACCAAGGAAAAGTAAAATCCTGTCCAAATATACTATATACAAAAATATTTTTTAACATGCTTTGGAATATCAAATTAGATAATAAAGTTATGCTTTAGATTAACAAATAATTAAAATGTCCTTAAATGCAGTTAGTGAACTGTACAGTTGAACTCCGCAGGGAGTGTAAGAGCCACCACTAACAGACAACCATTCTCTGCTCTATGCTCATGCACAGACAGTGAAAATGCCGGCAGAAGGAGAAGCCAGAGTTTGCAGAGCGATAACTCATGCTTATTGTGCTGTCCAGGAGGGTGACATGTTGAAGAGTGTGACATCACCAACCTGTCTCTTCACCTCGTCCAATCAGAGAACACTTTGCAAGGAGCCAGCACTGAACCGTTGACCTCCTGTATACACAATGCATCTTTCTAGCCACTAAGCACAGGACCAAGGAACAAGTTGGGATTACTGAAAGAGTACTGTTTAGTCAAGTGATTTTCGGCTTACAGGGGGCATCAGCCAGGTATGGCATATATACTATATTATTAAAAGTCTTGGGATGCCTGCCTTTACACACACTTGAACTTTAATGGCATTCCAGTCTTAGTCTGTAGGGTTCAATATTGAGTTGGCCCATTTTTTGCAGCTATTACAGCTTTAACTCCTCTGGGAAGGCTGTCCACAAGGTTTAGGAGTGTGTCTATGGGAATGTTTGACCATTCTTCCAGAAGTGCATCTGTGAGGTCAGGCACTAATGTGAACGAGAAGGCCTGGCTCTCAGTCTCCACTTTAATTCATCCCAAAAGTGTTCTATTGGGTGTAGACCAGTCAAGTTCCTCCACCCCCGAACTTGCTAATCCGTGTCTTTATGGACCTTGCTTTGTTCGGTTAAAACTGACAGTGTGAGTGCATCCGTAGATCATGAGTGAAGGACCCTAATGCCAGGCTTTTGCCCGGCCAAATCACATCAGAATTCCATTGGAAAAATTTAGAACATGTTCTATATCTAAAGTCCGATGGAATTAATCGGAATTAGTGTTGAAAAAACTTAGATGGGGCTACACACGATCAGAAATTCCGTTGGAAAAAGTCCATCTGACTTTTTCCATCGGAAGTTCTGATCGTGTGTACGGGCATTACTTTTTAATATATTTATAAATGATATTGGGTTTGGGATTAAAAGTACCATTTCAGTCTTTTCAGATGACACTAAGCTATGCAGTGGAAAAACGTCCTTACAGGATGTCTCCCATTTACAAGTCAAACTCAATGCACTGTCTAATTGGGCGACTATGTGGCAAATGAGGTTTAATGTTGATAAATGTAAAGTTATGCACTTGGGTGCTAAGAATTTGCATGCATCATACATACTAGGGAGAGTACAACTGGGGGGGGGGGGAGATAAATGATGGAGAAGGATCTGGGTGTTCTGGTAGATCCCAAGCTTAATAATAACATGCAATGCCAAGCTGCCGTTTCCAAAGAGAGCAAAATCCTTTCTTGCATTGAGAAAGGTATGGACTCCAGAGAGAGAGAGAGATATCATTTTGCCCCTGTACAAATCATTAGTAAGACCCCATCTGGAATATAAAGTTCAGTTTTAGGCACCAATTCACAAAAATGATATTGAGGAACTGGAGAAAAGAAGAGGCAAGATTATTTTCTCTTGAGAAGAGGAGATTAAGGGGGATATGATCAACATGTACAAATATATAAGTATTTCATATAGTGAACTTGGTGTTGAGTTATTCACTTTAAAGTCATCACAGAGGACAAGGGGGCACTCTTTACATCTGGAGATATAGAGATTTAATCCAAATAGAGAAAGACTTCTTCACAGTAAGAGCTATAAAAATGTGGAATAGACTCTCTCCAGAGGTGGTTCTGACCAAATCAGTAGATTGTTTTAAGAAAGGCCTGGATACTTTCCTAAATGTACATATTGTAACTGGGTACTAATATTTATAGGTAAAGTTGATCCAGGTAATATCCGATTCTCTCTTGAGAGATCAGAAAGGACCCCCCCGCATTGGGCAAATTAGATCATGTTTTATTGTTTTTTGCTTTCTTCTGGATCAGCTGTGGGTATTGAATAGTGTATATGAAGAATTTCCATTTGAGTGTATTGGTTTAATTTTTTTTTATTGCATTTTAGTGTAAATATGAGATCGGGGGTCTTTTTGACCCCCGGTCTCTAATTTAAGAGGTCCTGTCCTGCTTTTTTCTTTTGCAAGCAATGTTTACATTCCTTGAAATAGGAATAAAAGTGACCCATTTTTTTATTTTTTAAAAGACAGTTTTAAAATTTTAATTCTTTAAGTAAAAGAAATCAAAATAAAAAAAAATATGTTTTAAAGCGCCCCGTCCTGACGAGCTCACGTGCAGAAGTGAACACATACGTGCGTAGCAACCGCATATGAAAACGGTGTTCAAACCACACATGTGAGAGATTAGACCGGTTAGAGCGAGAACAATAATTCTAGCCCTCCTCTGTAACTCAAAACTGGTAACCTGTAGACATTTTTAAACATTGCCTATAGAGATTTTTAGGGGTAAAAGTTTGTCGCTCTTCCATAAGCGGGTGTCATTTTGAAGTGTGACATGTTGGGTATCAATTTACTCGGCGTAACATTCTCTTTCTCAATATAAAAAAAATTGGCTAAAAAAAAGAGGCTCAGGCTAAAGTGGTTGACCAGATTAACTATGTGGCTTGGAAACGGAGACCACCAAAACAAGACCTAGTTGCAAGAGTGTTGTTGTATCTCCTGTGGCAATTTTTTATTTTAATTTTACTGTAGTCTTGCTTTCTCAGGAATTTGTGGCACTAGTTTTTATTACTTGCCATTCATTGGTACAGTGGGGAAAAATACAGGTGTAGCTTGTTCAGATGGTTATTATCATTCACATATTCCTGGGGCAATATAGTGTATGAACTGCTCTGTGATGAACTTAAAACAGTGATATCTAAGAAATATTTTGTAGTCTACGTCTACATTATGTTCTCCTTCACTGAACAAGCTAAAAATAGAAAGAGCGTGCTCAAGGCTTGACCAGTGTACAGAAGATGCAGTTAAGGATAGTATGTAGTAAGCTTTATTTACTAAGGCAGGAGATTGCAAAATCAGGCTCATTTTTGCATAAAATCCAATCAGCTTCTAACCTCAGATTGTTCAATTAAGATTTCACAATAAAACCTGGAAGCTGATTGGTTTTTATGCAGAAGTGACTTTGCACTTTCCAGCTTTAGTAAATAAACCCCAATGGCTGTCATGTCACTTCTGATTTGGTTGTGTAGTATGGGTGCTATAGTGCCACTAGGGCCAAGAGTAATGTATGCAACAAAAAAAAATATTTTTTTCCGTGCAACACTATATGAACAATTAATAATAAAAAAACAATGGTCTTTTCGTCTTGTGTTTTCTTACTCAGATTAAAATTAATAAGCAGTGAAGCGAGGATCTGCTGTTCACAATGTAATAGACGTACAACAAAATTTTCTGGTGTGCTGCTAATGTCATGATGCAGCATCATCTGAGGTCCTTACAGACATAAGACAAGCACCTTCCTTTATTAAATGGGAGGGGGACTGGAGGCTAGTCATAGATCACAGGCACACAGATGACATTACACAAATTGCTATGAGACACAAAGACTACGGGTTAGGTTAGGTCTCCTTCGTGATGATGTAGTAATGTTAAATTTATACACAAATGTAATTATTTCTAATGACAAGACTTTTTACTAAAGGTTGGAAGGAAGCCTATGACAGATAAGATGTATTTTTATAATTTTCTACAATTACTAATGCAATCATTGAAGAGAACATGCGGTGGATGTGCGTGGACGTATGCTGCTGCTGTGATGCCTGTAATTTATTGATGGTCGTGTTAGATTTTAATGTCCTCTACAATAAAATGTTCAACACTTTACAATTGCATGGGTCAGTCTCCTGAAAATTGAATATCTCAGTGCTGGCAGAAGCTTGGGAGTTGGATTGTCCAGCAGTGCCTTCTAATATCCATAATATGATAGATCTCTAAACCTCAGTTCCCAGCTTAACTCATGTGTTGTGACTATCGTGAAATGGTCTTACTTGCACGCTAAGATATGTATTTCTTATTCAAAGTTATGAAGAGTTGTATTGCGTTCCTGCTTCTTATTACAGCATCCTGGGTTTGCATGTGGCATTCTCCTTGTCTGTTTGTCCTCCTTCAAGGTGATTGATGTGGCCAGATTCTGGGTGGAGACCAAACCTGATTTAAGCAATCTAAGCCTGCTGTGTCATGCTTATTATATTGTGCTTGTTACACGTGTTCAAGCTGCCTGTTTGTCTGTCCTGCTCTGCGGTTTGGATTCCCTTGTTGACGACCTTGGATCGGATATCGATTGTTCTCTGAACTCTGCCTGCCTTGTACCCAGACTGTCATTGAACCACTCTGCAAACTCTGCAAGTACCTGTTTGCTTTGCTTAGTTTGCGCATGCACCAGTGTGGTGGCCAGGCACTATAGCATTGTGCATAAGTCCTGGCGGCAACTGAGTACCGGTAGGCCTGCTTGCCTTATGGGAAAGGGGGCTGCTATAGGTTAAGAACACAGACACTAGCTATAGTGTATGTCCACCTGTATTAGGAATAAGCGTGACAATAGTGAAGCAGAAGACCTTAGACTCTTCCTATGAGGAAAACCTTATGTAAGGTGGGATCATCCACATATTAGATTAGGGGACACTCCTGAGATCTCAGCAAAGTTACAGTGTCTCCTCATTGGTCACCGCCATAGGAAGGTATACAGTGGAACCTCGGATTGCGAGTAACGTGGTTAACGAGTGTTTCACAATATGAGCACTGTATTTTTAAAAATTGTAACTCAGTTTGTGAGTGTTGTCTCGCAAAACGTGCATGATTCATGCCAAAGTATCATGTTTGGCCTGGGGTGGGGGGGGGGGGCGCCTGAGCCAAGCAGAACGTCGATGATCGCCGCTGTTCGGTTATGCACGAAAAGGTTAAGGACAGCTCAGCTGACCTCAAAAAAAATCTTTCCGAGGATTGCCAAGGTCTGCCGAAGTGTCCTCTGGCCTTTTCGGATGTTTCCGAGGCTCTCCAGCACCCCTCGCCTCTGGCCCCATGCGGTATTGCATACCATTGTAGTCAATGCGGAACAAATTATTTTCATGTCCATTGACTTCAATGGGTAAAACCTGCTTTGACATTGCAAGTACTTTGGATTATTAGCATTTTCCTGGAAAGGATTATGCTCGTAATCCGAGGTTTCACTGTACTCATTAATCCACTGTATGGCTCCTCTGTGTCCTCTAGTTCCCTCCCTCATACTGCACTGGGGCAGCACGGTGGCTTAGTAATTAGTAATTCTGCCTTGCACTGGAGTCTCAAGACATCAAGAAAAAAACAGAATGTGCATGTATGCAGCATTAGTGGCAGCTCCCTTGAGAACAAAGCAGTCTCTGAAAGAATAGGGGAAAGTCAAGGTGTGCCAAAAACTAAGTGCAGCAGAAGATGCAACGAATGGTATATTTAATTAAAATCAGCCAAATGGCTACTCACACTAATATAAAGATCAATAGGAATATAACAGTATAAAACTGTGGTCACTCAGCGGGAAGCATCCACTTCTTCGTCAGATTTAATGGCTATTGATCAATAGCCATTTAGATCTGACAAAGAAGCGGATGCTTTAAACCGTTATCTCTGTGTTCTGACGTCACATCCGATGACTCCCAGTGTGTTCCATGCTGGTTCAGAGACGACAAAACGGATGTCCGGCCAGTTGTTCCTCTCCTCTCGTGTTCTACACACCACCATCCATCGGGGATCGTCTGGGTGACCACTAGACATGTGCATTTGTTTTCGTTAGAATGCATTTTCGTCCGAAAATCAGGTCTTTTCGTTATCGTTTTAACAAACGATAACGAAAGCGCAAGAAACGAAAACCAAAATATCCAACATAAAAAATGCTTTATTTTTGTTTTCGTTGCGGTAAAAATTTGATATAGAGAGATTCGACATTATAGGGAAAAGATTCGACATTATAGAGAAAAGATTCGACACTATAGAAATAATAGATTCGACATTACAGAGATAATATTTCGATTTATGAGAAAATAGATTCGACATTATTACTAGTCATACAACATTAGAATTCTTGTAGGCGGAATATTAGAACGGAAATGTACGATTCGACGTAAAGATTCGACGTTCCGTCGAATATTCTTTTGACCATTCGACAGAAACCAAGTATTATTGGATTTTTGGACGAAAGCTATTCCCCAACGAAAAACGAAATAAATCAAAAACGATTTTCGGGAGTAACTAAATAAATGTATTTTCCAAACAAAAAGGAAAAAACTAAACAAAATATTCCAGTCTGCACATGTCTAGTGACCACAATATTATACTGTTATATGCCTATTGTTATTAGTGTTAGTAGCCATTTGGCTGATTTTAATTAACTAGAAAAGGTACAATTTCTGGGGAAATTGTGTGACGTGTTCTTGCCTTCACCAATACTCCAGACTGGTGATGGTGCCCCTGTAGATGTAAATGTGATCCAACAGTGTGTCGATCCATTGCCCCATCAAAAACTGCTTTATCAAAAACTACCCCATCAAAACTGCACCATCTAATTTGCCCCATCAAAAACGGGTTGCTATGGACGGGTTGCTATGGAGGGGTTGCTATAGAGGGGTTGCTATGGAGGGGTTGCTATGGTCTGGTTGCTATAGTCTGGTTGCTATAGTCTGGTTGCTATGGATGGTTGCTATGGACGGGTTGCTATGGACGGGTTGCTATGGACAGGTTGCTATGGACAGTTGCTATAGTCTGGTTGCTATGGTCTGGTTGCTATGGAGTGGTTGCTATAGACTGGTTGCTATGGACTGGTTGCTATAGAGGGTTGCTATGGTCTGGTTTCTATGGACTGGATGCTATGGATGGTTTCTATATGCAGAGTATGCAGAAGTTACGCAGAGCCAAATACAGGCATACCCCGCTTTTAAGTACACACTAGGGTTTATTTACTAACGCTGGAAATCGCAATATCAGGCTCACTTCTGCAGAAAAAACAATAAGCTTCTAACCCCAGCTTGTTCAGTTAAGCCTGGTAATAAAACCTGGAAGCTCATTGGTTTGTGTGCAGAAGTGAGCCTTATATTGCGCTTTCCAGCTTTAGTAAATAAACCCCATTGTGTACTTAAAAGTGGGATATGCCTGAAAAACAGCCATATGACCTCACAGCTGTGTGGGAGGAGCTATAGAAAGCTCCTTAGCTGTGTGTGAGGAGATATCGTCTCCTAGGAAACCAATGTAAACACATGCAAACAGCCACTCTAAACAGCCACTCAGATTCTGGCTTGTTTTGAATACTGTGCTTCTTGAAATGATTGTATTTTAAAAACTATAAATCGCATAGTGAATATCTTTATATTTTACGAATCACAAGACCCAGACCTTCAACCTGATGTACAGTATGTCTCTGAAATATTAAAATTGAAGGCACAGTCGCAGTTTACAAATTGCCTTGCAATATTCAGTTTTCAATTTTTTTTCTTCCATTGACTTTCATTGAAATGATGGATGGCGTGTGTTGCAAACAAATGTCTGTATCTTGAAAACCATTTGACCGATCGCTTAGCCGTCAACACGTGTAGTGTCAGCAGGGACAGCTGAACATTTTGATATAAGATTTGTGTAGGTCGGCTTGAAAATGAGGGAGTGGTCGCAGTTTGGAAATCATGTAATGATTTTCCAGCTTTTCACTTTTCACACTCTAAGCTCACCATTCATTCCTATGGGAAAATTTCGCCGCAAAAACAACGATATTTCGCGAACGATTTGGCGAAACGTTCCACAAAGTAATAGCCCACTATTCGGGAACAAGCCGCTCGATTTGATATATTACTCATCTATGTAGCGTAAAAACTGTGGGAGGAGTTAGGGTGGTAAATTTGGCTATAAAAATAATAATAATAATAATATATATGTGAGAGAATAGTAAGTGCTCTTGCTATGCAAGACCACTTAAATATGCCATTCATTGTATCTTCTGCTGCACTTGTTTTTCTCTCAAATCCCCATCAGGACACCATCTGCATGGAGTTTACATCTTGCTTTTGTACTTGTAAGGGTTTCCTCCAGGTACTCCAGTTTCCTCTTAGACTCCAATAATATGCTGGTGATTTAGTTTACTAATTAGTGCAAGTTTGTGTGTGCGAGAATGTATGCATGTGAGATAGGAACCTTAGACTGTAAGCTCCTTGTGGGCAGGGACTGATTATGTAATAGGCTATGACTAAGCACTGATTTTTGTGCGAAACATGTCAGCTTTTTTATCCCACTGCTTGCTAGTAGTGCTTTTTATCCTGTTTACTTAACTTCCCTGGCGGTATGATTCTTTAAGATTTTAGGTGCTAAAAGCGGTACCATTATTTGCAAGGGAATTTGGCGTTTTATACTGTAGGCTTGTAATTCTTAGGAATGACTCACTTAAATCTATCCAAACAAGAGTCTAATAGGCATCCCGGGTATGATTTTTTTTTTTTTTTTAATTAAAAATTATAATATAATAAATAATTATAAAAAATTATCACAAATGATAATATAATTATAGTAAAAATTATTCAATAATGTAATCAAATCAAAATCACTGAAATTTGCTCAGTTGCAGAATTTTTGCTGTCATTTTTTTTTTTTTTATGACGAATTTCCCCATAAATCGCTATCGCTAAATTCTGCAAGTGATTCTGATTTATTATCGCAGTTTTTTAGCTGCTCTAATACAATTTTTGCCATAAAGGGACACTTTTGGTTGCTATGGGCAATCTACAGTTTGCAGGGAGAAAGAACAGTTTTTATTATATAAAAGGACATGTAGTGTACAGGGCAGACCACTAGGGACATGGGGGGTGTGTATTTTTTACATACAGTACTGTAATCTATAAGATTACAGTGTACTGTATGTATAGTGTTTGTTTACTTTTTTGAATTTGGCGCCGTTCCCCCCCCTACGTCGCGACGCTCGCAGGGAAGGGAATCGGCGGAACACACAGCATCAGGCGGACATCCGGCCGCCGAGTACTGCGGGGATTCATCGCTGGATCGCAGAGAAAAGGTAAGAAAACTTTTTTCTGCATCCAGCGAGGTAAACGCGTGTGTGGCACGGGGTTACCGATCGTAGCTTGAAAATCTCACCCCGTGCCACACACGTGAATACCGCCAGGGAGGTTAAATAAAGGCCACCTTTTTAGGTTTATTTTGGTGTGCGGCTGTCCATGAATTTTCTTCATTGATTTCTACCTTGTGCATTGCCAGCTAGGGTTGTCCCGATACCGATACCAGTATCGGTATCGGGACCGATATCGAGTATTTGCAGGAGTACTTGTACTCGCGCAAATGCTCCCGATGCCTCTGCCGATACTTTTTTTGTATTTATCAACATGTTCTGTGAAAATTCTTTGAGTTTTTTACTACTGCGTGACAAGCAAATACATTTTTTTTATTCATTTTTACTATTTTTATTCTTTTATAATGTCTTGAGTTAGAGTTCTTCATAATTCTAAAGAAAATATCCTTAGTCTGTATTGTGGTTTGAAAACTGTCACATGACATTTAAAAAAAGTATCGGTATTCGGTATCGGCGAGGACTCGGAAAAAAAAGTATCGGTACTTATCGGGACAACCCTATTGCCAGCACCCAAGGTTTTTGAGGAGGACATTGATTGCTTATTGCATTTGCCTGGAGCGGCGGTTTCTTTTTCTCAATTAACCTAATTAGTTGTAAAATGTTCTTCCATCTCTTCCCTGTTGGTGCCACTTACTTTTCCAACTTTTTGTTGCCCTGTCCCAACTTTTTTGAGATGTGTTGCTGCCATCAAGTTCAAAACTACCTTATTTTTTTTCTTAAAAATGTTTACATTTTCTCAGTTTAAATATTTGATATGTTTTCTATTGTGAATAAAATATGAGTTTATGTGATTTGTAAATAATTGCATTCTATTTTTATGTACATTTTACACAGTTTCTCAGCTTTTTCGGAATTGGGGTTGCATAAAAACCTGTAATAATGAATGCTGATCTTCTGCTCTGTTGCCTTAGGGACCTTTCACACGTGCAGACCGTGGGCCAGATTCTCAGAGGCGTTTTTTTTCACCGGGTATCTATGCGAGTGATTCTTAGAATCACTTTGGCATAGATACGGATGAAGATCCGACAAGTGTAATTGTATTACACTTGCGGATCGTAGATGTAATGACAACTCCGGCCACTAGGTGGCCTTTACGTTGTTTTCTCATTTGCCTATGCAAATGAGGCTAATACGCCGATTCCCGAACGCTTTTACGCCGCCCTGTCGTCGCTTACGTCGTTTTCGTCCGCGTAAGGTTACCCCTGCTAATATGAGGGGTAACCTTACGCAGTACCGTCGGGTGCCATGTTAAGTATGGCGTCGGGTCAGCGTCGGCTTTTTCCGTCGGTTACGTCGTTTTACTAAGTCGTTCGCGAATAGGGCATTGCGTAAGTGACGATCACGTAGTTTTGACGTCGGTTGGAGCGCAGCTGGAGCGCAGCAGGAGCATGCGCACTGGGCTTTTTCCCCGGCCGGCGCATGCGCAGTTCGATCGACGCGGGGGGCGCGCTTAATTTAAATACAAGCCGCCCCCTTTGAATTACACGGCCTTACGCTGGGCCATTTACACTACGCTTCCGCAAACTACGGAGCAAGTGCATGGAGAATACGGCACTTGCTCTGTTAAGTTGCGGCGGCGTAGTGTAAATGGCTTAAGCTACGCCAGCGAAAATGTATGAGAATCTGGCCCCGTATGTCCATATTTCATCCATCCGTTTTCGGATGAAATACAGACATACATGTATCCCTATGGGATAGCGGGTGTCAGCGGATGAACATCCGCTGACACCCGATCTCATCGTTCTCTGCTATGGTCCGATTCCGCAGACGGCGGAAAATCCTATTTTTCCATCTGTCATCGGATCGGATAAACACAGACAGGCGGTCGGTGTTTATCCGCTCCCCCCATAGAGGGCAGCGGAGATCTGGCAGGGCGGTCCCTGCACAGTGTGCGGGGACCGCCCTGTCATCTGCCGGCTCAGCGGGGATCAACGGAGCTGAGCAAGCGGAGATTAAAGGAACGGCTCCTCACGGGATCCATCAGTGTGAAAGGGCCTTAATCAGTTCTGAGCCTCTCTTCCCCCTCTAATGTCCAATTGATCTGCAACTCTTCACCTCTAGCATTCACCATTAAGCTTCTCCTTCCTATAAATCATCCACCTGGTATTACCCCTCTCCAATCCCTTCAGCATATTTCACCTTCCCCTCCTTTGCCTCTTATCGATATATTCCTTCTCTCTCTCGTGTGTTCTGCCAGGAAGAAAGCCACATGCCTACAAGCCAGTAAGATTGGCACATTAACTTGGCAGACAAACTTGTCTATCTGTAAATATTGTATTGATTTTTTTGAAAAATATAATTAAAAATGGTGCTCTGGTTTATATGATGCAGAAAGTGTTCTGCCGATCTGATGCCAATGAATTGCCACAACCAAATATGTTTTCAAAATGTTGCTAAAATTTGCATTGTGTCGCCCACATATTTCCTCAATTGGCAGTGTGTCATCCACATATTTCCTCAATTAGCATTGTGTCCCCACATATTTCCTCAATTGGCAGTGTGTCGCCCAATTATTTCCTCAATTGGCAGTGTGTCACCCACATATTTCCTCAATTGGCGTTGTGTCACCCACATATTTCCTCAATTGGCAGTGTGTCGCCCACAAATTTCCACAATTGCCAGTGTGGCACCTACATTTGTTACCCATATATTGTCAGGATTGTCAGTATTTGTCCCAAATATTGTTATAATTGCCAATGTATTGACTGGGTATTGCCACATGTATAACCACAGCTTAGTACTTGTGACCAGTGTTGTCTGTTTTCTGGACCATATTTCCACATATTAACCTCCCCTGAAAAGGTCGCTATCAATCCATGATCTTATTTCCTCAAATATTATTCCATTATTTCATGTAACAACAATGCCATTAAAATAGAAAGAGAATCCTAGGTAACTAAGCTTTGCTAACGTAGTCCTCAATATCCTGTCATTGTATCACTCCAATGACATCCTCAGACCTTAACTTGGCCCTTTACTTGAGTCATTATCAAACCAAGGCATAGGTTCCCACCAACCAGCAATTTTGGATGGTCTGAGCATTTTTCTTTACATGTAAATTTTTGGTAACATGGAAGAAAATCTATTTTATTTATGTTTAATCTTTTTATAAAGTTTACAAAAGTGTACAACAAAAAGATACAAAGCCCCTGGCAGGTGCAAGACAAAATTGGCATACACAGATAAACACAATACAATATTCACAAAAGTGAACAAGTATCAGAAGTTAGACTGAGTGCAAGTACAGAGTCCTCATACGCATGAAAAACAAGGCACAAGGCATAGTATGGCTTGTTAGTTAAAGACAATTAGTAAATGTCTAAAAAGCAGACATATCTAGTATCACTTGAGCACCGCTAACAATCATATATCACACACTAGAAAGCATGAGACCTGCTCGATGAATAGTGTAAGCAGTGAAACCAAACCGTGAACCAATACATTAGTCATAAATTCAATAAAAAAAAAAGAGGATGGAAAAAAAAAAGAAAGTTGGGGGGGGGGGGGGGGCAAACACAGGTAAAGGAAAGGATAAGGAGGTGTGCAGCTCCCCACTCTCCTGGGCACAGAGATGGTCTGCTTAGGCTACCCCAACCAATGCTCAGGACACAAATGAGTCAAAGACAGATGAAAAACAGAAGTGGAGTCATAGTATACACATGAGCCTATATGACTCTTATTCATTTCCCTAGCAATCATATGTTCCATGTGGCCAATTTTGTTGATTTGGCATGCCCATTCAGTCATGGAAGGGGGTTCGGCGTTCAGCAGGTGTGTGGCGATCACAGACCGTGCAGCTGTCTGAAAGTGTCTTACTAAGCTTTTCTTGATTTGTTTGCAAGTACCAGGAAGCATAGCAAAGGACAGCAGGGCCGATCCTAGGCAGGGTGCACAGGGTGCATTGCACCCAGGCGCCTGCAGAGGTGGGGGCGCCGAAGTGCCAGAGTTCTCCCCTCCCTCCTTCTCTCCTTGTTTGTGTCTGTCCAGAACTAGTGTTCTAAACATAGGTATGTGTCCGTCCAGAACTGATGTTTCGAGCATAGGGCAGCCCGTCTAGCCTGGCAGTGCTCGGGGGAGGGGGCGCTCCTCTTCCTGACATGAGAGTTCTAGTTTTCAGTGGCTGCTAAGTGCAGGAATGAATTCCTAACACTGGGAGTCTTGGATCCCGCACTCCACCAATTCCATTTGGAATGCCTCCCACTCCCATCTCTATCTCAGGCTGCACAGAGAGAGAGCATCGAGGTGAGTCACAGTGTTCAGTGTGCTGGGGGATGGCATCCCCAGCATCCCTTTACACATGCTCTGGGCTTCCCCTGCTCTAGATGTTTTATGGCATGATAGATTGCATAGGATAACACAGCCCCTGTCCCTTTCTGCACCTAGTCCATCTACAGATGTGATGTATAATGAGATGTAAAGGGGAGGAGTTAGTAAAATGACAACACCCATGTGGGGGCACCAGAAATATTTCTGCACCCAGGCGCCTGTGACCCTAGGATCGGATATAATCTTTATTTTTCAAACTTATACAAAGTATACAAACAAGATCAAGGTGAGCATATCATCAACCATTTGCATCAAAGCCAGGCATATGATTAAAAAATAAAAAATATATCGCAAATTACCTTGATGTTACATAGAGTATGAATAGAACAGTAAAAAAGGTCAAATAAAGGACATAACATGAAAAGGATATAAAAGAGAGATATAAACTTTAAAGTATCACCTAACCTGGCCTGGGATAGGGCACAGGAGTTGGCGACATTGCAAGTAATGGTGTTGGTCAAGGACTGACCCAGCAGGATAGGAAGGCCACATTGGCCAACGTAATAGTCATAAAGACAATCGATGGACCCTAGAATTGGAACACCACACGGGAGGATTACCCTGGTTCCCATGGTACGATCCATCGGGTGTCAAGGGTCACCAAGACACCAGTATTAAATTGTCTTCGTCAATTGAGCATTATTCCCCTAGCGAGAGGACAGTAATTTGAGGCATATTTGGAAATTTGTCTCCTACCAACTTTTTATACAGCTTTAATATCTCATCACAAAAAATCATGGGATATATGCCCCAAACAGTGGAAAGTAGAAAACAATTATAAACATACAGTAAATGTTTTGCAAGAAGTAAATAAAAGCACCAAAAATAATGCTGAGTTGTGAAACAACTAGAGGTACAATTAGAGTGTCAAAGACAAAGCCATAGAAATCTAGGATGGTTACAAGTGGTTCCAAGAGCCATGGAAGGCCCAGATGAAAGGGTTAGTTATCATTTGCAGAGATCCTCTAAAATGCTGGACATCACTGTTATTTTCCTTTTCTCTTAAAGCGGAAGTCCGTCAAATATTTTTTTGTAATTCAGCTGCTACAAATACTGCAGCTGCTGACTTTTAAAATAAGCACACTTACTTGTCCAAGGCGCCTGCGATGTCGGCACCCAAAGCCAATCTATCGCTCGCCTCTTGGGTGGAGGCGCCACCATCTTCAGTGAGGGAATCAGGAAGTAAAGCCTTCCGGCTTCACTTCACGGTTTCCTACTGCGCATGCACGACTCTCGCTGCGCTATCCCACTGGTCCCTGCTGTCTTCTGGGACCTGTGTATCTCCCAGAAGACAGCGGGGATGGGGCAGAGAAGGCCCTGGAAGGGGCGTAGATACCGTGCCCGGAAGTGGGAGCAAAATACCTGTATTACACAGGTATGTGCTCCCCCCTCCCCCCTGAAAGGTGCCAAATGTGACACCGGAGGGGGGGAGGGTTCCGAAAAGTGGAAGTTTCATTTTTTAGGTGGAACTCCTCTTTAAAGGAGTTGTAAAGGTATTTTTTTTAAAATAATAAACATATACTTACCTCCACACTGCAGTTAGTTTTTCACAGAGTGGCCTTGATCTTGGTCTTCTGGGGTCCCTCGGCGGCTGTCTCGGCTCCTCCCCGCAACAGCTAACCCCCGTTTTTGGAATCACTCTCCCAAGGGGGTTAGCTTGCGGGCGTGCTCCCGTGATACAATCGGCGGCCATAGTCGCCGACTGTATCACTCGGCCTCGCCCCCCGGCACGCAGCGTCATTGATTTGATTGACAGCAGCGGGGGCCAATGGCTGCGCTGCTATCAATCTCCAATGACGAGCCGCCTTAAGCTGGGGGAAACCATTGCGGGATTGCTCCCACAGAGTTATGTGGCCCAGGTAAGTAAAACAGGGGGGTTGGGGGGCCCGAAAGTGCAGGGTGTTTTTTCATCTAATGCATAGGATGCATTAAGTTAAAAAAAACACAAAGCTTTACAACCCAAATGGGCGGTACATTAAAGCGTTTGTTAACAGATTCAGATTCTGTTCCTTTAAAACATATTATACAGTACAGCGCTTGTGTTGGGTCATTTGGCACCCTATAACACCCGTAATAGCTGGTTGATCCTGCCAGTTTCTGCCCTCCCCCCTGTAAATTGACTATGGTGTATCATGGCTGCTGAGCCCCGTCACCATGGTCAGTTTAAGTGCCTCCGTCAACCGCCGCCCTGCTCTCCTGTGTCTGTATCTCCTCACCCTCCCCTCTCTGCCTGTCTGCTTGTGTCAGTGCCTGCCCCCCCTCCTCCTGCTGCTCTCATATTTGATATAAAAAGCTCCCATCCATGCTGTAATATACCAATAAGTGTCCCTGTGCCTGTGTTATGTAAAAAATATGTTTATCTGTATCTTCATCAGCGAGGCTCCCAGTGCTCAGCTGACTGTCGACTCTCTCTCTCCTCTCCTCCCCGGCTGAGCGCTGGAAGCCGCACTGATATAGATACAGATGAGCATATTTTTTTTATATAAAACAGGCACAGGGACACTTATTGGTATATTACTGAGGGGATGGGATGATTTTATATATACGTGGGTTAAAAAACATTTTAAGGTGGTAACAAAGGTGGGGAGTAAAACACAAAAAGTCCCAGCAGTACAGGATCCTGGCAATGAAGACATATTTCTCTCCCCTGTTGTCTTGCACCAAATATATCTAATTGAATGCGATACTTATCAAGGTAATAATACAGTGGCTGTGACACAAGCCCATGTACACGAGGCATTCGTTTTTTACATCTGCGTAATTAATCTTAGCTTTATTGATAAGGTTGTCAAACAACAACTGCGTTTTCATCTGTGCATGAAAAAAAAATCTATGCAATGTGGAAATCAATAGGCAGTTTTATATTGGTAGACGGTTAGATTCATTATAGTCACTCCAATATCTGTCAAATATCCTTGAAATTACTTACCTTTGCATTATTGTCTGAGAGAGGCTATTTTTTACATGATGGTTATTCTATAAAGTGCTCTGAATATTCATTGCACATCGCTTACTCCGTATTCACACCTGAGCAGGCTCGGATTTACTTCCTTTGCCACCCCAAGGCCGGGTCCTTCAATGCCGCCCCTGCCTGTGCAGTACAGGGGGGAAATTATCCACCGAGGGACGTTTTCGGCAGGACACTGAGAAGCAGGGGGGTGCTGCTGCTGAAAATTGCATTGACATGACAGGGGGGAACTCCCAATACAAAATGAAAGTGAAAGTGGTGAAAGTGTCCTCTCCTCTCAGCCACAGTGCCGCCCCTGCACCCACTGCCGCCCCGAGGCCTGGCCTTGTTGGCCTGTCTGGAATCCGGCCCTGCACCTGAGCAGAGGGTATTGCTGTTGATATTTGAAGCATTTTTTTTCCCAGACATATGACATGTATTTTACAAGCGCATTTCCTGAGCTGGGCAGGTAAAAATGCATTCCTATGCTTTACAAGGGTCCCCATTGAAGCCTATGGGAATAAAAACACCTGAATACGCATGGCATGGCATGGCATGGCATGGCAAAGCGACTGGGTTCCCACCTTTGAGGATCACAAGCTGTATCGCTGTTCAGTGGGAGTCTGTCTGAGGAGCTCCATTGAGAGGCTGGCGATCCAAAAGGGCCTCGGCACACAACGGGGATCAAGGTAGCCAGACACTGAAGGATTGATCACCTGTCAGTCGGTACCTGGGCGACAAGTTGAAGGAGATCCAGGTGTAATTTATCTAAGGAGGATTTCCTTCGTAACTACAAGTCAGAGAGGGCCTGTGGCAGAGGTGTCTCCCTGAAGTTCACCAAGGAGGGTCTGTGGCAGAGACTTTTCCTCAAGTCCAAGTTCACCAAGGAGGGTCTGTGGCAGAGACTTTATCCTACAATTGTCCGAGTGATACCCCGGCTGCCAGGTCAGTGAGAGAGGCCTGTCCGGGTACACTAAACCCACTCAGGCAGGAGTGGCGCAGAAAAGTGTTACGCTTGGGAGCAGTTTCCCTATTATCACGCCTGAATCTGCTGTTCTACTTTCTTCTTCAACTTCACTTTCCTCACCACAAGTTTATTATTTTTACCCGACTGGGTAATAAAGAGCACAGCAAAGAGCACCTGTTGTGGACATTCCTTTACTTCCACCCGAAACAACCAGCAGCTCCTCCGGGGGTAGTGCTACATAGGCATTGTCAGTGTTTCCATATCATGTTTATACTGTTCAAATATTCACTGTGTTAGTTTTCAGTAGGAGTTCTGTAATTTCTCAGGTTGCCAGTAAACAAAATTGCTTTCCATGGGTATGGCTTTCAGATTTACGTTTCTCTTGAATTGATTGTATTTGTTGGTTATAGCACCACATATAATTGTAGCTAGAATTTACAAGTTGTAATCTTGTGCAATTAGCAATAAGTCAACCATACTAAAGCAGATCAAGTTGCTCAACATTGCTTGGCGTTCGATTAATTGTGTGTCATCAAATCTGACAGTTCAGGACTCTGAAACAGATATTCAAAACCTTCCCCAAACATCCGCATCATGCATGGGGCTGGAGAAGCACTTACACAAGGACCAAACATGAATACTCGAATTATACAGCCCACTTGCAACTGCATCCTCCATACCAGATTAGAGATATGTGTTAGCTAGGAATATCAGAGAAGATCCATAACCTAATTAAGAGAGTGGTTGAAAGATGGCCTTTCTTGATTAACAGATACAAGAAGTTAGCTGTGCGTAGGAAATGTGTTTTCTCCTGATAACACTCTGATGAAACTCTTTTATGTATTTAACCACTTAAGACCCGGACATTTAGGCAGGTAAAGGACCTGGCCAGTTTTTGCAATTCGCCACTGCGTCGCTTTAACTGACAATTGCGCAGTTGTGAGACGTGGCTCCCAAACAAAATTGGCGTCCCTTTTTTCCCCACAAATAGAGCTTTCTTTTGATGGTATGTGATCACCTCTGCGGTTTTTATTTTTTTGCACTATAAACAAAAATAGAGCGACAATTTAGAAAAAAATGCAATATTTTTTGCTATAATAAATATCACCCCAAAAAAATATATAATTTTTTTTATTTCCTCAGTTTAGGCCGATATGTATTCTTCTACCTATTTTTGGTTAAAAAAATCGCAATAAGCGTTTATCGATTGGTTTGCGCAAAATGTATAGGGGATCGTTTTATTGCATTTTTATTAATTATTATTTTTTTACTACTAATGGCGGCGATCAGAGATTTTTTTCGTGACTACGACATTATGGCGGACACGTCGGACACTTTTAAAACATTTTTGAGACCATTGTAATTTTCACAGCAAAAAATGCATTAAAAATGCATTGTTTACTGTAAAAATGCCAATTGCAGTTTGGGAGTTAACCACTAGGGGGCGCTAAATGGGTTAAGTGTGACCTCATCTGTGTTTCTAACTGTAGGGGGGTGTGGCTGTAGGTGTGACATCATTGATTGTGTTTCCTTATATCAGGGAACACACAATCAATGACAGCGCCACAGTGAAGAACGGGGAAGCTGTGTTTACACAGCTCCAGCGGCGATCGGGTCTGCGGGTCCCGCCGCCGCGGTCAAGGAGCTTCGGACCGGGTCTCGGGCTGGCGCCCGCAACCCACGGCTGGGCACTTAAATAGGATGTACAGATACGTGCCTGTGCCCAGCCGTACCATTCTGCCGACGTAAATCTGCAGGAGGCGGTCCTTAAGTGGTTAAGAAATGTTACATTTTGGGGTTGACTTACTAAAAGCAAATAAACTGTGCACTTTGGAAGTGTACTTGTGCCAGCTCTTAGTTTCTGCTGGCAAATCGCTCCCAAGAATGCAAAAAAAAATAAAAAATAAGGTTATTTTCTGTTCCTAAAAGCTGAAGCTTCAAAAACGCTTCTAGACTAAAATAGTGTGCATGGACGCATAGGATAGCAATATTTGCTTCTGGAAGCAGAAAATAAATGCTAAAAAGCTGCTGCTAGGAACTTTATTCAAAAGCTTCACTTGAAAAAAATAGCCAATTACATGCAATCAAAATAAAAAAAACATTTTTGCTTGCACATGATTGGATGATATATGTCATAAGAACTCCCCCTCATTTACTAAGCTATGACAGCAAATGTACACTGTTATACAAGCTGTACACTCACTACTTTACATTGTAGCAAAGAGTAATGCCGCGTACACACGGTCGTTTTTTGCGATGAAAAAAAACAACGTTTTTTAAAACGTCATTTAAATTGATCGTGTGTGGGCAAAACGTCGTTTTTTGTCTTAAAAAAAAACGACCAAAAAAAAATTCCAACATGCTTGAATTTTTTGTGTCGTTTTTTAAAACGTCGTTTTTTGTTTCACAAAAAGTCACCGTGTGTAGCAAAAACGTCGTTTAAAACGAAGTTTTTCAACCCGCGCATGCCCAGAAGCTAGTTATGAAGCGAGCTTCAATGGAAAAGTGTGGTGAACGTAACCTTGTTTTTTGTGAAAAAAACGATGGTGTGTATGCAACATCGTCTTTGAAAGTGACGTTTCAAAAACGTCGTTTTTTACTTCACAAAAAACGTCGTTTTTTTTTCATCGCAAAAAACGACCGTGTGTACGCGGCATAATTTCTTCAGTGTTGTCACACGAAAAGATATAATAAAAAAATTACACAAATGTGAGGGGTGTACTCACTTTTGTGAGATACTATCTATTGGGCTGTCCACACAACCTCCTGAAGGTGGCAGGATAACCCTATGTCTCAGAAAATCCATCTTGTGTCCCTTAAAGATGGATTCGATTCTTTGGGGTATTGTTTGGGCACAATTAACATTTCTAAATATTTCCTAATAACATCCTTCTTGTATAAACTCTTAGTGGATGTGATCTTTTCATTATGTTATTTGTCAAATAATTTAGTGACAATATGTCAAACAATATGCTATGCAATGTGCCATTCATTGATTATTATCTTAGGCCTCATACACACGACCGAGGAACTATTTGGGAATGAAACATTGTTTTCCTTGTCGAGTTCCTTGTCGGGTTTGTCGAGAAACTTGACAAGCTGTCTTTGCGTACACATAGTCAAGACCAAATCTCCTCGTTCTCAAACGTGGTGACGTTCAACACATATGACGGCACTATAAAGGGGAGGTTCAATTCCACTGGCGCCATCCTTGGGGCTGCTTTTGCTAATCTTGTGTTACTGCGTGTTAAGTAATATTTTGGTGAGAGACGATTTGCACTTTTCAGTCTGTTACAGCGTGACGAATGCGTTATCTCCATTACGAACGCTACTTTTACCGAAGGTGCGCTCCCATCTTATACTTTATTCTGAGCATGCGCAGGTTTCTAAGCATACACACGAACGTGTTTCTCGTCAAAAAACAGCCGACGAGAAACACAAGGAAATTGAGACTCCGACGAGAAAAAAGAGAACTCATTCTCTTTTTTTCTTGTCGAGTTCCACGTCAGTTTTCTCGATGAAAAGCCTACACACGAGCGTTTTCCTCTGCAAAAAAGCTCTGCCACCAAGTTTCTTGATGGATTCTGTCGAGTTCCTCGGTCGTGTGTACGAGGCAATACTATTTAACAGGATCTGAGGCCCTGATTAAGCGTTTTTTCCCATGAAACGCGTAGGCCCATTAATCAGATCCCAAAGCCAGGACAAATATCACCCTTTGACAACTGATTTTTGCATATTTTTTTAAAACAACCTTTTTTAAGATTTTGTGATACTTTAAATAAAATTGTTACGTTTTTATAATTCACTAGTTGGTGTTCATTCAACCTAAGGAGGTACATTTAAATTCCCAGACATTTCCGAATTCCTATAACATAGTAGTTCTTCATGCAAGATCGTTTTATTTGGTCATTTTAGATCCAACACATTATTGCACTGTTCTTAAAGCGGAGGTCCGGTTTTAAAAAAAATTGAAAGTCAGCAGCTTCTAACACTGTAGCTGCTGACTTTTAATAAGGACACTTACCTGTCCAGGGTGCCCGCGATGATGGCACCCGAAGCCGAGCAAATCGCTTGGGTCTCGGCTCCCCCGCCACCATCCTCGTGGAGGAAATCAGGAAGTGAAGCCTTGCGGCTTCACTGCCCAATTCCCTACTGCGCATGCGCGAGCCACGCGGCACAACCTGAATGGGCGATGTCTCCTGGGACACACACAAGGTCCCAGAAGACACCGCTTCCCCATTCCCCAGGAGGCAGTGCGAGGAGGAGAAGAAAGAAGACGGACCGCGGATCAGGAAGTGGTAGATTAGATTGCTCTGCCTAGCAACAGGCACTTCAGGTATGTATAAAAAAAAAGTTTTCTTTTTTCTGCAGCATTTTTTATTTTTATTTTCCTTGGTGGAGCTCCGCTTTAAGTAAAATAAATCATCCTCTACTGTTTAACACTACACTTTCAAACCCTGTAAAAACCTTCCCTGTCTATGTACCATTTCTGTAAACTCGAATTCTCTTACAACGTAAATCAGCCTTTCTCAAAAGGTTTCCCATGCGTTACTAATTGTTAATGTATAATTAGTGAACTATAATTATTTTTCCAGATGCCCCTGCTATTTTACACCATTAAACATCTTCCCCTGGAGCCTTCACTGGCTAACATATTACTGACAAAGCTGGGCCACCACTGTAGGCTTGGCAGTAATACAACATGTGACAAACATGCAACACGTCTGACACTTGACAGGTCTGGCTGTACATTTATTAACAGAATTGGAGCTGGCTTCAAGTCTGCGCCATCTGGTTACAATATGTAAACACATTAAAGGGAACGCACAGTATATTTTCACTGAGAAATTAGATATTACGGCAGTGTTTATCTTAAAGATGAACTCAAGATATACATAAAAGACAGCTCTGTGATTATTATTACCGTATATACTTGAGTATAAGCCAAACCAGAATATAATCTGAGGCACCTAATTTTACCACAAAAAAATGGAAAAACGTATTGACTTGGGTATAAGCCTATGGTGTCCATCTGCATGTCTCACTGTGCCTCACTTTGCCTCACTGTGTCCATGTGCATGCCTCACTGTGTCCATGCCTCACTGTGTCCATGCCTCACTGTGCCCATGCCTCACTGTTTCGATGTCTTACTGTGTCTATGCCTCACTGTGCCCTTTCCTCACTGTGCCCATGCCTCACTGTTCCTATACCTCACTGTGCCCATACCTCACTGTGCCGATGCCTTACTGTGTCCATGCCTCACTGTGCCCATGCCTCACTGTGTTTATGACTAGACTTACGTTTAACATGGGAGTATATTGAAGGGGTGCCCAGGTTTGAAAAATTGGTGCTCCCCGGCCGTATGTCCCCCAGACAGCAAACTTTGTGCACTCATAGAGGAGAACTGGGGCTACATGTCAAGTTCAGGGTCCAGGGGACCTACGACTGTACCGGTTCCCCAAAATCCGGGAGATCAGGCGCAAAAAGGTGACTCGAGTATAACTTGAGGGGGGCATTTTCAGTACAAAAAAATGTGATGAAAAACTTGGCTTATATTCGAGTATTTACGGTACATTATAACATTTTTATAACAGGAAAACTGCCAGAAGCACCGGGAAAAAGTCAGCCGGGAAGTCCGGTGGGAAAAAAGAGAGCAGGTTTTTTTTTGTCCAGTGGTTTTTGGGCAGTATTCCCATCGGAAAAACTGTAAGAGTTGGTTCACACTAGGGCGACACGACTTCCAGCGTGACTTTCAGAGGCGACTCCGACACGATTTGAGCATGCACCACAGGGCACAACACGACTTGAAGTCGTCTCCAGGACAGGAGACATTCCAGTGGCCAATAAAACAACAATCAGCCCTGGGAGAGGTAGGGGGAGGGAGGGGTTTGCCTGAGAAATATATGTTATCTTATCTGGAAAGTAGCTTCAGTTAAGACAGTGATCAGACTTGGAGGCGACTTTCATTGAAATCAATGGGTACAAATCGCCTAGAAGTCGGATTAAAGTCGTACAGGAACCTATTCTGAAGTTGGAGCGACTTGAGTAGTGTGTATTAACACCGCTCCCATTCACTTACATTGCTTTTCTCTACAGCGCGACTTGGGACGACTTGAGGCGACCTCAAGTCGGATCCCAAGTCGCCCCAGTGTGAACCGACTCTTAAGAGCAATCAAACGACCAGGATTCCTGGCCAAAAGCTCCCCTCGCAGTTTCCCCATCGGGAAACCCGGCCGTGTGTACGAGGCTTTAGGATGTTAAACTCACCAGAAGTAAGTAAAATGGAGTTGTGACATCTCATTCACCCAACAGAGGATCAAGGTATGTACTACATGAGGCTCCAATATCAAATCTCTGGTGCGATATCCACAGCTCATCAACGATGATAACATAGGAAGGAATGATCACATAGCATAACTCAGTTTATTGCCCATGAAAATCCCCCCTGCATAATGCACTTACAAAAACAATGAAGATCAATAGCATGTAACAGATAGTTGATGACGCAACGCGTTAGTGCGTGTCCACACAGTGTGACTACATGGCTACTGTGTTACACATGTTAGCAGACGTTTATCTGTTACATGCTATTGATCTTCATTGTTTTTGTAAGTGCAATATGTAGGGGGGCTTTTAAAAGGAAATATACAATGTGATCATTCCCTCCTATGTTACCGGATATTTTAATTCATCAGTCTATCTATTTGAAATATAATTTTAAGAACTTTGTCTTTGTTACTTAGTGTTTATTTTTGAGAGATTTTTTTTCTAAAGTTTGTGTTATTTTAGTGCTGCTAATGCAGCCATTTTCTTCGTAGGTTTCAGCATTTCTTTATAGTACTGGGTAATGGTTACAGTAAATACAGTTACAATCCCTGCCAGCAATATCATTGTCTCTTGACAAGATGCCAGCTTTCTGGAACGACATTGGTCAGCCCCCAGACGGCCCATTCCACGTTTGAACTCCGACACTGATCCAATTGCAAAACAAATGTGTTAAAACCTGTGATAATCATTCAATTAGCAATGCACTGGCAACCGGCCAGTATATGCATCTGAGTTATTAATGCATGACATGCTTGTGATAATCAATAGAGTTTTAGTACTGTCAGAAGCAGCACTCTATTAGCACTGCAGGGATATAGAACACCCTGACTGAGGAGGCTGAGCAGAGACATAAATCTATCAAATTTAAGCTTTTTCTGGATTTCCTTTCTATTGATTCAGCATAACATAAACCATTCAGCCTTTCAATGAACTCCCTATTTCTATTATACAGAGGTAACAAAAAGGAAATCATACTCTTTACACTGGAAATTACAATTCCCCCGAGAAACCAGTTTTAGTATAAAATAAATAGTATGTCTCATTGTATTGCAATGGGTAGAATATGTCATCATAACTGAAGTAATGCTTTTATCTTTAAAAAAGATACAGTTGTGTCAATAATTAGTAATATGTGTAACAAAGCTGTCATTCTACTTGTGAAACTGGAAAATGCCAAAGAACACGGTGGAGATGGACAACTTTTGCTGTAAATTGGTAATGAAGCTGCCATATCTGACAACGCCTTATGAAAATGCTTCTTGTCTTGCTGTTATACTGACCATTGACCTGTTGCATTAGGGTGTCCACTCCTAAGCTCAAACACGCATGCCCTTCTCTGTAGCCTCAGCTGCACGAGCAGGGCAGAGAAAAGGGGTGGGCAAGAGGTGCGGCTGCCCTGGGCTCAACGGTTTATTGTAGGAATGTGGCGTCCTGTGCCAGATGCTTTTGTTACAAAGCTGACAGGAGTAGTGACAATGACATCACTGCTAATCCTAAGGGAATGGGGGGTGCTCTGTGCCCAGCCACTTCCTGTTCATTTACAAACTGAAGCATAAAACAGCTTACTATGCTTCAGTTATGAATGAACACGTGTTCATTTAGAAAAGGAAGTCATTGGTAAAGGAAATATTTACTAGCCCCTTCCCCCACTCTCCATCCTGAAAAAGACCCCGCAGTAGCTGGGGAAAGAGCAGAGGAGGGAAGTCAGCAGCACTGCAAAGGGGGAATTGTCACTGCATGTAGTGATTAGGGTGTGCCCAGGCACACGCCTATGATACTGACACACTGATTATACTCCCACGCTATGGGACAAAGTACAAGTAGTACTTTGTCCCAGGTTTCTAACTGTTTTATAACCATAGTTAGGACTCATGCACACTGGACGTTAAAATAACATTATAAAAATGGCAGTAGCTTTGCAGTGAGTTTTTGCAACTTTTTTCAGCATTTTTTTCAATAGTGTTTTTTAGCGTTTTTTTGTTGAAAAACAATTTTTTTTTTCAATGGATCAAAAACTTTAAAAAACGATGGTGAGTGACGTTTTTAAACGTTTATCTGCGTTTATCGACGTTTATCAGCGTAAGAGCGTTTTTACAGCTGAAAATGTCTCTCAGAACCCACTAGTTTTCGGGTTTTTTAACTGCTCAAAAATGCCACTGTCCAAAACTGCTGATAACAGCCTATGTGTGCATGGACACATAGGATAACATGATGGAGAGTTTATTGACTGCAGAAAAAAACATCTACTGCCAAAAACAGCTGCTGTAAAAACTTCCAAAAAACGTCCAGTGTGCATGAGGCCTTATGAGTACTGACTTCCTGCCACAGCAGAAAGGCAGCTTGTCTCGGCTATGAACGCTTTTCAGAGTCTAGCAGCGGCAAGAGGAATGCAGAGGAAGGGGTGATGTGTCACGGTCAGGCTCTGCATTCCTCTTGCAATTGCTTTTCTGGGAAAAGTGCTCAAAACCGATATAGCAGTTATTAAACAGCCACCTCCTTTATAGCAGTTGCCAGTTTGCCGGTGACAGAAAGGGGGGGGGGGAGGGTGGGGGGGCAGGCATTCATCATTGTTAGTATTAGAAAGCAACATTGGATAAAAGACTTTAACTTTGCCACATAGTAAGCAGAAGCATAACAAAAACATAATGATAGGCCTTTTTTGAACAATTCAACCAGTGGGTCTGCGTGACAGCCAGGCAACTAGCATTTCTGGAGGTCCTTGTCATGGAGCATGATTTTTATAAATGTTCTTGTATTGTGTCTGTAGCGTGTTTCTAAGACCAGTGCAGGGCTTTTGGTTTTAGAGAAGCTTTCTATGATTTGTTACCTGGCAGTGGTCAGGGATATGGATACGTGTGGTCTAAACCAGTGTTTTTCAACTCCAGTCCTCAAGGCACACCAACAGGTCAAGTTTTCAGGATTTCCCTCAGATGAAATGGCTGTGGTGATTACTAAGGCAGTGAAACTGATCAAATCACCTGTGCAAAATAATGGAAAGCCTGAAAACATGACCTGTTGGTGTGCCTTGAGGACTGGAGTTGAAAAACACTGGTCTAAACATTTAAACAGATTTCTGTTCTCCCCCCCATCCTACATACTCTGTGTAAAAAAAGATCTGTATACTTACCTTTTTTGTTTAATCCACTCCAGTCCGGTCATGTGATCTCGCAACTCTGACTCCCGTGTCAGTAAGCCGCTGCTGCAGGGGGCAGGAGGGAGTGCCGACAATGGCTAGGCCATGGAAGCCTATGAGTGATGTCACTGCTCCCAGAACACAAAGTCACTGTCAAGTGCTCAGTAACACAGGATATCTGGAGCAGCGGGATCACATGACCGGACTGAAGAGAGGATTACAGAAAGGTAAGTCTACAGTAGGGATGAGCCAAACACCCCCTGTTCGGGTTGCACCAGAACCTTCGAACGGACTGACCGTTCGCGCCAACATTTAGAACCCCATTGACGTCTATGGGACTTGAACGTTCGAATTCAAAAGTGCTTATATTAAAGCCTAATATGCAAGCTATTATCGTAAAACGTCTTTGAGAACCCGGGTCTTGCCCCAGGGAACATGTAGCTAGCACAATCACCTGCCTGCCTGTCAGTAAATTAGGAAGTGCGGATCTAGCTAAACTATACAGTGTATAAATATATATACAACACCTGGGATGCATATATATCCTCTACACACTGTAACTTTAACTGACTAGCCTGCCTGCCTGCTCTATCTACCTACTAAAAATGACTCTCTCTCTCTGTCTTCTCTCTCTTAACCACCGCAACACACTACAAAAGGCCGACCTGCAGGCTGTCTTTTATAGTGTGTGGTGTGTACTAATCCCCCTGAGCCATAATTGGCCAAAGCCACCCTGGCTTTGGCCAATTATGGCTCTCCGTTTTTTGCGTGCTGTGATTGGCCAAGCTGCGGGTCATAGTGCATACTTGGCCAATCATCAGCCAGCAATGCACTGCGATGCCGCAGTGAACTATGTGCCATGAAACGCCACTCGAATTTGGCGCGAACGGCCCAAAATGTTTGTAATTCGAAAAACGATCGAACATACGATGTTCGAGTCGAACATGAGTTTGACTCGAATACGAAGCTCATCCCTAATCTACAGACATTTTTACAAGGTATACAGGATAGGTAGGAGGAGAAGGGAACTTTTTATAAGAATAGCTTGTGGTAGGCTTTACTATTTCTTTACAGGAGTTCTATGATTACATCATACACTTTCATTCTTCAGCATTAGTATTGTAATAGCAATACAAAACACTACTTTTAATTTTGTAAGGACTATATATCCCATGGTATCTTGCTGCCTGAAAAAAAATATTATTACTGACTCCGCCTCCTGAAACGCCTCCTCTCAGCACCTCTGTGGTAGAGAAGGCAGGCTCCATGAATGCTGTGACACAGCAGTGCCTACTCAAAGGGCATAGTGAATATGTGTCATAGATTTCAAGGAGGTAAATGTGTGGGGATCAAAGTAAGTTTACAAAGGTTTTTTTTTTTTTTTTTCTAAATAGGTTCCTTTAGGCTAGTGCATTATTGGTTCACTAACCTTTTCCTTCAATTTCCCTTCTAAATGTTTTTTTTCTTTGTCTGAATTTCTCACTTCCTGTTTCTCCTCAGTAAGCTTGCCCCCATCATCCCAGCCGTTCTGGCTGGGGGTTAGTCAGCCAGAACAGCTTACTGAGGAGGAGCAGGAAGTGAGAAATTCAGACTAAGAAAACAAAGAAAACATTTTTTTAGAAGGGAAATCAAAGGAAAAGGTAAGTGAACCAACAATGCAGTAGCTTAAGGGAGCCTATTTAGAAAATAAAAAACGAACCTTTACAACCCCCTTTAATGCATTTTATGCATTAAGGTAAAAAAAAAAAAGTGCAGTCCCCTTATACTTACCTGAGCCCCTTTTGTATCCAGCGATGTGCATGAGTGCAGAAGCTCTTCCGAGTCTCTCTCTCATTGGCTCACACAGCAGTGGGAGCTGGCTTCTGCTGCTGTCAATCACAGCCAATGAGCCAATGAGGAGAGAGTGGGGGCGGGGCCAACTGTGCTCCATGTGTGACCAGACAATGTCTATTTACAGGAGCAAGGCTGCTCAAGTGACCCCATAGCAAGAGGCTTGCTATTGGGGGCACTCAGTAGAGAGGAGGAGCCGGGACCGCTGGTGGGGGACCCAAAAAGAAGAGGATTGGGTCTGCTCTGTGTAAAAGCATTGCACAGAGCAGGTAAATGTAACATGTTTGTTATTTAAAAAATAAAAAGTGCCTTTAGAAACAGTATGCAATGACAAACTCTAAGCTTATCTCATACTACAGGACTTGCTCTAGATATCACATTTCAGCACCATGGACAGCAGAGCAACTTGGCTACCATATGTTATCAGTACTAGATCTCCAGTGGGTTTATGACTATTCATTGGGGGTTATTTACAAAGGCAAATCCACTCTGCACTACTAGTGCAAACTACAAGTGTAAAGTGTACTTGAAATTGCACTGAAAGTGGACTTGGAAGTGCAGTCGCAATAGATCTAAGGGGGACATGCAAGGAAAATAAAAATCAGCATTTTAGCTTGCACATGATTGGATGATAAAATCAGCAGAGCTTCCCCTCATTTCAGATCTTTCCCTCAGATTTACAGCGACTGCACTACCAATTTCAAGTGCACTTTGCACTTGTAGTGCCTTTCAAAAATAACCCCCGGTGACACCATCATGGGGTCATGCTACAGACCTAAAAAGCTTATTTTTTCTTCTTCCAGCCTTTGCAAAAAGACAAATTGCAATTCAAATTTACAGCAACAAATGATATGTTGAGGTGCTTCCCTACTTGGTCAGATTTGGTGAGTTACTGTTTTCTCTCAGCACTGCAATGGTATATTCCAAATTCTGTTTCTGGTGTCTAAAAAATCCAATTTGTAGATCTGTTTTTTTCTGTCTAATTATCTCCACTGAGACTAGAGACCTCATGTACTCTAGTCTGACCTCTGCATGGAAGACGCTCAAGGCAGCCATACTGTTTACATCAGACTAGATGATATCAAAATAAAAATGTAATATCCAGTCACCATTCTATGCCATTAATAAAATAAATATACACAGAGAAAAGGTAAGGGCTTATGTTTCCCCACATTTGATATGTGCTTTCAAAAGCAGGTTAACAAATTGCCATTGACTGTAATTAACAGAAAAGTACACATGACATGTGAGAGGCTGTTTTTGACCTGTGGTGCATTTTTTGGCATAACATGACCTCTTCACCTGGTAGTAAACCTCATTTTTAAAACATTTCTGACAGGCAGGGTATTTATGACAGAAGAGGCCCTGTCATACATGCTTCCTCCTGCCTGTCAGTCGTCCTATACACTGAGCCCCACATGCGCAGTTCAGTGAATATTTATTGCCCAGTGCCGGCTGTGCTCAACATTTTTGCAGCCTTACTGTGCCCATCAAATGCAGCCACTGGACCCATCAAATGCAGCCACTGGGCCCATCAAATGCAGCCACTGTGCCATGCCATTAAACGCAGCCACTGTGCCATCAATTGTCACCACTGTGCCATGCCATAAAACGCAGTCACTGTGCCATGCCATCAAACGCAGCCACTGTGCCATCAATTGTCACCACTGTGCCATGCAATAAAACGCAGTCACTGTGCCATGCCATCAAACACAGCAACTGTGCCATCGACTGTCACCACTGTGCCATGCCATCAAACACAGCCACTGTGCCATCAATTGTCACCAATGTGCCATGCCATCAAACGCAGCCACTGTGCCATCAATTATCACCACTGTGCCATGCCATCAAACACAGCCACTGTGCCAATTGTCACCACGGTGCCATGCCATCAAACACAGCCACTGTGCCATCGACTGTCACCACTGTGCCATGCCATCAAACGCAGCCACTGTGCCATCAATTGTCATCACTGTGCCATGCCATCAAACGCAGCCACTGTGCCATCAATTGTCACCACTGTGCCATGCTATCAAACGCAGCCACTGTGCCATCAATTATCACCACTGTGCCATGCCATCAAACGCAGCCACTGTGCCAATTGTCTCCACTGTGCTAATTGTCGCCACTGTGCCCTTTGCCGCCACTGTGCCCTTTAATTGTTGCCACTGTGCCCATTAATGTCACTGTGCCCTGTATAATGTCCCTCCCCCACCTGGCACTTACCTTTCTGGGGGTCAGGTCAGCCATCCTCCTTCCACGTCCCTCAATGTCTTCTCCCGCCTTCGATGACGCTTCAGCCAATCAGGTTACCGGTAAACCTGATTGGCTGAGACGCCTGTCAGTCTTATCTAAGGAATGCACTACCCGTACGTCCCTTAGATAAGTTCCGCACAGCCAACCAGCTGCCGTTATTCAGGTGGCCGGCGCTCACCGTCCGGCCATCTGAAAAGTCAGCGGCAGCGGCAGGCAACAATAACATAGATTCATGCAATGCATGAATCTATGTTATTGTATCAGTGGCGGTGCGAGAGCAAGAGGTGATGGCATTCCAGCGCCCTCTATAGACGCACCGCCACTGTTATTGCCCCAGATCTGTGCCGTAGCGACGTGACTCTCATGTGCATACTCGGGAGTGACATCATTGCAGACATTCAAATCGCCGAAGACACAGAACCTAGGAGGAAGACCAGGCAAAGATGGATGCCCCAGGGCCCATTGAATCAATCACACCGCAGCATGTGGGGGGCCCTAAAAAGCAAAAAAATATATATATCAATTTGAACTACCACTAGTGTTTTTGAACTGTTGACATGGGCCCTTAAACTGCAACCAACCCTGGCATTATCTGATATGTTTAAATGACTGAAGATGTGACTTACTTCAAGTTCTCTTTTTTCTATTCGGAAGTCTCAATTTCCTCGTGTTTCTCGTCGGGCTGGTTTAAGACAAGAAACACGTTTGTGTGTATGCTTAGAAACCCGCTCATGCTCAGAATAAAGCATGAGACGGGAGCGCACCTTCGGTAAAAGTAGCGTTTGTAATGGAAATAACACATTCGTCACGCTGTAACAGACTGAAAAGCGCAAATCGTCTCTCACCAAACTTTTACCTAACACGCAGTAACATGAGATTAGCAAAAGCAGCCCCAAGGGTTTTGCCAGTGGAATCGAACTTCCCCTTTATAGTGCCGTCGTACGTGTTGTACGTCACCGCGTTTGAGAAAGACGAGATTTTGTCTTGAAAGTGTGTATGCAAAGAAAGCTTGACAAGATTCTCAACAAGCCTGACAAGAAACTCGTGGGGGAAAACGATGTTTCTTTTACAATGAGTTTCTCAGTCGTATATACGAGGCCTTATGCCGCGTACACACGATCACTTTTTGTGATGTAAAAAAACTTTGTTTTATCTCACGAAACAAAACAACGTTTTTCAAACTTCATTTTAAAAAACGACGTTGCCTACACACCATCGTTTTTCTGAAAATGCTCTTGCAAAGCGCGGTTACGTACACCACGTTCAATGGCACAATTGAAGCTCCCGTCTCATAACTTGCTTCTGAGCATGCGCAGGTTTTAAAAACGTCACTTTAAACGTCGTTTTGCCCACACGATCATTTTTTATAACACAAAAAAACACATTCTGAAAAACGACATAAAAAATTGAAGCATGTTCGAATCTTTTTTTGGTCGTTTTTCAGAAGACATAAAACGACATTTTGCCCACACACGATCATTTAAATGACGTTTTTTTAAAATGTTGTTTTATTTCATCACAAAAAACGACCGCGTTGTACGCGGCATTAGACTACAGTACACAATTAAATATATGATTTTCGATTTTCACCATAAATACACTTTAGTCACAAGATGAGAATCTCATTTGAGAAAGGGAAGAATTATCCTGACAGGTTCACCTTTCTGTAATGACATTTACATTGTACAGCTAAGGAATGAATATATGCAAAAACCCACCAATAATGCAAAAAATTCCCTTTAAACTCTAAAAGTAATAAAGTTAGAAGATAGTAATAATTTGATGATTCCTTTTGGACTATATAAATAGAGCGTAAGGTTCTTTTTAACCTTACTGTGATGTTTTATACATCACAAATCCTTCAAACAATAATTTCTGATGCAGAAGCAGTGAGACTAAAAACAATGAGACAAGCACTTTGAAGATACAAGTTCTCTTGCCATAGAGTGCTGATGAGTGAAGGCGAAGCGATGGGACAGCTGTGCACAGCAAGCAGCTTTGCCTCTGTAAAATCTGTTAGGGGACTGCGCTGATCAATCGGACACTGACAGTACGCACTGTTCACACACCAAGGACCTTCTCCTATTATCTCAGAAAAGTGTGTCGCTCTCTTCTTCCAATTTCCCCAGGGAATATAAAAAATGGCTCATTTTACAAAAAACACAAGGCTAGGTTTTCTACATGTAGTAGATATCGCATTATATTACAGGCAGTGAGTGTGTCTCGCTTCCTGCCAGTCGTGACACAGAAGATCACAGTCCCCATGCTTCAGAACAGACGGCAGAAATAGCCTTGGCCTTATCTGCTGCACATTATGATGCTGAGGCTGCAGCCATTTCATCAGACACAGTCATTTTTTTTTCTCTGTTATCCTATATTATTTTGTTGCTGTATTGCTTTAATTTATGGTTCACTTTTACATTGGGTTTTGTTTTTACATTTCATTATAAACAGTACAGATTGGGAACATTAATAGAAATATATCCCTTTTTTAACAAATAGTGACCTACCAACTGGTTGGTCGTGTATAAATGGAAATACAGTATCAGCCGTTGGTTTTACATTCAACTAAAAAATTATGCTTGCAAGGGTTAATTGCTCGTTTATGTCTGGGGGGACAATAAAAGATTTATTGACCCGATTTTCCACTTCTCCCCGCTACTACCCGAAAAATATTTTCCCCATGCTACATTCTCCATTTGTGACACAGCCAATGAGAGTTCCTCTAATTTGAGCGGTGCAGTCAGAATCTCCGCCTCCTGGGCCGTGGCCATAGGCAATTCCCCATGCTCCAGTGATCTGGGGCACCGACATCATCAAGACCAAGGCAGGGCCCAATTCCCTGTTGATGCCAGGGACATTTCACCTCTGGAACTTGGGGGGGGGGGGTGTAATATGGGGGAACAAAGAGTCAGGTAAGTAAAACTGTTTCTCCTCTCCCCCTGACAAAATGAGCAATTAACCCCTGCACAGCTCCACTATAAGAGATAATCTTACATTTTCCCATTGTTGGGCTATAAGTTGAGCTAAACGTAAGGGGAACAAACTTTGTTGACAAATCAAATTACATCCCCTTTGGGGTAGTCATGATGGTAGAGGGGAAGGAGAGGAAATGTTAGGAATTGTGACAGGGCGAGACCCCTGCCGCTGTATACAGTGGAACCTCGGATTACGACCATAATTCGTTCCAGGAGAATGCTTGTAATCCAAAGTACTTTCATATCAATGCGAGTTTCCACATTGAAGTCAATGGAAACTAAAATAATTTGTTCCACATTGACTTGACAATGGCATGCAATACCACATGCGGCCAGAGGTGGGGAGGCGCCTGAGAGTCTCCGAAATGGCCAGTAAGGCCCGAGGACACCTCGACTGACCTTGGCAAACCTCAGAACAGAGTATTTCTGTGCCTTTCCAAGTCTTTCTGAGCATTACTGAATGGCTACGATTGGCGCCATTCGGCTCCCCTCGGCTATGGCTCCCCCCCGCCTCAGGCCAAACGCTGGACTGCACACCACTTTGGCCTGAATCCTGCTTGTTTTGCAAGACAACACTCACAAACCGAGTTAGGATTTTTTAAATACAGTGCTCATATTGCGAAACGCTTGTTAACCGCGTTAATCGCAATCCAAAGTTCCACTGTAAATGGTTGTAAAAAGGACACATGGTTCACATGTATGCAAGAGTGCAGGACTCTGGAGTATTGATTATGAGCAGAGAAAATTGGATTTTGGTATGCCTGGATTGGGCTCTATAGTTTGCTTTGGAAGGGAAGGAATCTCCAACCCTGTGTCCAGGACTTGTTGAAGACCAGCAAGGTGTGTGTCCAGGTGCAAAGAGTCCTTATAATAATGAAGACTTTGGCATAGCCCAGAGCACCATTAAAGAAGGAGGTGTGTGGTCCTGTCTGAAGGTACTCTACTGAAGAGACAGTACTTGCGTGTCCATCGAGCTGAGAGAACTGAGACAGCTGAGAGAGTTTGGGAGGGTGAAGGCAACTAGGAGAGTCGCGGGGACCGAGGGAATCTTGAGGTCTTGGAGAAGAGACATCACCTGGGATATCAGAAGAATCCCTGTTGAGAGGCCAGGAGTGGGCCCATCCAGCTGGATGCTGTGACTACAGGCTGAGTGAGCCAGAAGGAATGTTAGAGTTAGTGAGATGGTCTGAGTGACCAGTGACAAGAGCAGAGGTGTGAAATGATTTATGACTAAGGCCTTATAGGCTGAAACACGTCAACCTTCCTGTTTGCATTTGTCCACTGTGGTTTGTTAATAAATACTAGAATTTTTTGGGAGCAACGATCGGAGTGCGATTCTTCTTTTCCTCGTGAAACTGAAACTCCTGTGTGGGCAAGTTGTGTGACATTTCTTCTCAACCTCCATTAAAAGTAGGCTGGCAAGCCTTAAAACCACAGTTTGGACTGGCGTGGGCTCACCTAAAAACACATCTACCACTGAGCTAAACATCAATCATTTTACAGTATATACACAGTATTGGGATAAGGGAGTAGGTGGGCACGGATGTGGGCAGCCCCTATTCAAAGGTCTTATAGGCCAACATCTGTTCCATTAGAAATAAAATGTGTGAATCAGGGTACCATATAGTCATGTACTTCTCCATCATGTCTGATATTCTGGCCTCTTTTTTCTCATGTAGAAAAATCTTTGTGATTCTTGACCTGGTTTCAGCTACTGATAGGGTAGAGGATTTATTGGCCAACTACCTGCTTAGCGGCAGTGAGAATATGGAACACAAGCTTTAACTAGGCTTTGAGAAGGCCAAGGGGCTTGACACACAGAAGAGTGACCTTTGGTCTACAGCAGGGATTTGCTTGGCCCATAAGCATGGTACGAAGTAAAAAACATATTTGGTCCATGATTGCTGGGCCACCTGGCAGGCTATATTGCTATATTTTAAAATGAACATCTAGTTAATCCCTCTGATGCCCTGTACACACGATCGGTTCATCCGATGAAAACGGACTTATGGATTTTTTCATCAGATATCCGATGAAGCTGACTTTCATCAGTCGTGCCTACACATCATCAGTTAAAAAACCGATCGTGTCAGAACACGGTGACGTAAAACACGACGATGTGCTGAGAAAAATTAAGTTCAATGCTTCAGAGCATGCGTCAACTTGATTCTGAGCATGCGTGGATTTTTAACTGATGGACGTGCCCACAGACGATAATTTTTTTCTATCTGTTTTTTAACCATCAGATAATGGGGCCCACACACGATTGTTTGTCTGATGAAAACGGTCCATCAGACTGTTTTCATCAGACGAACCGATCGTGTGTACGCGGCATTAGAGATGTAAGTGGAATTCTATTAAAACCAATTAAGGGCTAACTTTTATTGTGCAGATGCTATGGATGTGTAGGAGGAGGATGAAAGGTATTAACATTACAAGTATTCCTTTCCTCCATGATGAAACTACTCCTTGTGTCAGAGAGACAGTTTATTAGAATCAAATTAGGTAAACGGTATGGACATTTTATTTTTCAGTTACTCAAAGTAAACTGTGCCCAAGGGGAATCCAAGAATAGTACACAGTGATGCCTTGTACACACGATCAGAGTTTCCATCGGAATAAACTCTGACGTGTTTTTCGGACAGAATTCCATTCAAGCTGTCTTGCATACACACGGTCACACCAAATTTCGACCGTCAAAAACACGGTGACGTACAACACTACGACGAGCCTAGAAAAATTAAGTTCAATCTTTCCGAGCATGCGTCAAATTGTTTCTGAGCATGCATGTTTTTTTCTCCGTCTGAGTTCCATACAGACAAACAGAATTTCCAATATACATTTTGTATATACATACATGTTCTCTTTCTAACTCAGTCGGAATTTCCAATGGAAAAAGTCCGATGGGGCATACACGGTCAGAATATCTGATGAAAAAATTCCGTCTGACTTTTTCCATCGGAAATTTTGATCGTGTGTGCGAGGCATTAGAGGACCCAGCCTGCCATGTGACTAGCCAAAATACATCATGAGGGTCCATGCACACTGGGTTTAAAAAAACACCAGTTATTTTTGGCAGGAAAAAAAAAAACTTATATACAGCGTTTTTGTACAGGCAATTAGGAGAGTTTAGCATTCTCAAAAACGCTAACCAGAAGTTTTTTTTTCTGCCGCCAAATATTGAGCTCCTGGGAAAATTAGGGGAATGAACGATAGGAATAAGGAAGTCTATATAACAATTATGGCCCTAGCTGACCTACAGGGGATGGAATGTTTGTAAAATGTAATGAATTTTATATAAATGTAACATTTTGGTATAAATCAATTAAAAATAAATTGAAGACAAATGTTGAGCTTAAAATATGCCTCTAAACATTCCAATGTGAATGGACACAGGATACCATTCAGCTACTTCTTCAAGCAAAATGTAAAACTCCTGTTGAAGCAGTGATTTTTAGGCCCAGTGTGCATGGACCTTAAGGGCTCATGCATGCTGCAGCTCAAAAAAAAAGCTGCTTATACAGGCATTTGAGCTTTTATTTCTTTGCCCAAAAGCTTTAAGAAGCGTGTGCTTTTTTGTGCTCTTTTGTGCGTTTTTTGAGCATAAGCAATTTTTTTCACAACCTTACCCACAGCTCATTTTAGGCCGCGTACACACGACCGAGAAACTTGTCGGGCTAAACTCATCGTTCCGCCCGTCGAGTTTCCCGTTCAGCTGTCGAAAAGCTTGTCGAGCCAAATTTCCCCATAGAACAAAGAGGGAATAGAGAGCATGCTCTCTTTTTGGCTCGACAAGCTTCCCGACGGGTTGCTCGGCGAAAAGTGTACACACGACCGGTTTTCTCGGCAGAATACGTCTCCCATCGAGGTTCTCGCTGGATTATGCCGAGAAACTCGGTCGTGTGTACGTCGCCTCAATCTTTTTTATGCATTTTAGAGCTTCCTCACACTTCTTTTGCGCTTTTGGGCACTTAGGTGTCTTTTCTGTGTGAAAGCCCCTCTCAAAAACGTGAGTTTGGTGAGTTTTTCTTTCTGCCTGTAAGAGCATATGCCTGTAAACTCCTGAAAAAGCCATAGTGTGCATGCACACATTGGCTGACATGGAGGGGAGAAAAAATGGGAGCTCAAAAAAGCTCAAAAGCCTGTAGGAGCAGCTTCTTTAGCTTCTTTGAGATTCAGTGTGCATGAGCCCTTAACCCCCCTGGCGGTATTCCAGTCTCTGGCTCGGGGTGGAATTTCAGAACCAAGAGCGGTAACCCCGAGCCAGACTCGGGATTGCTTCGCAGCATCCACAGGCAGAGTTTACTTACCTTGTCCCTGGATCCTGCGATGCCTCTTCGCTGTGTGATCGAGCGGTGTCCTCGCTCGATTCACACTGTGCCTGTGTGCCGCCGAGCTCCACTCCCTGCGACGTTACGACGCACGAGGGCGGAGAACGGCGCCAAGTTCAAAAAAGTAAATAAACACAATATATACAGTATACTGTAATCTTATAGATTACAGTACTGTATGAAAAAAATACACACCCCCCTTGTCCCTAGTGGTCTGTCCAGTGCCCTACATGTTCTTTTATATAATAAATACTGTCCTTTCTGCCTGGAAACTGGAGACTGTCCATAGCAACCAAAAGTGGTTTTAGAGAAGCTAAAAAAACAGCGATAATAAATTATAATAACTTGCAGAATTAAGAGTTAGCGATTTGTGGGGAAATTCGTCATAAAAAAATAAAAGTAATGACAGCGACAATTCTGCAACTGAGCAAATTTCAGTGTTTTTGATTTGATTACATTATTGAATAATTTTTATTATAATTATATTATTATTTGTTATAATTATTTATTATATTATAATTTATGATTTTGTTTTATAAAACTTTATCATACCTGGGATGCCTACTAGTCTCTTGTTCGGACAGATTTAAGTGAGTTATTCCTAAGAATTACAGGCCTACAGTGTAAAACGCCAAATTTCCTTGCTAAATAATGGTAACGCTTTCAGCACCTAAAATCTGAAATAATCATACCGACAGGGAGGTTAAAAGGGCAAGTATACAATAAAAAAAGAAAAACATACTGCTAAAGGGCCTCAAGGATGGGGTCCTCAGGAATGCATTCATCTAGAATTGGGGATAGGGCCTCAGGAATGTATCCATCCAGAAAGGTCCACTTTAATATCCTTTGACTATTTTTAAAGTCTAATCAGTCCACTCTATCAGTACCTGAGCAAAGGTTCATGTTCAGGCTCCAATATCTTTTATCCTGTTTCTTGAGTATCTGATCATGTGTATATAAACATTAGCCGGACTAGTGTTCTAGACCTGTGCATCGTGGTCCTACTATCTGGGCTACAAGCTTAGTCTGAACTCCGGTTCCTCTCATTGTCTGGCACCAGCCCTGACCTCAGTCTGGGTCTCAGTCTGCCTCTCCTCAGCTTTTCTTGAGATTATGATGCTGTCTGTCGAATGTGAACTTTGCTTCTGTTCACCTGTCAGCTTTCATCAGTGGGGCAAATCTGAGCACTGCAGCCTAGGAATGTGTAACTGAGAGGGATCCTTAGAAAATACAAAGTCACCTTTAACAAAGAATAATAGTAGTATTAACAACAAAAACATAATCAACAAAAATAATAATATTATTATACGAACTTAAAGGGTTTGTAAGGGATTTTTTTTTTATCTTAATAGCTTCCTTTACCTTAATGCAGTTCTGTTTTCATGTCCTCATTCTTCGTTTTTGCTCTCAAGTTGCTGTAATTCCTCTCTGATCTCCACACTTCCTGGTTGTCTTTTTCCTGATAACCACAGTACTGGGAACTTTCTGTGGTCACTAATCAAGGAGGTGTGATTACTGTGTGTCTAAAACCCCTCAGCACCAATCAGTTTTGTTTTACAAACCATCACTGCCCTCTATTGGCTATGTGGCTCTGTACATCACAGAAGCAGGAAACCGCATGAAAAAACGAAACTAGAACTGCAGGCACATTATATGATTGATTTTTATCTATTTTTAATCATTTTTAAAAGGAATTAGTTAACTATTATGTCTCTATACCCTGTAAACAGTCATTTCAGCAAAACATTTTTTTTCCTTTACAACTCCTTTAAGAGAAAGACTAGTAGGTAGTGGTTGTTGGAAGAGGCAACAACAGGTGGGAGAGACGCCGGTATTGGACATAAGTGTAAGATGTTGAAAACTGTAAAGCCCTGTACACACGATCGGTTTGTCCGATGAAAACAGACCGATGGACTGTTTTCATCGGACAAACCGATCGTGTGTGGGCCCCATCGGTTTGTTTTCCATCGGTGAAAAAAAATAGAACACAATTTAAAATCTTCCTATGGATAAAAAACCGATAGAAAAAAACGATCGTCTGTGTGGAAGTCCATCGGTCAAAAATCCATGCATGCTCAGAATCAAGTCAACGCATGCTCAGATGCATTGAGCTTAATTTTTCTCAGCACGTCGTAGTGTTTTACGTCACCACGTTTTGGCACAGTCGGATTTATGACTGATGTGTAGACAAGACTTATGAAAGTCAGCTTCATCGGATATCCGACAAAAAAAATCCATCGGATTAGATATCCGATCGTGTGTACGAGGCATAACTCTGTTTCTAGCTTGGGAAGGGAGCAAAAACTAGAGTCAATCTACATGCTAATGTTAAGTATTATAATTGTGTTTTTCAATTTTGTATTTGTCTCAACTTTTTCAGTGTCTTTAACTACTTGCCGACCGCCAAACACACATATACGTCGACACAATGGCACGGGCAGGCAAATGGGCATACCTGTATGTCCCTTTAAATTTGGCGCCCAGCGCGCGTGCCTCATGAGTGCGATCGCGGGTCCCGGGAACTCGATGTTTCCGGGCGGCCCGCAACTGCAGTCAGCAAAGGCAGAACAGAGGGATGCCTTTGTAAACAAGGCATTCCCCTGTTCTGCCTAGTGACTCTACCCGTGATCGGGAACAGTGATCACATTCACACATTGGCTTTGGGGAATCCACAGTGCTCCCTGTTTGTCTACGTGTCTCTATCTCAGCTCCCATGCCAGACAATTTCAACGGCTCTGGTCCTGTACTCACATCTATACAGTTGACGTGAGTATTTATAGGGTTATCTATCTTGTTCTTTATACATTATTTATAATATTCTACAACAAAATTATACCATATGGTTATGTCTCTTTATAGATCACCATTGCATTCGCCCCTGAAGAGTTGGTATACCCCAACGAAACGCATCGGGCATACATAGATGCATGATGTTCATACAGATGATTTTATGTTTTTTATACTGTTTTACTCCTAGATTCTCATTATACAATCAAGTCCCTCCAGGGGTTCATGTTGTGCAGGACTTGTCCTTACTCCACGATATGCCAAGTACCATAGTGTTAATGCATATGTAATTTGGAGCATGTTTATGCGATTTTGTGGATGCAATTTTTGTCATTCAGTATGCTTTACATTATATCATAAGGCATAATAAAATGCTCTTTGCTAAGACTGCTTTTTGCTATACATCTCTTATTCCAAGTCCCGAACTTACTCCCCCCTTTTGTGTTGGAACCCAATTAAGCACTATTGTATATCTTACATGCTTACTCCGCATGGTGATTGGCCTCATTTAAAGTCCTGCTGACCAAACTCTCTCTTTTTTTTGGGGGGGGAGCATACACAAGGCCCGGTTTTCACGACCAATATAAAAAATGTCAGTTTTCTCGTTGTGAAAACTGGTCGTGTGTATAAGGCATTAGACTTTAGGAGGGCCGGATTGTGAACATTGGGAGTAGATAAGGCCCCAACACCAGTGGGGAAAAAACAATGCCTCACCTTTGGTGTCAGTGGGAGGAATTGTGCCCCATTGGTGGTGGCAGTGGGAATAATTGTGTCCGAGCATTGGTGTCATTGGGCCCCAATGTTGGTGTTATTGGAAGAAATTGTTACCCATTGTAATGGTCACCTCCGTTTATGACCTTCCATCCACCCACGACAGCTTATACGACACTCCACAATCCAGCAGACACGATCCATTCCCCCAGAATCAAGACGAGACTCAGCTCTGTACTTGTTCCAAAATGTATGAACGCTTTAATGGTTTCTTCTCAGCTTTTTATGCAGTTACAAGCATGTGACAGTAATCAAAGGGACAATGAAATCTCCACCCCCCTAATCACACACTGGGGCTTCCATACAGATTTTAGAGAGACACTTTGGCACCGGTGTATAATTAACATGGTCTAATTACTACACCTGAGCAGCCACATTCCTTTATCAATAGAAGTCAAACAAAACACCATCACACAATGAGTTGCATTTCCATCCACATCTTTAGACAGAGGGTCTGTCTCCGACAGAAAGGTAGTCACACCTGGGCATCAATAGGCTTTAAACTGTGTTATCACACAATCAAATGTCTTTGGAGCAGACCTGAATTAACGCCTCTACAGCCTTACACAATGGACAATGAAATGTAGATGCAGTAGATGCATTTAACACCTCTCAAAAGAATGTGTCCCCACATTGAATAAGCCAACAACTTGTAATATCTCAAGACATCCTGCAAACATGAATTATCAGTAATGTCCCATCTCATGTAATACATGAATTATGATTTATCATTTATTAGCCACCCTATGCCCAAAAGGGGCACAGGGTGAACTTAGACACAAGAGTATCCCTCATCCCTCAAAAGTCTCTGGGCATCACGGGTCATCCCGTTACACCCATCATTGGTGTCATTGGGGGGGATTGTGCACCATCGTTGGTGTCATTTGAAGGAATTGTGCACTATCGTTGGTATCTTTGGGAGGAATTGTGCCGCAAGGGCCAGATAAAAGTAAGCAAAGACCACTGGTCTAACTCATTGTTGGAGCACCATGAACGTTTTGAAAAAAAAAAAAAAAACATTCCCTGTGTTAGGCAAGCCTACCACATCGTAACAATATGGCAAGTTTAATAAAACTAGATGCAGCATCAAGGAATCAATTTTTCTCTGTATATTCTTTACAATATCTTATGATAAGCTGTGTGTAATGTAGCAAACTAAATGGGAGCAAATCTGGTTATTCCATGCCTAACTAATGGCAATACGATAACAGATATCTATGTCATTAATACTGCCCTGTACAAACACACACAGTAATCCATCCACATGACCCTCTTATTACCCTGAACCTACTGTATATCCATACTACAATAATCATTAGGGCATGCTACAAAAGACTCAATAATTTTTTAATTCTGTATGATCACTTTGTGTATCACTTTGACAGTCATGAAGAGATCAGGTTGCAGGCTCAGTGTACAATTATGGAAAATTAAAAGTCTTATGCCTTGAACACACGATCGGATTTTCCGTCTGAAAAACCTTGGATGGTTTTCCGACGGAATTCCGCTCAAGCTTGGCTTGTATATACACGATCACACAAAAGGTCTCTGAACTTTCGAACGTCAAGAACGCGGTTACGTACAAAACATAATAAGGTGACCAGATTTTTGTTAATTAAATCTGGGGACATATTTTACTAGTAATGGAAACAATCAGCGACACTCTGCCCATCGCCACCCGCCTCACAGTCTGTCAAGTCTCACTCTCCGGGCCCCGGCTACTACTGGGTGGGGAGCAGAGGAAGATCACTCTGCCAGGGAAGGCAAGGAGATAAGCAGGAAGGCGGCTGGCCGGGACTTGAGCCAAGGCAGAAGAACATGTTAGCGGAGATGGGCATGCACCCGAAACTGAAGAAATATTCCCTCCGCTCCGACCAGCACATGATCATCAGAAAGGGGCACAGATAATGGGAAAAAATACAACCCCCTAAGCTAGTAGGAGCGGCTATCATTCAGAATTTTTTTTTTTATTCTGCACTGACTGTCTTTGAAATTGCCCCAGTCCCTGTTCAAATCCAATCTGGGGACAAAACCGGGGACAGACTTGGCCTGGGGACAGTGTCCTCAATCAGGGGACTGTCCCCTGAAAATGGGGACGTCTGATCACCCTACTATGAGGAGCCAAGAAAATTACAGAGCAGAAGTTCATTCCCCCCTTCACCTGCAGCTATCTGGATAATGTCACAGGTTCCAGAAGGCTACAGGACTATTCACAAAGCGCAGTGCAGTTCATGCACGTGCAGTAGGAGGCCGGCTGTGAAGCCGCAAGCTGTCACAGCCGCCTTCCCACACTAAAGATGCCGACATCGGGAACCCGGAGACTAGTGAAGAACTAGCCCAGGTGAGGACGGCAGGATTTGTGGATTTGTAGAGTGAAGTTACATTCTTGTTGCCCAGTCAATACTGATTTTCTCTGAAGGTCAACTTGCAATGCAATGAAAGTTTTGACCTACATGTGGGTCTTACAATTAAATCTGGTGTACATGTCACAAGGAATGAGTCCAAAGCAGGGGTACAACTTTATTTTACACCGAAAAAGTTCCTTTAATAATACCCAATGTTTGTTCGTTTTTTAGCCCCCCCTTCCTATCATTCTTTTATAGCTCAGTAATTTCATAATGCACAGTCAATTATTTTGTGCTAGAGAAGAAAGTATGGAAAACTCCCACATGTACCAGTGTGTTACGTCAGTTCTGCGGGACACCATTCAACTGTATCTTGCTGGTAACCCTTTACGCGCCGGAAGAGACAGTGGAAGCATTTCCTTTATACTTATTTACTGACTCTCCTTTACAATGATAAAGATTCCTATTTTGCTCCTTATAGGGTTTGCTGTATACGTCTACCACTTTATAGAGATGATCACTCAGTTTGGTAAGCACAGATTTAGGGTTTTTTCACGCTGCAAAGTGTGAGTGGTGCACAAATAAATACATGTGTGTTGATGTGTGATAGCACTCTGTGCAATGGGCTATAACATGCACTTTTCTCCTGGAACATGTATGGCACATGTATGACACGACAGAGGAGTCCAACTTGCAGTGTGCTGTTTTTATATGTACTATTTTTGCTTATGATTATTAAATGTGAGGAGGTAGCTTTTTGGGTGTACACAATTTTTAGTTTTTCCGTTTCTAAAGGTGAACCTTAAGCCCTGGTTCACACTGGGCTGCGGGAGTGAAGCCGTGCAAGTTCAGCTGAACTCGCACGATTTCACTTCCGCTGGCAGTGCCGATTTCGGCCGCGATTTAAGAGACATGTGTGCGGGTTTCTGCACAGATGTCAATGTAAATCGCGGCTCGAAATCGCAAAAAGTAGTACAGGAACTACTTTTTGAAATCGGTGCAGCACCGCAGATGTGGCGTCGCACCGATTAGGACGGTGTCATTGCCGACAATTGCCGGCAAATGCAGCCGATTTGAGATGCGATTGAAATCACGGCCCGACCGATTTGAACAAATGTGTCTGCTCGTGTGTATGGGGCCTGAGAGGGGAACAAACATAAAATGCATTCCTAGAACACAAGAAACCAAAATAGGACATGAAGCCAACATGTATGAATGTAAAAGCTTAACTGACTGTGAACAGTATTGGGGATAAGCAGAAAATGAGCAAAGATCTGGTAATGGCCACAGGCTCACAGCTGATCTCAGCCTACATAACAGCAGATCAATCAGCCATTGCAGCAATTACCTCGCTGGCTGAATAACTAGAAAATGTCATCTGACTGCAGGAATACACTAGGCAGGTTGTCACTCGGTGTTGCTACTTTCCCTAAAGATTCTTCTAGCACACGACTTGGAAATGAGGGCTTGTCACACAAACACAATCCATGTCCTTCCTTTGAGGGGCATCATCAGGAATGAACAGGAGCTTGTATGCACATGGGACAGGCCGCTCAGCTGTCATGCAGGATCGACTGTCTGAATGGGTTAAGAAAATGGATGCAATGCAAGCACATTAGTAGTCAATGTTACAGCAACTCTAAGGGCTCTTTCACACAAAGCGTCCGTTCAGGTCCGCCTGCCAGTTTTTTTTGCGGACCTGAACGGGCGCTCTGTGCTCCTCTATGGTGCCGCGGATGTCAGCGGTGACATGCCCGCTGACATCCGACCCACTCAGATCCGCCAAAGTATGACTGAGGAAAAACCTACATCTCCTTCCGTCTGGCGGATCAGATGAACACGGACAGACGGTCCGTGTTCATCTGATCCCCCCATAGGGGAGAGCGGAGAAAAGACAGACGGTCCTTGAACAGTGTGCGGGGACCGCCCTGTCCTCCGCCGGCTCAGCGGGGATCAACGGAGCACACTGAGGTGCATTACTGATCCGCCCTGTGTGAAAGAGCCCTTAGCAAGTCAGAAGCAATTTAAATCATACTACATTTTACTCACTTGTAAATGGGATGTGCTTGTACATGCACCCTAATGCCCTGTACACATGATCAGTTCGTCTGATGAAAACGGTCCGATGGACCGTTTTCATCAGGCGAACCGATCGTGTGTGGGCCCCATCGTTTTTTCCCCATCGGTGGAAAAAAATAGAACCTGTTCTAAAATTTTCTGATGGCAACTTCTGCTATTGTTAACTGATTTTTTTTTTTCATTTCTTTATTAGATTTTTTTTTGCCTTAGAAAAAAAAATTAAATCAAACACAAATTCAGACAGGGCACTTAGCACTTAAGGGTAGTGGAGATAGCTTCCTTAGGACTGTAAGGTGGTGTGGACATATTCCTTAGAACCATAGGGTGGTGGAGATTTCTCCCCTAGCAAACTAGGGTGATGGAGGCAACTTCCTTAGCACTTTAGGGAAGTAGGGATGTCTCTTTGATTCTTAACATGGTAAAGATGTCACTTTAGTGCTTTATAGTGAAGGGAATGTCCCTTTGCATTCTTAAATCTGTGAACCGATCATGTGTGGGCCCCATCGGTCAGTTATCCTTTGGTCGAAAAAAAGAGAACTTGCTTTAAAATTTGACCGATGGACGCCTGACCGATGGGTCAAAACCGATCATTAGTATGCAAAAGCATCGGTTAAAAGGCCGCGCATGCTCAGAATCAAGTCGACGCATGCTTGGAAGCATTGAACTTTTTTCAGCACGTCGTTGTGTTAAAACATGTAGACGTCACCACGTTCTAACACAATCAATTTTTTAACCGATTGTGTGTAGGCACATCAGACCATGAGTCAGCTTCATCGGTTAACCGATGAGAACGGTCTGAAGGACTGATCGTGTGTACACGGCCTTAGAAGACTTTGCTCTAGCTAAAAGGTTTTTTTTAATTGCTATAATAATTCTAGACAGCGACAGCAAACATAAGTCGCAAATGTCACTTAACAATTAAAAGGTTAATACACCGTAATCCTTTGCCACCCAGTGGGCCCTTAAGAGGCTGCTAATGCTGGGAGGAAAAAGCTGGCTTCCCAGTCATGTGACTGATGCGATTGTCTGTCACCGTGGTCACATGATTAGGGGCTCCTGATCGAAAACAATGACTGGTAAAAAACAATGACTGGTATGATTGAGGGTAAGGCCTACCTGTCCTGCTTTTGCATATATGCGCATGACCACCAGGAACAGGTTAACAATACATTTTTCTTATTTGTTCCTTTTAGGTTAAAGGGTATCAACACTTTTGTTGACCCAAGGCCTAGCAACTGAGATTAGGCCAGGAGTTTCTGGGGCCTACTGATCCAGGGATGGTCCTACACTACCTTATCTAAGGAAAGAACTGAACCAGTGGGATTCAATTGATGGACATACCCTGGCAGATTAACCTCACTGTGCTGCCGGTCTGGCTGAAAGATTCTTGGCACTGTGAGTCGTGTAACTTTTGTTGGAACTATATTGAGTGTGCAGATCGTGGGACGGCCTGACGACACTTTTCAAGTCTGTGGCAGAGACTTTGTCGAGCTTTGCATCAGCTGCTAGGCCAGTGAGAGTAGGCCTATCTGGTGGTTGCTAAAATTCAGTTTGGAGCTGAGTTAATCCTCTGGATCTAATTGATACCGTGATCCGCAAAGCAGAAGTGTCTGAGTCTTTCCCTGTCCCTCTACCCCTCTGTTGGAGAACTTTGTTAATAAAACCCTTGAAAGAGACTTTGTGTTGGTGCGTTGGTTGCGCTGAAATGAGCGTATGGAACAGTAAGGTAACGGCAGGCCCAAATCTAAACCCACAGCTCCTTTGGGGGTAGTGCTACAAATGAAATAAAAAAATATGGCTTGGGGAAGAAGGGGGGAGTAGGAGAAAAAGCAGAACATCCCCTTTTGGCGCGAAATTGGTGAGGTTCAACTATTACATTTTGGGGGGTTAAATACACTTTTGTATTTTGTTAACATGTTATTGGTCGATATAATCATGCAAAACCAAAAACACATTTTAAGGGGGAATATACTTTTTTTCCAGCATACATTTGGTTTTGGAAGACAAATTTGCCCTATGCTACAAATTTACTGTTTATCAGCATAAGGATCTTTAGGTTTTTGTTTGCTCAGAGCAAGGACTTATTGTCCTATGCTGATAGATACAATAAGGTGACCGTTTTTTGCTCAGTTGTTGGAAAATCTGTAGGAGTGTGACATTCTTGCCCCACAGAACAAGCTTTCTGAGCTATGAATAGCAAGGATAAAACTGCTGGCCTGCGGGATTAACGCTGTATTTATGTCCTGAGTAACTGGGCCAGGTGATACATTGTCCCATACACTGGAAGAAGTAGTGAAGCACCTGTCGCACACAGAGCTGCCTGATTACAGAGCTGAATCCTAATCTACCTGATTAGTGCCGGAGAGCAAGATCTGGTGCCAACAACACAGCAAGTGCTGGGGACGGACCGAACGTCTGATTTTGCAGAAACATTCCCTTTATATTATAATGACTTTCTGTTTGGCTGCTCTTTTTCTCAACTCAATCAGTTCAGCATTTGATATTTAACACCTTATGTCTTAATTGGTAAATTGCAATATAAGCCTCCATTGTTAGGGCCAGTTCACACCAGAACGCGGTGCCAGAATCACAAGTTCCATGCGCATTTCATGCACCACATTCAAAATGCATAATGCAGTGTGCGAGTACTGTGAGTGTCAATGTAATTCTGCGTTTACCTGCATTGGATCACATGGCACTGCAGTACCATGCGATGCAGGTACATTGTGTGTTTAAAAGTAGTGCATGCACTTGTTTTGGTGTGATCCGATATGATTTTAGCCATTTTACTTCACGCAAACCGAAAGACAAACTCTAGGACTACATGGACACCACCCCCCATCCTGGGACAAACCATCACCCCAAGCACCAAAGTCAAAAGTCTAGGAGTCACCTTTGACTCAGACATGACCATGGACGCCCAAATAGGATCAGTAGTCAGCGGATCTCACCATCTTCTCTGCCTGCTACGCAGACTCATCCCCTTCATCCCGGAAGAGGACACAGCAGTAGTAGTTGGAACAATTATCAACTCCCGACTCGACTATGCAAACTCCCTCTACCTCGAACTACCCAAATACCAGATTTTTCGTCTACAAGTCGTCCAGAACACGACAGCCAGACTGGTAACAGGGAAAACAAACATGGTAATCAATCAAACCGTCCCTCAGGACCCTCCACTGGCTAGCCATTAATGATTACTTTTTTAAGACCCTCTGCCTCACTCACAAATGCACACAAGGAATCGCCCCTCAATATTTATGCGAGAAAATAAAATACTGCAACCCCAATCGCGTTCTTCGATCAACCAACCAAAACCTCGGCTAAATCCCCAAGTCCCGCTACAAGTCTAAAGGAGAACGAAGATTCACAGTCCAAGGACCACGGCTATGAAACACTCTACCAACTAACATCCGTATGGAAGAAAATCATCGGGCCTTCAGAAAAAAATGTAAGACCCACCTCTTCTGAAGGATCAGGACGACTATGCATACAAAGTGCCTTGAGGCGATTTGGTTCGCATTTGTAGCGCTATACTGTACAAGTTATTCATTCCTTCATCATTAAAACGATTGGTGTGAACGGAATTGCATTTGGATAGAGTGGGAAACAGTTATCAAACCTGTTTTTTTCTAGATTGCACTAATAAATTATAGTAATAGTTTATTTCCTAGTTATTTTATATTATATTTTCCTATTTGGTTCTGTTGTAACTTAACCTCTTTCTTACCAATTGCTTTTATGTGTTATATACATCTATTCAACAGGGTTGCCAACCATCTGTAAATTTTCAGACAGTAAATTTACAAACTTTAAATAAAGGTCCATTACGGATAGTGGCTGCCCATAAAAATATGGCCACCCGCATACTTCAGAACTGCGTATGTGCAATTCAGAAGCTGGCTGGGCTCGGATTAAGGGTAGGCACACGGTGACAACTTTTATGAATTACTAGAGGGGGAGTCAGGAGTGGGAGCATTGCTGGCCGCCGCCCAGGGCTGTGTCACTGGAGGACTGGACGTGGTCTGGACTCTGTAGGAGAAGAGGACATAGGTGGGGATCAGAGGAGCTGCTCGGGGGACTGTGCCTAACTGCCCTGCACTCGAGCTTGCAATAGGGGAGGTCGAGCAAGGCCTATCTGTTACACATGCTCTGACCAATTTTTGGTACTTGATCCAATGCTATCCTGCAAGATAATCCTAATACATGTTTGTTGATGTATTGAACACTACTTTGTGAAAGTATGTTCACTTTTATTGTGCATATGCAATAAAACAAGTTTTAAAAAATAAAGTATTTATTTTGTATGACCATTAGCTCCATCCAATGGGCAGTATTTACCTGATTCAACCTGGAGAGAAATTAGCCCTGTAACATTCAAATTTGCCATCATCACACAGAATGAACGTACATGCAGTTTTCGCAAGAGAATAGGTTTGCAGATACGCCGCCGTAAGTACAAATGTGCGCCGTCGTATCTCTGCGCCGATTCCCCAAGCTAGATACGTCCAAAACATAGGCTTAAGCCGGCCGACGTAATGTGCCTACGCCAGCGTATCGTGGGCGCATAGTTATGCTGGACGCATTCGGCGTACCCATTTTAAATATGCAAATGAGTAATATACGCTGATTCAGGAACGTACTTGCGCCCGACGCATGTTTTAAGCGATTTGCGTGAGGGTTATGTCCGGTGTAAAGTTATTCCCCATCTTGGAGGCGCAACTCATGCAAAGGTATGGACCAGGGAACTCTCAGCCCATCATTTGCATGGGGTCACGCTTCATTTAAATAAATCACGCTCACTTCCACCTACTTTGACTTACGTCGGCTTACGACGACGACTATACACTACGCCGGAGCAACGTTGGGAGCATTTGCTTTGTGAATTCCATGCTTGCCTCTAAACGTTGCACCTTCGTAGCATAAAGAAGATACGCTACGCCCGCATAAAGATGCGCCGAGGTACGTGAATCTACTCCGTTGTTTTTATAAATACACCCGTATTTAGGAACACCTTGTCTATCACTGCCTTTGTTTTTCAATGTCACACTTTTTTTTAGAAGTGGCCTATTTATTAATTACTCTCTTGAATTTAGATATGTTATGCATAAGAATGCAATTTGCATCCTTAGCAAAATTTAGAATAGCAAGATGATGATCTGATGATTCACTGGCAAACGCTACAGTTGGTGAACAATTTAATCCATTAAAGAAGACAAAGAAACTAGGTCCCATACATGTCACATCATTTAAAAATGCTCCTATAAACAATTTGGACGTTGGCGTTGTTGACTAAGCCCATGAAAACAAAAGCCATATTTGTTTGTTTCTTTTTAAAATGCTTCCTTTTTTCCCATACCCTCCTTGAGCACTGAGTAATTTAACAATAAATTGCTTAAATTAGTCATTATATAGTTATTTTTGGAGGTCACTTCCTTCAACTATTGGTTCTACTTTAAAGGAGAAGTACAGCCAAAGCTTGTTTGATTGTACTTCTCATGTGGATCACAGGAGTGCAGTACATTCTGCACTCTTGTCACCCGTTGTCAGCTGACATCACAGAGCATGTCCAGGCTGGAGCAAGATCGTAACAATATGGTTGGGATCTGCCCACAACTCTGGATGCCACCTGGCCCAGCCTCTCAGCGAGCCGTTGAGAGCCTGCCTGATCCAGCTGCTCCTGCCCCCTCTACAGCCCAGCGCTCTGGTGAGGGGGGGCAGAGCAGACAGCAGTAACTGACAGTCACCAGCTCTCTTCTCAGGGGTCACTGAGAGCTGACCCTTAGAGCTGACTAGGGGCAGGTGCAACACTGGACCGATGTTGCATCCATCTAGGTAAGTATCATTAAAAAATAAATAAAAAAATCCCGATCTTCTCTTTTGTTAATCAAGCAAATATGCAGACACAAATAAATATTTGTTTTCTTAAATGAAAGAATCATAGATATTCCCCTGGTTGTGAACGTCTAATCTGAACGTCCCTCAGGAGACATCTGAGAGGCTGACCAACAAGGAACAAGGAAGGGACAAGCGAAGTGCACTGATGGCTGGGGCTGCAGAGCCGTTTGCAAGGTAAAACATTCGCCCCAGCACCATTGGCACATGCAATACATACATACATGCTTGATTAAGTATTCTCAAATGTGAGTGCATTGAAATTGTAGCGTTTTAATTAAAACTTTTTAAATGATAAAGCACTATTGCAAGATCTGCTTTGCATGTGGTCATTGTGATTGGAGTCCATGGGCAGCAAAATGGAGGATAAATACCAAGGGCTGATCAATGTGATTGAAGCTCACAGGCATCATTAAGGAGGAGGAATACAAGGAGGAGAACTTTAGAGGATTAACCATTTACAAAGGCATATTTATAAAGTATATAAGGTGAAGGCACCGGTGGAGGGAGCACAAGGAATCTGGTAATATACACAGTGGTGGATGTTTGTGAAGAGACTGGGCCAGATTCTCATAGAATTCCGGTGGCGTAGCGTAAGCCATTTACACTACGCCGCCGCATCATACTAGAGCAAGTGCTTTAATCTCAAAGCACTTGCTCCGTAGTTTTCGCCGGCGTCGCGTAAATCGCCCAGCGTAAACCCGCGCAATTCAAATGGGGCGGCTTGTATTTATATTAAGCGCGCCCCTGCGTCGAACGAACTGCGCATGCGCCGGCCAGCCAGGGGGAAAAAGCCCAGTGCGCATGCTCCAGCTCACATCGGAAAGCGTTGTTGAAACCGACGTCAAAACGACGTGAGCGTCATTAACGCAACTCCCTATTCGCGAACGAATTAGTAAAACGACCTAAGCGACGGAAAAAGCCGACGCTGACCCGACGCTATACTTAACATGGCATCCGACGTCACCCGACGGCATCCGACGGTACTTCGTAAGGTTACTCCACATAGAAGCGGGGGTAACCTTACGCGGACGAAAACGACGTACGCGACGACGGGGCGGCGTAAAAGCGATCGGGAATCGGCGTACTAGCCTCATTTGCATATGCAAATGAGAAAACAACGTAAAGGCCACCTAGTGGCCGGAGTTGTCATTACAACTACGCTCCGCAAGTGTAATGGTTTTACACTTGTCGGATGTTGAAGCGTATCTATGCAAAAGTGATGCTAAACATCACTCGCATAGATACGAGGCAAAAAAAACGGCGATACAACGGGGTATCTGAGATACTCTGTCATATCGCCGCTGAGAATCTGGCCCACTGTTTTTAATCTATAGTTCATCTAATTAGTTTTATCATCTTCTCAATATATATAGTGGACTGGCATGCTGATTTTCAAAATGTTTATACATAGAAGTACACTTTATGGATTCATATGTTTGATTTGGCATTTTGCACTTTATTTGTATATTGATTGCACTTTATATCTTAATGGGATATTCTTATGTAGTTTAGCGCTGCATTTATTTTTAATTTTTTTTACTTATTAATTATTTATTCACATATTTTTAAGGAAGTGTGGGAAGTGCAGGCAGCTTTGTTGTAATAGCATAACAGCTTACTTGGTTTTTACACAGTTCTTCTCTCCTCTGCGCTAACCAAACTCTCTAATTTTCTCCTGGTATTACCACCTGAGCTTCACCTAAACAAAGCGGGCCAGATCCACAAAGGAATTACGCCTATAGATACACGGGCGTAATTCGAATTTCCCACCGGCGTGTCATTGTTTTCTATCCAGAAAATAAGATACGCCGGACTTACGCTAAGATACGACTTGGTAAGTTTCTTACACCGTCGTATCTTAGATGCATATTTACGCTGGACGCTAGGGGTGCGTCCGTGTTGAATATGCAAATGAGGTAGATACGGCGATCCACGAACGTACGTACGCCCGGCGCAGTGCGTTTACGTCATTTGCGTAAGCGTCTGTACGGCGTAAAGATAAAGCTGCTATAGTGAGGCGCAGCCAATGTTAAGTATGGACGTCGGGACCGCGTCGTATTGGACGTCGTTTGCGTAACTCGTTCGCGAATAGGGAATTGCGTATATTACGTACACGTCGTTTTCATTGACTATTTGCACACTAGGGTACGTCCACGGCTGGCACATGCGCAGTGTAAAAAAAGCGTCGTTTGCGTCGGGTCATTTATAATTATACTAAACCACGCCCCCCACTAGTTAATTTGAATTACACCTGCGTACGCCGATCCATTTACGCTACGCCGCCGTAAGCTACAGCGGAATTTCATTGAGGATTCGTAATACGCCACTGTGGCTTACAGTGGCATAGTGTAAATGGGATACGCCGCGCGGGCGTCCCTTCTTTGTGGATCTGGCCCAGCATGTTTAAGAATGCCTACTACTAACATGCACTGCTGCTTCATTGTATATACTGTAGTTATCGGCATATAACATGCACTTTTTTCCCCTGAAAATCGGGGACAAAGCCGGGGTGCATGTTATACACCGATAGCGCACCTCGGACTCGGAGGGGAACGAGTGCCGCCGGAATTCACTGAGCCGTCATCTTTCGGTTACTCGACTCTGACGTCACACACACAGTCCTGCCTCCACCACCGGCATTGGACCAGTGTTCTGTCAATCACAGAAGCTGGTCCAATGCTGATGGCGGAGGCGGGACTGTGTATGTGACTGCAGACGCCGAGTGAACAGGAGATTACGGATGTATGAGGAGATGGTGAATCTGCAAACGGGCATCAGGCAGCAGATGGACACACAGGCTGATGACAAAGGCGGGACTGTGTATGTGACTGCCGACTCTGAGTGAACAGGAAATGACAGCTGTACGAGATGAAGGCTGCATGAGGAGATGGTGAGTCTGCAAATGGGCATCAGGCTGCAGAGGGACACACAGGCTGCAGAGGGACACACAGGCTGCAGAGGGACACACAGGCTGCAGAGGAACACACAGGCTGCAGAGGGACACAAAGGCTGCAGAGGGACACACAGGCTGCAGAGGGACACCCAGGCTGCAGAGGGACACACAAACTGGAGAAGGACACACAGGCTGCAGAGGGACACACATGCTGCAGATGGACACTGACCATTATTTTGTTTCTAAGTGGTTTATTTATTTAAAAAAAAAATCCTGAAATTTCTCTCTTAAATTGGGGTGCGTGTTATACGCCGGCGCGCGTTATACGCCGATAAATGCGGTACTCAGCCTAGATGACTCCCAGACCCTTTCCTGAGTATCTTACTATGTCCTGTGACTATGATCTGCCATTCTTCTGATTCATCTCCTGCTGTTGGGTTGCTCTTTGTTATTCTTATCTATTCTTGTGATCGTGATCCTGTTGTTTTTTTTTGACTTTTTAAGGTAATCTATATCTGGTTTTGTCTCCCTTTTTAGTTCCTAACTTGTTCTTGAGCCTTCTATTCTCTATCCTGCACCCCTAGTTTGTTTGACGTTGGTCTGAATGCTGAACCCCTGTAGCCTTTTACGGTTTATTGAACACTGTCCTGTGACAAAATGTGCCATTTTGTCTCTGGTAATCCTACCCCTGCTGTTGACTTTACTTCTGTTTCTTTTAGTTCTCATGTACAGTATCTAGTTTTGGCTCCTTGCTAGGTGGCTACACTCTTTCCATAGTCCTGTGTATCTAATTTGGGCTCTTTCCTAAGTGGCTACCCTTATCCCTGAGATTCTGTATGTAATTTGGGCTCCTTGCTAAGTGGCTACTCTCTCCCCTGAGCCTTCTGTATCTAGTCTGAGCTCCTTTCTAAGTGGCTTCCCTTTTTCCTGCAATTTTTGTATCTAATATTGGGCTCACGTTTTCCCTGAGCCTTCTGTATCTAGTTTGGACTCTTTGCTAAGCGGCTACCCTTAGTCCTAAGCCTTCTGTATCTAATTTGGTTGCTTGCTTTTTTTTTTTTTGTTTTTATATCCAAGGGAACAAAAGAGAAATATTCAAAAAGAACACAACAATATCCAAGTAAAGATAAGTACAAAGAACTTAGTCACCTTCAAATTGCCTCGCAGGGCTAGATGACACCCACATGAGCCAAGACACGAAGAAATTATGAACAATACAAGTAACACTAAACATTTCAACTCATATATTTCTCTCTTCCCCTTTACTAATACACCGGTCCACTTAGTCTGTCCTGTTCATGGCTCTGGGCCCTGCCTTGACTCCTATTCTTCACTCCATTTCCTAAATCTCTTTACTCCCCCTTCTTTATATACCCCACCCATCCCTCCACCCCCCCCCCCCAAAGAGAAAGAAAAAAAAAAAAAAAGGGCCTAGTTATAAATAAATAAAGTAATAAAAAAGGTTCCCTCCTCTTCTGTGTGACCCACGATGGAGGCAGCATTTCATCTCATTGCTACAGTTCATAGTGACACATCTCGCCTGGGGGGACCCCTCACCCTTCTCTTTCTTCATTGAACAATCTTTTCCCTTCTTCAGAGAGAACAAATAAATTCCACCCTGACCATGTCTCGATATACTGTTCCCTTTTATTTCGAGCTGAGAGAACCAAATCTTCTATAGCTCCTATCTCCCGGACTCTATTAAGCCAGCTCACTATGGAGGGTGTTCTAGTATCTCTCCAATTTAAGGTAATTCCACTTTTAGCAGCATTAATCAGATGACATAGTACTGATTTTTTATAAATTGACACTGGGATCTGTGAACAATGGAGCAAGAAAAATGCTGGATCGTCTGGTATATGGAACTCTGTAAGTTTTTGGGAGATTCGCTGAACCTCCGACCAATATTGTCTTATTTTCCCACAGGACCAGAATATATGCAGCAGAGTTCCTTGCTCCAGTCCACATCTCCAACAACTTTCTGAATTTTCTATAGAGAATTTATGCATCTTTACTGGGGTGTAGTACCATTGAATAAGAATTTTGTAATTGAGTTCCTGGATTCGCGTACAGACCGAGGATTTCAGTGCTAAAAAAGTTATGCGTTTACGTTGAATTGGCGTAAAAGTCCTCCCCAGGTCTCTTTCCCATTTACTAATTCCTGGCATCACAAAATCCCTCTGAGGGGAATTTAGCAAACCGTACATCTTAGAGACCACTCGTAGTAATGGTCCCTCCTCATCGCAATAAACCTCAAATTTTGTTAACTGACGCCGGAAATCAAGCGGTTGTCCCAGTGACTTCAGAAAGTGGTTTACCTGAAACGCTTGCCATAAACCTAGTTCAAAGGTTCCCCCTGGTTTCATTAGTGACTCAATAGATGGCCATACTTCTGTTTGCAAAAAACTTGAAACCTGCACGTTGCCCTTCCTTTTTAAGTTATTGAATGTTCCTCCTTTTAATCCTGGCACAAAACCAGGGTTTCCTACAATCGGGAGTAAGGGCGAATAACCTGTTGAAAACTGTGGATTTCGGCAGACTTTAGCCGCCGTTGACAATGTTGGGCCAATTATGGGATGTTTCCTCAGCGTACTTGGTAGTAAATTGTAACACCACGGGGCTCTACGTAATGGTACCGGGCTGATCTGTTGCTCCATATCCACCCATCGTTTGTAGTTCCTATGCCTACACCAGTCTACCAATCTCGTCAGGTGAGCTGCTTGATAATATTTCGCGATATCTGGAACTGCCATCCCCCCAAAGCACTTGGGTAACATAATCAATTCTTTTTTAATTCTTGGTCTTTTCCCTGCCCATATGAATTTCATCAAAAGGGTACTCATTTGTCGTAAGAAATCTGCTGGAATGGCTATCGGCAGGGCTTGGAATAAAAATAAAATTTTCGGTAAAATACTCATTTTAACTATGTTGTTTCGACCAAACCACGAATGAAATCCATGTTGCCACTTATCCAGCAGGATTCTTACAGAGTTATAAAGTGGTATGAAATTAATTTTAAAAACATCCTTTAAATTTGAAGGAATTAGTGTACCCAAGTACTTCAGCGCAGTCTTCCACTTAAATCTAAAGTTTGATTGTATTATCTTACAATTCTGGGGTGGCATTGCCACATTCATTGCTTCGGATTTAGCATGATTTATTTTTAGATTCGACAGCTCACCAAATCTTTTAATCTCTTTCACCAGATTGGGCAGTGACACATGTGGGTTAGGCATAGAAAATAACAAATCATCAGCGTAAGCTGATACTTTATGTATCTGTTCCCCTATTTGTACTCCCAATATATCCGGGTTTTGACGGACTCTGTTTAATAGGGGTTCCAAGTAAAGTGCAAACAATAAGGGTGAGAGGGGGCATCCCTGCCGCGTGCCATTTGTAATCTTGAAGGGTTTGGAGAATACTCCATTAACTCTTACTGCGGCATGTGGGACTGTATAGACACTCCTGATCCAGCCGATCATTCGTTCTCCCAGACCCACATGGCGCAGCACTGAAAAGAGAAAACACCAGCTTACTCTGTCAAATGCTTTCTCTGCATCAGTATTTAAAAATACGCAAGGAATGTCTCTATCATTTACATAGTGAACCAGGTTAAGGACTTTTATAGTATTATCTCTTGCCTCTCGTGACGGGATAAAACCCACTTGATCTCTGTCTATCAACTCAGGGAGCCATTCTTGGAGCCGTTTAGCCAATATTTTCGTAAAAAGTTTTAGATCGATGTTTAATAATGAGATCGGCCTGTAACTACCGCATTCCGCCGGATCCTTGCCCTCTTTTGGAATAACTGTAATGTGGGCTAACAGCGCATCCGGCGGGAATGCCGCAGTCTGCCCCATTGCATTAAAAACTTTTACTATCTGATTCCCTAGTATTTCAACATATTCTTTATAATATCTTAATGTGTATCCATCAGGGCCTGGAGCTTTCCCAGCCTTCATAGTTTTTAATGCTTCATTTAATTCCTCTATCGAAATAGGGGTTTCTAGACTATTTCGAACTAGGGATGATACCCTTGTTAGGTCTGCCAAAGAAAGGTATTCCTCTATTTTTGACGAGTCTTCCGATGTTTGTCCCAGATTGTATAGGGTGGAATAGTATTTACCAAATTCCTCTGCTATTTCTTTTGGCTTTCGTTTTAGTTGTCCCTCCTCTCCCTTAATTTGCGGGATATAGGTTGAAAGATTTTTTTCCTTCAGCTTTCCGGCCAGCACCTTACTACATTTGTCTCCTAGTTCATAGTTTATTTTCCTCCCCCGTTGAATTATTGCTTTAGCTTTATAACGTAAGATTTCTGTAATCTGCCTTCTCAGCTGTCCCAACTCTCTTCCTATATGAGGTTCTTGTGTCCTTTTATGTTGGAGTTCCAGTGCCAAAATTTCCTCCAGTAGTTTTTTAACCTGTTGTTCTCGTTTTTTTTTTAGGAAAGATCCATGTTTAATTCTGGATTCCCCTGATTACGGTCTTATGCGCCTCCCACACCATTCCCGGGTCGCTCCCAGGTGTGTCGTTCACCTGAAAGTAGGCCCTAATCTCTCGAGCCACATCTTCCCTAACTTCAGGGTTCTGTAATAAATTCTCGTTTAAACGCCACTTTTTTTTCCTGAGCGAGCATAGTGTTGGTCAGTGAGAGGCGCAGGCTGACCGGAGCATGGTCTGACCATGTTATGCTTCCAATGGATACTTCCGTCACAGAGGATATTAGATAGTGGGGGATCAGAAACAGGTCTATGCGAGAGTATACCTGATGTGGGTTGGAGAAGAAGGTGTAATCCCTTTCCTCTCCATGTACTGTCCTCCATGCATCGACTAAATGGGCATCATGCAATTTCCGCAGTGCGCCTCTTCTAACCCCCTCTGGAATTGATGAAGTACCTGTTGAGGTATCAATTTTTGGATTCAGGGAGATATTAAAATCCCCCCCCAGAATTAGCCTACCCTCCGCAAAATCCAACAACTCCTTGAGAGCTTTCCCCAAAAATACATCTTGATGTACACTTGGGGAGTACATCGTGGCCAGCGTCACTTTAATTCCTCCAATACTACCTTTAAGAAAGAGGAATCTACCTTTTGGGTCTAAACATTTATTCTCTAATATCCAAGGGATTCTGTTAGAAATCAAAATTGATACCCCTTTGGATTTTGCTTCCTGATTTCCTGCGTGGTATACGCATGGGAAGAATCTATTCTGAAGGAGTGGGAGTCCCCCCGTCCTGAAATGCGTCTCCTGTATATAAGCTATATCTGTCCCCGAACGCCGTAGATCATTCAGCAATATCCTTCTTTTTTCTGGGATATTTAGTCCCTTAGCGTTCAGTGAGGTTATTTTTATTTGGTTGCTTGCTAAATGGTTAACTTCTTCCCTGAGCCTTCTGCACCTATTTTGGACCCCTTGATAAGTGGCCACCTTCTTCCTGAGCCTTCTTTTCTATGTCCCGCACTCCTCTGATGCATTTTACTGCTATTTTTAGCCCCCTGTCTTAAAGTGGTTATAAACTATCACATATACCCAGTTAAGTGAATAGCCTTAGGTGATACATAGAGATAAAACAAATCCTACTACATAAGTTGTACCTGTTTTTCTACAGCGCTCTGTCCTCCACATCTATTCATAGAGCAGAATTTACACACAATCCCTCAGCTCTGAAAAGCTTTTATTGTATCCAAGTCCTATCTGGATTCCTTGGCATGATGCTTGGTTTAGCTACTGGTAATTGCTCATGTTTCTATCTGCAGTGACCCTAGGCCCCCAGGTGTCTGCAAAAGTCTGTATTTGGCAACAGAAACTCCCCAGAGACACAGACTTACATCTATCTACAGTTCTAAGAAGGCAAAAAAAAAATATGTAAACACTTTCCACTGGGCACAAAGGACATAGCGATATAAGGGATTGAAACATGTAACAAATACTTCTCACACAAAACAAAATCAATATTTTCCTCAATTCCAAATTCAAATCTGCAAGAAATTAACATAAAGAAGGAATCACAAACATACCCAGGCTCTCATCTATTTTAGGTTTCTTGTGGCAAAAATTGCTATAGCCACTGCCTGGAAGAAACCGGTATTTGACTTGGTGGTTATGAAATGTAAGCTGACTTGGATCTTGTTACATAAAAAACTGGCCAGTGCACTGAAATACAGATCCATGTTTGGGACCCATGGCATAAATACCTCCAACCTCCAGACATTTGGAGAGTGCGGGGCGGGGCAGTGGGCTCTCTGACGGACGTATTGAGTTATTTTCTCTCGTCCTTTCCCTTTTCTGCTTTAGATTTCTATGGTTTTCATATTTTCTATTTGGTATTTAATACTTGGGTGTGTATGTGACCCACTTTGGCTGGCCGGTGGGTTATGGAAATGCTGAGCTATTACAGTATATACTCGAGTATAAGCCAACCCGAAAATAAGCCAAGGCACCTAATTTTATCAAAAAAATCTGGTAAAACGTATTGACTCAAGTATAAGCCTAGGGCAGTGATGGTGAACCTTGGCACCTCATATGTTTTGGAACTACATTTCCCATGATGTCCAGCTACACTGAGTGCATGAGCATGAGGGAAATGTAGTTCCAAAACATCGGGAGTGCCAAGGTTCACCATCACTGGCCTAGGGTATCCATCTGCATGCCTCACTGTTCCCTTATTTTGCCTCACTGTGTCCATGTGCATGCCTCACTGTGTCCATGTGCATTCCTCACTGTGCCCATGTCTCACTGTGCCCATGACTAGACTGACGTTTAACATGGGAGTCTATGGAAGGGGTGCCCAGCTTTGAACAATCGGTGTTACCCGGCCGTAGGTCCCCCAGACAACAAACTTTGCACACTTGTAGAGGAAGAGTGGGGCTACATGTATGCCAGAGGTCCAGGGGACCTACGGGCGGCCGGTACCGGGTCCACAAATTCTGGGAGATCAGGCACAAAAAGGTGACTCGAGTATAAGCCATGGGGGGGATTTTCAGCACAAAAAAATGTGCTGAAAACTTGGCTTACACTCGAGTATATAAGGTATGTCTTTCTATTTCCCCTGCGTGGGATTTCCGAGCGCCCTGGTAGGGTGGTTTATCTCTGTGTGACAGACAACTTTTTGTGTTTGTATATTTCCTGGAAGTGGCAGAGGAGATTGTGAAAAATTCTCTGGAGCCCACACACAATCGTTTTTAACTCGCCCGTTCCCCAGACGACGTCATTGTATGACGAAACGTACGTCGGGCAAAGAGACGTGCTGACATGTGGCGTTACGATCCATGAGGACGGGCGTTCGTGAGAGCCGGACGGCTTTTCTTTCTATGCTTTTAAAGACATCATTTCTGTAAGTGCAATTTTTTATATTAAATTTGATATTTTTACGGTACATCACTATTGTGAGCCTTACTTTTTTCTGGGGGCTAACTATCAATCCACGGAGACCTGGAGGATTTACCATTGATGTGATGGCAGTTCCAATCTAAAGGCCCTGTCGGTAGTGGCCTCTTCAATTCGAATCATTGATTTCTATTCACTTAGGAGATTTGGATTCTTTGGACTTTGTTATATTTGTTATATGCGGCACTTGGGACTTTTTTCAATTAGTTTCACATTATAATTTGATCACAAAATGATCATTAATAGCTTAGCGCAACTACTTCTCTTTTTTAGTTTGTTAATTAATGGTTAAAGTTGATATTACGATACCCTATTTTGCTGGTTATGTTGGCCATTAATATATTGATATCACCCACCTGCGCTGTGGGACCTTATCTTCTCTCAATTTTTATATTACTCTTTGTGTACAAGTTGTATACTCTCCCACTTTTTAATAAGACCTTAAAGGGGAGTTCCACCCACAATTTCACTTTTTAAATATAAATACCCCTGTAATACACAGCTTAATGTATTCTAGTAAAGTTAGTCTGTAAACTAAGGTCCGTTTTGTTAGGTTGTTACAGCATTTAGTTTATAATCTAGAAATAGACCGTGGCCATCTTAAGTGTGGGCATCATGAAGCCAGACTGTATGACTTCCTGGATTTCAGCTTTGCATATCTCGCACATGCTCAGTGCTGCACAAGCAATGTAATAGGTTTCAGTCAGGTTTGCAAGGACTACTGGGAAACATGATGCCTATCCCAGAAACGCTTGCAAATAGCCATGTGACTTAACAGCCTAGGCTAATAAGGAGGAGGAAGTAATGAAGGACTACAAAATAAAGGTATTTACAAGCAACAAAATAAAAAAAAAAATGTCCATTCTGAATACTATGAGATTAGGGCATGCAGCACAGACAAACATAAAAAAAATGGGTGGAACTCCACTTTAATAAAAAAAATATTGAAATAGAAGGAATCACATGAAAACTATTTTATCAAATTTTATCATCTCTCAAATTTTTATAGCATTGAAATACATTTCTATCAGGGATTTACCTATTCAAAAGCCATAATCTCCAATGTATAATTTTTGAAACTCTTTCGTAGACTGATAAATAAAGGTTGAGGTTTTGCAGGTAGAACACTGAAAATACACGGATACAAAATTAGGCTGACACTGAGCAGCAAGTATACAAATGATGGATGCAGCCTTAAGTTTTATAGTCTGGAAAGAAAACAAGACTGTGGGTGCACAGCTCTTATCTACTGCCACCTGCCATGTTTCCATGAACCTCAGATGGCTAATGGGTTAATACAATTGAGGAACAGCAGTGAGAGCTGAACAGTCTGTCCCTGAATTGCCCCGTTGCCGGGCAGCCGTCCAGAAGATCGGGACATTGTCTAAATAAGCCGATATTTTCCAAGTCAGAGATTTGACAGCCACCTGTACACAATGTTTTCACCAGCTTTACGCTAAAACACTGTCACGCTGTCCCAAAGGAGGCTTCAGGCTGCTTGGGGCTAGGCATTCATCTTAATTTAAAAGGCTGTTTAGCATATTTGTTGATGTTATGCTATTTTTAGGCATTGCTTTCCTGTACGTTCTTCCTTGCTGTTAACATAAAAATGCAAAGGGGTATTTGCTGCAGTATCATCGCTGGACTTCAAATGTACCAGTATCCCTCCGTGATTAAGTTGTCCGAACACTTTGGTGGAGGAGTTGGCCCTTACAGTGGCTGAATCTACGTTAGCAGCCAAATAGCACAGCTAAAACGATGGTAAAGTGCTGCTTTACCGATAACGTGGCCAGCTGGCAGTGTGAAATAGCTCTTGAGATAATTCAGCTTCACTCCATGCCCATATAAATATAGCCTAGAGAATGTACATACCCCCCTTCAGCACAGATGGACCCCCCTTCAGCACAGACCCCCCCATTTTGCACAGACTCCTCCATTCAGCACAGATGGACCCCCCTTCAGCACAGACCCCCCATTCTGCACAGACAAACCAACATTCAGCACAGATGGACCACTTTTAAGCACAGACCTCCTTCAGCACAGATGGACCCCCCTTCAGCACATACTCCTCCTTCAGTACAGACCCCCCCTTCAGCACAGATGGACCCCTCTGCCATTCAGTATCTCAGATCAGCCATCAGTGCTGCACAGGCAGCAGGTCCCCCCCCCCCCCTAAACACTGGAGGGGAGGCGGCTTAACTCTGCACGCTGTGCCTGTGCGACATCTGGCCCGGGACTGCTCAGACAGCCCGCAGCCGCGAGACATTTCAACACCTCGATTTTCCAGGGGGGGGGGGGGGGTCAATTTCCCCCCCTTGCCCTATGGAGCGGACAACCATGGTTGCTGGGACTTCTTTTATTTTATGCTAGGAAAACAATAACCCTGACTTGGAAAAAAATCTACTCCCCCTACAGTTTCAATGTGAATGAACGTGGTCAACTCTGCAATACCACTTTTCAAAGACACTTACTATAATAGAGGGAGATGGAGTAAATGGCTAAATGAGGACTTCACGGCATATATGCCTGGTGTTTCATCTTAAGGGTTAAATACTTTTTCAGTATCTTTCAGATATGTCATCTTATTACAGTGGGAGGGTGTGTATGTTGGGTCTGACCTGGTGGGGTTGCAATTCAGATTTTATTTTATGAATGTATAAGAGTGAGCCACACACACACTTCTTGTTCTTTGTTTCTTGGTTTTGTGTTGTTTGTATCACAAACTGGTGGCGACCGCGTGGTGCTCTGGCGGTCTGCCCAGGTTACCCCTGTGTGGGTGAAAATTATGTTACTTGAAAATTCAATAAAAAAAAATAATAGTACGAACACTTATAAATCCTGAAGCTTCCGACTCATTAAAGTTGCCCAACTCCCACTACTTTATAGTTGTGACCCTGTATAATCTTTCCTCACTTATTAACCACTTCAATACCAGGCACTTATACACCTTCCTGCCCAAGCCTATTTGTCAGCTTTCAGCGCTGTCGTAATTTAAATGACAATTGCGTGGTCATGCTACTCTGTACCCAAACAAATGTTATATCATTTTGTTCCCACAAATAGAGCTTTCTTTTGGTGGTATTTGATCACCTCTGGGGTTTTTATTTTGTGCGCAAAAAATAAAAAAAAGGTTTTCTTTGTTTCTGTTATTTTTTTTTGTAAATAAGTACATTTTCTACTTCAATGACGGGCACCGATGGGCACCTGATGAGGTGACACAAATGAGGTGGCACTGATGACGGACACTGATAGGCGGCACTAATGGGCACTAAAAGGTGGCACTGGTATGTGGCACTGATGGGCACCAATAGGCCGCACTTTTGTGCATCAATAGGCAGCACTGGTGGGTACTTATGGTGGCACTGATTGGTACTTATGGTGGCACTGATAGGTGGCATGGATGTGCACTGATAGTCACTGATAGGTGGGCACGGATGGGCACTGATAGGTGGCACTGATGGACACTGGATGACACTTATGGGTGGCATTGCTGGGCATCAATGATTTGCGGTCTTTCACAATGGTGCCAATCAGTGCCCATTTGTGGGCACTGATTGGCACATATTTGGCATCAATTTTCATATGTGCATGGCCATGTGGGATGTACCTGGCCATCCACATGCTTGGGACTTCCCTGGCGGCTTCCCTGGTGGTCCAGTGTGGGCATCCATGGGGGGGCTGCGCTGATAAACAATCAGCGCAAACCTCACCTGTCAGGAGAGCCGCTGATCGGCTCTCCTCTACTCGCATCTGTCAGACGCGAGTGAGGAAGAGCCGATCAACGGGTCTTCCTGTTTACATCGTGATCAGCTGTGACGTGGTAAAGAGTCTCCGCCTGAGGCTCTTTACCGAGATCAGAGATGCAGGGTGTCAGACTGTCAATAGACGTCCAGTCAAGATAACAGAACCACTACCGAGCGGGAAGTGGTTAAAGTTGTTCTAAAGTCAGAAGGTTTTTCTTCACCTAATGCATAATATGCATTAAAGTAAAAAAGCTTCTGAGTTCAGCACCCTTATACTTAACTGAGCCCAATCCAGATTCCAGCACTGTGCAGGAGAGTACCATCGCTGCTCTTTCTTTCTCTCTCTCTCTCCTTACAGTAGGCACCAATGGCTTCTGCTGCTATTATTCACAGCCATGAAGAGGGAGTGAGGGGCAGCGTTGCACAAGTGCCTCCATAGCAAATTGCTTGGGGAGGAGCCAGGAGCATCATTGGGGGACCTGAGAAGTAGAGGATTGAGGCTGCAAAGCAAAAACCATTACACAGAACAGGTAAGGACATTTTTTTTTACTAACATATTATTTTAAAAGCATTTTTTCCCTTTACAATCACTTTAAAGCTATGATTAAGCACTGAGTTACAGTGTGAAACGCGTCTGTAATTTTTAATTTTTTTTGCTGTGGCATGTATTTTTGTGATTTAATAATAAAAGGAATAAAAGGAAAGTTTGTTGGAGTGCGGCTGTCCAAACCTACTTTCGTATTCCTGCATTATCATTTGCTTTGCCAGCACCCGTGGTTTTGGATCCAGTGAGGAGGTTCATCTACTACACCTGAGCGGTTACTCCCTTCTCCCAATCACTTCAAAGCAGTTTTAAATTGCATTACAAAAAACTGGGGCCTCTGGCAGTTTAAGTTATAATGTGCTAATATGCATCGCAAACTAGGACATTATGACAGACTTACCTGTCACCTCTGAAGGTCGAGCCGGCAATGACATCACTCCAGTGCACGCACTGAAGGCGCTTTCACCCATCCTCCTTCCGGGTTCGCTGGCTTTAACGATATGAATGGCTGAGCCAGTGATGATGTTACCTATCGCTTTTTACAGCTCTAAAGGAATGGCGCAGGTATGCCATTCTTTCAAAACGCATGTGCCAGTGACGTCAGCGACTGCATCTAAAGAAAATATGTCCCAAATGGTCCATGTTTAGGAGCTATTTACTGTTCCTATAGGTAAGCCTTATTATAGGCCTAACATGACATGTTTAACATTTGTAAAAGCTCATTGCCAGCATTGTTGCATACTGTATATTTCTCAACAGCCCTGGTGTAGGTTTGTCCTACACTTTCACTCAGAAAGGTAGTTAACACACATAGTTTCAGTGGAGGAGAGCTTTGTACAGCAAGTCCATGCATGAAACAAACAAAAAATCAGCTCATCAAAGCCACTAACTAATTTCCGGCCAGTTACAGGTTCCTGTACATTTTTTAGCGTTCTGTCAGCAGTTAGCTCTTTTCACCCAGCAGCAAGCTCTGGCAGCAGAGAACGTGAAAGAGAGAGACTGGAGCATTTACTCAGGCCACACATGGAATGATTTTTTTTCAGTACCTGATGCACCTGCCCAGTGGCGGCTGGTGCTCGAATTTAGGCGGCAAACATACCCCTGGCCACCCTGGATACCGTTCGGTCGTTGATCCCCCCAACCCTGTGACTCAGTCAGTCGATCCCTCCACCCCCCGTCGCTAGCTCGTCTGCCCACCAGTCCCGCACTTACCTCATCTGGGTCACGGCAGCTTTGGCTCCTTTCTGCATCTCCTCCTCCTCTGCAGGTTCCCTGCATCTCCTCCTCCTCGGAGGCTTCCTACTCGGTGGCCAATACGGTTGCTTCTCCTCTCGGCCAATCTAAAACCAGCTTCCTGATTGGCCGGGAGGAGAATCAGGAAGACAATAGCTAATATTAATTGGCTATTCTCACACAACTGGGTGAGCTTAGGATGCAGTGCTCTGCACCCGAGCCCACCCTTTTTTGCCAATTATAGCCCCAGGCTCTAATCATGTGCTTCCAAAAAAAAAAAAAACATTGAAATTCAGGTGCCCTGCATGTAGATTAGGGGCCGGGTGCATGGATTAGGAGGGCAGTGCCCCTGCGCCCCTTATGGACAGGCCGCCACTGCACCTGCCTTTAATCAAATTCCCGGTTGGCCCTGCTGCCACTCTCCCATCTGACATCCTTTGATTTGGAAATCAAAAGAGCTGGATACAAAAGTGTTTGTCAAACAGTGCCTGCATCACATGCTGCCATTGTTCAGGTATTCTGACAGCCATGGGTGCTGGCTGTCAAAACACAATATCATTCAAGTACGCTATTTTGGGTGTTTCCATTATGAAAGCGTGCCGTAAAACCGAACTGTACCGCACCAGCAAGGGTCCTGCTTCAGATGATTGGTGGATGCGCTAGGAATTTTTTCTAAAACCTGAATGGTCCGATTTGCAGTGGAAACGCTCACGCGAATAGGCTGGTCCCATCCTAACCGCTCCAAAATTACTGACCCGAACTGATCCATGCAGTGGAAACAAGGCATTATACACACCATTCACAGTGCCAGTGCCAGTGTATATTTATGTATACATCCAATCAAAACGAATATTTTAGGTTTCTGCTCTATGAATTCTATTATATTGAATCACATGCTGGCTTCTTGAAGCATTACGTTAAATGCTATTTCGCATTGGTATTACCTCCTCCTTCTAGACATGGAGGTACAAAAGTCTGTTGGAAACACAGTCATGGCTGCATTAGTGACTTAATACAGAGTGCATTAACAGTTTGAAAATGGAATGTTACACATAAATATTGTGCATTAGACTTATCTCAGGGGAACAGGATCAAAAATGCTAATTACTGTTATTTTTATTACTAGAAGGGATTATTTTTAGGTGAGCGTGTGCTGTTTAAGACACAGCGTGTGCAATTTGTGACATCATCACACAGCGTTAACCCCTGCCATTTCATCTGCAGTTAATGCAATTTTAATGACAAGAACAAAGTAGGTGGAATAAGCTCTGATCTGAAGTCATCTCAGTCACCTACAGCTTCCCTGCGAAACACACAAATACTCGGGGAAAGTTAATTGTACAAGAAGAAGACAGCAATATTTTATACAATTCTGCAAGCTAATCCACACACAAGGCATTACTAGGCATCTCATAAACAATCTCGCAAGATCCCACAGGAGCTCCTTTTGTAGGAAATGGATGTTATAGGCGTTTAGCTCCATTTAAGTGTTTCAGAAACAGCAGCTCTGCATATCTCATCAATCAGCACAAACAGGTATCACTTAACACAAGCAGAGAACTCTGTGGTCTGACCTCCTGGCAGACTCTCTCAGGAAATCACAGGGCGGCAGAGTCTGAGTGCATGCAAACACAACCATTAAATGTAATGTTTCAGGGAGTGACTTAAAGGAGAACCCTAGGCCAAAACACAAACTCATGTATGAGGGTACCTGGTCTTTCAGTCTAGACCAGTGATGGCGAACCTTGGCACTCCTGATGTTTTGAAACTACATTTCCCATGATGCTCATGCACTCTGCAGTGTAGTTAAGCATCATGGGAAATGTAGTTCTAAAACATCTGGGGTGCCAAGGTTCGCCATCACTGGTCTAGACTTTCAATACACCAACCTGAAGTGGTAATTTTGTTCAATGTCAAGCCCCGGCTTTGGGTAGTGGCGCTAGAATCCAGAACACTAACAAAATGTGGGCATCATTCCATTAATGAGATGCATTACCATTGGCAGGGGCGGACTGACCATTCGTGCACTCGAGCACTGCCCGAGGGCCCCATGCCACTAGGGGTCCCCATCAGGGTTGCCAGCCTCAGTAAAACAAGGGAAGGTATGTAAAAATCTGTGTTTTTTTACATCTGTCCCTGAAATGTCCCTTACTGACATCCTTTAGTCTAAAAATCCCAACCCAAGATTATAGCTGCCCCGCCTCTCGAGTACCTTTTCAGTGTGTGTATGTATACTGTGTGTGTATGTACTATGTGTCTGTATGTGTATACTGTGTGTGTACAGTATATTGTGTGTCTGTATGTATACTGAGTACTGTACACACACATACAGTATACACAGTATGTGTATACATACATACAGTATACATACACACTGTGTATGTATACTGTATGTGTGTATACAGTACTGTGTGACCCCATAATCTATTGAGTGGGGGCCCCATAATCTCCTATTGCCCGGAGGCCCGACAATCTCCTATTGCATGAGGGCCCCATGAGTTGTCAGTCATTGGCACACACCACCAATACTTCCTTATAAGGTGTTAAAAGCTGGACCACTGCCCAATGGGTGTAGGGAAAGTTTTTAGACTGTTGTCCATGCCCACAGGATTAAAAAAAATATATATATGATAATAATATAAATATAATATATATTGTATATTAAAGGGGCTGTAAAGGTTATTTTTTTATTTTCTAAATAGGTTCCTTTAAGCTAGTGCATTGTTGGTTCACTTACCTTTTCCTTCGATCTCCCTTCTAAATGTTTTTTTTCTTTGTCTGGAATTCTCACTTCCTGTTTCTGCTTAGTAAGCTTGCCCCCATAATCCATGGGGGTTAGTCAGCCAGAACAGCTTACTGAGGAGAAACAGAAAGTGAAAAACTCAAAAAAAGAAAACAAAGAAAAAAACATGGAAAAATGGAAGGAAAATGTGGCACCCCAATCACTCTGCCTTGTACCATTATAATGAAAAATCAAATCACTTACTTTGGGGGATAAAAAATTACCTTCAAAGCGGAGGTCCGCCACATTTTTTACAAATACTGCAGCTGCTGACTTTTAAAATAAGGACACTTACCTGTCCGGGGTGTCCACGATGTCGGCACCCGAAGCCGATATGTCCCTTGGCTGTCAGATGCTGCCGCCACCATCTTCGCTCCTGCGCATTCGCGACTCGTGCTGTGCGATACCACTGGTCCCTGCTGTCTTCTGGAACCTGTGCGTTTCCCAGAAGACAGCGGGGGGATGGGGCGTAGATACCTGTGTGTGGCTTTGGTATCTATGCCCGGAAGTGGGAGCAAAATACCTGTATTAAACAGGTATCTGCTCCCCCTGAAAGGTGTCAAATGTGACATCGGAGAGGGGGGGGGGTTTCGAAAAGCAGAAAATACTATTTTTGGGTGGAATTCGTCAACGTCACCGCCGCATCACCGCACTGTCCGCCGGCGGGGAATTTGATCCGATGGTGTGTACAGCCATCGGATCAAACAGCCCGGCGTAAAATTGCGCTGTAAACGGTCCGGGGACCGTTTACATCGGATATATTCCCTCGTGTGTACAAGGCCTTACTGACATCATTTAATGTCTCTGTAAAGTTGGCATGTGAGGAGGAGGGACCACTGCGGTGCCCTATAGCACATCCCTTGGTGTGCCTCACAGGATCACATATACATGAATTGGCAAAGTGGAAGTTCATATACTGGAACAAACCTGCAGACCACCAGCACAGCCTTTTGTGAACTCCTAGAGAAGGCCATGTTAACACGACCACTCACTATTTTCTGCAGTCCCTTTGCAATATTATTTTTTCCTTTTTTTTTTTTAATAAAGAACAATATTCATGGCATAGTGTCAATTGAAATACTTGGCACGTAGGTCGTTCCAAATATCTTGGAGAACTAACCACAGATCTTCTATGGATGTAGGCTGCCTCAAATCCTTCTAACTCTTTATGTAATCCCAAACAGACTCAATTATGTTGAGATCAGGGTTCTGTGGGTGCCAAACCATTACTTCCAGGACCTCTTGTTTTTCTTTACACTGAAGCTGGAGCTGCTGTGCTCGTCCATGTCGATGGAACAATCAGGTTCAGGTAAGTAAAAGGGGGGCTCTGAGAGGTTGCTGCACTAAAGAAGGTTTTTCACCCTAATGCAGTGGTTCTCAACCTGGGGGTCGGGACCCCCACGGGGGTCAAATGATGATTTGTCAGGGGTCACCGAATTCTGGCCTGTATCTGAAGCCCGCAACGCTCTCACAGCCTTTTTGCGGCCACCCAGCAGGGCTGTCTCTGGAGCCCGCGGCCGCCCACTCAGCCTTTTTGCAGCCGCCCATTCAGTTCACAGCATGGCTGGGGGGTAGAGACTAGAAGTCAGCTGACTGGCAAGTAATGTGAAGTGGAAGGGGCTGGAGGAGACCCTATCTCCTGATTTCGGCATTGGTGTCACTGCTACAAGACACCACAAAGTCGGAGACACAGTGAGTAGCACTACCTGTGATTAGAGTTGCCACTAAAGGTCCCCACTACATATCAGCAGAGGACCTTGATCTCTTTAAGAGCTAAGTTGGCTGAACAGAACTCCCCCCAGCATTGCCACTCACCCCCCCTCCCCCCACCAAGGAGAAAGAGAAGGAATACAAATAGAGAATATAAGGAAGGGAGATGAAAAGAAGGGGAGGAACAAAGAAATAGGGAGAGAAAGAATAGGAAAAAGAACAAGAAACACGGCTAGAGAGAGGAATGGGATTAGGATATAGAGGGATAAAAGGGAAAGAAAGGAGAACAAAGAAAAATAGTGCTATATCCTAAAATGTACCATAAGGGGTTTTAATACTGTATGAGTAAAAGGGACTCAGGCAGTGCTAAATGTCCGTGGGTTAGGGGCGCAAATAATTTGCCTTGCCTTGGGTGCTGACACCCACGCTATGAAAATAATTTTATTGCTAGGGGTCCCCACAAATTTTATCAAGGGGTCACGGCACTAGAAGGTTGAGAACTACTGCCTTAATGCATAGAATGCATTAAAGTAAAAACCTTGAGGGTTTACAACCCCTTTAATGAATCAATTGTATACTCCCCTATCATCATCCTGTCCTTGTTACCAATCATCAGGCCAAGCTTACCTTGACAGCTGAGAATTGGAACGAGGCTATCTGTTCTTTTTCCTTCAGTAACAATTACATTTTTGCATATTAGGTTAGAGACTGGCAATGAAGAATAGATTAGGTTTAGCAAACTGATTTAGGACTGTTTTAAGACAAAATAAACTACATTACAGGATAAAGAGGATGACAGATCAATATCTTTCACATTAAACCAGTGTCAGAAACTAAGTATGAGATAATTCTGGCTCAATATAAGCGATAAGACACAAAGTAACTCACCGGCATGAACCACCGGCTGGCCAGGATGGATTCCACAATGCCCTCGGAGGGTTTTATCTCATCACCCAATTTCCTGCCTGTGTCAGAAAATGACAAAAGGAGTTAATGCAGAATTGTAGAATTACACATTTGCATCTGTATGACTTAATGTGCTTAAAAGCAATGTTCATATTGTAACAGCCTAAATAAGCCAATTATAAATCATTTTCCAATATTCTGGCTACATTTGTGATGGCTGACATTTGATTTTTTACTATCAATCTAGAACACCGTGGAGGTTCAACAAAATCAAAGTTGCTAGCATAAAGATGAACTCTGACAGATATAGAAGACACAAATGAATGCAGTTCTGTATTTATTAATACATTAATAATTGTATTTTTTTAATTATTTTGAAAGAATAAGGCCGCGTACACACGAGATCGGTTAAACCGATGAGAATGGTCTGATGGACCGTTTTCATCGGTCAAAACCGATCGTGTTTGGGCGCCATCGGTTATTTAACCATTGGTTAAAAAAAAGCCTCCCCAGTCCCCGTTCCATATGTGATGAGCAGTGCAGTGGTAGTGGAAAAGTAAATGGAGGCGTTGCTTTTGAACCAATTGTACCCCAACCATAACTTTTCGGATGCAGAAAACAAAATATAAATTGTATGAGTAAATGATTGTTATAGCCATTACACTTACATCCCCTTTCCCCTGTCTTTTACACATCTTCAAAAGTAGAAACAGCCATCAACTGCCAAGCTGCTGTTAACAAAGCAAACAGAATATTGGCATGCATTAAAAAGGGAATTAACTCCAGAGATAAAACTGTAATTCCCCCGCTCTACAAGACTCTGGTCCAGCCCCACCTGGAGTATGCTGTCTAGTTCTGGGCACCAGTCCTCAGGAAGGATGTGCTGGAAATGGAGCGAGTACAAAGAAGGGCAACAAAGTTAATAAAGGGTCTGGAGGAAATTAGTTATGAAGAAAGGTTACAAGCACTGAACTTATTCACTCTGGAGAAGAGACGCTTGAGAGGGGATGTGATTTCAATTTACAAATACCATACTGGTGATCCCACAATAGGGATAAAACTTTTTTGTGGAAGGGAGTTTAACAAGACATGTGGCCACTCATTAAAAGTAGGGGAAAAGAGGTTTAACCTTAAACTATGTGCAGGGTTCTTTACTGTTAGGCCACGTACACACGATCAGACCGGTCTGATGAAACTGGTCCGACGGTCACCAGTTTCATCAGACCGGTCTGATCGTGTGTACGTGGCCTAACAGTAAAGAACCCTGCACATAGTTTAAGGTTAAACCTCTTTTCCCCTACTTTTAATGAGTGACCACATGTCTTGTTAAACTCCCTTCCACAAAAAAGTTTTATCCCTATTGTGGGATCACCAGTATGGTATTTGTAGGCTGAAGTGGTCTGATGTGTGAACACACTATCGGACCAAAAATCCGATCAGACCAGAACGCGGTGACGTAGAACACAACAACGTGATTAAAAAAACGAAGTTCAATGCTTCCAAGCATGCGTCGACTTGATTCTGAGCATGTGCGGGTTTTTGGTCAGATGCTTTTGCGTACTAACCATCGAACCTGTCCGACGGACAGGTGTCCATCAGACAGATTTTAAAGCAGGTTTTAAAACTTTGGTCCGATGGGCCGTACACACCATCGAACTGGTCCGATGAAACTGGTCTGCAGACCAGTTTCATCGGACCGGTCTAATCGTGTGTACACGGCCTAAGAGTGGCAAGGATGTGGAATTCCCTTCCACAGGCGGTGGTATCAGTGGGGAGCATCGATAGTTTAAAAAAAACTATTTGCTAAGCACCTGAACGACCACAACATACAGGGATATACAATGTAATACTGACCTATAATCACACACATAGGTTGGACTTGATTGACTTTTTTCCTCAGAAAATAGGTGCAGGAACTCAACCACAACCCCATTCAGATTTCACAAACAGTAGAAGGGTCTTTAAGGGGCATTAAATACCAGGATTGCATTACATACAGAGTTCAGGGGGTTACACACAGAGTGCAGAGCTGTCACTTGTAAACACAGAAACCAGACTTCTGTGTTTATAAGTGATTGTGGTGAGCAGGCACCAAAGGGTCTGAGCTAGAGGTGGTGGAACTGAGTTCCCCCAAGTTCCCCCTGAAAAAAAGCCCTGTATGTAACTGAAAGCAAAGATCAGTGTTTGCTAAAATATCAGTCCTGGGAGTACTAACCCATTAATAATCTATCTAAACATGTTGGAAAACTCTATACCATACAAAAACAAGCAAGGTCTTTTTGTTGGTACAACATATTTATTATGAAGAACTTTTTAGTTTTTAGTATTTTTAGAATTAAAATGTGTCTATTTAAAGGATGTGGTGGGAGAGATTTTTTTGCCAAGGAAATTGGTCATGTGTATGCTTTTCATCGAGAAAACTGACGTGAAAAAAAGAGAGCAAGTTGGGAGTCTCAATTTCCTCATCATGTTCCCCGTCGGGCTGGTTTTCGACGAGAAACACGTTCATGTGTATGCTTAGAAACCCGCGCGTGCTCAGAATAAAGTATGAGACGGGAGCGCACCTTCGGTAAAAGTACCGTTCATAATGGATATAGCACATTTGTCACGCTGTAACAGGCTGAAAGGTGCAAATCGTCTCTTACCAAACTTTTACTAACACGCAGTAACATGAGATTAGCAAAAGCAGCCCCAAGGGTGGCACCAGTGGAATCGAACTTCCCCTGCCGTCTTTGTGTTGTATGTCACCGCGTTTGAGAATGAGGAGATTTGGTCTTGACAGTGTGTACGCAAAGAAAGCTTGTCAAGTTTCTCGACAAGCCTAACAAGGAACTCGTCGAAGAAAACGATGTGTCTTTTCCGACGAGTTTCGGAAACTCGATGCTCCAAAATTAAACTTCATGCACCCGGTTCATTCTGTTCCTCTTTCTTTGAGCTTAATTCCACTAACTGTTGTATATGCACTGCTGAAAACATGCTATAAGATACACTTTACATGTAACTGTGTATACAGTGCCTTGCGAAAGTATTCGGCCCCCTTGAACTTTGCGACCTTTTGACACATTATAGGCTTCAAACATAAAGATATAAAACTGTCATTTTTTGTGAAGAATCAACAGCAAATGGGACACAATCATGAAGTGGAATGAAATTTATTGGATATTTTAAACTTTTTTAACAAATAAAAAACTGAAAAATTGGACGTGCAAAATTTTTCAGCCCCCTTAATTTAATACTTTGTAGCGCCACCTTTTGCTGTGATTACAGCTGTAAGTCGCTTGGGGTATGTCTCTATCAGTTTTGCACATCGAGAGACTGAAATTTTTGCCCATTCCTCCTTGCACAACAGCTCGAGCTCAGTGAGGTTGGATGGAGAGTGTTTGTGATCAGCAGTTTTCAGTTCTTTCCACAGATTCTCGATTGGATTCAGGTCTGGACTATGACTTGGCCATTCTAACACCTGGATATGTTTATTTGTGAACCATTCCATTGTAGATTTTGCTTTATGTTTTGGATCATTGTCTTGTTGGAAGACAAATCCCCGTCTCCCAGTCTCAGGTCTTTTGCAGACTCCATCATGTTTTCTTCCAGAATGGTCCTGTATTTGGCTCCATCCATCTTCCCATCAATTTTAACCATCTTCCCTGTCCCTGCTGAAGAAAAGCAGGCCCAAACCATGATGCTGCCACCACCATGTTTGACCGTGGGGATGGTGTGTTCAGGGTGAGGAGCTGTGTTGCTTTTACGCCAAACATAACGTTTTGCATTGTTGCCAAAAAGTTTGATTTTGGTTTCATCTGACCAGAGCACCTTCTTCCACATGTTTGGTGTGTCTCCCAGGTGGCTTGTGGCAAACTTTAAACGACACTTTTTATGGATATCTTTAAGAAATGGCTTTCTTCTTGCCACTCTTCCAGAAAGGCCAGAATTGTGCAGTATACGACTGATTGTTGTCCTATGGACAGAGTCTCCCACCTCAGCTGTAGATCTCTGCAGTTCATCCAGAGTGATCATGGGCCTCTTGGCTGCATCTCTGATCAGTCTTCTCCTTGTATGAGCTGAAAGTTTAGAGGGACGGCCAGGTCTTTGTAGATTTGCAGTGGTCTGATACTCCTTCCATTTCAATGTTATCGCTTGCACAGTGCTCCTTGGGATGTTTAAAGATGGGAAATCTGTTTGTATCCAAATCCAGCTTTAAACTTCTCCACAACAGTATCTCGGACCTGCCTAGTGTGTTCCTTGTTCTTCATGATGCTCTCTGCGCTTTAAACAGACCTCTGAGACTATCACAGTGCAGGTGCATTTATACGGAGACTTGATTACACACAGGTGGATTCTATTTATCATCATTAGTCATTAAAGGGTCACTAAAGGAAAACATTTTTTTTGCTGAAATGACTGTTTACAGGGTATAGAGACATAAAAGTTAACCGATTCCTTTTCAAAATGATTAAAAATAGATAAAAATCAATCATATAATGTGCATGCAGGCTTGTTTCACTTTTGAACTGGCTTCATGTTTCTGCAAAGTAGAAATAGAAACACAGAACAAAAACAAACAAATCCAGGGCAGTGTTTTGTTTTTAAAATGAATCTGATTGGTTCTGGGAAGTTTTAGACACACAGTAATGACAGCTTAAACCATCGTGAGAAAGCTCCCAGTATGGTGCTTATAAGGAAACAGACAAGCAGGAAGTGTGGAGAACAGAGCAGGTTAACAGCAACTTCAAAGCAAAAACAAACAATAAGGACATGAAACCAGTACTGCAGTAAGGTAAGGGAAGCTATTTAGCTAAAAAAAAAAAATTCCTTTAGTGACCCTTTAAGGTCAACATTGGATCATTCAGAGAACCTCTCTGAACTTCTGGAGAGAGTTTGCTGCACTGAAAGTAAAGGGGCTGAATAATTTTGCACGCCCAATTTTTCAGTTTTTTATTTGTTAAAAAAGTTTGAAATATCCAATAAATTTCGTTCCAATTTATGATTGTGTCTTGTTGTTGATTCTTCACAAAAAATTTCAGTTTTATATCTTTATGTTTGAAGCCTGAAATGTAGCAAAAGGTCGCAAAGTTCAAGGGGGCCGAATACTTTCGCAAGACACTGTATATCCTGTTAAACTCTCTTTAATTGCCACTATGATTAAATACAAAAAATGTATTCAATATGTATTTTTATTACTTTTCCATTGTTAAGTCTTTTCATGTAATGGATTTCCTATTTATACCAAGGAAAAGGTTTTCCACATTTCAGAGCAGATTTCTGTTGTGAGTTCCCGGTTGGTCGCTATGATGACATCACAGGAAAACCCTAACCTGGTTAGCTTTTACATCAGGAGGTAATGAGCTGCCTAATTCAATCAAGTCATGTGGAAGAGTGATGGCGGCTCAGTGTCCTGAACACCAAGATTGTCAATTAGCAATAAATCAATTAGCAAAGATGGGATGGAAACAAGAGCGGCCAAAACAATGATAAGGAATGGAAAGAAGAAAGAAAAACTGCAAATTATCATTAGAGAGATCCATATAGCTGTATCATGTTATGTGCTGACATTAAATAGCCTGGAAATGTATGTATATGTCAGATGTGAAATATCCTTTGGGCTTTGTATGGTTTTTGATTATGAGAGCTATTTTAAGCAATGATATAACATTTTGTCTGAATACTAGCTTATTTAAAGCGTTAAAGCCCAATTAAACTTTCAGTTTTGATTAAATAAATACATTCCAGGTGCATCAACACAAAAGGTGTCCGGGGTCTCTGCAGAGTTTCAACATGCCATGTCCCCTGATGAGCCAGAGCCATAGCCCTGCAATCAGAAAAACTCAGGTTGCCTGTTAACTGAAGAGTGCCAGCCTTGATTAAAAAGCGGTGTATTGGACCTCTGCAGAGAGACCAGTGCTTCCACACAAACAGCAAGAACATTCTCTGGAAGGGGACAGGCTTTTCTACTCACATTGTGGCTTACTTTCCAAAGAAAAATAACTGGAAGACTGACACATTATTAAACTAAAAGTTCAGTTGGGCTTTAAAGAGTATACATTCCTGTCAGACTGTGTCCCAGAAAAGCAAGCTTATCAGTCCCCCTCCTTTCCTATTGCAAACTGACCACATCAGGCATAAGAGCACATCCCATCTCATTGTGGTCAGTTTTATGGCTGTGCTGGGAACACAGCCTGCCTGTCCTCCAATTGCTAAGACTTGTGCTGACATGTCCCTCTGCACACCCTATTCACTGGGAAGATCCGTGTATTGCTCTTTCTGTTGTTTATACCCCCCTGCAAATCTCTACCTCTTTTCCAGCTGAGAACAGAAGTCATGTAGTCACTTATGGAAAAATAAAGTATTTGTAATGTTTTCTTATATGTACAGTATATGTACACAAATGTTTTGCCTTGCATTTCAATTTTTAACTGAATGGATTGCTTTAACGTACTATACACACAAGTACTATATAAAGTGGTTTGAAAAAGTTTTCATAACCCTTGAAATTTTTCACATGTTACAACCCAAAAAATATATATATATTTTATTAGGATTTTATTTGATACACCAACACAAAGTGGCACATAATTGTTATGATAAATGGTTTTCATTTTTTTTCCAAGCAATCAACAAAAGCGTTTGATAATTAAATTAATCTTCTGCTGCTTATTGGTTAACTCGGTTTTCGTTCTTCTTGCTGACTTGATATTCCTGGAACTCGTGAACCTCATACTTCACAATGTGTTGCAGTGTGCCAAAAGCATCTACTTTGGTCTTCTAAGAGGACTAGGACAGCTCTTTAATGATCTGGAAAACCTGGTGATCCAATGGCGTGAACCCCCCAAACATGAGAATGCAGCATGCTGGTGACGAAACATGTTCGACAGGACTTCCAGTACGTAATTTCTGCTTTGCCTGGAAGGCATGCTGGACCATTACATGCATGTCACACAAGTTCAATTGTGAGTGCATATGGAAGTTTTTACATTTGTTTTAATCACTACATGATAAACATTATGAAAGTTCCCTTGTTTTGCTTTGCCATGGTTCAGTTTGCACCAGTAGCGGCTGATGCTCAATATTTTAGGGCAGGCGGCAAACAAACCTGGCCCCCTCACTTGCACTAACCCCCCCCCCCCCCGGAGGGGTCAGACAAGAAGGTGGTGATTCATGGCTTTACCTTAGGAGGATGACGATGAGGTGGTGTTGGATCTGGGGTAGGGATCCTGGAAGCTGGAAGGCGCTGTTGCTACCCCTCCGCCCCTCCACCTACTGCAGCTTTCCGAGGGAAGAGCCGGGGCTGTTACTTCTCCTCCTGGCTGAACAGGAGGCAGGTCTTGAGACTCAATTGGCCAGAAGAACTAAGAATCCCTGGCCAATCGGGTATCAGGACCCGCTTCCTGATTGGCTGGGAGGAGAAGCAGGAAAACATTAGTGAGTATTAATTTGCTGATGTAAAAAAAATGGGTGGGCTTGGGGCGCAGTGCTCTGCGCCCCGTGCCCACCCCTTTTAAAGCCAATTAGAGCCTCAGACTCTAATCATGTGCTTAAAAAAACACATTAAAATCCATGTGTCTGGCTTCCTGCATGGAAATTAGGGGCCGAACACTTGGATTAGAGGAGCAGAGGAGCTGCTATGGAGCAACCGCCCCTGGTTTCCTTTGAGCAATTTGTTTACTAAAGGTGGACCCACAAGAAGTTACGTTATACAATCCATAAACTTTCAATTTTATGTCAAGAGCACAATAGCATTTTTTTTGGACATTTTAGTTTAATTTGGATAATTTTTGTTATTATTTTACATAACGCATGTTTATATACAGTATGACATACTAGCGCTATCTTATGTTATATGTCCTTCAACCATGGAAGCTACCAACTTCTACAGGGAAGCCCGAGTATAGGGAAAAAGGCAGCTATCAGTGTACCATGACGGGAACAAGGGGAGGTGAATAAGAAAAAAACTAGGGATGCAACTATACCATTTTTTTTTACAACTAGGTACAATGATTCCCGATACTTTTTTTTTAACAATCGCCGATACCAATTATGGATACCTATCCACAATTGTTTTGTTTACACTTCAGCTGTCAGCAATTGTAGAAAGCTTTGAAAAGTTATTTACAAATCAATTTTTTTCCCTTTCATTTTGAGACTTTTTCGATGTGAAACGTGTAATTATATGTTAAAGGTATAAAAATAATAACGAACAAAGCAAACAAAAAAAAGTTGTAATTATTAATAGTTTATAAGATAGAAATGAACAAAATCATCAGGAAAATAAGAATTAAATGGAGAAAGAGAATAGGGAGTTAATTAAAGCTGATTAAATTAAGGGTTAATAAGGGGTTAAACAGAGGAACATTTAATAATAATAAAAAAATAATAATAATATTTTTCTTTTTACTTGACAGGTTGCTTTAAACTGACTTCATCTGCAGATCAAAGTTTATCCATTTGATCTGTAGATGAATAAACAGAAGCAATAAGAAACAACGGGGGTTATTTACTAAAGGCAAATCCACTTTGCACTACAAGTGCAAAATACACTTCAAATTGCACTGAAAGTGCACTTGGAAGTGCAGTCATTGTAGATCCGAGGGGGACATGCATGAAAAATAAAAAACAGTTTTAGCTTGCACATGATTGCATAATAAAATATGTCAACAGGGGAACCCCACTGCTTAACCTCCCTGGCGGTATGATTCTTTAAGATTTTAGGTGCTAAAAGCGGTACCATTATTTGCAAGGGAATTTGGCGTTTTATACTGTAGGCTTGTAATTCTTAGGAATAACTCACTTAAATCTATTCAAACAAGAGTCTAATAGGCATCCCGGGTATGATTTTTTTTTTTTTTTTTAATTAAAAATTATAATATAATAAATAATTATAAAAAATGATCACAAATGATAATATAATTATAGTAAAAATTATTCAATAATGTAATCAAATCAAAATCACTGAAATTTGCTCAGTTGCAGAATTTTTGCTGTCATTTTTTTTTTTTTTTTATGACGAATTTCCCCATAAATCGCTATCGCTAAATTCTGCAAGTGATTCTGATTTATTATCGCTGTTTTTTAGCTGCTCTAAAACAATTTTTGCCATAAAGGGACACTTTTGGTTGCTATGGGCAATCTACAGTTTGCAGGGAGAAAGAAAAGTTTTTATTATACAAAATGACATGTAGTGTACAGGGCAGACCACTAGGGACATGGGGGGTGTGTATTTTTTACATACAGTACTGTAATCTATAAGATTACAGTGTACTGTATGTATAGTGTTTGTTTACTTTTTTAAATTTGGCGCCGTTCCCCCCCCTACGTCGCGACGCTCGCAGGGAAGGGAATCGGCGGAACACACAGCATCAGGCGGACATCCGCCCGCCGTGTACTGCGGGGATTCATCGCTGGATCGCAGAGAAAAGGTAAGTAAACTTTTTCTGCATCCAGCGAGGTAAGCGCGTGTGTGGCACGGGGTTACCGATATTAGCTTAAAAATCTCACCCCGTGCCACACACGTGAAGACCGCCAGGGAGGCTAGTCTGACCGGCGATCCAGCGGGAAACCCCCGCCGGATCGCCAGGAATTTTTGGGGGAAAAAAAAAAATGCACCCCGAGCGTGACTCGGGGTTACCGCTTCTGGCACTGAATGTTAACCCCGAGTCACGCTCGGGAATACCGCCAGGGAGGTTAACAACCGATAATTGACAGCTTTTTTCCTTTTTACATTTTATCTGTCAGTGGGGAGAATCCCGCTGACAGCTGAAAGAACAGAGCCTGAAAGTCAATTTCAGGTATTGGAGCATTTACACGAGTAACAATACTTGTGTACATGCTTAGTATTGGCGCTACCCTAAAAAAACATATTGAAACAACATAATTCAGCAACTCGACTGAACTCTAAGCAAACAGCTAATGCTAAAATACATACAAGAGCACTGTTCTACTTGCCAAAAGAATTGTAATTATGTTCAGCTAATTTTGTGACCCAAGACCCCGCCATATGGTGACCTTATTTTTCTCCACTGAAAACAAGCAATACAGCTTGGTCACTGACCCACAATAAAGATGATGGTACAGTAAGTGGGCACACTGATAAAGTAATCCCTATGCAATTCCCTGCCGTCAGTAAGCTCCTGGATTTAGCTTGATACAGTGTGCACAGTGCAATACAGTAGAGCCTGAATTAGGCTTACTATGCAGGTAACTGGTAAAAAAGACAGATTTAAATGCTTAATTTTATTAAGTGCATAGAGTGATTAATCAGTTCATAAACAGAGATTTTATTATGTGTATAGAGTTGCGTAAAATATATAACTTTCATGTTCCATTGGAAAGTACCTAGCATATGCCTATATTAAATATATAAGGATTACTTCTGAAAATTAAGTTTTTAGGGCTGCGGAAATTAACGATTAATTCCTCGATTAATCGTTAATTTCTTTGATCGATCAAAATAATTTTGATCGGGATGATCCAAGGATTGAACTCTGCAGCCATCTTGGTACACCCGGGACCGGCCTAGTAGCAGCGCGAGCAGGGAGATGTGGACAGTATGGGGTGAGATGTGGGCATTATGGGGGAGATGTGGACATTACGGGGGAGATGTGGACACTACGGGGAAGATGTGGACATTACGGGGAAGATGTGGACATTACGGGGGAGATGTGGACATTATGGGGGAGGTGTGGAAATTACTGTATGTGGGGAGATGTGGACATTACGAGGGAGATGTGGATATTATAGTATGGGGGAGATATGTGGATATTACAGTATGGGATAGATGTGGACATTACGGGGGAGATGTGGATATTACAGTATGGGGGAGATGTGGACATTACGGGGGAGATGTGTATATTACAGTATGGGGGAGATGTGGACATTACGGAGGAGATAGTAGCAGCATGAGCAGGGAGATGTGGACAGTATGGGGTGAGATGTGGATATTATGGGGGAGATGTGGACATTATGGGAGAGATGTGGACATTACAGGGGAGATGTGGACATTACGGGAAAGATGTGGACATTACGGGGAAGATGTGAACATTACGAGGGAGATGTGGACATTATGGGGGAGATGTGGACATTACGGTATGTGGGGAGATGTGGACATTACGAGGGAGATGTGGATATTATAATATGGGGGAGAGATGTGGATATTACAGTATGTGGTAGATCTGGACATTACGGGGGAGATGTGGATATTACAGTATGGGGGAGATGTGGACAATACAGTATGGGGGAGATGTGAATATTACAGTATGGGGGAGATGTGGACATTACAGTATGGGGTGAATGTGGATATTACAGTATGGGGGAGATGTGGATATTACGGAGGAGATGTGGACATTACAGTATGGGGGAGATGTGGACATTACGGAGGAGATAGTAGCAGCATGAGCAGGGAGATGTGGACAGTATGGGGTGAGATGTGGATATTATGGGGGAGATGTGGACATTATGGGAGAGATGTGGACATTACAGGGGAGATGTGGACATTACGGGAAAGATGTGGACATTACGGGGAAGATGTGAACATTACGAGGGAGATGTGGACATTATGGGGGAGATGTGGACATTACGGTATGTGGGGAGATGTGGACATTACGAGGGAGATGTGGATATTATAATATGGGGGAGAGATGTGGATATTACAGTATGGGGTAGATCTGGACATTACGGGGGAGATGTGGATATTACAGTATGGGGGAGATGTGGACAATACAGTATGGGGGAGATGTGAATATTACAGTATGGGGGAGATGTGGACATTACAGTATGGGGTGAATGTGGATATTACAGTATGGGGGAGATGTGGATATTACGGAGGAGATGTGGACATTACAGTATGGGGGAGATTTGAATATTACAGTATGGGGGGATTTAAATATTACAGTATGGAGGAGATGTGGATATTACGGAGGAGATGTGGCTATTACAGTATGGGGGGCGATGTGAATATTACAGTATGGGGGGAGATGTGGACATTACAGTATAGGGGGAGATGTGGATATTACAGTATGGGGGGGGGGGGTTTAATTTAAAAAAATGTAAAAACTGTGCGTTATAATTAATCGAAATGAGTGGATTAATCGATGTAAAAAAATATCGATTAATCAAACACGAAAATTTTAATCAGTAACAGCCCTAGAAGTTTTCACAGGCAATTAGAGCTGATGAAGAAGGTGGTCTGCTCTCAGTGAGAGGATCCGCTATCATATTACAGGTTTCTCTGATTGCTGTTGACAGGGAAATAAAAATTACTAAAATATTTGTACAGTTTTGTAGAATGACACTGAAGGAGAGAAGCGGATAAGTAAGATCCTGTGAGTCACACTTCTCTATGGTGTCAGTGCCAGGAGAGACATGTGAAATGTGGATGGGATGTACAGTGAATAAACATAATGCAGCTGTGATAATTGCATTTGCATTTTTCTGTATGCATGTCTAATTTCCTTGCTATAGCAGCACCTGCCATTTATACAAGCAAGAGACAGGAAAACAGCGTGTGGTGTCAAATAGATCTGCCACTAAGGATTAACATGATCAGATTCCATAAAAAGCCATAGATCACAGCAAACGAGACAGTTTATTCCTGGGTATGTAAAGCTAAAAGTCCCAGCACACCCTCGCCATCCGTTAAAAAGCCAATTACTTTATAAGGGACATAACAGAAAGACCTAGTGTAACCCACTGTCACAGTAGATCAGTGTTTAGCAGGTATCTAAAGACAGCCTACTACAGGGGCGTTTTATGAAATCAGTAGGCCTGTACGCAAGATCATAAGTTGGGCCCCAATGCGCAATAAAAAAAATATAGTGTGCTTTAGTGAAGAGCCGCAGTGAAGAGAGGGCATGGTTTTAATTGTGCCAGGGTTGCCCTAGGATTGTAAAGGATCTTGGGCACCATTGGGCATGCAAAGTAGAAGATAAATGCAGTGTGTGGGGGTCAGTTGGAGCAGTGGGGGGGGGGGGGTTTAGAGGTAAACAGCTGTAGCTCTACTTCAGCACTCAAAGCTGGCAGGAGAGAAGAGAAGAAGAAGCCAGCAGCTGTGGGGGAGCCACAGAAGATCGGTGCTGCTGGGGGTAAGGCACATAAGAGCGGGGGGGGGGGGTGGTTTTGGAGCACAGGGTAATTTTCGATGCATGCATTGTGTGTCAGGGCACTGTGGGCCCTCTATTTGCGAGTGATCCCAAGCATTTCGCAACGGCTCCGAGTGTCACCGGCACCCCCGCACCTCTGGCCAAATGCAGTACTGCACACCACATAGACTTGAACAACACTCACAGAACCAAGTCAGATTAAAAAAAAAAATGCTTGTATTGCGAAACGCTCATTGACCACATTATTTGCAATACAAAGTTCCACTGTATCACTAACTCATTAACGGTTTAAGCACAGTTCAGATACTCACCCAACATCCCACTGAGATCCTCTTCTTGTCTGCCACCACTCGGGATCAATGCTGCCATGTTCTTGTGTGACATCATCAGGAGGCTGCCAGCTCTTCCAGGCTCAGCTGGCGAACCAATCATTCACATGCCACTAGACACACCACCTCCTTTTGTGAATGAAAGGCTATGCCTCCTAGGATATGTGACGTGCAAATTCCAGGAGGCACAGGGAGCAAAGTGCACATCATTTGCCTAAACGAGTGACAAGCAAAAAAAAAAAAGAGCAATATTTGTGTAGCGGTATGGAGGAGCGGCGGAGAGCAAAAAAGTTTGTCTTATGGATGAAAACCCACTTTAAAGTGTTACTAAACTGAAGACCATGGGCCAGATTCTCAAAAGAGATACGACGGTGTATCTCAGATACACCGTCGTATCGCAGTTTTTTTCAATGGGTATCTATGCGAGTGATTCTTAGAAGCACTTACGCATAGATACACTAAAGATCTGACAGGTGTAAAGCAATTACACCGTCGGATCTTGGATGTAATGACAACACCGGCCGCTAGGTGGCCTTTACGTTGTTTTCTCATTTGCCTATGCAAACGAGCCTAATACGCCGATTCCCGAACGTTTTTACGCCGCCCCGTCGTCGTTTACGTAGGTTGCGTACGCGTAAGGTTACCCCTGCTGTATGAGGGGTATGCTTCCGAAGTGCCGTCGTTGCCATGTTAAGTATGGTGTCGGGTCAGCGTCGTCTTTTTCCGTCGGTTACGTCGTTTTACTAAGTCGTTCGCGAATAGGAAATTGCGTAAGTGCGCACTGGGCTTTTCCCCCGGCTGGTGCATGCGCACTTCGTTTGACGCGGGGGCGCGCTTAATTTAAATACAGCACGCCCCCTCCTTCAGTATTTGAATTACGCAGCCTTACGACGCCGCATTTACGCTACGCCGCAAGTGCTTTGAGAATACGGCACTTGCTCCAGTAATTTGCGTAGACGTAGTGTAACTGCGATACGATACGCAACGCCGCCAGATACGCCATTTTTTGAGAATCTGGCCCCATGTATTCACTATATCTGGTCTTCCACACTACACAGAACATGGAAATGCAATTATTTTAGGAAATATAAACTGCTATATACCTTTTCTCATCAGCATTATATAGTGGTCTTGTTCTGATCACATGCAACCTCCCTCTGTCTTATCCGACATTATTTGGAGACAATTCAAGAGGGGGAGGATCTGTGCACACAGAATCAAACAACCTTTTTGCACAATGCAGAGCAATAACCCCTAAGGTTCCAAAGTGAGTATATAAAACACGCTTCACTGCATATACAGACTGATTTTACTGTTGTGGCTTTAGTAACACTTTAAGTTCTTTATCATGAAGGAGATATATTGGTTTTAAGTGTAACTAAACTCAGGACCCCGCATTCACTATATCTGGTCTTCCACGGTACACAGAACATGGATATGAAATTATATTAGTAAATATAAACTGCTAAATACCTTTTCTTATCAGCCGTATACAGCAGTCCTGTGACTTCTATTAGTGTCTGGCTAAAGCTTGTAGAAGGAGTTTTCTTTTTTCTACTCTGACTGTCCTAGGAGGCTGCAGGACCCCTGACACTCTGTCTGGACAGTGCTGATTGGCCCTATGTCAATCACATCTACACTCCCAAGAAAAAGACAAAACTCTCTATATACATCAAACTGAGTATGTGCAGAGTGACTCTAAAGGCTTTGTACTATAAGGAGATGGATTGGGGACAGAGGTGACTCTTTAATTAGGCAAATTAGGTGGATAAGACAGAGTCAGGATGCACATATTCAGTTTGGTGTGTATTTCTAGAGAGTTTTTTTTGGGAGGTTGCATGTGATCAGAACAGGGCCAATCAGCACTGTCCAAACAGAGGGTCAGGGGTCCTGCATCCTGATAGGACAGCCAGTGCAATTTGAAAACACCTAAGGCCTCGCACTCACAGGAGCCTCACGGCCACCTAACTTACCCGATGCATTGCCCCAGTTTTGAGGAACAGGGGACCTTAACGCTGCTGTGCTCAGGCAGAGTTAAGAGTCCTGACTCAGGAGAGGGGACGCCAGCGCCCTTAACAACCAGTGTATATAGGTGACACCACCCCTTGTAACAACAATGACCCAGCATGCCCTGAGTCAATGATGTCAAAAGGGGGCGGGTTCACCATGTGACATCACCCCGGGCCCTTAGTTATTAAAAAGCAAAATCTGGGGGCCGCCTTGTTTAACCACTTAACCCCCGGACCATATTGCTGGTCAAAGACCAGAGCACTTTTTGTGGTTCGGCACTGCGTCGCTTTAACTGACAATTGCGCGGTCGTGCGATGTGGCTCCCAAACAAAATTGGCGTCCTTTTTTTCCCACAAATAGAGCTTTCTTTTGGCGGTATTTGATCATCTCTGCGGTTTTAATTTTTTGCGCTATAAACAAAAATAGAGCGTCTATTTTGAAAAAAAATGCAATATTTTTTAAATTTTGCTGTAATAAATATCCCCAAAAAAGATATAAAAAAACATTTTTTTTCCTCAGTTTAGGTCGATACGTATTCTTCTACATATTTTTCGTAAAAAAAATCGCAATTAGCGTTTATTGATTGGTTTGCGCAAAATTTATAGCGTTTACAAAAAAGGGGGTCGTTTTATGGCATTTTTATTAATATTTTTTTTTTACTAGTAATGGCGGCGATCAGCGTTTTTTTTCGGTACTGTGATATTATGGCGGACACATCGGACACTTTTGACACATTTTTGGGACCATTGGCATTTTTATAGCCATCAATGCTATAAAAATGCATTGGATTACTATAAAAATGCCATTGGCAGTGAAGGGGTTAACACTAGGGGGCAGGGAAGGGGTTAAGTGTGTTCCTGCTTGTGTTCTAACTGTATGGGGGGGTGGCCTCACTAGGGGAAATCACTGATCTTCTGTTCATACATTGTATGAACAGGAGATCAGCGTTTCCCCCGCTGACAGGAGCGAGAGCTTTGTGTTTACACACAAAGCTCCCGTTCCCCACTCTGTAACGAACGAGCGCGCGTGCCCGGCGGCGATCGCGCCCGCCGGGCATGCGCGCGGGACTCGGGGGACGAGCGCGCGGGCCGCCGGCGGCGAGCGCGCGCCCTCTAGTGGCCGCTAAAGGTAGGACGTAGAGCTACGTGCTCTCGCCCAGCAGTGCCACCGTCCCGCCGTATAACTGCGGTGGGCGGTCGGCAAGCAGTTAAAGGGGCTTCCAGAATCCTGAAAAGCCCTCTGCCCGCAGATCCCCGCAACCACCAGCCAGGGTTGTGCGGAAGAGGCTCTTGTTCTTGAATTATTTTTCCCATCATGGGTGTGAGTAGGGCTTCATGTTAAGTTTTGCCTAAGGCCTCACAAAGCCTAGAGCCGCCTCTGAGGATGAGAGAAGACAGGATCAAGCATCCTTTGTACACAATGCAGAGATTAACCCCTTGGGTTTCACAGTTCGTATAACAAGCATGCTGTACTGCATATACAGACTGATTTTACTGTTATGGGTTTAGTAACACTTTTTTTTTTTCATAAGAAACCTATGTACAACATACAATAAGGCGCCGTACACACGGCCGAGGTTCTCGCTGAAAATCAGCGAGAACCTCGCTGGAATGCACATTCCAGCGAGGACCTCGGCCGTGTGTACGGTCTCAGCGAGCTTCCCGTCGGGAAGCCCGTCGAGCCGAAATAGAGAGCACGCTCTCTATTTCCTCGACGGCCCGCCTGGAAGAATGGCTGGTTGCCATTTCCGACGGGCGGGTCGCCGAATTCGACGGCCGGGAGAGAACCTCGACGGGCGGAACGATGTGTTCTGCCCGTCGAGGTTCTCTGCCGTGTGTACGCGGCCTTGAGAGTTAAACTGCCTCATTAGGAAGAAAACAATGAGACGCTATGATGTAGGCTAAAAAGTGCTGAGATGTATGCGCCATTAGAGGCAATCAGCTCAAACTTTATTACTTTTACTTGTCTTGTTGGGGCTCCCACTCCAGTAGGCCCCTTTCAAAGGGATTATTTATTTCATAAGAAAACAAGTAATAATTAAACGCTGTTCAAGCTAAGGATGTACTTTGGCCACGCAATGTTTTTTCTTTGAAGTGCTGTAGAGCTTTTGACTCTGCATATAACAGTATACAAAATAGAAGAAAAAAAAAAAAACAGTAGTCAGCATCATTTCCATCATAATGTTCTGTAAAATGTCAGAACGAGGGCCACAGTGATGATCAGCATTAAATATTGAAGATAGGTTATACTGTAAAAAAAAATATTGAAGATAGGAAGGCTTGTAAAGGGCCAGAAGTGCAGCCATCAGTAATATGAAGTAACAGTAGGGTTGGGCAGCCATTCTAAGACTGAACATCTACAAATTCATCAGGGAAAGGCAGATTTGTCTCCTAATGGTATTTATATTAATTCAGCAGAAAATTAACTACCGCCCACGCTGCATTAAATAAGATTACAGAGATTGCTTTAACGCTTTCTTGTCTAGAAATCTCTGTTGCAGTGAGGACTAGGCATACATTGATGGATTCAGGTAGTATAATGAGCTGGATATAATAGTATTATTACCATGAACTAGAATCATCAGGTTGCAGCCAGGGCCGGTGCAAGGATTTTTGCCAACTCAGGCGAAGGTGCGTTTTGTCTACACCAACCCCCCCCCCCCCGGCCGCAACACGCGCACACACACACACACCATACACTATATATGTATATATATCAGACCCCCCTCCACTAACTACAGACCCCCATCCCGCAGTATGGACCCCCCTCACTAAGAACAGACCCCCCTTCCTGAGTACAGACCACCCTCTGTCAGTATAGACCCCACACTAAGTACAGACCACCCTCCGTTAGTATAGACCCCACACAAAGTACAGACCACCCTCCGCTAGTATAGACTCCCTCCCTCAGTACAGACACCCCATCAGTGTTGAATGCTCCTTAGTGCAGACCCCCACAGTATAGACACACCCCCCCCATAGTGCAGACTCCCTTATCAGTATAGACACCACCATCAGTAAAGACATCCCCCCTTAGTACAGACCCCGCAGTATAGACACTCCCCTTAGTTAAGACCCACCATCAGCATAGGCACCCCTCTCCCCTCCCATAGCACCCCCCCCACATGTCCATCTACTTATAATAGAGTAATAAAGTGTAGAGTATAGACCTCAGAACACCGGGGCAGCAGACGTATACACACAGTTGTGTGTGTTCCTCGGCTCCTCCTCCTCATTGTATGTAAAGAGCGAGGAGGAGGTGACAGCGGCTTCAGTCCGCTCCACCGAAATCACTCTATCAACAGGGCAGCGGGCAGTGATAGCAGTGATGCTATCCACCCGGGTGAAACCCGCCAGAGGGGTGACACCTGGGTGAGGTTCGCACCCCCCGCACCCACCTAGCAACGACTGTGTCGGGCGGGCGACTGTCCCGGTCAATTTTCCGCCCTGGGCGGTGCTGGCGCCTTAAGACAAGTTCCCATGTTGCCTTGCGCTAGCGCCGGCCCTGGTTGCAGCCACAGATGCTGCATGCTGAAAATGGAATAGCAAGTGTTATTATCCCATGTCATAGTAACATGCAATTGCTAAAAGATGAAAACATTTCAGCATTATTAGGATGTTACATTTTTTCCCTTTTTCTATTTTCTGAAGTAATTTGAGAAACTTTTTCACTGTGCAAAAAATTTCTACACTTAAAGCAAAAGGTTACCCATAACAATTTGATAAAAAAGAATGTTCTTTAGCAAGGAACATACATTCCACATTAATATCTTTGCTACCAAAGTTAGTGTGTGCTATAAATTGCCTCCAGCATTGCTCCAGTTTTTTTATTTTTCAATACTTTATTTTAAGTCAACTCACAGAAAATACAGAGACCAATGACAAACATGTCAATATATCACAATATTAGAAAATTGCAGCACCCGGAAAACAAGTGAGGTCATGAGCAATATTCAAGTAATGAAAACAATGTACCTGAATGCCCGGCTCTTATGAGTCTCTGTACCCTGTGAGAATTTGTTTTATTACACAGTGAATACCGTCTGAAGTAAAAACAAAACCAAAGAGATAATGAAAAGGAAGAAGGCATTATAGAGAAGGGAGAGGAGAAAAGAAGGGGGGGAAGGAGGGGACAAGGAAAGTTAGGTCAGAGGCTAAAACAAGAAAGGGGGGGGCAGTCAAACAGTCGCCCCTTACGGTCCAGGATGCTCATCCCCAAGGCCATAGGCATGTGCAAAGGGTGTGCCTGGGCACACTCTAATCCTGGGATTGCCAACCTGTCAATGGTGGGCAGGTGACAGGTAAACCACAATCCTTCCTTGCCGACTCTCAGAACCTAGACAGGAGAGGTGGTGGGGGGTGGAATTTAGTGGAACCGATCTGTATTTTCCTCCTGCAGCAGCTGAAAGTAGGCTTCTCCACCTCCTCCCTTTTGACAACATTCAGCTGCTACAGGAGGAAAATATAGGGGATCTGTACTTACATATGCCACCCCTCCTTTTCCTGTTACTCTTCCTTCTGTTGCCCGGTTCCCCATGTCCTCCCTTTCTCCCCCTTCATCCTATTCAGGATGGAGAGCGGTGAAGAGGCCAGTAAATATTTTGAATGCATGTGTTGGAGCTTTGGGGTGCACACCCTAATGCAATATGCTGCGCACACCTACGGCCAAGGCCTTGTATTCATCAGAGTATACAAATTCGTGCAGTAGAACCACTTTTTGAGGAATTTTTTCAGTGACTCCAGAACTTATAACTCATTAATTTCAGCTATTTTTTTCAACCAGATGGTTAGGGGTGGGGCCTGTGCCTGTTTTTAAAAGATACAGCTCTTTGCCGCTGTGATCAGGAGAGGCAGAATGGAACGCCTATATGTTTTGCTGGAGAAACTGTGGTGGTGCAGAAGGAAAAGTGCAGGGTCCTTCAGTAGGTCACGGTCTGTACATTTTTCCAACCTCTCGTTCCTTTATTGGATGAGAGAGAGGGACAACACTACACATTAGTGTATGGGTGACGCTTTGAAGGTCTCCGCCCACATACTTTAGGGCTTTGGAACGCAAGCTAGGGCGGCGCATTTCTTTTGACACGCACGCCGACCCAGCATGACAAGGGGCCCTGATCACATGGAGATGGATACTACAAGTATTTAAAGTGCAGGTGAGAGACAAGACCCAGCTAGAAACCCCAGTTGAAGTCTTTAGCAGACGAAACCGGTCAGGTGGCTGACTTGTCTAAGTCATTACTGCACTTTTTTCCTCTTTGGATTACTCCTATTCACCCATCAAGGGGGATAGATACTGCCCACTTCTTTCAATTCAGTTTTTTCACGTGTGGTTTTATTTTATCATTTTTTTCTGGTTCCTGTTTCTTGTGGCACATTGGAATTTTCTATATATTTTATATATTTTTTATACCTATTAAATTTGCGGTTTTACACTATGAGGAGCCATTCTCTTCCTTCTTTTCCTTCTCATGTTGGGGAGTGATTGTGTATTACCACGGATCGTCTGTAAACATCAAGCCAACCTCTGGAATTGTGGGAGACCTTTTGTGTCGTGGATCGTTATCCTGATTACAACCGGATTACCATCCTGAGTACCACCAGACCAGGCAATCGGCCTACACAAGCCCTTAAGACCCCCCACCGCTGGTGAGTTGAGGGTCCACCTTATCTGGTAAGGATACCCATTCAAATTTCCATTATTTGAGGATTGCTTCTGGGATCACACACCTTGAAGGAAGATACGTATGTTACACCTTAAACTGGGTGCATGGACTGTTTATCTACACCTACATTTCACAATTTTGTTTGTTGTTTTTTTATTTACCAATTGTTGGTGGACATTGGGATATATATACATTTTTGTGCATGTGTCACTGTTTGATAACCATTGTTATATGGGTATAGTTCTTTTTCACTAAGCACTATTATTGGTTGGAATACCTATTTATCTTGATCACTACAATGGGGATGTTTTGACTAATCTCCTCATCTTTTTGAAAACACTTGTCTATATTGGACTCTGTATTTGTTGACCAGAAACGTGCAGAGATCTATATTGATAAATTAATTAGGTTCACGATTTTAGTCACCGAGCCTATAGGAGAGCCCTTACATTTAGGGTTTCTGCATTGGCGCTACACTTTATACACATTCCTAATTTCAAAATATCCATTTTGCTGTGTTGGCTGCCTGAGAAATAATATTCACTGAGTTAGCGCGATATATTAACACTTATATTTTTTGTACATTTTTGGGTGATATAATGTACTTCCGTCCAATAAGATTGTAATAAGCGGCAAGACCAGCAAATGTGGAGAAGGGAACGAGTCTCCTCTCCACATCTCCAGCAGAGATCTGAGCATTGGGGAAACTTCTTGTGAATCTTAACAGGTTTGTGATACCATCGTGTCAACACTAGGGATGAGCTTCGCGTTCGAAACTAACGTATGTTCGAATCGAACATCGGCCGTTCGATGAATATCGAACAAAAGCAATCGTTCGTGGCAAATTTGAGTGAAACTAAACGGCTCATAATTCACTGCGGCATTGCGCCCTGATGATTGGCCAAACTTGCACTATGACCCTGCATGCTTGACCAATCACAGCACGCAAAAAAAGGAGAGCCATAATTGGCCAAAGCCTGGGTGCTTTGGCCAATTATGGCTCAGGGCTTTAGCACACGCCCCACACTATATAAGGCCGCCTGCTGGGCGGCCTCGTGTAGTGTGTTCCGGCTTGTTAATGAGAGCAGTCAGAGAGACAGAGAGATTGTCTTTTTAGCTAGATAGATCATGCAGGCAGGCTAGTTAGTTTAGCTTTATTACAGTGTGTAGAGAATATATATACATCCTTAGGAGTTGTACATATATTTATACACTGTATAGCTTAGCTAGATCAGTTCTTCCTAATTTACTGGCAGGCAGGTGATTGTGCTATTTAAAGACGTTATCACAGGTATAGACACCCAGCAGATACAATAGCAGTGATTTTAATGATGCTTAAATAAAAAAAATAAAAAATAAAAATTCCTTTAAATATTGTACCTGCTGGGTGTCTATAGTTTGCCTGTGAAAACGTCTTTGAGAACCCGGGTTTTGCCCAAGGGAACATGCATCAATGGAAAAAAGTTTTTAAAACTGTAGTTTTTTCAGGAGCAGGACTCCTGAAAAAACGACCGTTTTTAAAACTTTTTTCCATTGATACATGTTCCCTGGGGCAAGACCCGGGTTCTGAAAGATGTTTACCAACAATAACTTGAATATTGGTCTTTAAAATGATCGTTTTTGAATTTGAACGTTCGAGTCCCATAGACTTCAATGAGGTTCTAAATGTTCGTGCGAGCAATCGGACTGTTCGACGGTTCTGGTGCGAACCGAACGCGGGGGTGTTCGGCTCATCCTTAGTCAACACCTTGAAACCAGATTCCTGGTGCTTAGCACAGATAGATGTTTTGTAGGAAAGCAGGAGAATTCTCTCCACCTGTCTGTCCGTAAAGCTAAGCCCCAAGTCCCATTCCCATTTGGAAATATACTGTATGGAAGTCAAGAGGAAGGAGTTGGGGACACCAACAATCGATAAGTTAGAGACACTGAGTGGCGCAGTGGCGATTGCTCTACACATAAGAGCTGAAACGTGGTAAGGGGATGCATGAATGCATCCGATAAGTGTAGAGAGCCAATAAAGTAAGTCAACTGTATCTTTTGCCAGAACAATAGACCCGCTGAAGCCTGGCCCTCCATTCTTTGATGTCTGGTTGGCCATCGTCCATTCATAATAAAGTGCCTTGCCTGCCAAAGTCCCGCAGACCTCAAATCCTGTGTCCAGGGCTGAAAGCAGGCAAATACGTCACTCCCGTTTTTTTGTTACACGATCCATGGAACGCACGCTCAGAACATAGAGAGCGCTGCTTCCTTGTCCTATATAACTAAATAGAGTGCTGGAGCTCTTCTGATTTCTAAAGAGAACTTTTAAAATTTTGTTTAAATAAAAACATAGCTTAGCAATACTACGCTATGGAGATTCTTTTATCATATTAACTTACATGTGGACACCTGGTTGGAGCTTACACCGCAGAGGGGGATCTGGTAGGAATTTCATTGCACTCCTAAGCTCGTGGATGTTTTTTTTTCTCTGGGTGTGAGGGGAACTCTGCAGACAAAGGATACCAGGATCTGGAGTGGATTTCTACTATAAGCTTTGCTCCTGCAGGGGTGAAGCGCTCTGGTGAGTGCAAGCACACAAGTGGAACATGGAAAGTCTCTTCAAGCAATTATCTTCACAAATCATTATTATTAAACTGTCACAAATTGGATAAAGCACATGTCACTTTTTGGGATCTTTATGGACAGTTGCACAGCAGATTGTTTGATTTATTTGTCTATCAATCTGGATAGTATACATTATTAAGCTGAAGCACGTCTCACTTTTTGGGATTCTCATGAACAGTTAGTTGCACAGCAGATTGTTTTTGATTTATTTGTCTATCAACCCGGATAGTATACTCTATTAAGTTGAAGCACGTCTCACTTTATATAATTTTATGATATTTGATGTATTTCTAGCACTCTGCTAGCACTAATCAATTTCAGGATTGATATAATAGTACTATGTATGTCATTATTCACATTTATTTAATACTTTGTCACTTGATATATCACCAGCTGGATTGATATAGCATTTAATTTATCAATTTTCATTGCACACACAGGGCTCCTCCCCCTGTTTGATATATATAGTTTTCCTCCATGGAACATTTCATTTCAGTAGATTAATCTGTATTCTTTCACCAGTCTTCCAAATCCAAAAGTGGTTTTGATAATAAATGGTAAAAATTAGAAAGGCTTTACACATTAAGTGCATCAGTACCATGGACAGCTCACAAGATATCACTTCTTACTAGTTATTTTAATGTGAACCTGTAGCTTACTCATACTACGGTAGTATACTTTGATCATGCAGGTTCACTTTACAGGAGGGGCTTTAAGTATACAGTAGTTACCTTCCCTGATCTCCTATGTGTCCCAATCCTCGACCAAGCTGCCTAAAATTTCCTGTGTAAGTTTTGACTTGCTAAGCACAGGGCTATGAACACTCACCCTATGCAACAGTGGTCAGGCTTTGCTACTGACTGTTAAGACACTAGAGCACAGGTGTCAAACACAAGGCCCGCGGGCTGAATCCGGCCCTCCAGGCAATTGTTATGTGACCCTCGCTTCTCTCCTGCAGCTGCAGAAGAGCTCCAACCCTCCTCTGGTCCTACTCCAGACCTCTACTTATTGCTTTCAATCAATGCATCCAGCTTCTTTCAAGCAGCAACATAAGGAAAGGGAGATGCACTGTGATGTGAGGGAGAGTGGAGGACTCTTCTGATGGTTGGGTGGCTCTTGACACCTAATGTAAGGGGAAGGCATGTGCTGGAGATCTAATATTACAGACACAACAGGCCCTTTTGAGGACAATCATAATGTGGATGCGGCCCACGATGAAATTTAGTTTTATACCCCTGATAGAGGCTTAATTAATTGTGGGGAGGCAGAGGGCGTCTCAGTTATTACCCCATCCTTTGATACAGGGCTCAAAATTCCAAGTCCTGAGCTACTAGCCAGGCCTCAAGAGTTACTCGCCACCAGTTGCCCCACCTAATTCATACACTGCCCTGCAGCCCAATTGCACCCGTAAACACGCCCTCGTAGATTATCTCATTGAATGACAGTTAAATGTTTTATGCAGAATCAAGTTACAAAATTAAATATTACCGACAACAACTTTAACAAATTGGGGCAGGGCACTGGGGGCAGACCAGATAGACAGGGCACTGGGGGCAGACCAGAGGGACAGGGCACTGGTGGCAGACCAGAGGGACAGGGCACTAGAACTGGGTCTCTTCCCCATTCTCTTGCTGTCTCCTCTGCAACTCGCATTCATCCTCTCTCTCTCTCCCTCTCCCTCTCCTATTCATCTCATCATCAGGAGCCTGTGTGTGCGGCTCCACGCTTACATGTCCCCACTTCTCCCTTTTATTCAGGCTGGCAGTGAGGAGAGGAGCTGCAGCACAGCGGGAGGGAGTACAATCCAGCGCTGAGATCCACACAACTGCACAGCCATTGACACCATAGCACAGCGCACACTGACACAGCACACATTGAGACCAGTCTGTTCACAGTGCTCAGGCTGAACTGTTGAACACTTACATAGAGCACAAGGAGAAGAAAACTGCACAAACTGAATGGCTGCCGCTCTAATGTCAGGGCAACTTTCAGTGAGCGCTGCACCGGAGTGGTAATTTTGGCAATCCTCCACCTCACTCATTACTTTCTGCTCTCCAGCTACATTGGTGGGGGGGAGGGGGGCAGGCTCAGAGAGGTCATACTGTTAGGTCCCATGGCTTAATGAGAATTGTAAGAAGAGCACCTGTGTACTGCTCTGCCTGTGCGTGGCTCACCAGACTACTTTTTTTGAAGTGTTTCTGCTTAGATGCGCTTTAGAGCTTTCAATACATGCAAAAGATTGGTCCTAAGTAAGTAGAACTGAAGTTTTAGATTTCTTCATGCATATGGCAAACTCTAAAGTGTGCCCACCACATAACCAGAGATTTCTGTATAGGCTTGGCTGAGAATGAAATCAGAACCTGTAACACTATTGATCACATTACTGGTTATTTTTACTTGGGCCAGCTGCTGTTGTCTGTTATTTCAGATGGATCTCCCTCCTCTACAAATTCTAACTTTTTGCCCACCACTGCTTTAAACCCTGTAGACGTGTACCTGATCCAGAGTTCCTGATTACCATGGTCCTCTTTGTATGGAAACATGTACTACTCTACATTTACATACTGATGGAGTCTCATGAAGTCTACATGGTAACGAGTGGTATCAGCACATTCCTGTTCTGGCTTCAGTGACCGTAAAATCAGCATAGTCCCCTGTGATCCTTCTCTAAAGAAATGGAGGGAGGAGGAAATTGGAGATCTGCGAGTGAACACACCACCCTCACCACCCCTTCTATGACAAAGCTGGCCCTTTCCATGCTTCCAAGCAACAAATAGATAATTTATAATGGATCTACAATTGGCCGGTTGTACTTTGGGATCAACTAGGTGCAGGCCTGCTCCCCTCAGTTAATTCACATATGCACTGCACTTTTCACATAACAGGTTTAATCAGAGTCATAGGTCAAAAAGTAAATAATTGAATACATGTTTAATATTTAAACTAGTAACTGCACAGAGGGATCTGCATATGAGGACAACTGTACATCTATATTCATATACTTTCTTAAAGGTGTTGTACAGCTTTGTGTTTTTTTTTCACCTAAATGCAGTTCCTATGGCCAGGATTCCGGGCCAAAGCTCCATTGCAGTTTTCCTGTCGGGAAAACAGCCCGTGTGTAGAAGTAAAGACTGTCCGAGCAGGTTCTCGGCTTACCTCTCGGGATTTCCGACCCCGTCGGAAATCCTGGACGTGTGTAGGGGGCATAAGACTGTGAAAAAAGGTAGTGGAAGTAAAAAGATGACATCATTGGTGTAATTGTGACCACCGTTTACGATCTTCCATCAACCCAAGACAGCTTATCCGACACTCCGCCAATCCATGTAGACACAATCCATTCCATTCCCCAGAATTAAGACGAGACACAGGCTCTGTTTTTTCTGGTTTCAAATGTATGAACACTTTTAATGGTACCTTAGCTTTCTTATATACAGTACAAACATGTTACAGTTGATCACAGGGACAATCAAACTCTCCACCCCTTAACATCACACAATGGGGGGGGCTAACAAGTCTCCATTACACATCCCACAGACTTTTCGGCACCGGTCTGACATAATTAACATGACCTAATTACTACACCTGAGAAGTCAGACTGCCAACACATATCTATCATCAATAGTATGTTCACACCATACAGTGCCATTAGCATACACAATGAACAGGTCTTGGAAGCAGACCTAATTAACACAATGGACACAGAATGCAATTACAGCAAGACACTTTAACATCCCATAATAGGCAGCCAGGCTGTCTACCAAGCTCCCATTCACATCTCCACAGTAGCTAGGTTAAGCATTGAAGGAGGAGATATCCTCTATTGACCTGTTGTGGTCAGAATAAACCAACAACTTGTAATATCTCAAGATATCATGCAATACATGAATCATCAGTAATGTCCCATTTCATGTAATATATGATATAATTTCTCAGTCACCCTATGGCCCTATCGGATGACCCTAGACCCAGGAGTCATTGGTGAAGCTGGTACAGGAGTACACTTCACCCTTCAAAGGTCTCAGAGTATCACGGGTCATCCGTTACAATTGGGAATCCAAATACCTATCACAAGCTTGCTAATTACTTTACTTGCCGCAGTCCTAAACTGAGTAATTCATATTAGACAGACCTAAAGCTAATCACCAGGCAGATATACAAGATGCAAATCAATGCTTCTCTGTATTAATTACTGTATCCTGTGTATTGTGTAAGTACCTGAATTTGAGTTGGCATCAGCCTGTTGCAGTAAATGTAGTGAGGAGCTTAGAATGTGGGAGTGAGAAGCAACACAAGGAGCCAATCAGCTGTGCTGAAGTACAAGGAGCATGTTGATAGGATGAGAGAGAGAACAGTGATATAGAGATGAACTACTCAGTTAGCTGCTTCTCTTTTCACTGTCCAATCATAGACTGGGAGAGGGACAAAACATGTATGTGTTACTGAAATGCAGAACAGAAGGATCAGGTCTACCCTCCTACCTGCCAGATGTGCGTTGTGGGGCAAAGCTGTGTAATTCTAATGCCACGTACACACCACCTTTTTTTTTTTTTGTCATTAAAAACGATCGTGGGCCTCAGAGCATTTTTCACGATTTAAAAAGTGGCCAAATTTTTTTTCCGAACATGCTCTATTTTTTCACAACGTTTTTAACGGGAGAGCTTGTTCTGGTAAAACTAGCATTCGTAATGGAGTAAGCACATTCATCACGCTGTAACAGACAGAAAAGCGCAAATCGTCTTTTACTAAAAGGAAATCAGCTAAAGCAGCACAAAGGGTGGCGCCATCCGAATGGAACGTCCCCTTTATAGTGCCGTTGTACTTGTTGTACGTTACCGAGCTTTGCTAGAGAATTTTTTTTTCACGATCGTGTGTAGGCAAGGCTGTTTTAATGATCGGGTTGAAAAAAACGTTGGGCCAGATTCAGGTACATCTGCGCATTATTGGACCGGCGTAGCGCACCGCCTTTACGCTAGACTTGCGCAATGTAGCCGCGCAATCACCCTATTCTCGTCGCTTTTACGCACAAAATTGCGCATGCGTAACGTTATTTCAGAGGCGTAAGGCGGAGTATTAGGACGTGGGCGTGTTACATTGAAATGAGCCATGACCCCATGCAAATGAAGGGCCGGCCGGCTCGCGCATGCGCGCTTGAAGCATACCATGGTCAGCACCTCTGTGCGCATGCTCACAACTCGGGAACGGCGCAATCAGTGAAATTGGAAGTGGACTAGGGCAACTTAGTGAACTACGCAGACAGCATAAATAGACAGACACAAACACACTTCCTTTGCAAAAGTACATCCTTTTGTATCCCTCCCTATACAGCAAGGTGCTTTTGTTTATTAGCGTTTGTTTGTTTGTTTGTGACGTGTCTTTGAGATATTTGGGGACTGTTTTGCAGAGTGAGTTTTGTCTTTTATGTGTTTTCTTTGTTGTTATTTTGTTTAAATTATATTTTTGCTGGGCATTTTTTATTTTTGCTCGTCATTTATTTTATTTTTTTGGTTCTGTTTGTGTATGATTTTGGAATGTGGGGGTGATATTCCTGCGGGAAAAGGGGTGTCACCCTCATTTGTGGTGGAGAAGTGATCCCCAGGTCTGTGTGAATGGTGTATGAATGTACAGTGACATAATTGGAGCCTTGGCGTGGCGTTGCTGCTCACAACTCCTGCATGGTGGGCTTGTGCCAATCCAATGTGATGACGATGTGGTGTGTGTGTGCTAGGGACCACAGTGGTGTGCATGCATGCATTCTCATTGTGCCATGATTAATGTGTGTGTTTAACGTGCAAAGATGCATATGTGAGCTGGCATGAGATGGGGTCATGAGATGGGGTCCCAGTGCATATGCAGAGTCACCTTGAAGGGAAAAGACAGGAGGATGATAGTAGTGCATGTGCCCCTTGTGATGTGTGCATCATGGTGGGGGACAGTCATGCCTGACACCCATGTCACTCACCAACCAGCCAGCTGTCCCCATACATGTTCTGTTCGAAATCTGTGGGGATGGGGCTATGATTGTATATGTAGCTGTCATGGGTGTCATGGGTAGTGCCATGTGTTGGGCTGGTGATGTCCTCCTGCAGGGTTGTGGTTAATTCCATGATGGCATGAGGGGTGAATCTGAAGATGCGAGACACCTCAGAATCACTCATGCCATAGATGTCTATGCGTGTGTGATATATCCTCTCCCGTGAAGAGTGAAGAGTGAGGGGCTTGTATCAGATAAGAATATTGTATTAGATTAGATTAAATTGTAATCCCGTGCCCTCCTTAGTGCCCTCCTCAGTGCCCTCCTCCTTCTTTGCTCATCTAAAGTCAGTAGTATAGCTATGAGCATGGATGCCACTGGCATGTTGGCATACAGTTTGTTGGGCAACACGTGTGACTGCTGAGCTCCTCACTAACAGTGTTGCTTTATCTGACATGTAGACGATTTTTCTCTTTTTAGACCAGCTTTTATTTTAGACAGGACATTTTGCTGTTGCGCACACTGCGTAGCCTGCGCTGCCCCAACGTTCTTTTGTGGATCCCCGTAAGTCCCTCATTAGCATATTTGACTAGCAAATCAATGGTCTGTCTAGCGCAGTTTTGCGCGGACGGATGCGCCTGTCTAACGAAATTACGCTGGACAAAAAAAAGTAGATTTCTTGCGTATCTCGTTTTGGGGATGCCGTGCATCGAAACGCACGCGCACATTTAGACTTACGCACGCGCATCTCCTGTTGCGCAGGCGTAATCGCTCTGTGAATCTGGGCCGTTGTTTTTTCTAGACCCTTAACCACTTAAGGACCTTGGGTGTTTTTCAGATTTGGTGTTTGCAAGACTAAAACTGTTTTTTTGCTAGAAAATTACTTAAAACCCCCAAACATTATATATATATTTTTTCACCCTAAAGAATACAATGGCAGTCATTGCAATACTTTTTGTCACACTGTATTTGCATAGCGGTCTTACAAGCGCCCTTTTTTTGGAAAAAATTCACTTTTTTGAATAAAAAAATAAGACAATTAATTAATTTGGCCTAATTTTTTTATATATTTTGAAAGATAATGTTACGCTGAGTAAAATGATACCCAACATATCACTCTTAAAAATTGCGCCCGCTCGTGGCATGGCGTCAAACTTTTACCCTTAAAAATCTTGATAGGCAACGTTTAAAAAATTCTATAGGTTGCATCTTTTGAGCTACAGAGGAGGTCTAGAATGTTTGCTCTCGCTCTAACAATCGCAGTGATACCTCACTTGTGTGGTTTGAATATGCAGGCGCTACTCATGTATGCGTTCGCTTCTGCGCGCGAGCTCGTCGGGACGGGGCGCTTTTGTTTTCTTATTTATTTTGATTTATTATATTATTTTTTAGACTGAATAAAAAAAAATTTGATCACTTTTATTCCTATTACAAGGAATGTAAACATCCCTTGTAATAGAAAAAAGCATGACAGGTCCTCTTAAATATGAGATCTGGGGTCAAAATGCAAAAAATAAAAACAAATTGAAATTTTGTCATTTAAAAAATAAAAATAAAAAAATTCTTTAAGACGCATGGGCGGGACTGACGTTTTGACGTCACTTACGCCCTGCAGTGCTATGGGGATGGGTGGGGGCCATCTTGCCCTCATCCCCACACAGCCAGCAGAAGGACCCCGATTGCCTCCGCGGGAGGGTGCGGGAGAGCGGCGGGAGGGGGGGGACCCCTCTCCTGCCGCCGATAACGGCGAAACCACCGTGGAGACCGCCGTTATCGTTTAAAGGACCGCTCATGTTAAAGATGGATACCTCGGTTGTGGCAACAGCTACTGCCGTTACCGAGATATCCATCTTTAAAAAAAGGACGTATATATACATGAGCAGGTCCTTAAGTGGTTAAAACCCGAAAAACGGTCATGTATACGTGGCATAAGGACTGAATGGACAGCAATAAAAATGCATTGGCAGATACAATAGCTCCTATACTGTACATGTATTTCCTCTGTTCAGCTTTAACCTTAAACGGGAGTCTCGATATGAATTCCTTCTTTGTTAGAAAAATCCATTAATGCAGTCCCACTAGGTGACAAATAGCGCAATGGTCTAGTAATAAATCGATTCAGAAGAAAAAAAACTCTTAAATTCTAACTAAGACCAAGCCTGCATAATATAACTATACAAAAGATAACAAACACGTATACAAAGGTTTTTCCATTACCCTTTAGGTAACAATGCAATGTTATTTTAACTTACATGAGTCATGAACAATATCAATTTACTTTATACTTTGGCTCGGCTCGCTGTGATCTGATGATTTACTGCCTGATATAGAAAGGTGCACTTGCTTGCGCTTATGAAGGCCAACAGAGATTAAATGAGGATTAGGTGCTGCCACAAAAAAAATAAAAAAATAAAAAAGTTGCCTGTAGATCGGAAAGGAAGGTTTGCTGACATTTCTCAGGAGAGCTCCTCCTCAATCGAAGCAAGAGATTTAGCAAGCAACAGTAAATTGTAGAGCTTTAGCTGCAGATGAAGAAGCATTTCGGGTTTTGTTGTCTTCTAATTCTCGGGCGCGGAGGAGCCGTTTTCCTCTGATCTTCTAGTCTTACAGTCTGTACCAATTGTAAAATATCAGCGTAGCACAACACAACACGCCATCCATTGCAAACAATATATATTTCTCAATACACAGAGAACATGGAATGAAATTATTCCACTGAAATTAGCAACATTTCTATTTCCAATGCTGTACATATACAACTACAGTGAAACCTCGGATTTCAATTAACGAGGTTAACGAGTGTTTCGCAATACGAGCACCGTTTTTTTTTTTATTCTGATTCGGTTTGCGAGTGTTGTCTTGCAACACGAGCAGGATTCATGCCAGAGCGATGTGCAGTGCCGCGTTTGGCCTGAGGTGGGGGGTGCTGGAGCCGATCAGAAATGCTTGGAAAAACGAAAAACTCCTGAGCCTTTCCAAGTTCAGACGAGCTGCCTTTGGGCCTTTCCAAGTATTTCTATGGCCACATGCAGTATTGCACACCAACAATGTGGAACTATTTATTTTAGTTTCCATTGACTTATATGGGGAAACTCGCTTTGATATGCAAGTGCTTTGGATTACGAGCATTCTCCTGGAACGGATTATGCTTGTAATCCAAGGTTCCACTATACTGAACTAGAACATAAAGGCAAATAAGGCTCCATGCACCCTGGCATAAAAAAAAGGCTTCTACAGGAGTTTTGTTTTCTGCCTGTAGAAGCAACTCAATGTTATCCTATGTGTTCATGCACATTATGACGTTTACAGGCATATTTTGATCAACGTTAAGAGGCAGAAAAAAAAACCTTCTCATTCTCTTTTCTGATTGGAGCTCACTGGCAGAAAAAACGTAAAACTCGACTAAACTCATCTAAACTTTGTACAAAGAGAACAGACATTTGTTTAAGCCCAGTGTGCATGGAGCCTAAGGGAAACCTGTACTAACTACTATTAGGCTACTTTCACACGAGGTGGACTCCGTCGCTATGGAGTCCGCCGGCTTAGCGGGAGACCTCTCCGCTGAGCCGGCGGATGACAAGTCCCTCTCTGCTCACTGAGCGGGGAGGGGCTTGTGCAGTGCCACTGTCTCCTATGGAGAGATTTGAAAAAAACGGACAGCATGTCCGTTTTCATCAGATCTCACCCAAACCGATCCGCCATGAAAGGACGGGGACGCACCGCCATACGTCTGATTTTGGCGGGTCAGATGTCAGCGAACATGTCTCCGCTGACATCCGATGCATAGGATTGCATGGAGCGGCCGTTCAGGTCCGCCGACAAAACTGACAGGCGGACCTGAAAGGTCCGACCGTGTGAAAGGGGCCTAAGGGTTGCCATGCTTGACTTCTTCTGATCCAATGTCTTTCTGAGTTTCTGACCCATAACATGTGCGAGAGTTCTGTCTTTACATCTAACCCAACATGCTTCATCATTTTTCTGGTGATTCAGAAAATAGTAAAGCCAAGATAGACAGGAAACTAGCATTTTCTCTCAGTACGGCTTCCTTTATAAAAGGTTCAGAATCAGTAACTGTCAACTTTTCAAAGTGATTTTTCAACAAAATAAACCACAGAGATATGGATGGATGAAGGGGTTTGCTTTGTATATTAAAATTTAATTAAAGCGGAGCTCCAGGCTCCTTCAGAAAAATAAAATAAAAGTCAGCAGCTACAGTATTTTAATATTAGGTCACTGTCACTTACCTGTCCATGATTCCAGCGGTATCTTCACCCGAGCCAATTTTTTCAATCAGCTCTTGGGTGTTGCCGCCGTCATCTCGGGTAAAGAAAACCCGGCAGTGAAGCTTTGCGGCTTCACAGCTGGTTCCCTACTGGTGGTGGGGGTGGGAGGAGGGGGACACTAACTTCCGGATGAGTTCACTGTTGCGTAGTCAGCAGGAAGTGGGAGCAAGCACCTGGTTTTAACACCCCCAGGAAAGGTATCAACTGTGGCAGCGGAAGGGAGGAGGCAAATAAGGGGAACTTCCCTTTTCGGGTGGAGCTCCACTTTAAATAGTGTTTTCAGTTTATGGTGCTCAGATACAGTTTAGTTCCACTTTAAACATGGAATATTTACAAAAAAAAAAAAAATGAGAAGAGATCTTCTATCACTTTCTGTCCAAGGTCTCATGACTGAGGTCTCAGGAACCTTAAAGTGGATGTAAACCCTATTTTTTTAATTAAGGCTTGCAGTATAGAATTTCATGTCATCATGACAGACAGAGAAATAGGAGTCAGTTTCTCCCCCTTGCTGTGAGCGACAGGTGATTCACATATGTCATGCGCAAGCCCGAGAGAGACATTCTGTGTACTTCAGATCCCCTCCTCATTTCTTCTCCAGCTCTCCCAGGATTGGCTGCTCCACACCTCAGCATGATTGGACATGCTGAAGTCTTGTGGTGACCTTTTTGGGTTTTGACTGGATGTTAGTGATCATAGCAGAAGTTCAGTGTAAGGAATACACAGGAGAAAATTCATGTTGACAAGGGGAGTGTAAAAGTGGGCGGGGAGTCGACTGACATCACGACTCCACCCACAGAGCTCCGGACAACAAACCCTCTCACAGAATCTGCAGTTTTTCGGGTCTCATAACAGACAGAGGGGAGACATTTGACAGGTAAGGATACATGCAGGAGGCATCTATATCCTTATAGATCAGCACTATGGCAGTAGATTAGAAAGGATGAGAGAGGTTTTACATCCACCTTAATGCATAATCCATGAAGAAGTGCTGCCACTTGAGTGTAGATCAGCAAAGTGGTAATGTTTTGCTATAAAACAGTAAAATACAGCCAAAAAGAATGCAAATGTGTTTTCGGACAAGAACAAAAAGTTGCGCTTTCTAAGCGTAGCAGTTAAAACTGTTTAATATATAGTAATAAGTAATAAAAACACTCACAAACGAGCAATATGGGTGGGCATAACTGTAATGCCATGTACACACGATCGGTTCGTCTGATAAAAACGGTCCGATGGACCGTTTTCATCGGATGAACCGATTGTGAGTGGGCCCCATCGTTTTTTCCCCATCGGTGAAAAAAAAAAGAACCTGTTTTAAAATGTTCTGATGGATAAAAAAACGATTAAAAAAAAAACAATCGTCTGTGGGGAAATCCATCGGTAAAAATCCATGCATGCTCAGAATCAAGTGGACGCATGCTCGGAAGCATTGAACTTAATTTTTCTCTGCACGTCGTTGTGTTTTACGTTACCGCGTTGGACACGATCGGATTTTTAACGGATGGTGTGTAGGCAAGACTAATGAATGTCAGCTTCATCGGATATCTGATGAAAAAATCCATTGGTCAGTTTTCATCGGATGAACCGATCGCGTGTACAGGGCATTAATGTTATCATCCGTGCTGTCCCGGGAGGTGGGCTGCCTGATGCCTGATGTCAGTAGAGGTGTCCGTGTTTCATCCCTTGTTCTGGTAAAGGCGGTGGAACCCAGCGGTTGTGGCAATCGGGGACAGGAACACAGGAGCACGGCAGCGGTGTCGTCACTTCCTGGTACAGAGTCAGCGGGGGGGGTGCGTGTGTTCCAGGCATGCGTGCTTCTTCCTCAGGCTCTGAGGGATGAAACACGGATACCTCCACTGACATCAGGCAGCCCACCTCCCGGGACAGCGCGGATGATAACATTAACAGATATGCCCACCCATAATGCTAGTTTGTGAGTGTTTTTATTACTAAACAGTTTTAACTGCTACGCTTAGAAGGCGTCGCTTTTTGTTCTTGTGTTTATGTTCCAGATCATCTTCTATCTACAAGCTGGCAGCCTTCTCTGTTACTAACATCATTTTTAGACTCATATGGGCTAATTGTCATAGACATTAACATTGCCCCCTGTTGAACATCCCAACTGATCCCCTTTTCCCAATAGATATATACATAGTTTTGTGTTACGGCACCCCTTCCCAGAGTGCGCTCAACTTACCCATTGTTTCTGAATGTGTTTTTGGAGGCTTATGTCGCGTACACGCGATCGGTTATACCGATTTCATCGGTCCAAACCGATCATGTGGGGGCGCCATCGGTTATTTAACCATCGGTTAAATTCAACCGTTTGTAGGCACAACCATGGGTTAAAAATCCACGCATGCTCAGAATCAAGTCGACGCATGCTTGGAAGCATTGAACTTAATTTTTTCAGCACGTTGTTGTGTTTTACGTCACCGCGTTCTGACACAATGTTTTTTTTATCCGATGCTGTGTAGGCGCGATGGACCATCAGTCAGCTTCATCGGTTAACAGATGAAAACGGTCCATCAGATCGTTCTCATCGGATGGACCGATCGTGTGTACACGGCATTAGACTTTAGCCATGACTGATGCCACGTACACACGATCATTTTTCGGCATGAAAAAAAACATTTTTAAAAACGTAATTTAAAATGATCATGTGTGGGCTTCACATCGTTTTTCATGTTCTGAAAAATGACAAAAAAAAAAATGTGAGCATGCTGCATTTTTTCATGTCGTTTAAAAAATGAATTTTTTCGGTTTGTAAAAAATGATCGTGTGTGGGCTAAAACAACGTTTTAAACCTGTGCATGCTCAGAAGCAAGTTATGAGACGGGAGCGCTCGTTCTGGTAAAACTACTATTCATAATGGAGTAAGCACATTCATCACGCTGTAACAGACAAAAAAGTGCAAATTGTGTTTTACTAACAAGGAATCAGCTAAAAGCAGCCCAAAGGCAAATAGAACTTCCCCTTTAGAGTGCCGTCGTACGTGTTGTACCTCACCGCGCTTTGTTCATCATTTTTCAAAAACGATGGTGTGTGGGCAACATCGTTTTTAATGATGAAGTTGGAAAAACTTTGGGCCAGATTCAGATACACTTAATATTGCGCTGCGTAATCGAAATACTCTACGCTGCCGTATTTCACCAGGCTCTACACCGAATCCTGGTAGATTTTTGCCCGTACGCTACCGCGGCGTAGTCTATTTCTTGCTGCGTAATCGAAATACACGATTGGGGGGCGTGAAGCATTTAAATTAAGCGCGTCCCCGCGGCGATCGAACTGCGCATGCTCCGTTCAGAAATTTCCCACGTGCATTGCGCGAAATCACGTCGTTACGTCGTTCATTGTTTGAGTAGCGTCGTTTACGAACATTCCTATCCCCGGACGACTTACGTTAAAAATAATAAAAGACGTCGGAAAACGTAGAAATTCGACGCGGGAACGACGGCCATACTTACCAACATGGGCTGTTTAATATTAGACCAGTAAAAAGCTGGTATAGTTTTACGCAGCGAAAAGATGACTAAAGGTGCCGTAAGAGATTGCAAATGAAGATCGTAATTTCTGGGATCGCCGGCAAAAGCTCATTAGCATACCCCGAGGCGGAAAACGACGGGAAGTCCACCCAGTGGCCACAATTTTATTGCAGCGTAGATCCGAAGGCGTACGAACACGTAATCCAGTCGAATTGAAGCCCGCAGCCGTCTATTCATGGTTTGAGGTTTCCGACTAGCTAGAAAACGCGCGTAATTTGAAATTACTCCAGTCTAACACCAGTTAGATAGGCGTAATGGCTCTGTGAATCTGGCCCCTTGTTTTTTGGACATGCTGAAAAAGAACGTTTTTTTTTTTCATGCCGAAAAATGATCATGTATACGCGTCATTAAGGCCTGAGTGGCCGAAACACGTTGGTACTTCTTTTTGGCTGTATTTCACTGTTTTATAATATAGAATTACTGCTTTGCTGATCTACACTCAAGCGTCAGCATTTCTTTGTGGTTAAAATAGACAGACGGTAATACAGCAAAATAAAAATAAATGGACAAGGTTATAACTGTCGTCTGTCCTACTATTCCTTATTTTATCCAAAAAGTGAAATATTTATTGCACACAAGCATAGTGGCGTATGGCTGCACAGAGCAAAATACGCCTATAATTGCAGCGTCTGTTAGGCATAGCCTCTGCTCAACTCACAGACATGCATTATAGAATACACTATATAAATGCAATGCGGAGTCGCAGTCCACAATATTTTTGCTGTGAAGCGGTGTATTTCATATAACTTGCTCTCACCAAATTTACAATTTTACATTTGAAAAAGTTAAAAGAAACTGCAAACCATCAGGCTATTTGAGAAGCACTAAGTGGGGGGTTGAGGATTGAATACCAGTCTAGCAAAATGTTCAAGAACCTTGAATTAGTCATCAAAATAATATGTTTGAGAAATGTTTTAGTGAGCATGCATACCATTACTTTGTTAGTGATATATTATTATGCGTTTCATATTATAACATTTTCTTGCGCTGTGCAGTTGCTAACTACGCATTAAAATTCATTTTGCACTACTTGAATATAGTTAAAATAGAACTGTCATGAATATTAATTTTGGCAATTTTTTTTAAGCATTAATATAGAAGAAGCTTCAAGTCTACAATTTCTTGTAAAGAATCATTTATTACAGACTGTGGGCCAGATTCACATACACTTAATATTGCGCTGCGTAATCGAAATACTCTACGCTGCCGTATTTTACCAGGCTCTACACCGAATCCTGGTTGATTTTTGCCCGTACGCTACGGCGGCGTAGTCTATTTCTCGCCGCGTAATCGAAATACGCGATTAGGGGGCGTGAAGCATTTAAATTAAGCGCGTCCCCGCGGCGATCGAAATGCGCATGCTCCGTTCAGAAATTTCCCGCCGTGCATTGCGCGAAATCACGTCGTTACGTCATTCGTTGTTTGAGTAGCGTCGTTTACGAACATTCCTATTCCCGGACGACTTACGTAAAGAATAATAAAAGACGTCGGAAAACGTAGAAATTTGACGCGGGAACGACGGCCATACTTAACATGGGCTGTCTAATATTAGAGCAGCAAAAATCTGGTATAGTGTTACGCAAATAAAATATGACTAAAGGTGCCGTAAGAGATTGCGATTGAAGATCGTAATTTTGGAGATCGCCGGCAAAAGCTCATTTGCATACCCCGACGCGGAAAACAACGGGAAGTCCACCCAGTGGCCGCAATTTTATTGCAGCGTAGATCCGAAGGCGTACGAACACGTAATCCAGTCGAATTGAAGCCCGCAGCCGTCTATTCATGGTTTGAGGTTTTCAACTAGCTAAAAAACGCGCGTACTTTGAAATCACTCCAGTCTAACACCAGTTAGACAGGCGTAATGGCTCTCTGAATCTGGCCCAGTATTTCCACAAAACGGTCTTTTTTTTGGTATTCTTTACAGCATAGACAACAGGACAAGAAAATACTACAAATGAAGAGAACGATATGTAGGGTCATCTTTTCTATGTATGGATCGATTTTTTTTTGTTCCTAATGAGGTTGCAATGCCCCCCAGACTAAAATCATGTCGGATTCGTTAGCCAGTAGTAAAGTCCTTTGAGATCTGCTGAAGAGCCAGGAGTGCGTCCATACAGCCTCTATATACTCTCCTCTGCGACACGATGACTTCACTGATGACGCAGAGCTGCCCCAACGCACACTTTGGCACTTTAGTCATATTTGTAATGGTTATCCTTTAAAACTGCACTCCAGGTGCACAAACTTTTCTTGTACTTCATTCCTCAAGGGACACAAAGAATATAAATCCACTTTATCACACTAAATCCCTTTGCAAACCCAGAAATGACCTTGTAAAAGTAGCAATGACATCATCACTGTGCTGTACATAGCCTGTGCAGAGCAGCAGACCCCACCCACTACAGAGCGACTGCAGGAAACTGCAAAAGGGGGTGGAGACAAAACCCGTCATCTTACACAAGGAGAGAGAGCAGCAGTGAATGGTCTTTAATACAGGAAGCTCCTGCACAGTGGTAAAGAATCACACTGGATTAATGCGCAGATTTGAAAGAAATACACCCAGTTCACCGAAATTTAAGTAACAATACATATGACTCCTGTATTTAGACAATATTTGCTGATCCTGGAGTGCAGCCATAAGGGCCCATTCACACCTATGTGTTTTAAAGGGTACGTTCACCTTTTCACAACACATAAAAAGGTGATCTATCTCCAAGTATGTTGGTCGCCCCCTGAACTCTAAAGCCCTGCACACACGATCGGTTTTCCCGATGAAAACAGACCAATCGTGTGTGGCCCCCATTGTTTTTTTCCATCGGTGAAAAAAAATAGAACATGTTTTAAATTTTTTCTATGGATAAAAAAACGATAGAAAAAAATGATCATCTGTGTGGAAGTCCATCGGTCAAAATTCCACGCATGCTCATAATCAAGTCGACGCATTAGAACTTAATTTTTCTCAGCACATCGTAGTTTTTTACGTCACCGCGTTGGATACATTCAGATTTTTGACTGATGGTGTGTAGGCAAGACTGATGAAAGTCAGCTTCATCGGATATCCGACGAAAAAATCTATCGGATTTGATTCCATCAGCTATCCGATCGTGCGTAAAGGGCTTAACGCGCCATAATGCTCAGCGTTGCCGGTGTAGTGGACTGCACACTGTATGTCGCAATACCAAGCCCTAGATTGTGTATCCACCAAGCTCACAGTGGCAAGCACTCATTGGTCAGTGCGACCTTGTGACTGTGCTAACCAATCAGGGTGGGTATGCCTTTTTACAGAACTGCGTGTCCTAAGTTAGGTGGGCAATCAGGCCATGTACAAACAATAGCCCATCATTTTCTGTGCCAGAGACATTGCACATTTTATCCAAAACTAAACAACAAAAGGTTTTGGCTCTACATACAGTACACCCTATTATATATATTTTGTACAGGTTGCGATATTTTATTCACAGAGTTGTACAGAATTGTGAAAATATGTATTTTTGGGGTAAATCTGATTATAGGGTGGAAGCGAACCAAGTAAACCTAGAACCATATGATTAATGCATTATAATGGTAATGTATTGCTATACACCCATATGCTCATTATAGAACAGATAAAGTAGGAGCAAGCTTAGGATTCCCTTAAAAACGTTGGCTACACCAACATTAGCTTAAGCCCGCTCCTACACATACCAATCTATCTGATACACATGCATTTGATCTGTGTTCACTGGCTCTGCCATCCACACCAGGTAACCATAGATAGGATATGCAGAGCTTTCAGGGGTAGAATTAATTATGTATAACATATTCATTTGTTTGGAAGTTCAAAAAGGCTGAATTAATGAGATCAGGCTACTAAACAGCACAGGAAATGCGAATGAATAATTTATGGTGAGTGAAGCGAAGAGCATATGTAGGTCTGTAACAAGACGTTCTACATTTTACTCAGCAATCTCAGAGCATTAGTACAGAGGGGTCAGCAAAAAAAACATCAGCAGTGGGAGTGGGGGACATGTTAAATCTAACCAGGTCTTCAGCCAAAAAGATCAAGAGATCAAAATGGATATTTCAGTTATATGTGGAGTCTGGTAGTCTGAATCACTCAGTGGCTTCCAATATCTCTTGGGGAATACATGTGGAAGAACTTTCTGCCTATGTTCTTAGCTCTGTTCTGGGGTATTTCTGTGCACCTTTTAAAAGTCTGTGGACTTTTTACCACCGGGAAACCCGAGGGGAAAACCGACAACCCGCTCGGTAACTTTTTCCCCCCACACACACGACCAGGTTTTCCAACAGGAAAGCTGCCACGAGAGCTTTGGTCAGGATTCCCGGCCGTGTGTATGCTCCATCGCAGTGTTTCCCGTAGGAAAACTGCTGGGTTAAAAACCACAGGGAATCCCGGCGGTAAAAAAGACAGCTGGTTCTCTTTTTTTTCCCCCGCAGTTTTTCTGTTGGGAAAACTGTGATGGAGCATATACACGCCTGGTTTTCCCGGCAAAAAGCTCCCATGGCAGTTTTCCTGACAGGAAAACCAGTTGTGAGTACGAGGCTTCACTCTTCCTTTTCAATTCTCCATAACAAGCATAATTATTGGGCTCTATATTCAGAGCCAAAGGTACACTAATGCCGCGTACACACGGCAGAGAACCTCGACGGGCGGAACACATTGTTCCGCCCGTCAAGGTTCTCTGCCGGCCGTCAGAATCGGCGACCCGCCCGTCGGGAAAGGCAACCAGCCATTCATACCGACGGGCCGTTGAGCAAATAGAGAACCTGTTCTCTATTTGCTCGACGGGTTTCCCGACGGGCGGCTCGCCGAGAGCGTACACACGGCCGAGGTTCTCGGCAGAATGCGGCTCCCAGCGAGGTTCTCGATGATTTCTGCCGAGAACCTCGGCCGTGTGTACGGGGCTTAAGTCTATTTGTGGTTGTGTACCTTGAGGTCAAATGCATCAAATAGGGAGGACTGGCAGCCGTTGGCATGGATTTAACTGATGCAAGCAGGGAGCAATATTCATTCTGATAATATCTTAATATAACAGCCTATTACAGAGAATTAAAAAGATCCCCATGTTTTTTAATAGTGAGGATCTGAAAACCTTACTATCCAAGAGTCAACTATCTCTTTAATATCCATTATATACATGTCAGTCTAGAAACAAGCCAGCATATCGCTTGCTATGCCTGCTAGCATGTCTGAGGTTACAGCTGCCTTGTTCCTCATCCCCTACTGTAAAGATCCACCACTGTTATCATCAGGCTCACTGGTGGCATGTCTTCAAAGTGTTTTATTTTTCAAGTTGCATTGTCTCAACATCTACGACAAGCTGTTGACTGTCATGTCTACTTCCTGGATGGCAACCTTCCATATGGGTCTCTAACAGTTTTTCCAACCTACCAGATTGAAATATATTGACATGACATCCAAAATGTACTGGCATAGCCAAGTTTTTACTGGCATTTCCCAAAGTTAGAAAAATAAACGTTTTAAGTGCAAATTTCAGTATTTAGTCTACAAAAAAGTATAATATGCAACCAGCAATGTGATTTAAGGTAGATATTAGGGCACGAAAATATATTTCTTATTTTATTTTCGATATAGCAAAATAAATTAGAATGGGCAGGCACTCTTGCTCCCATCCTGCAGACCTGCACTCAAGGGTCCTGCTGCTCCGCTCAGATTCCCCTGCGCCATAACGTCACACAAAATGCTCAGGCACCGTCTCTGGCAGACCTGTCTCCGCCCGAACGCACTGTATCAGGCACTCGGATGGTCTTGGCTGGGCGTCATAGCCATATTTTTTACTGGCAGCCTTTTCCTGTCACTGGCAGGAGAAAGTGCCCGTTTTTTACTGGCTGCCAGTAAAAATAATGACGGTTAGTCTCTAACTGCAATATGACAGAAAGATGGCCCTAAAGTTGGTCTTTCTTCTTCCTTTACACATTAATTTTAGCATATGCTGCAGTTATCCCTACTGAAAAATCTGGTCATGTCTCTGAAGGGCCTTCTTGGGTAACCTGTCACATTTGTATTGGGCCTTTTTGGTAACATGTATACCTTCTCTGTTCCCATAGGTTATAAAAGTAAGTGCTCCATTTACTGTCAGGCTGAATAATCTAGTCACAGGTCTCTTTGCATTAGTAGCACAGTTGGTTATTCATCTGCAGGGTAGTATTTCCTTGAGTAATACTACAGTATCTCTGATGAATTGTGGAAGAAAAGGTGATGTATGAAGAATGGGTAGATATACTCATAAAAGTACACATTTAGGGCAACATAGTAGGAACTATAACCCTACTGACAGCAAGCAATTGGTTATTTATTTATGTATTTATTTATACAGTTACTTAAATAAGATACATTTAATTAAAGATTGTTGAATGTTATTAGTGATCTAATTAAGAAAAATAGTTTTGATTGCATGTATAATTACTCTTATTCTTCAACATGTTGGGTAGTAACTTTTTATAGCATGCAGCTGTCACTGCTGCTGATCATGAAGCTGTTTACTGAAAGATTAACTTGAAAGACAGTTATGTCATCATAAATAAACATTTGTTAATTAAATGGTACATCAGTAATGATTTACTCTCATAGTTACTTGTTACAGAAGAGCTTAAGTGTTCATTAGGGACCTTTATACCAAAGTGTATCTGTTGCCTTCCTAAAATGGGTATCTACCAAAGTTAGGACATACTTTGACTACAGGAGTACATATATTCATTTTTCTCATCAATGTTTTATCACATTTATTCTTAAAAAAAACAACAACAAAAATCCCACTGTGTCATGATCAGGTGATGACAGTTGTGGCATGCTTCACTTTTTTTTCCTTATATATATATATATATATATATATATATATATATATATATATATATATATATATATATATATAATATACATATATATATATATATATATATATATATATATATACATATATATATATATATATATATATATATATATATATATATATAAAAAACAAATATTTAAAGCACATGTAAGCTGAGAGTAATACTGCATCACATGTGCAAGGGGGACTAGAGTTCCACCTGCTGGATAGATAGAAAACTACAATATATAAGTTGCACCATTTCCTACTTAGACTGGCCATACATTATACAATTTTCTTGTACAATTTTCCATTAGATTTACCAAACATATATAATTTGAGGTCAAAATGAAACACTTTCAATTTGCTTGAAATCAAGCAGGGCACTACACAGTTGAAGGTAAAGCTAAAGGAAATTTAACAAGAAAATTGTATAATGCATTGCCAGCTTTACCTGGCCGTAAGTCAGGATATTACATCCTTAGGTTGAAGTAGTGATTTCTGGAAGATGACTCCAGCCAGCTATTCCCTCTAATGTAAAAGTCATCCTAGTGGCTATTCAGCAGCAGGATGGCTTTAACAGGCAGCAGGAGGGGATGCCCTCCGGTGCCTCTCAACGATCTCCTGTGCAATCGAGAAGCCTGAGATTGGATCCAGCGACAGCAGACTACCATAGAGCTGTCCATGGACTGGATGGTCCCCGGCCATCTCTATGACCCTAGGAGGCCGGAAGAGATTTCATGACCTCGCTTCCAGCTCTGGCAGATGTAAACACTGCCAGTTTTTTCCCTGGAAAGCTCAGATCGTTTTTTATTTTTATTTTTATCCCATGCTTTCCAGGGTAAAGGAGATATCTTGGATCTTATTGACCCCAGATGTCTCTATAAAGAGGACCTGTCATGCCTTATTCCTATTACGAGGGATGTTTACATTTCTTGTAATAGGAATAACAGTGATCAATAAAAAAAATAAAGGGATAGTGTAAAAAATAAAATAAAAAATAAAATAAAAAATAAAATAAAGAATTATAAAAAAAAAAATTAATTATAAAAAAAAAAAAGGTGTCCGTCGGACAGATTTTAAAGCAAGTTTTAAAACTATCGTCCGACGGACAACTGTCCAATGGGCTGTACACACCATCGAATTGGTCCGATGAAACTGGTCTGCAGACCAGTTTCATCGGACAGGTCTGATTGTGTGTACGTGGCCTTAGACACACAGTATTCACACCTTGATTAGAGACCACAGAGAGAAGCTCCCATGACCTTTTTCATAAGGAAACAGACAACCAGGAAGTGTGTAGAACAGAGAAGAATTACAGCAACATCATAGCAAAAACGAACAATGAGGACATGAAACCAGGACTGCAGTAAGGTAAAGGAAGCTATTTAGCTAAAAAAAAAATACTTTAGTGACCCTTTAAGTCATGTTCAGGAGCTGGCTGGATCAGGTCTTGATCATATCACCACAGGGATGGCCTATCACAGTGGTCACGTGACCTGGAAATCCTGTCTGGACCCTGAGCATGTGGACCCAGTTAAAGGGCCATTGGGGCTGGGCAGAAAGGAGTTAACTTTTACTGCTCAGATTTTATTAGGGACAGGTGCTATTTATAAGGGAACACTTTGAGGGATTTTTAGGTGATTGGTCATCTTTACCAATGAGTATCTGCTCCCCAGCAAGTTTGTCGAAGGTAAAGTCAAACAAACCTAGGTCAGCTCCAGCTGAATAGAAGTGATGCAAGGGGGGTTGTATACGAAAGGCAAATCCACTTTGCACTACAAGTGCAAAGTGCACTTGAAATTGCACTGAAAGTGCAGTCGCTGTAGATCCGAGGGGAACATGCAAGGAAAATAAAAAACAGCATTTTAGCTTGCACATGATTGGATAATAAAATCAGCAGAGCTTCCCCTCATTTCAGATCTACCCCTCAGATTTACAGCACTTGTAGTGCAAAATGGATTTGCCTTTCTTAAATAACCCCCATAGAGTAACAAAAAATAAAAAAATTCATGCAGTCTATTCAAGGGGTAAACCAAATCTCCGGTCGGAACTAAACCATGGGCAAAAACATAGTCAGGAACAGAGAAAAGAGAAAAGCTCTGGGTAGACAGGGTACTAACAAGGAAAGGATAAGCAAGAGATAAGAGATGGAAAGTCCAACAGGTTAAAGGTCAGCAATTACAGATTTAATGCTGATCTTCAGCTACAAAACATTTTTGACAACCCGAAAACGTCGTGAACAAATAGAGCATGTTCTAAAAAAAAATTGCCCATTTTTCAGAACCCGAAAAATGCTCTCAAGCCCACACACGATAGTTTTTAATGACATTAAAAAAAACTTTTTAGAACCCGAAAAACGGTCGTGTGTACGCGGCATTAGGGACTACATGTGCATCACAGCTGCTGGGAGGTGTACAGCAGTCGTGTGTTTGGACGTAATGTCACGCTTTTACTCCCGTCATCGTCAAAAAGCTACAGGAGGGTGTGTTTATGATTGGACAAGAAAACTTGTATTATGCCCAAGCCAGAACCAGAAGTCTGCAATAAGCCAATTGGCAAGTAAGGACTTCCAACGAAGAAGAAGTTATTCAGCACAGAAGATGTCAATATCTACTTAGGACACTCTCTACTACTAAAATGGAGTAAAAAAAAAAGAAGAAGAAATTGATGTTTCATTGAAGCACACATGCCGTGGACACAGTGCTTTTCTTTACAACCATGAAAATAATTGAAACCGTCATATTTGGTAGCCCTTTTAGGGTTAAAACAGGTGTTGTGGAGGCGACATATTGCCTCCTCACCACCTGTCAAACGCCCTCCGCATGGGCTGCCACATGTGAGAATAAGCCTTTACAGTATAATAGTTGACTAGATATATAATCCAAGTCTAGAATCCATAAAGTTAAAAAAGTTTCGGCAGCAAATACAGCTGCCAATGACAGATGATAAGATAATTATGCAGCAAATGACAATATTATGCTTATAAGCCTATTTAAGGGCCTATTTTGTAGACTGAACACACACCATATGTGACAGTGTACCTAATAATATTGCAATGTTCTTAAAAGAACAAGCAGAGCGTTTCATCCAAAATTAGAAGCAACATACCATCTACAATAACACAACCATCCTAAACTGACCCATTGTTCTACTTGAATAAAATGTTCCAATCAGAAAATAGGGAATAACTAATATTTTAAAGTCTCTCTTATTTTTTAAGGACAACACGTCTAAGCTGCATCACCAGCAGACAGCAAATCAAAAGGCAGCAATAGACTAGGTTCACACTTGAGCTTCTTTAAGCTTTTTGGATTTATTTTTTTTGTCAGGTTTGTACACGTGTTTTTTAGGTCTAACCGTTTTGTTTCAGCCAATAGAAAGCTATTAACCACTTGACCACTGGGCACTTAAACCCCCTTAATAACCAGACCAATTTTCAGCTTTCGGTGCTCTCACAGTTTGAATGGCAATAACTCAGTCATACAACACTCTAACCAAATGAAATTTTTGTCCTTTTTTTCCCACAAATAGAGCTTTCTTTTGGTGGTATTTGATCACCTCTGCGGTTTTTATTTTTTTCGCTATAAATGAAAAAAGAACGTAAATTTTGTAAAAAAATGAATTTTTCTTCATTTCTATTATAAAATTTTGCAAAAAAGTAATTTTTCTTCATAAATTTGGCCTAAAATGTATACTGCTACATATCTTTGGTAACAAAAAAAAAAAAAATTGGATAATATTTAGTCTGGGTGAAAGTTATGGGGTCTACAAGCTATGGTACCAATTACTGAAAATTGATCAATTTGATCACATCTGATGTACTGACAGCCTCTCTCATTTCTTGAGACCCTAACATGCCAGAAAAGTACAAATACCCCCCAAATGACCCCTTTTTGGAAAGAAGACATTCCAAGGTATTCAGAAAGAGGCATCGTGAGTTTTTTGAAGTTGTCATTTTTTCCCCACAATTCTTTGCAAAATCAAGATTTTTTTATTTTAATTTTTTTTCCACAAAATGTTCATATTATTAGGTTATTTCTCACACACAGCATATGCATACCACAAATTACACCCCAAAACACATTCTGCTATTCCTCCCGAGTATGGCGATACCCCATGTGTGAGACTTTTACACAGCGTGGCCACATACACAGGCCCAACATGCAGGGAACGCCATCAGGCGTTCTGGAACACCCAGACCAATTCTGACATTTCTCTCCTACATGGAAAAATCATCATTTATTTGCTAGAAAATTACATAGAACCCCAAAACATTATATATGCTTTTTTAGCAAAGACCCTAGAGAATACAATGGCGGCCGTTACAACTTTTTATCTCGCATTGTATTTGCACAGCAATTTTTCGAACGCGTTTTTTTTTGGAAACAAAACAGTTTTGTGCTTAAAAAAAAAAAAAACAGTAAAGTTAGCCCAATGTTTTTGCATAATATGAAAGATGAAGTTACGCCGAGTAAATAGATACCCAACATGTCACCCTTCAATATTGCACACGCTTGTGGAATGGCGCCAAACTACGCGACTTAAAAATCCCCATAGGCGACGCTTTAAATGTTTTTCCTGGTTACATCTTTTTAGTTGGAGAGGAGGTCTAGGGCCAAAATTATTGCTCTCGCTCTAACGTTCGCAGCGATACCTCACATGTGTGGTTTGAACACCGTTTTCATATGTGGGCGGGACTTACGTGTGCGGTCGCGTCTGTATACGAGCACACGGGTACAGGGGCGCTGTAATTTTTTTTTTATTTTTTTATTGTTCATTTTACTTTATTTATTTTAGTTTGACACCTTTTTCCCCAAAAATAAATGTTTTGGTTACTTTTATTCCTATTACAAGGAATGTAAACATCCCTTGTAATAGGAATATAGCATGACAGGTCCTCTTTACAGTGAGATATGGGGTCAATAAGACCCCACATCTCCCCTCTAGGCTGGGAAGCCTAAAAAAAAAACGATTGCAGAGTATTGCGCGGGGGAGTATTGCGCGGGGGAGTATTGCGCGGGGGAGTATTGCGCGGGGGTACTGCAGAGTATTGTGCGGGAGTATTGTGCGGGAGTATTGTGCGGGAGTATTGTGCGGGAGTATTGTGCGGGGTACTGCGGGGTATTGCGGAGTATTGCGGGGTACTGCGGAGTATTGCGGGGTACTGCGGAGTATTGCGGGGTACTGCGGAGTATTGCGGAGTATTGCGGGGTACTGCGGAGTATTGCGGGGTATTGCAGAGTATTGCGGGGTATTGCAGAGTATTGCGGGGTACTGCGGAGTATTGCGGGGTACTGCAGAGTATTGCGGGGTACTGCGGGGTACTGCGGAGTATTGCGGGGTACTGCGGAGTATTGCGGGGTATTGCAGAGTATTGCGGGGTACTGCGGAGTATTGCGGGGTACTGCGGAGTATTGCGGGGTACTGCGGAGTATTGCGGGGTATTGCAGAGTATTGAGGAGTATTGGGGGTATGCAGAGTATTGAGGAGTATTGGGGGTATGCAGAGTATTGGGGGGGGTATGCAGAGTATTGGGGGGGGTATGCAGAGTATTGGGGGGGGTTATGCAGAGTATTGGGGGGGGGTATGCAGAGTATTGGGGGGGGGTATGCAGAGTATTGGGGGGGGTATGCAGAGTTTTGCGCAGGGAAGGAAGGAGTTAATGCAGGGATGGCTGAGCAGGGATGGATGGATCTGTGACTGCAATAGTCACAGATCCATCCCACACTGCTGCAGCCATCCGCGCTCTCCTCTCACGCTGTACCGATCGGTACAGCGAGAGGAGGGAAGAACCGGCGTCAGCAAGTGACGCGGTTTGTTTACATGTGATCACGCCGTCATTGGACGGCGCGATCACGTGGTAAGGAGCCGCCACCATTGGCTCCTTACCGAGATCACTGACGCTGCGGGTCCCGTGGACCCGCCGAGCGCCGTGACCGCGTGTGCGCGCCCGCTCGGGCGCGCGGATCTGACGCACGTCAGATTTGTTTACACACGTGGTCGCGCCGTCATTGGACGGCGCGATCACGTGGTAAGGAGCCGCCGCCATTGGCTCCTTACCGCGATCATCGGTGCTGCGGGTCCCGTGGACCCGGTGAGCACCGGTGATCGCGTGTGCGCGCCCGGTTGGGCGCGCACACCTGACTCTAACGGAGGACGTCCATGGACGTCCTGTTAGAGTACAGGAACCGCCCTATAGCCGTATTTCGGCTATAGGGCGGTGATTAAGTGGTTAAAGAGGAGAAGGAAAGGCAAGAAATCACTCATAACAAACGCTTTTTCAGGCGTTTTTCAGGTGCACCCTCCTGAAAAACTCATGGAATGGCGCTAAACTTCGTTACATAAAAATTTCCATAGGCGATGCTTTAATTTTTTTTTTACAGGTTACCAGCTTAGAGTTACATAGGAGGGCTGTGACAGACTCTGACACTCTTGTGTCTAGGGTCACCTTATGTCCAATAGGGGCATGCTGGCTAATAAATCATAATTTATGTATTGCATTACTCATAGTTCATATTCCAGGATGTCTTGAGATATTACAGGTGATTTTATTCTGACCCCCAACCAGGTCAATAGACTCAGAAGATATACTAATTGTCCATTGTGTAAGGCTGTAGAGGTGTTAATTCAGGTCTGCTCCTAGACCTTTCTATTGTGTGATAACACTGTTTAAAGCCTTTTGATTATCAGGTGTAAACACCTTTCTGTTGGAGACAGACGTCTTTCTAAAGATGTGGATTGAAAGACATACCATGTTCTATTGTGTGATGCCAATACTGTGTTGTAACTGATTAAGTCAAAAAGGTAAGAAGTCTCCTTTCAGGCTGTCTGGGTAACGCATTCTGTTACAATTAGTAATTAACTCCACTGATGTCATTATCTAGGAATGTGTCTTGTCAGGTTCGGTGCCAGGGTGTCTATCTAAAAGTATGTGATTGAAGCCCCCCCATGGTGTGAAGGGGGGTGGAGATTTCATTGTTCCTGTGATTGTTGAAACATACCTTGTACCTTATATAAGGCTGTATTCTTGGTTCTATCAAACAGTCCATACTTAGCACACATACAAGTCTCGTCTCGTTGTGTGTTAAATCTGGTATCTCGTATCTATGTCCAGACTGATGGGAAGCAGTATATGACGGATGCATTCGGTCTGAGTGCGGGGACCTTCCGTGACAAGGGCTAGTGCTAGAATTATTGCTCTCACTCTAACGATACCTCACATGTGTGTTTTTTTTAACGGTGTTTACATATGTGGGCGGGACTTACATTTGCATTTTCTTCTGTGCGCAAGCTACCGGGGACAGTGGCGCTTTATAAAATTTTTTAAAAATGATTGCTAATTTTACTTATTTTTTTGTCTTTGAACTTTTTTTTTATCACTTTTATTTCTATTACAAGGAAGGTAAACATCCATTGTAATAGGAATGGTGTGTGACAGGTCCTCTTTATGGAGAGATACGGGGTCAATAAGACCCTGCATCTCTCCTTTAGGCTGGAAAGCATGAGATCAGAAAAAAAAACAGCACAGTTGGTACTTTCTACAGTATGGAAATACACTACTGATCAATATTTTGCATATACATAGTCAATGGTCCCTGAGCACTTAAGCTACATGCATGCGGGCGTTTTGGTCCCTGTGCATTAAATCCCGATGTTTTCATGCACCTAGGGGCTCCTGGACTAATATGTAATTCTGCAGTAGTTAATTATCAAACAAGAGAAACTTCAGCAGTTCAGCATTTTGTCCATAATGCTGCGAGCTAAGTGGGCCTCCAGCTCTACACAGCAACACCAAGCGCTCAGCGCACCATTTCCTAATGGCTTCTGTCCCCTGGTGGCCACGCATGGCTCTGTTTTTCATTAAGAAGGAAGGGAAATGAATGAGTTGCGGAGGTAATTAACTTAATAATGCATGTGGAGAAGCAGGAAAGCAGTCTCCCGGGGATTCGTGAGCTCTGTCGTGTGCAGAAAACTGTGTTTGTTTAGAGAATCATGTAGGGTTCAAATCTCTTTTTAACAATAAAATTAGGGAGATATATTATAGTTTGTCCAGTTCATAATTCTTCTTCTTCTTGTAAGCATGAGACTGTAATCTGCAAAAATTAAAGGTTATCATTTTATATGCTAGACCAATAGTCAGCCTATGATGAATCCACCATTCAAGAGTGAGGCCGCGTACACACGGCAGAGAACCTCGACGGGCAGAACACATCGTTCCGCCCGTCGAGGTTCTCTCCCGGCCGTCGAATTCGGCGACCCGCCCGTCGGGAATGGCAACCAGCCATTCTTCCGGGCGGGCCGTCGAGGAAATAGAGAGCGTGCTCTCTATTTCGGCTCGACGGGCTTCCCGACGGGAAGCTCGCCGAGCCCGTACACACGGCCGAGGTCCTCGCTGGAATGTGCATTCCAGCGAGGTTCTCGCTGATTTTCAGCGAGAACCTCGGCCGTGTGTACGGCGCCTAATGCTGCAGAGACCTAAGGCACATGGTGCATTCTGCTTTAGTGTGGCCATTCATCCCCTGTCAGTACATAGGCTACAGATGTAGCTCAAAGAGACAGCAGCTCAACTATAGAAAGGTGATCCTTAAAGTGTTTTTATTTTTAACCTTTGTGCATTCTATTGATAAAGGTAAAAAACCCTCTGTGTGCAGATTTCCCCCAGACCCCCCAATACTTACCTGAACCTGATCTTGATCCAGCGATTTGCACAAGAGTCACTGTTCTCCTGGCTCTCTGCCTCTTCATTGGCTGAGACACAGCCATTGGCTCCCACTGCTGTCAATCACAGCCAGTGGGGAGGGAGTGGGGGGCAGGGCTAAGCCCTGTTCTTTGTGTCTTATGGATGCACAGGGCAGGGCTGACCCCCGTTCTGTGTGTCTTATAGATGCACAGGGCAGGGCTGAGCCCCGTTCTTTGTGTCTTATGGATGTATAGGGCAGGGCTGAGCCCCGTTCTGTGTGTCTTATGGATGCTCAGGGCAGGGCTGAGCCCGGTTCTTTGTGTCTTATGGATGCACAGGGCAGGGCTGACCCCCGTTCTGTGTGTCTTATAGATGCACAGGGCTGGGCTGAGCCCCGTTCTTTGTGTCTTATGGATGTATAGGGCAGGGCTGAGCCCCGTTCTGTATGTCTTATGGATGCACAGGGCAGGGCTGAGCCCGGTTCTTTGTGTCTTATGGATGCACAGGGCAGGGCTGAGCCCCGTTCTGTGTGTCTTATGGATGCATGTGGCATGGCTCGGGAGTGAGCACACACAAGTGCCCCCATAGCAAGCGGAGGCCGGGAGGAGCCAGAGCCCCATTTTTTGTGTCTTATGGATGCACAGGGCAGGGCTGAGCCCCTTTCTGTGTGTTGATGCACAGGGCAGGGCTGAGCCCAATTATTTGTGTCTTATGGATGCATAGGACAGGGCTGAGCCCCATTCTGTGTGTTTTATGCATGCACAGGGCAGTGCTGAGCCCGGTTCTTTGTGTCTTATGGATACACAGGGCAGGGCTGAGCCCCGTTCTGTGTGTCTTATGGACGCACGTGGCAGGGTTAGGGAGTGAGCACACACAAGTGCCCCCATAGCAAGCGGAGGCGGGGAGGAGACAGAGCCCCTGTGGTGGACCTCCAAGAACAGAAGGATCGGGGCTGCTCTGTGCAAAACCACTTCACAGAGCAGGTAAGAATAACATGTTTGTTAATTTTAAAAATATACAAATTGTAGCTTTAGTATCACCTTCAGCCTATAGGTAACCTGTCATGTCTGCCAAAATGTATTAACAAACTTTACTGGAAAGTCATTATCAGTCCTGCCCTTGCTATTAAAGCCCAACTCTGGGAATTATATGAGGGGATCCCAATGCAACGGTTAAATGCTCGGTATGTCTTACCCTATCTCCTGCTCTGGCTGTCTCCAGTGCTTCTCGCTCTTCTTCCTGGGGCTCTGATCAGTGGACTGTCCATTGGCTTTATCATGTACAATGCAGGGCTATTGATTCTGTGTTATAAATGTGGAGTGTGCGAGAGCGTGACCATGATCAAGAGCAGCTGAGATAGATGGAAGGACTGGACCATTTCCATAGATGGAAGGAACCTGCTGGAGCACCCCTTGATAATCCGTTTTTATTGTCGTCTGCTTTCTCATTGGGGAGGTTTTCCTTTCTTTCCTGCCCAATAGACGCAATAAAAAGTTGTCTCCAAAGTGAGTTGTCACTGCCACTGGTGTCCCTACAGGAAGATTTCAAAGGTTTCCCCACTATAAGAACTCAAAATTTGTAAGGGCCCATTCACACTAGGATGATCAGTTGTGATGAGTTTAACATTTAATGCCTGCCTATGCCCATGCACTTGCTGAATCCTTGGTAGCACTGAACACCAAAAAACATGGTATTCACCATTCACTGTGATGCAGGTGAAACTGGGGTATCATTTAAAAGGAAAAACACCACAGTGCACCAATGCATGTGACCACAGTACATACAGTGGTGTGAACAGCCCCCCCACAATCCCATTCCATCAATCCTTCCCCCCCCCCTAATATGTTTACATAGGACCAGATGAAAACTCAGTTACAGAATGAAATCTATAGCTATAAATAGCTGTGAATTCTTTTTACAAAACCTAGGATGCTTCGGACACTTGAGAATTCCTCTTCTGGATTGTAAATGGGGATCTCAGATCACTAGGATTACCAATAAAAACGTATTGGGTTGGATAGGTCTACTACAGTATATGACGGATCGTCTGGCACCCAGCCTGGGTACCTCCGTCAAGATACATCTTCCACTCTGGAACCAGGAACATTTCTCTCAAGAACTATATGACACTAACTTAGGTGCAAACTGGAACTCATTTTATTGTAAATTCACACAAAATATATACCACACAAAACAAGGTAAGAGCCTGATCACATTATCATAAACAATGCAAACTGTAAACAGTAATATCATTAGCATATCTAAGGAACAGCCACCATAAACTTAAACAGTAAACAGTAAGCTAATTAACAACTAGTCACCTAGACAAGCCTAGGTGACTCAGGTTAATGCCCACCCAGGCAGTTCGGCACCAGTATTCAAGAAGACCCAGGGCTGTCCAAATCTCATAAACCAGCTTTCTTTTCACATAAATCTTTTCACTGAGTATCAAGTTGGAGGGGACCATCATGGCTTGCTTGACTGTTAAATGTAAACGTGTTATCTTGACTTATATAACATTTTTCTGAATTCTTGTAGCTCCCTCAAATGCCAGGGCCCATAGTCAATAGGCTATTCTAAAAACCTTTAAGAGAGTGCTCCTAATCTCAGCTCGTTACCTGCATAGAAGACACCTGGGAGCCAGAAATCTTGGTGATTGATAGGGAATCAAATACTTATTTTACTCATTAAAGTGCAAATCAATTTATAACGTTTTTAAAAAGCATTTTTCTGGATAGTTTTCTTGTTATTCTGTCTGTCACTGTAAAGGAGCCCTGCAGATGGACGTCACCGGATCTCCGATGGAACTCCCTGAAGACCCTGAAGCCAGCGGAGAGGTGAGTACTGATGAAAAGAATTTTGATCGATCAAAAAAATTAACGATTAATCGAGGAATCGAGGAATTAATTGAGGAATTAATTGTTAATTTCCGCAGCCCTAATATATATATAAATTAATTATATATATACATACTGTATATATATATATATATATATATATATATATATATATATATATATAAAAAATGTGTGTTCAGGGGCATATAAATGTGCTTGAATGCATATACATTTAAATTCAGGAGAAATGTATCTGGAAAGTATAAAGTTTAAATATTCTCTACATCAATTTTTCCTTCATTTAAGTAACTAAAATCCTGTGTAAATGGGGGCTTACTGTTAAGATGTAATACATTTTTCTGTTTGAGCAAACAGTAAGTGCATTACAATTGCACTGATTACTTTTATAGGTTGAATATACATATAGCAGCACGTTATCAATATATCTCTATGTGATTAAATGACCCTTTTCATATTGAAAAGACTTTCATACGAAAACTAAAATAACCTATATCTTAATTGATTTTCAATTAAATATTTTTCGACTACCTTTCAGGTTCAGGAAGAAATTGAATATAATAAGGTAGCTCAGGAAAGCAAAAGTTATTCTATATATAAAGATCTGTAGGAAGAAGGTTTCCCCTCTGTGTCACAGATGCAGTGTGTTATTCCTGTAACAGGGACGCACAATACCAAATAAGTGGTTGCTAAGGCACTGGAGAGATACTGAAGAGAGTTTATTCCTCATTAACTCACTAAGAGCTTTAGAATTATAGCCCACCCAGTAACACTTAGAGTATGTAAATAAAAAGGGAACTGTATGTTAAAAACATATTTTCAACCTATTATACAGTAAATTCCTTTTTTATTAATTGGCTTTGCAATCAGTCCTTGGTTTTATTATGCTCATCACGCAAAGTCACTCTTTAAACGAATAACCACATCCTGACTGACGTACATATATATTTGTCCTCAGGAACATAGTAACGGCTTTTATACAAATAAACCGAAATCGGAAATTCCAAAATCCTCAATGCTTCCAGTTTCTGACATCACAGAAGGGGGGGGGGGGCGGTACATCCAATCCTTCAATTCTTCACAGTGCATTTGATCTTACCGGTCACATTGGTCCATGATGGAATGGGGACCCCCCCCCCTCCACCTGTAAAAGTGATCAGGTGGCTGTATAGCCGCTGGGATCACTTTTACCTTATGGAGAATTGTTATTACTGGGTTTTCAACCATTGTAAACCTGAGATTCCTTTTTCTACAACCAAAATTCTTTCTCTGAGTGGATTGTGCCCCCCCTCCTGGCACATTCTTAAACCCTGTGTGCTATCTGAACACATCAAACACCTCCTTCCTATGCAGTGGCGGCTGGTGGGTTCTCTTTTTAGGGGGGCGGTGGCAAACATGCACCAACCACCCCCCCGTTGAGTGGTGTGGCACTGAACACCTACGGCACCCGTCAGACCACCAGCAGCACTGACCACCAGCCAGACCATACGCGGTAGTTCCGCAGCACTTACCTGCTGTGTGGTGGGGCTCTCCTCCTCTCCTGCTTTGGCGGGGCTGTCCTCCTCCTCTCCTCCAGTGCGAGCAGCAGCGGCTCCAGTGTCCACTTCTCAGGCTTCCTCCCCTGTGTGTCTCCTTATCAGTGCCCTGATTATCAGTGCAGCCCCAACAGTGCCCATCAGTGATGCCAATCAGTTCCCATCAGTGATGCCAATCAGTGCTGCCTTTTAGTGCCCATCAGTGCTGCCCACCAGTGCTACACAGTGTCCATCAGTGTCACCTATCAGTGCACATAGGTGCCACCTATCAGTGCCACCTAGCAGTGCCCAGTTCCGCTTATCAGTGCCACTCATCAATGCCCATCAGTGTCACCTATCAATTCCCAATAGTGACACCTATCAGTGCTCATCAGTGCTGCATATCAGTGCTGCCTATCAGTGCCCATCAGTGCTTCAAATTAGTGCCTCCTCATCATTGGCATCTCATCAGTGCCACCTCATCAATGCCCATCAGTGCAGCCTCATCAGCGCTCATCAGTGAAGGTGAAAAATTACTTTCTAAAATTTTCTACCAGAAACTAAGAAAACACATTTTGTCTTCAAAATTTTGAGACTTTTTCATTTTTTTTTTTAGCAAAAAGTTAAAAACCCAGTGGTGATTGAATACCACCAAAAGAAAGCTCTAAAGTAAATGAAAAAAAATTATATATTTTGGGTACAGAGTTATTGCACATTTGTTCCTGAAAGTGTGACAGTGCTGAAAGCTGAACATTGGCCTGGGCAGGAAGGGGGTAAAATTGCCCAGTATTGAAGTGGTAAAGGAGAAGTTTGGGGTCATGAAAAACAATACCAAAAAAAAAAAAAAAACATACATAATCACCTCCATGCTTTAGCATTGGTGTAATGCTGCAGCTGTCCCCTGCCGGTGAGTTGTCATATTCGGCTCCCTATCGCAGACTACTACGGAAGTCACGTGTCGGCCAACGGATTTACGACAGTACACACCAGTGAAACCTCAGTCGGCATCCGTGGATTGGAGGATGTCAAAAAAAGAGCCAGGAGGCCGAGCGAGCGGAGCGAGCGGTCCGATTGGCCACTTTGCTCAAATTCCACGTCGCCCTGAATGCCGTGTTCGCTGGTGTGCACTGTCGTAAATCTATTGGAACGCATCGCACTTGCCGTTGGAACGCATCGCGCATGCGCAGTTGGCTGCCACGTGACTTCCGTAGCATTCTGCGATAGGGAGCAGAATATGGCATTACACCGGCTCTAAGCCCAAAAACTGAGCGATCACATGACCACTGATCGCTCAGCTTTCAGTCCACTCTGCACACAAGAACATCAGGCAGTAGAGGGGTCGGGAGTGGCTGTCTCAGGCTCTCAGCAGCACCAGGTTCCAGGCATTTAGGTAGATGCCAACAATATGGTCAGGATTCTTCCACAGCCTGGAGGGGTTCTGCGATATAAGCCGACAGCAGCCCACTGTCAGCTAATTCTGCACTTGTGCATTTATACTGTCCTGTGACCCACAAGAGGATTAAACTACTGTAGAATTAGACTTTCCCCCTTTTCCGCTACTTCCCTCCACTCCACCCCTCCTTCCATTCTCTGTACCTAAAGCACTGATTTTTTTGGGGGGGGTAAAAATGCCCGGCCTCATCGCCCTATGCACGTCAGTGCATACACATATACACTGCCTGCTATGCCTCCCCATGCACATCACATATCCCAGGAGGAATAGCCTTCGATTCAGAAATCGAATCAAAGGCATTTATTTATTGATTTAATTTGCCTACAGCAATGAGCAAAAATACTTTCACCAAAAGACCACTTTATAGTGTTCTGTTATAAGCGAATGACTGCAGAAATTTGATTGGTTGCTACTTATTGTGTAAATGAGTCCTTTTTCTTTTTGCACTAAATGATAAAATTATAAAATTACACTTATTACTGTTTCAACCATCACACTTTTAATTGGATCTGGCATAAATAATATAAAATCATTTACATGGATATTAAAATACTAAATGCATTCATTATTCATGTATATAAAAGAAAAACTCAAAACGCCTCGAGATCTTAATTAACACTAATACAAGTCAAATAAAATATTACTGCGCGATTACCAGATTTATCACTTTGCAAGTTTCTTAGCATAACAATCTAAGGCCTAATGCTGGCCATATACTCCACGAAAAATCGTCCAAACGAACTTTCGAAAAAACGAAAGTTCTTTCGTGAGTGCAAGCGATAGTGCCATCATGAGATGACCGATAAATCGTTCAGTGGACATAAAAAATGGTTCCTTTTTTTTTTTACATATATCTAGTGCAGAAAGTTCGGACAGGAAACACATTAACCTTTCCGATTTATCGTTTCCAAACTTGTCCTTCATTTTTTCGGCTCAAAAACGTCCAAACTATTTTCGATTTTGTGCCCTAAAGATCTTTCTTAACGACCAATTTTCAGCCGAATTTTCGTATAGTGTATGGCCAGCATAAGCTACACAGACTATTTTCAGTAGCTCAATCCTGCCAATAAAACCACCTGCAGAAGAGCAGCAATTAATCACCATCATGCATTACAATACATCCCCTATGGCGCAAACTAAATCATGAATTAAAGATTAATCACGCACAACTGTGGTAGTGCACATTTATTGTGTAATTTCAGGTTTTAGGGCCCATTTAATTTATGCATTACATTAATCAATTTTTTTTAAATGAATGGACTGTCAATGCAACACATATTTTAATGGACATGCCACATTTTAATAAAACAGCAGACCACAACACATAGGGGTCTATTAATCATATTAAAAAAATCACTGTGTGAATGCTCAGGCATTCACACAACCATCACAAATAATACCCGTAATTAATTTAATAAGTATATTTCTTATGATTGTCAGCTCCATCCAGTGGCTATAATTTGGTATCTACCTGATAGAGGTGTTTCAGGAAAATACTACATCATGGCCATTAGATGGAGCTGACGATAATGGGAAATAAACACGTTACACACATTACAGCGATTATTTGTGATCGTATAAGCATTGGCATAGGGAATTTTTTATTTTATGATCAGACCCCTTAGATCAGGGGTGTCAAACTCCTTTTCATTGTGGGCCTCATCAGCATTATGATTGACCTCAAAAGGGCTGGTTGTATCTGTAAGATTAGACGTCCAGCGCATCCCCTCCCCTTACATTAGATGTCAAGAAAGAAAAGGAAAAAAAAATATATATAAACATATATATATATAAACATATATAAACAGCCTTGAGAGTATAGACACTGCTGGGCTATAAAGCCCCAAAAAAAAACTTTGAGAGTATGGACACTGCTGAGCTGTCTAGCTCCAAGGACCCGCCACACTGTTAATCCGCACACTCCAAGGTGATGGATGCCAAATGTGGTAGATGATGTGAGAAGACAAAGAAGCCTTGAAAGGTGTAAAACCTCTTAGCTTTATTGACAACTTAAAAACAGATAGCACTTAGAATTTTATGATGACAAAATTGCCTGTAGCCTGCTACGCCGGCCGGACGCAAAGCAGGCAGACCCGTTCGTCTAGGAACCACGAGCATTGAGGGAAGGTGACGTCAGCACATTGCTCGTTCGGCCATACTAGTTTCATGAAAATCACATCTTCCATGTCAAGATTGATGTCATGTCATGTCAAGAGCCACCCCACCATCAGAAGTTGAGTCCCCCACTCTCCCTTACATCACAGTGCACCACTCCTTTCCTTATGCTCCTGCTGGGAAGAAGCTGGTTGCATTGCTTGAAAGCAGAAAGTAAGGGTCTGAAGGAGGAGGACCAGCTGCAGGAGAGGTGCGAAGGCCACATGAAATGGCCTGGAGGGCCAGATTCAGCCCGTGGGCCTTGTTTTTGACACCTGTGGCTTAGATGTTCCTATTTGTGCATTGTGATGTGCTAAAATGTAAGTAGGTTGTCCTTTGCATTTGGCGCACCATTCAGAAATCTTATGCCACGTACACACGACCATTTAGTAAAAAAAAAATTTTTTATGTCATTAAAAACAATGGTGTGTGGGCTCGAGAGCATTTTTCACTACATACAAAAAATGGCCATTAAAAATTTAGAACATGCTCTAATTTTTTTTCGTTTTTAACGTTGTAAAAAATGGTCGTGTGTGGGCTTTAACGACTTGAAAAAAACGTGCATGCTCAGAAGCAAGTTATGAGACGGGAGCGCTCATTCTGGTAAAACTAGCGTTCCTAATGGAGTAAGCACATTCATCACACTGTAACAGACTGAAAAGCACGCATCGTCTTTTACTAACACAAAATCAGCAAAAGCAACCCAAAGGGTGGCGTCATCCGAATGGAACTTCCCCTTTACAGTGCCGTTGTACGTGTTGCTTGTCACATCGCTTTGCTAGAGCATTTTTTTTTTCACGATCGTGTGTAGGCAAGGCCGGTTTAACGATCGGGTTGAAAAAAAAAAACAATTTTTCTAGACCATTAAAAATGTCAAAAACGGTCGTGTGTACGCGCCATAAGTGGAAAGATCTCGGCTTTTGAAAATAAAAATTAAACAATGATCTATTAAAGTCCATAGAATCATTATTCCAAGTGTAGAATGTCTGCTTCGGGAATTAGTGAAAAATCCAGGAATGCACTGGCATGTTTTCTTCACAATATAATTAAAAACTGTTTGCTACTCAAAGATTAGTGAATGTTGGTAATACCTGATGGAATGTGGTCACTGCAAAAGGTGAAATAAAAGGAAAACACATCTTGAGCTAGCCGCCCCTCCAAGATCAGTCAATGTTGGTAATACCTGATGGAATGTGGTCACTGCAATAGTTGAAATGAAAGGAAAACTCATCTTCAGCTGGGGCCCTCAAAGATGGGCACATTTTGGTAATATCTAATGGAATGTGATCATTGTAATATGTGAAATGAAAGGAAAACCCATTTTAAGTTGATCGGCCCTCAACGATTAGTAAATGTTGGTAATACCTGATGGAATGTGGTCAAAATAAAAAGGTAAAATAAAATAAATGCATCGTTCCAAGATCTACTTTTGGGTCTAGACCCGTTCACTGCCCATTGGGTCTCTCACTGTGCAGTGTTTGGGCAGGGAGTTTTGTTGTTTCTCAGGGATGTTTCTGTTTTTATGGTTTTGAAAGTGTCTTGGCTTCTACACATTTTGCTACCCATCTGGCTTCTTATTTGCCCAATTGGGTCTTTAGCTTCTTCTCAGGCACTTTTTCTTTCCGTCGATGCCTAAAAAGTAGTTTAAATACCTTGAAGTATTGTCATGGAATGTCAGAGGTCCTAACGGAGCTGATGTTTCAATATGTAAGGCCGCGTACACACAATAGGATCGTCAGAGGAGAACAGTCTGAATGAAAAAATGAGAACTTGCTTTAAAATTTTACCGATGGACGCCTAACGATAGGTAAAAACCGATCGTTAGTAGGCACGACCATCGGTTAAAAATCCACGCATGCTCAGAATCAAGTCGACGCATGCTTGGAAGCATTGGACTTCATTTTTTTCAGCACGTCGTTGTTTTACGTTACCGTGTTCTAACACAATCGTTTTTTTAACCGATGGTGTGTAGGCACATCAGACCATCAGTCAGCTTCATCAGTTAACCTTCTCGTTCTCATCGGATAGACTGATCGTGTGAACGCGGCCTTAAACTGCATGCCCCTCATATTCTTCTGCTACAAGATACTCACTTGACAGGTAGAAAATTCCTATCTTTGAGAAGACCCTGGGTACAGAAAGCATTTCATGCAACCTACTACTCTTTCTCAAGAGGGGTGTCAGTTTTGATTAGTAAATCCCTTCCATGTATTGTAGATAAGGTATTGTGACAAAGAGAGGTGCTGTCACTATAAGTTTATAGGAAAAGGTGACTCAGGAGTCTCATTAAGGGTTAATTCAAGGTTAAGAACTAGCATCTCTCCAGATTCTGTAGTTGTGAATCAGAACATTCAAACCTGGCTCCAGGTTTTGCTAGATGCCTGCAACCTGACACACAGGTGTGCAGGGTCATTATATAGTCAGGTCTGAGAATTGCTCAGGGCTCTCATTTTGGAGACAGCTTCCAGTTTGGTGTCTGGGAGGTCACACCTAGGGTCAGGGGGCCCCAGCCAGAAGCCACGGAACAGAGGTCTCATCAAGGTGTCAGAGGACCCAGCCCCAAGGCAGCGGATCTTGGTCCCAGGAGTCAGCTCGGCTCCTATCAGGGGTGTCAGGAGAACCCCAATTCCTAGGCCAGAGGTAGGCCATGCAGCAGGGCGCTGCAACTTAAGACTAGAGAGCCAAGTGTGTGAAAGAGCTGAATGACATAGTCAAACGAGGAGCAGCAGTGCTGCCGAAGAGTAAGCCAGGAGGCTTGGTATTTTCGCTAATTCTTGTTTTGTGGAAGAAACCCCTGCATGGGCAATTGGTGTATAAGTGAACTTTTCTTTTACTCAATAAAAGTGGGCTGCCACGCCCTAAAACTACAGTTTGGACTGGCGCTGCTCATTGTGAATACACCTGCTACTTGAGTTTAATGCTCCCAATTTTACAGTATTTACTGATCCTAAGGGCCCATTCACACCTGAGCGGCAAAACGCCTGTCGCGCGACGCTCGTGCCGCTGGAGGGGAAATTTCCCATTCATGTCTATAGAGATGGTTCACATCTCTGAGACGCCGAACGCCTGTCGCCTGAAAAAAAGTCCCGGACCCTTTTTTTCAAGCGACATTGGCGTTCGCCCATAGACATGAATGGGAAGATTTGTAAAAAAAAAAAAAAATCGAAGCGCGGCAAGTAAAGCCGCGTATGCGGCGTTACTTGCCGCTCAGGTGTGAATGCAGCCTAATGGTAAATTTTTGATACTTGTATTTACCTTGTGGGCTCAGAGATGTGTCCTTGGCAATGTATTTTCACCACCTCCATTTAAGGCTGATGTATTGACTTGGCATTCAAAAAATCCTTCTGGCGGATGCTCAGAAAGTTAGCTATCTCCCTGATGGTCTTTCCGATCATTGTCCACTGGCCTTACAGCTCGGGACTACCCAGTGTCGTAATAGGTCACTTTGGCAATTGGGCACGCAATGGATATCCCATCCTAAAGATTTAGAACTCATTTTGGCCTGCCTCCAAGAATATTGGGATATTAATGTGGGGGTCATCTTCTCCAGAACTGATCTGGGACACCTTTTAGACCTTCACCAGGGGCCTTTATAGTTTATTGGTTTCAACGATATGCTCTGAATGACTTTTAACCACACAAACTCTGCAAAAGAATGTGGATGAGAGGGCAAGATCCTCTGCTAATATTGCACATCTTAAATCTGTCAGGAGAGAACTCCATTTGCACTTAGCAGAGGTCTCTAAATCAGATCTTCAGAGACGCAATCAGATGTTTTCCAACAAGGAGACTAAAATGGCAGATTCCTTGCCATGCTAGCGCAACATGACAAGCCTCTCACCATTATCCCTACAGTTCGTGTGCTGGATGGCTCTATGATCTCCAATCAGGAGGGGATTATGGCGGAATTTTCCACATACTATACACTACCCTATATACCTTCTTGCTGCAGTCTGACTTCAACCACTTTCTTCTTCTACATCAGAGGAGGTGTTGTTGGAAATTGCCTCCTTTCCTAACAGCAAGATTCCTGGACCTAATGGTCTCCATATGGCATTTTTTAAGGCACTCAGATTTTCTGGTCCCCAAAATTGGCGTCTTTGTACAATCTGTGCCTAATTAATGGCTCTTTACCCCATCTATATTTGAAAAGACCACAATATACTGATTCATAAAAGTCCTAAAGACCCAACGTGCCGATCCTTCTACTTCTTCATAGCCTTTCTGAATTGTTATTTGAAAATACTTATCAAACTCCTTAACACCAGAATCCACCGAGTTTATTATAAGGATTATTTTAGGAGAATAAGAATATTGTTTAAAATTTAACTGCAGGAAATAAATCTCCTTGCTGGATGTGTAGATCTCAGGAATTAATTCACACTGAGAAGGTAAAACAGCATTCATTTATGTATTTCATCAAGAAACCTTATAACTAATATCCAGCATAACTACTGTATGTCCAAGTCCAATACAATGATTAAATCTAACTACGTCTAATGAACATGCCATGAAAGGTGGTATACTGCCCATGATCCATCTACAGGGTGCCACACAAGATATATTGTATATACTTAAAATGTTATTTTGCAGGCAGCTATGATGAATTACTTGTTCTAAACCAGTGATCCTGAGCCCTGCCGAAGGGGGCCTGGCCCGGAGAATAAACATACTTTTTTATTCACTTGTAAATTACGTGTACTTTAACTGACCTTTCTGTCTAGCTTATTCACCTAAAACGATTCTTACAATCCAAGCTGCGGAATTATTACACCTAAGATTTAAAGAGGAACTACAGACAAATTACAAAAGACAAATATAACAATAAAAAGCAAATGTAAACTTACCCCTTTCTGTTTTCTGAAAGTACTATATGCAAGACAGAATTTTTTATACAATTTTGGCCTATAGCAGGAAGTGAAGTCTGACAGCAACAGCATTCTGCTCCTGGCAGTTCCAGATATCAAGCAGGTATTTTTCCCTGTTAATATTTGTGAATTGTTGAACACATTTAAAATAGCAAAATTGCATTTTCACAATGCACAAAAAAACTGCATCACTTTTGCTATTAATTCTTAATTCTTACACCAACTGTAAAACATTGTTTCCTTTAAAAAGTATGAATAACTTTAGGATGCACCTCCCAGCCAGCTACTATAGACCCCCTTAGAGCCGGTTCACACTGGGGCGACCTGGATCCGACTTCAAGTCGCCCCCAGTTGTCCCAAGTCGCGCGGTTGAGAAAATTAATGGAAGTGAATGGGAGCCGTCTTAATGTCGCTACACTACTGAAGTCGCTCCGACTTCAGAAAAGGTTCCTGTACTACTTTAATCCGACTTCTAGGCGACTTGTAGGCAACTTGTACCCATAGATTTCAATGGAAGTCGCCTCAGAAATCGGATCACTGTCTTAACTGAAGCAACAATACAGGAAGATAACATACATTTCTCAGGCAAACCACTCCCTTGGAAAAAAGAAGAAAGAAACTGCGCTAAAATTATTAAATGCAAAAATAAACAGAACTCCAATGAAATTACAGTGTGCTCTCCCCAAGTGCTGCGATTTTCATGCATACAATAAATACAAGAAACAAATAGGAAAAAATATAAATCGCGCTACCTTAAAACATAAATAAATACAAAAAATCACAATTAATAAGGCTGGCTGCTGAATCAAAAATGGACAATACGCAGTCACCTCAAAGCCATGATGATACTCTATTAATAATAAACCAATAAAAAAAACAGCAAAAGAAACACAGCTGATATGGTATGATGCTGAATGTGTAACCATCAAGTGAGTGTGACTTGATTAAACATAGTCTAAACTATTGACAAATAAAAAGTCCATTAGTGAAGATTGATAAAACACCCGTGTTTCTAGATGAATAAACGTGTCCAAAAAGCAAAGTGTCCTCCACCAAACTTATGAATTGGTCTCTTACCAGAAACACACGATCCCTTATAACAGGGGATCAGAAGCAGCATATAACAGATCCCAATCACGTGACATCAGGTCTGTGGTCCTGGTGGATCTCGTATCCCAAAATGTTTCAGCAATAACGATGCCCACCATGCAAAAAAACATCAATGGCTCCACAGTGTGTTAAACGTATAAAATGTATTAAAGAGATTAAAAATGCACTTACAATCATGCAGTATAATAAACGCCTTGATTATTTCATGTGGCGGCCGGAACACAAAAATCCTCAGGCTCTCGTCCACTGGTGAAACATACAGGAACTTGGGTGACGCCCTACGTCCGTTTCAAAATAACTTTCGTTTTCCAGGGGCACTGAATAACTTTAGGATGCACCTCCCAGCCAGCTACTATAGACCCCCTTAGAGCTGGTTCACACTGGGGCGACCTGGATCCGACTTCAAGTCGCCCCCAGTTGCCCCAAGTCGCGCGGTTGAGAAAATGTATGGAAGTCAATGGGAGCCGTCTTAATGTCGCTACACTACTGAAGTCGCTCCGACTTCAGAAAAGGTTCCTGTACTACTTCAATCTGACTTCTAGGCGACTTGTAGGCAACTTGTACCCATTGATTTCAATGGAAGTCGCCTCAGAAATTGGATCACTGTCTTAACTGAAGCAACAATACAGGAAGATAACATACATTTCTCAGGCAAACCCCTCCCTTCCACAGAGCTGATTGTTGTTTGATTGGCCACTGGAAAGCCTCCTGTCCTGGAGGCCACTTGAAGTTGCCTTGTACTGTCCTGAAGGCAACTTGAAGTTGCCTTGTAAGTTGCCTGATTATTCATACTCAAGTTGCCTCCCAAAGTCGTGCTAGAAGTCGTGTTGCTCCTGTGTGAATGGGCTGTTATCCTCCCACCAGTCACTATGGGAACATAGAAGAATGCAAGAGAAAAACACCATGTGGTACATCAAGTCTGCCCCCCTTTTTTTTTGTTATCAATTTCTGTTCTGTTTTTTTATTTCACTTTTGCCTGAGTACAAGTCTATGTTTGTCCCAAGTATGTCCAAATCCACGCACAGTTGACTGAGGTAGTAAGTCAGTCAGCAGTTAGTGAATTTAAAAATGCTTGGCACAAACATATTGTCGATCTATACTCAGAAAACCACTTGGTCTTTTTCTGCCATGAATCTTTGTGTTTCTATAATGGCTGTTGAGAATCGGGGGGGGGGGGGGGGGCATAACTTATTTTCACAGTTGGTGTGTTACAGATCCAACTAGGACATGCTTTTGGAGGGGACTAGGGGCTAGCCTTCTATGTACTGATTATGGCCCATGGATGAGACTGGGGATTGTGTCCGCTTCTCCTGGTCAGAGCATGGAAAAGAACTCAGTTCGGCCTCTGATCCCATGGAGAGAGCAGATCATTCTCTTATGATGGACAACAACATGATGGCTTAAATCTCTGAATAAAGACAATAAAGCTTCCCTTATGGAGTAGATGGAAAGTATTAATCTTGTACTGGTTAATGGTCAGAGGAAATATGGTGGCCCTCCTGCAGACTGCGTCGGAGAAGCTCCTCCACTTGGGACAGAAAAATGTATCAACAATCTCCCTCAAGAGATCTATGAAGATTAATTAATTCCACTTTTTCAGACTGCTGGAACAATGTATACGTTTCTTCTTATGGTGACTTATCTAGTGGACAGATTACGCAAGTGAAAGCTGGTTAATGAGATTTGGATAGCCCTGGGTTTACTTTCTGGGGAACCAGTGCCAAACGGTCTGGGTGGGCACTGACCTGACCTAGGCTTGTCTAGGTGACTAGTTGTTAATTAGCTTACTGTTTAATTAAGATCACTGTTAGTTGTTTGTTGGTAATTCAATTGGTGTTTGAAATTTGCATTGTCATGCTAATATAACCAAGAGGGAATGTCCTCCCGAGGGGTATAAAGTATGTGTCTGAGTTTTAATAGAGTAGTTCCTTTGGTTTTTACCTCAACATCCTATCTGTGTACGATGCTTGGGGAAAAGGGCTGGTATTAGCTCTTGCTCTGCTGGAAGAATTTGGAGGGCAGAAGGCACTGTTTGGCAGAGGCACTCAGGCTGGGTGCCAGACAGTCTGTCACGGTGTGCCTGTCATGATAGAAAGACCCTTAGAATCATTCCAGTAGTACAGTGGAATCGTTCCAGGAGGATGTTTGTAATCCAGAGTACTCACATATCAAAGCGAGTTTCCCCATTGAAGTCAATGGAAACAAAAATAATTTGTTCCGCATTGACTTCAATGGCATACAATACAGCATGCGGCCAGAGGTGGAGGGGGCGCCGGAAAACCATGGAAACGCCCACCTCGGCTGACCTCGGCAAACCTCAGAAAGACTCCGTTCCCAAGGTTTGCAGAGGTCAGCCAAGCTGTCCTCGGGCCTTTGCGTAATTTCCGAATGGCTCTGCTCCAGTGCCCCCCCATCTCAGGCCAAAACATGGTACTGCACACCGCTTTGGCCTGAATCCTGCTCGTTTTGCAAGACAACACTCGCAAACTGAGTTAGGATTTTTTTAAATACAGTGCTCGTATTGCGAAGCGCTTGTTAACGGCGTTACTCGCAATCCGAGGTTCCACTGTAGTTTTTTGTTCCTGATATGGTAACCCATGTTGGACAAAAGTGGCCATAGACACAAAAGGGCAGGAAGACATGCACTACTATTTGACTACCTTTCATTATGTATTCCTGCTGCACCACCCATTAACGCAAATATTTGGCTGAGCATTTACTTTAAGATTATGAAAGCGAGAGAAGAATAAGAAGTAGTCACATGCTCTGTTTATCTTGTGTGGAAGGACAAGTTTGCTAGCATATCCAAATGATCATTTGTTTGACTGTCTATAGTAGAAATGACATTGTTGAAGGAATAGAGCAACTAACTGGTACCTTGGGTCTATAGGTACGTTAAGACACTGAGCCAGACTGAAACCTACCCTTGTTCTCCATATGGCAGGTTAGTCATAGAGTAAAGCCAAGGGTAAAATGATGAAAGGGCTAATCCTAAAAGTTGATCCCAACTCATGGACTAGAACGGGGGCAAGTCACAAAGACCTATGGTCACACGGGTGGTAATAGAAAACTGGTCTATCTGAAAATATTAAGTAAGATCTGATCTTGAAAGTCCTCAAATTTTAGGACCAGCCAATCAATCTTACAGATTTTTATTCATGCATGCAACAGCTCTATTTCTGTTTAATGGGTGCTACTGGGTGCTTCTATATTTATTTGTTACTATTCAAGATAATTACATGTTTTTCCTAGTAGGCCTATTCATTTAATTAGGTACAACAGCAATTAACAGCACTAATCCTTGTAGGTCCTTGTCACTATTAACATAATAAGTGGTTGTAACATGTGCTTAGTGTAATGTGGTAAATGGCATTGTGGTGCTGATGACAAATTATTGCCAAGACTTGTAATAAAATATGAATTGGAGCATTAAATGGATAACCAGAACTACCAATAAATGCCACATACAATATAAATCTATGAGTACAATAGGGACAGATTCCTTAAAGCAAACCAGAAGTAGCATAGCTAACTTCCTTCTTTTCACTGCGCCGATTGTGTGTGGGTACACTGATTTACTTGTCAAACGATCTATAATTATGTTCAGCCAGTGCTCTAATCCAGGCACCCCCTGCCATACAGTACATCCAGATCCTGGACCTTTCTGTAGTCATTGCAAATTTACCATAATAATAAACCACAGGCGGAGTGCGGTTTATGATTATGTGACGGCTATGATTGGCTGTCATGGTGGTCACAGGAGTTTCCCGATTTGCATGCAAATATGCAGCCGTTTGGCGCCAAGGCCCACCCACCGAGAGGCCGCATATTTGTGTGCTGTCGGCACCAGCAGGTTAAAGTGATATTAAAGTATACTTACCCGCTCTGTGTAGCCCAGATCCTCCTCTCCTTGGGTCTCTCGCTGGTGCTCCTGGCCCCTCCCTGCTGCCGAATGCCCCCACAGCATACAGCTTGTTATGGGGGCACCTGAGCTGAGCCATTGCTCTGGATGTCCATTCAGACATGAAGTCGTAGCTCAGCCCGCCCCCTCTCTCTCCTCATTGGCTCACTGACTTTGATTGACAGCAGCGGTAGTCAATGGCACCCGCTGCTGTGTCACAGCCAATCAGGAGGAAGAGTCCCAGATAGCCAAGGCTCTCGTGCAACATCGCTGGATCAAGATGGGGCTCAGGTAAATATTAGGGGGGCTGCTGCACACTAAAGGTTTTTTTATCTTGATGCATAGAATGCATTAAAATAAAAAAAAACTTCTGCCTTTAGAACCACTTTAAATTGTTTCTAAAGGCAACATTTTTTTATAACAATGTATTCTCTGCATGAAGGTGAAAACCTTTCAAATTCAGCTCCCCCCTCACCCCAAAAAAAACTTACCTCCTGTATTAATCCATTAATTTCTGTCTGCAGCAGTTCTCCTCCTCTCTTCCTAGGCCGCGTACACACGATCGGTCCAGCCCGATGAGAATGGTCCGACGGACCGTTTTCATCGGTTCACCGCTGAAGTGGCCTGATGGTCTGATGTGCGTACACACCATCAGTCCAAAATCCAATCGGGTCAGAACGCGGTGATGTAGAACACGACGTGCTGAAAAAACAAAGTTCAATGCTTCCAAGCATGCGTCGACTCGATTCTGAGCATGCGCAGGTTTTTGGTCCGATGCTTTTGCGTACTAACCATCGGTTTGGCCTGATGGTCAGGCGTCCATCGATCCGATTTTAAAACAAGTTTTAAAACTTTGGTCCGACGGACGACGGTCCGATGGGCCGTACACATGCTCGGTTTGGACCGATAAAACTGGCCTTAAGGCCAGTTTCATCGGACCAAACCGAGCGCGTGTACTATTCATAAATGTAAGTCTTATTCTCTTAATTAATTTAGTTATCTTTTACTTTATATTTTTAGTACAGAAGAGTGAGATTCTCTTGCTACAGTAGAATAGACTCCAAGACTGTGTACCAGATATACTGTAGATGGTATAGAGAGCCTGTCACTAGAGAATTCAGGGAACATGGGGTATTGTATATGATTCACCTTTTTAGCATCTGTTAACATTTGATTTATGTCTGGAATTACCCTTGATTTCAAAACACAATACACAATATACGCTTTTACCTAACAGAAAGTCATGGCTAAAGCACAGTCACAACTACTACTATGTTTGTATTTCTTTTTTATGTGTCCAAATTTTATAAACAGTTTATAACAGCTCACATTAAAAAGAAACTGCAGTCTGCTCACATAATTTATAATAAAAACATCTTTGCCATTCTAAAGTATCCCTCCAACCCAGGGGTGTATTTAGGTCCTGTGCTGCCCTAGGCCCGACTAAACTTGTGCACCCCCTAATTTAAATATGACCCACCCCTTCCTGTGAAGGCCACACCCCTTTCTGTTTAAGACCCGCAATGAAATTTTCTTAAGGCTGGTGGGGGGGGGGGGGGGGGGCTGGGCAATGAATTCCCTTAATTTGCATAGATTTCTTTTCACTTCCTGTTTGGCTTTTGGGCAGGAAGTGAAGGGAAATCTCTGCAATGGGACAGGGATGGTAAAAAAATAAATAAATTGACAGGGGCTATAACCCCCCCCCCCCCTTTTACTCTATCCAAAATGAAAAAAAAACAAAAAAAAGTGTTGTCTATAGTTCTACTTTAAGCACAAATTTCTGATAATTTTATGGAGAGGACTAAGAAGATATAACCATGACAATGGTGAAGCAGAAAACAAAGCACAGTGAGGAAGGTTTGTGGTCCAGAATGATAGGACAGTCAAAATTAGAAGCATCTTGCGTTACACTAACAGCGCAAGTCGACGGGGACGTTTTCCATGCTGCCCCCCTTCAAAGTGCTGCCCTAGGCCTGGGCCTTGTTGGCCTAGGCCAGGATACAGCGTTGCTCCAACCACCTTGCATATTATTTTATATATACTGTGATTCTGTACTTGCCAAATATGCTGCAGAAATCTCCATTCACCAAGTCTGGCTGCAACCATTTTAAATGTGGGCAGCTGAAGCTTCTGCCTGTTCACTTCCTGGATTTACACAGACACACATCTCCAGCTCTGCAGCTCTCATTGGCCCTCGTATGACTCACCCCCTCCCTTTCTGGCAAACTCTCACAAGAGAGAGAGCTGTGCATGATGTCATTAGCCTAGGCTTTTTACCAGACAAAAAAAAGGATGTGGGCTGTATAAGGTATTTACGCCAGAAAAAAAATGTTTTACTATCCAAAGTTAAAACAACAAGGGCAGAGGATTTAAAAGATGGAAAGATGAAAAAATGACTGAAGTTCCACTTTAAGTCACCCCAGTAATCGTTTTCTAGTTTATGGAGTCAACAGCCAACATTTCAGCAACTGATTAAATCTCACTGTGTTTTGGAGCAACCTGTTATAATCCCCCCTAGGTTAGCTACCTGCCTGGTCCTTGTATTGGAATTGTCGGCAATCTTCCACTAAAGTGGATTAAGTTTCTGTTTAGTATACAGACATGAATCGCTTATCTGTTAAAGATGCCCAAAATAATTACAATAATCCCAGAAAAAATGGCTCGGAAAAAAGCCAGGAAAGCAGATTTTAGTTACGCTGACCACCTGCTTCAGATTGTCCTGGCAGCTGTTTCCTTTTTTGCTGGCCCAGTGAGCTCACAGGCGGATTGTCCTGGTAAATGTAGCCCTGTAATAGTCTGAAGGGGCTTCCTTTAACCACTTGCTTACTGGGCACATAAACCCCCTTCGTGCCCAGGCAAAATTTCAGCTTCCGGCAATGCATCGCTTTAACTGACATTTGCGCGGTCGTGCGACGTGGCGCCCAAACAAAATTTACGTCCTTTTTTCCCCACAAATAGAGCTTTATTTTGGTGGTATTTGATCACCTCTGCGGTTTTTATTTTTTGGGCTATAAACAAAAAAAGAGTGACAATTTAAAAAATATATACTGTACTGTATATATATTTTTTACTTGTTGCTATAATAAATATCCCAATTTAAAAAAAAAAAAAATAATAATATTTTTTCTCAGTTAAGGCCGATATGTATTTTTCGTCGTATTTTTGTAAAAAAAAAAAAGCGACTGGTTTGCGCAAAAGTTATAGCGCCTACAAAATGGAGAACAGAATTATGATTTTTTTTATTATTATTTTTTTTACTAGTAATGGCGGCGATCTGCGATTTTTATTGGGACTGTGATATTGCGGCGGACATATCGGACACTTTTGACACAAATTTGGGACCATTCACATTTATACAGTGATCAGTGCTATAAAAATGCACTAAATTACTGTATAAATGTGACTGGCAGGGAAGGGGTTAACACTAGGGGGTGAGGAAGGGGTCCCTATGTACAAGGGACACAGATCGGTCTCCTCTTATCTTAGAGCTCCACGTCCCTGCTGTCACCTGCTGTGTTCCCGGCGATCGCATGTACCCGACGGACATCACGGCCGCCAGGTACATGCATCGGCTCTTCAGCGATGCGGCGGGACGGTGTTTACCCGCGGCGTGCCACCCAGTGGCGCGCGCGGGTAATGCACTATAAATTACGTCCAAAGACGTCAACTTGGCACCTCAGGTCCGCGCTGTTGACGTATTTTGTCAATAGCGCGGGTCTTTACTGGTTAAGATAAAAACACAACAAATGTACCCCCCCCCCCCTTGCATTCCTGTGGACCTTATGGGGTTGATTTACTAAAACTGGAGAGTGCAAAATCTGGTGCAGCTGTGCATGGTAGCCAATCAGCTTCTGAGTTCAGTTTGTTCAATTAGGCTTTGACAAAAAAACCTGAACGCTAATTGGTTTTTATGCAGAACAACACCAGGTTTTGCACCCCCAGTTTTAGTAACTCAACCCCTATAAGTCAACTAGGTAGTTATGGGGAACACCAGTTTTATTCTGTCTCCACTTTATCAGGTATGTGAGGAACACAAAATAGTAAAAATAGTATCTACAGTAGGGTTGCCACCTCATCCCTTTAAACCCGAACACATATGAATTACACAGGTTCTGAGGCTAATTTAATACAGATAAGGTACCAAGTGAGTTTAATTACCACCCTAATCAGCCACAGAACCTGTGTAATCAATATGTGTTCGGGTTTAAAGGGATGAGGTGGCAACCCTAATCTACAGCTGTATAAAAACCGGCCAAGTTTGGTTCGACAGTTGTTATCTGTCTTAATACTACTCCCTTTGTTGCTTGGGCACAAACGATAGGCAAATATGCACAGGCTTGATTTTCCAAGGGCTCATTTGGAAACAAATTGCAAAGGCTGAGGCTTTACAATGTGAAGTAACAGTTTTAATTAGGGTTTAATTATGCCTAATGCCCTGTACACACGATCGGTTCATCCGATGAAAACGTTTTTTTAACCATCAGATAATTCACTGACACCAAGGCTGTCCTGTGCCCCCCTGACCTTTATAGTGAGCTTATTTGACTTTCCTAGCCTGTTAGCCAAAGTTCAAAGGTGATGCAGTACATTATGGTTTCAAAAGCAATTCTCCTGTGCTCAAATCACAAACCCCCAGGGCTTGCCTAGAACCCATTGTAGCGGCACACCCAAACCTCATCTCTGTTTGGCACCCTGGTTCATCCTTATCCACGTGAGCCACTTTGTAATTGTAACTCTAATAAATAGTCTTGAGAATTAAAGCAATTTTCAAAACAAGAACAAAAATATAATATAAAGATCACCAACCCTTAGATTAAGTGGCCATTCGTTTTATTTTTTTCAAGATTTTAACAATTAATTTCCAGAAAATACCACTACCTGTCCTTCGATGGCAACACTCAATTACGGTATTGTATTTATGTAGAAGCAGTGTTCTTACCCTAGGACAAGATTACAGGATACCTCCCTCTAATTTTCATAACATAGGTGATAGGTGTTCTTCTGTTCACAAAGACGAACTTCCAGAGTTAATAATGCTGTGGATTACAAATTACGAGCTCATTGAATTTCTAGCATGATCAACAGGTATTTTTTGTACTTTTTGAACAAATGATACAACGTATTTGATGATGTATTTACCAGATCACCCTCACAAGAGTTCTGACAGCTTAGCTGGCCCATTCAGTTTACTTGCCTTGCTTAAATGCTCCATACACACGACTGGTTTTCCCGTCGGAAAAACTGATGAGAGCTTTTCGTCTGGAATTCCGACCATGTGTATTGGATCTCTTTTTTCCCGTCAGGAAAAAATCCTAACAGGAAAACCGTCCATCTGTATGCTTTTCCAACGGGAAAAAAACATGCATTCTCGGAAACAATTCGACACATGCTCGGAAGGATAGAACTTAATTTTGTCGGCTTGTAGTAGTCTTTTACATCATGGCGTTCTTGGCAGTCAAAAGTTCACCGGACTTTTGTGTGTATGCAAGAAAGGCTTAAGAAAATTTGTTTTTTTCCGGGAAGACCGCTCGTGTGTACCGGGCATGAGACTTCCTTTACCCTGGTCCTGTGACACTGTGGAGTGCATTTTGGGCTCCATTTTACCGTTAATGGGACCCTATTTAAAGTACTCCACTCCTTCACTCTGAAAAAGGGATATGGGTCCTAAGACATGTCAGCTTAGTGGAGGTACTGCATTACCTTAGACAAAGATTATGTCCCTCTGTCCGTTCTCCACTATGCATAGAAACCAATCAGCTTCCAGGTTTTATTGTCAAAGCTTAATTGAACAAGATGAAGTTAGAAGCTGATTGGCTACCATGCACAGCTGCACCAGATTGTGAGTGCTCCAGTTTTAGTAAATAAGGCTGGGTTCACATTATACTATACTACAGTAGTACGACTTTCATCCTACTTTGCTCTGCGACATCGGTTCTACATCGGTCCTTCATTAGTCCTACATCCATCCGACTTTCATGAACAGGATACTACTTTGTGATAGTCTGACTTGTTCTTTGACCAATCAAAACAATCCCAGAGTGAGATCAATTCCTTTTTACTGCTGCTGTAATCACATGTCAGATGTCAAAAGTCGGATGGTAAGGACAAGGATCCTACTTTGATCCGACTTCAATGATATTCAATGGGCTGAAGTAGGATCAAAGTCAGACCAAAGTAGTACATGGAGCATTTTCAAAGTCGGACAGACTTGTGTCGGACCAGTTAAGACGGCTCTCATAGGGAAACATAGATTTTCACACGTCATGCGACATGAGCTCCTAATGTCGGAGCGTTTGTCGGAGCAGTGTGAACCCGGTCTCAATCACGTGACCCAGAGGAGATGTATGGCCAAAAAAGCTTTGGCCATTCGGTCGAAGGCTCCACCACTCTTCATTTTCCCTATGACTAATTCTACTGGTCTGAGTGGAGAGATCATTTATGAGTGGTGCTCTACTGGTGTATAGCCAGCTTAAATTAACAGTCAAAGGCAAGATAAGGGTGTTGAACTTTATGTATTTGACAGTAGACAGATACTTTCTAAAGATTGGTTTAGAATATAATGGAAAATAAAGGGTTAATAGTTAGCTTGGTTTTGGCAATACTTTCTTGAAAGTCTTGGTTGATGGATTGTGTCACATGTAAGGTGTGACATCATTGCAACCATCATTGTTCTGGTTAATGCCAGTATCATAGCAATGAATGACGCTGTGTCCTGGTTGCTTAGCATCATTGGTTGTTATGCTGCTGGAAAAGAGACTAAAGCTGTGTACACACGATTGGTTTGTCCGATGAAAACTGATCGTGTGTTGGCCCCATCGGTCTTTTTTCATTTGGTGAAAAAAAACATGTTTTACATTTTTCCTATGGATAAAAAAACAATAGAAAAATCCGATCGTCTGTGTGGAACTCCATCGGAGAAAAATCCATGCATGCTCAGAATCAAGTCGACGCATATTCAGAAGCATTGAACTTCATTTTTTTCGGCTCGTCGTAGTGTTGTACGTCACCACGTTTTGGCACGGCCGGATTTTTGACTGATGGTGTGTAGTCAAGACTGATTAAAGTCAGCTTCATCGGATATCAGACGAAAAAATCCATCGGATATCCGATCGTGTGTACAGGGTTTTAGTCAGAGCAAGAGAAAAACTGACTCCATGGGGCAGTACACAGGTGGATAGTCGTAACCGGTAGCAAATCATTTAAAAAAAAAAAAGGTACAAGACAGCAAACCGGGAAAGGTGTAGTCCATATACACACAAGTTCAGACAGCAAATTTGTATAGACAGGCAGGAAGGGGACAGAATCGGGACACAAACACAATAGTATAATACCAGTACAGTAAAACCTTGGTTTGCGTACATAATTCGTTCCAGAAACATGCTTGTAATCCAAAGCACTTGTATATCAAAGCATTTTTTTTACAGGGTATAAAAAAGAAGAGAGGCACCTCTAAATGTAGCAATACGTTTCTAGATGTTGTACCTTCATTAAATGTAACCATATTGCTACACTACATATAGCTCCTCTCTTCTTTTTTATACTAAGTTGTGACATAACGCTACTCTTATATCAAGACACCGCTTGTATATCAAGGCAAAATGTATTTAAACATTTTGCTTGTCTTGCAAAATGCTCTCAAACCAAGTTTTTACTGAATATGCAAAGGGTTTCGCTGGGTTGCAGACAAGGATAAACAGGAAACCCAGCTATGTACCTGCAGTGTCTGGGTCAAAGACACATAATTCAGAGCATGGACAGGCAAGGAGAAGGTAGACCACAGACAGGCATTTAGTGGGCTGACACAGAGAAAATAAGAACATATGCAACCTGAGCAGACCACACAACTGGAAAGAAAAGGAAGGAGAACCCATGAGATCACAGGACCAAACTCAGATTCATGACAGTGAGGAAAATTCTATGTAGCACTTTGGGTTTATCCAACCACAAAATCTTCACCCATTTCTTACATAGTTTATATTTTCCTGGATGTAAATTTTTTAACTTAGTGGTGGTCACCTTGGAGGCATTAACTGGCCACCGAGAGACCACACGCACTATCCTTTTGTAATGTAACATTCAGTCCAACAAAAGGTTGTCAGAGGCTATAGACATAGGGCCAGATTCAGAAAGAACTTACGTCGGCGTATTTGTTGATACGCCGCGTAAGTTCTAGGATGCGCTGGCGTATGTTTTTTCTGTATTCAGAAAGCAAAATACGTTGGAATTTTGCTAAGATACGAGCGGCGTAAGTCTCTTACGCCGTTGTATCTTAGTTGCATATTTACGCTGGCCGCTATGTGGCGCTTCTTTAGATTTACGCATCGAATATGCAAATTAGGTAAATTTGCCGATTCACTAACGTAGTTGTGCCTGGCGTATCTATTTGCGGCGTTTACGTAAGGTGTCGGACTGGCGTAAAGTTACCCCTGCTATATGAGGCGCAGGCAATGTTAAGTATGGACGTCGGAACAGCCGTCGAATTTCACAGTCGTTTACATCGTTTGCGTAAGCCGATTCAGAATGGGGCTGGGCGTAGGTTACGTTCACGTCGAAAGCATTGACTATTTGCTATGTGATTTTGAGCATGCGCACTGGCATACGTCCACGGTTGGCGCATGCGCAGTTCGTTCGGTGCGTTATTTACGTGGGGTCACCATTCATTAACATACAACACGCCCACTACCAGCCTACTTTGAATTACGTGCGGTTACGCCGGCCCATTTACACTACACCGTCGTAACTTAGGGCGCAAGTTCTTTGTGAATACGGGACCTGCCGCTCTACATTACGGTGGCGTAGTGTAAATGAGATACGCTACACCGCCAGAAAGATGCGGCAAACTACCTGAATCTGGCCCATAATATTTAGTTAGTCAGGGTTATTTGAGTTAGTCGGGTGCTACAGATGAAGTCTTATGTCGCGTACACACGATAATTTTTCGTGCTGAAAAATGATCGTGTGTACGTGGCATGAGACTAAGGACATGTTACCTGGGATTGCTAGAGCTCCAGCTTCTGACAAGACCTATCCTTGTAACCGCACTTGAATAAATACAATTAATGGTCTAGATCACATCTACTCCATTAAAGCCTAGTACACATAATAAGATTTATTTTTTGCATGCTAGTCTCCATATCGAAAAGTTAAAGGTTACTGAATAATGAAGATTCTTAGGCTCCATTCATACCTAGGCGTTTTTACGCCTAAAGCGCGATGCTACAATACGCCGGAGGGTCGAAATTGCATTGTTCTCTGTGGAGACTGTTCACATCTCCTAACGCAGAACGCCGTACGTCGATAGAACGCCGAACGACGAATTTCAAACAAGTCCCGGACCCTTTTTCGAAGCGCGTATCGGGCTGCTTCGGCGTTCCGCATAGCCGACAATACACAGTAAAAAAAACGCGGTTAAAAACTATGCGTTTTGTCACCACAAATCGCGGGACAAAACGCCTATTTTTTGTCGCCGCAAATCGCGGTACTTACGCCGCAAATCGCCTACGCTAAGGTGTGAATGCAGCCTTATACGACAGAATACAAGTTTATAAAGTGATGCAATGTATTTGTATTGTATTTTCAAACAAAAATTGTACAATCTGGTTTCGTACGAGATTTTTTTTTGTGCTTGTCCCTTTGGATAATTTCAGATAAACGCTGTGTACTAACAATCAGATTATGGTACCATTGCTTTGAAAGTGGTATTTTTTGTATGATTTTCTGATTGTGTGTACTAGGCTTTACATTAAGCCCTCATAATTGGGAAAATTTTGGACCCCCGAAATATGTGTTGACTGCTCATTGGATTTTCCTCCTGACTTTTATTGCAACAAAGTCATATCTAGACCTTTTAGCAGCAGTCTGGCATTACAATTTATATTTTTGTTACAATAAACTACAAGCCAAGGTGACCATGGAGATCCTCTGGTGTGTAGAAGCCACTTGCCCAGGAACCAGGTCACTTAGATCAATGTCAATAATTTTAAATTATTCTAAAGGTTGTGTTTTTTTTTTTTTTTTTAAATAACAAAACCTGCTCTTTGCAAAAGTTTTGCACAGAGCTGCCCCGATCCTCTTCTTTTTTGGGTGCTCCGCCAGCAGTCCTGGCTCCTCCCCCTCACCGACATTGTCCATTCGCAGACAGAGCACGGCTCGTCCCCGCCTCCCGCTCTCTCTTCATCGGCTTACTGGCTTTGATTGACAGCTCCTGCTGCTGTGTGACCCAATGAGGGAAGGAGACTCGGACAGCCGTTGCTTTCAATACCCTGCGCAATACTCTGCAATACCCTGCGCGATACCCTGCAGTACCCCAATACCCTGCAGTACCCCAATACCCTGCAGTACCCCAATACACTGCGCGATACTCTGCAATACCCCAATACTCTGCAATACCCTGCGCGATATTCTGCAATACCCCAATACCCTGCGCGATACTCTGCAATACCCCAATACTTTGCAATACCCTGCAATACCCCAATACTCTGCAAAACCCATTTTTTTAAAGCACCCCTGTCCCCGTGTGCTCGCATGCAGAATCGAACGCATACGTAAGTCCCGCCCACATATGAAAACGGTGTTCAAGCTACACATGTGAGGTATCTCTGCGAACGTTAGAGCGAGAGCAATCATTTTGGCCCTAGACCTCCTCCGTAACTAAAAACATGTAACCAATAAAAGTAATTAAAGCGTCGCCTATGGGGATTTTTAAGTAGCGAAGTTTGGCGCCATTCCATCATTGTGCGCAATTTTGAAGGGTGACATGTTGGGTATCTATTTACTCAGCGTAACTTCATCTTTCACATTATGAAAAAAAATTGGGCTAACTTTACTGTTTTTTTTTTTTTTTTAGCACAAAACAGTTATTATTTAAAAACACGCGTTCAAAAAATTTCTACGAAAATACCATGCGAGATAAAAAGTTGTAACCGCCGCCAATGTATTCTCTAGGGTCTTTGCTAAAAAAGCATATATAATGTTTTGGGGTTCTATGTAATTTTCTAGCAAATAATGATGATTTTTCCATGTAGGAGAGAAATGTCAGAATTGGTCTGGGTGTTCCAGAATGCCTGATGGTGCTCCCTGCATGTTGGGCCTCTGTATGTGGCCACGCTGTGTAAAAGTCTCACACATGGGGTATCGCCATACTCAGGAGGAATAGCAGAATGTGTTTTGGGGTGTAATGTGTGGTATGCATATGCTGTGTGTGAGAAATAACCCGCTAATATGACAGAAACAAGATTTTTTATTTTTTTTTACAGAATTTTCAGTTGTTTTTCTTTTATAGAGCAAAAAATAAAAAACCCAGAAGTGATCAAATACCACCAAAAAAAGCTCTATTTGTGTGAAAAAAAAGACAAAAATTTCAAATGGGTACAATGTTGTATGACTGAGTAATTGTCATTCAAATTGTGAGAGCACCGAAAGCTGAAAATTGGTCTGGTTAGGAAGGGGGTTTAAGTGCCCAGTGGTCAAGTGGTTAAGGTAAAAAAACACTTTAAGATAGCAATGCCAATAAGATAACCTTATCTGTTCAACACTTTTTTTCCCATTTTCCTCTGCTAGTGATGACTGTCAGATTCTTTACAAATCTGTTTTCAAAAAGTTTTATTTGGAAGACTTGAAAAAAGAAAAAAGCAGTACAATACAATGCATTGGGTTGTAATGGTACAAGTGATGAGACACAATGGAGTCAAAAGTGGGGAGGTGGTGGCGGGAAATGCATACAAGGAGGGGGGTAATGTCATATGTACATATACAGTACATACTAAAAAGGGAAAAACATGGGTTATAAATGGAACATGAGTAATAGCACAGATTCAGTCGGAAGTGAGAATGAGGGTTGATAAAACAGATCACAATATGATGTAAGAGGATGGGGAAGATTGTCAAGGAGGTATAGACCAGTGGACCCATTTATCGGTATAAGTATGCATGGTATCATGTAAAGTGTGGTGGATTCTTTCTGAGAGTCTGATAGATTCCATTCTGGACAACACTTGGGGCCATGGGAGGTTTCGTGATTTCCAGTTGCAAGCGATCATCCATTGTATTGCACTGATGAATGAGTGGATCAATCTGTTACATGGAGGGGGAACATCTGGGACAGTGGCGTACAGTAAACATATATGTGGGGTTAGGGAGATCCTGTTGGGAACTTACACAGTGAGCACCAGTAGACTGCAGATTGGGCTTCAGGGATCTAACTTCTTTGTATTCTGTTTTTAGCAAAAGGTCCAGGAGTGAGGCAAATGAGGCATATAGACTATTATTCCACTCAGGAACAGCCCGGCCATGTATACTGGTGCCTTGCAGGAACAGATGACACGCAGAAATGTTAAGCATTAGAAAGTGTAAAAATACAGACATGAGTTCCTTTGTCAAAGCAGAGAGAATGGACAGAATCAAACAGTGGGATTAAATCCCAATACTGCAAGAGAGAGAATTAAATTAAAATATGTTGTTCATGTTGATGACTTCTTTATCTCCTGATAATAAAACCATGCTCAGGGTTGTAGCCCAAATAATAATAATAAAAAAAAGTAATAATGTAGACGACAATTGTTTCACTCATTGTCTGTATGTGTTTTGTACATACCTATACTTGAATATAAGCCGATCCGAATATAAGTCGAGGCACCTAATTTTACCACAAAAAAATAGGAACACTTATTGACTCGAGTATAAGCCTAGGGTGTCCATCTGCATGCCTCACTGTGCCTCACCGTGTCCATGCCTCACTGTGTCCATGCCTCACTGTGCCCATGCCTACTGTGTCCATGCCTCACTGTGTCCATGCCTAGACTGACGTTTAACATGGGAGTCTATGGAAGGGGTGCCTCACTTTGCCTCACTGTGTCCATGCCTCACTGTGTCCATGCCTCACTGTGCCCATGCCTCACTATGTCCATGCCTCACTGTGTCCATGCCTCACTGTGCCCATGCCTCACTGTGCCCATGCCTCACTGTGCCCATGCCTCACTGTGTCCATGCCTCACTGTGCCCATGCCTAGACTGACGTTTAACATGGGAGTCTATCGAAGGGGTGCCTCACTTTGCCTCACCGTGTCCATGCCTCACTGTGTCCATGCCTCACTGTGCCCAGGCCTCACTATGTCCATGCCTCACTGTGTCCATGCCTCACTGTGCCCATGCCTCACTGTGCCCATGCCTAGACTGACGTTTAACATGGGAGTCTATGGAAGGGGTGCCTGGGTTTGAAAAATCAGTGCTCCCCAGCTGTAGGTCCCCCAGACAACAAACTTTGCCCACTTGTAGAGGAGAAATGGAGCTACATGTGTGCCAAGTTCTGGGTTCAGGAGACCTACGACCGGCCAAAGTCACTGGAGAAATGACCGTTTAACATGGGAGTCTATGAAAGGGGTGCCCGGGTTTGAAAAATCGGTGTTCCCCGGCCGTAAGTCCCCTGGACAACAAACTTTGCACACTTGTAGAGGAAGAGTGGAGTTATATGTGTGCCAAGCTTGGGGTCCAGGGAACCTACGGCCGGCCGCTACTGGGTCCCCAAAGTCCAGGAGATCAGGTGCAAAAAGGTGACTCGAGAATAAACCGAGGGGGGCATTTTCAGCACAAAAAAATGTGCTGAAAAACTTACTTGAGTATATATATGGTATATGAAATATTGTTTGCCCACAGTACATTTACCTGTCACTTTTGACAGATAGTCAATTGGTTGCCAAAAGACACTGGATAATGATCCTAATAAGCCCCAGAGATGTTTTTATTTTTAAATAAGCATATGTGAATCGTTCAGCTCAATTTACTCTATGAAGTAGGACAGCAGCCTGAGGTCTTGCCAGTACGTCACTACCCTCTCGTTCTGTGTAAGAGCGCGATCATTTAATGTATTGTATACCGTTTAGATGCTTTTAAGAGATTTCACTGACCTGCAGCACTTTGCAGTGTGGAGAGAATGAGTTCTTCCTGGATCATCTATGGGGATTATCAAAGATGGGATAGTAGCCCTTGATGGGTTTATGATTTGTTTTTCAGTGACCGCATATTGCCATCCTGGATTGCAGGACAAAATCATTCTGTGTTTCCTAACACATCTTTTCACAATGACAAGGATAATAAAATATTTATCCTTAATGTTTCCCTGGAAGAGTCCATTCACACTGATGCATTTTTCATTCAGCTTTTCATTGATTTGTAATATGAAGGCATTAAAGCCATGTGAAGTCCGAATGTAAAATTGTAGTAGTGGATTGCTAAAGAGCTATTTGAGAAGACCATAGCCCTTGTCACTGCATGGTTCACATTTATAAATGATAAGTGAGGGTTAAACCGTAACTTCAGGCAGGTACAAAAAACTCCAATCTTCATCCTTGCAAAATTCTGTGTATATTTCCAAGAGACAAATATATATGTGACAATAAATATAAAAACAGAAGCAGGTCACACTTGGTTCCAGGTCTCACTGCAACAGGTGAAGGAAAAAAACACTTTTAAAAGTAAAAAGTAAAAATGTGAAAGTGACTTGACGAGTGCATATCCCCAAAACAAATCGTCAAGAGAAATGCCAGGTCACGGAAACAGATGCAAAATTAGAATGGCCTTACTAGATTTATGATTTGTGGCACTGACAGGCAGCACTGATGGGCACTTATTGGCAGCACTGATGGGCACTTACAGGCAGCACTGATGGGCACTTACAGGCAGCACTGATGGGCACTTATTGGCTGCACTGTTGGGCACTTACAGGCAGCACTGATGGGCACTGATTGGCAACACTGATGGGCACTTATTGACAACACTGATGGGCATTGACAGGCAGCACTGATGGGCACTGACAGGCAGCACTGATTGTCAGCACTGATGGGTACTTATTGGCAGCACTGATGGGCACTGACAGGCAGCACTGATAGGCACTGACAGGCAGCACTGATGGGCCCTTATTGGCAGCACTGATTGGCACTTATTGGCAGCACTGATGGGCACTCACAGGCAGCACTGATGGGCACTGATTGGCAGCACTGATGGGCACTTATTGACAACACTGATGGGCATTGACAGGCAGCACTGATGGGCACTTATTGACAACACTGATGGGCATTGACAGGCAGCACTGATGGGCACTGACAGGCAGCACTGGTGGGCACTGACAGGCAGCACTGATGGGCAGTGTTGGGGCTGCACTGATAATCAGGACACTAATGATCAGTGCCCTGATTCTCAGTGTAGATGTCCGCTGTGTGGATTGCCGTTTACCGGCTCTCCTCTCCTCATGTGCTTCCAATGTGAGGAGAGGATACCTGATAACTGGCAACACCTATTTACACCGTGATCAGTTGTGATTGGATACAGCTGGTCACATGGTAAAGAGCTGCTGTGACTGACTCTTTACCCTGATCTGTGATTGGCTATGTTCGAAGGACACAGTGATCACAGTTTCCTGCCAATCCGCGCCATAGCGAACATTATTAGAAGCCTTCCCAGAAATGAGGGACCGCGCTTTAGCCATCATTTGGCATACAGTTGCTTAAAGAGAGAAACAAAGCTGATGTAGAAGAGAGACAGAATCTTTGTCTAAGGTGAAGCTGGCATGTTTTAGGGGCCATGCCCCTTTTTGAGAGGAGGGACAGCAGCAGCATCAGATCAATGCTGCATCTACATGTATGTGTGTTTTATTTTTTTGTATCCATATTTCTCTTTTAAGCTGGCCATACACCAGTAGACTTTTGTTTGAAAAAATGCGTTTTCTAGGAAATTTTATAACATTTTCTAGTGGTTCAATTGGGTCAAATCGACAGTTTTTTTCGACCCTAATGACAAGGAAAATCTAAGAGGAAGGATGAGAAATTTTTCTTAACCACCTAAGGACCGCCCGCCGTCATTATACGTTGCTATTTTGACGTTAAATTCCAGGGTTCTGGTAGCAGCTATTATTAAAAACGGTCCTCTATTAGATAAAAGTGGTCTCAGTGGTGGATTCGCTGCAAGATGACTTTTATCTAGGGCATCGCCGATTAACGGGGCCATCGGTAGCGGCGGAGACATTTGCAATTGCTCCACTTACAGCCTGGATGCCGAGCGAGGGAAAGGAGACCCCCACTCAGCTCCATAGCATAGTAGGGCGGAAGCGGCGTCAAAGCGTCACTTTTGCCCAATGCTCTTAAAGGGGAATTCTTTTTTTTGTAAAAAGAAAATTACATTTGTTTATTTATTTAATTGCATTTTAGTGTAAGTATAAGATCTGAGGTCTTTTTGACCCCAGATCTCACATTTGAGAGGCCCTGTCATGCTTTTTTTTCTATTACAAGGGAGGTTTACCCTATAGATTAACACACAAAACAGAAGGAGTGTATATGGAGCAGAAGCAAACTCATGACAGTTTACAAGATTTAACTCCACACAAAACATTTCATGTATTGCTAATCCCACACATTATGCATAATTAAGAAAGTCCTGGGAGACATTTAGCAAAGATTGCTGCTGAGTAGAAATCTTTCAAGGTATGATATCACCTAAACACAGTCACTGTTCGCTGCTGGATTCCTATAGGAGTATATAGAGGGTCTGGTAATTATATCAGTGGCCTGATGTTACATTTTCAAATTAGAACTTGGTACTAATTAGTGAAGTTGTATTTTTCAGTGGAAACCATATTTGACGAGTCGTTTGTTAACCTAAAAAAAAGAAAAAGGGATCGTGCCCCTTTAAAGCATGTTAAACACGGTGCTTGTGCTGTGTAATTTGCCCCCCCCCCCCCCCGTATCATCTAAAATACCTGGCTTATCCTGCCTGGCTATACCCTCCACCCTGTACACTGACCACGGTATATCATGGCTACTGAGCCCTGACATCGTGGTCAGTTTACATGCCTCCTTCATCCGCAGCCCTGCTCTCCTGTGTCTGTGTCCTCCTCCCCCTCCCCCTAGTATCAGCGCTGTCTCCTAATGATAAGTGCCACTGTATGTGTGATATATAAAAATAAAGCAGTATATACAAGATTTCTGAGCACCAATCAGCTCTCTCCTCCTCCCCTCCTGACTCACGTCAGCAGGGGGATCTTGACCCCACCCGCTGTATTTATCAGATGGGGAGAGGAGATAGCCAGTCGGTCACATGATCACAAGGAATTGCTCTGATATAAGGTATATACTGTTTTTTTTTTTTTTTTTTTTTATAAATCACACATACACAGGTGCACTTGTCATTGGGAGACAGTGCTGATACTATTACCAGGTCAGAGAGGCTTAACAACCACTTTAAAATGGAACTGAACTCACAAAATTAAGATTTGTTATATTATAGGGAACATGTAGAAATGTTAATGTGGTTCTACAGGCTAAAGGTTTCCTAATGCATTCTCTAGAATTTCAAGGAATCCAAAATAAAATATAACAAACAAATTATCTGAATTTAAATTTAAAAAAGGAATTTGAATTTTAAAATAAATTTGAAAAATATTGTAATAAATACAGTGAGGTATAAAAGTAAAATAAGATGATGATTCCTACTTAGGCTGATTTATAGAATAGCATAAAACTGATTAGAAGAGAAAAAAAAAACAATATAATAGAACAGAATAGAAAAAAATATAATATAAAAGAATAAAACAGAATAACATAGAACAGAATATATTCAAGTATATTATATTCCTTTATTTTCTGGTCTATTATTATATATTCTTTTCTGTTTAATTCTCTTATATTCTGTTTTATTCTTCTCTATAAAGCAGCCTAAGTAGGGAACATCGACTTATTTCCCTTTATACCTTGCTGTATTTATTGCAATCTAAATCTAAACTAATCTGAATATATGAAATGAAATCCAAAACACATCATTGTAACATAACCAACAAGACAGAATCAAATTATTAACTTAAACTAATCCGAAACTCAACAAATTTTTCCGTTGTGCACATCTCTAACTAAAAGTAATTGGGGGGCCAACTCAGACATGAAAAAGCAAAGTCCTGCTTCTCCACCAAGATTTCCACCTCCACATAGAGACACAACCCAGAGCACGGCACGATAAGTCAGTAATGCGGAATAGGGAACAGGGAAATAGATCAGTTGCAGGGAAATAAATCAGTTGCAGGGAGACCACAGAACTGCTGACTAGTCCTTTATCCTCTGCTTGCTTTTTTGGCAGAGCTTCCAGAGTTCAGGTATTCTCAAAGTGCATTTCCACTTTTGCAGCCAAATTGGGATGATGCCTACTTTATATTTGTCACATATTCTCATTAAAGACGAAGTATGGCCAAAGCTTTTTTGGCCTTACTTCTCATGTGGGTTTGTTAATTCTGCACTCCTGTGTCTCAGCTTCAGCTGGCAGTGATTCATGTCACTCAGCTGATCCAGGCTCTGCAGGAATTGCAACAATAATGTTGGGGTCCACCCAGATGCCTGATCAGAAGAGAGCTTGAACTAGCCACTTCCACCCCCTACATAGACCGGTGCTCCAGTGAGCGCTGTAGAGGCAGAGCAGAGAGACAGTAAACGACAATCACCGGCTCTCTGCTCACTGAAGACCAATAACTGCGCAATCAGCGGTCTTTGATTGCTCAGTTCTCTGTGTAGAGCCAGTGGGCAGTGGAGTCGGGGGGGGGGGGTGGAGCCCTGAGTGGGTCCCCAAAAAGCCCCAGGTCTCGAGCATTCACAGCTCTATTATTAGCCCTGAGCCCGAGCGGTGACCGATCTAACTCGGAACGAGGCCGAGTGACATAGCAGGACCCGCCTTCTGGAGCCTGCAGCGCCAATGATGGACGTCCCAATGGACCAATGCCGGGACTGTGGGACGTGACGTCCATCATAGGTGCTGCAGGCTCCAGAAGGTGGGAATTACAATGCGGCCGGCGTATGTCTGTCAGGTAGGTCAGTGCGGGTCAGGTAGGTAGGTCACTGGTCAGTGTATTAGTTTGGTAGACCAGTGTGTGTCCGTGCATGTCAGTGTAATGGTCAGTGTGAGTCTGGTAGGTCCGTGTATGTCAGGTAGGTCAGCGTATGTCAGGTAGGTCACCGGTCAGTGTATGTCAGGTAGGTCAGTGTGTCAGTGCATATCAGTGTAATGGTCAGTGTGGGTCAGGTAGGTCAGTGTATGTCAGGTAGGTCATTGTATGTCAGGTAGGTCAGCGTGTGTTAGTGCATGTCAGTGTAATGGTCAGTGTGGGTCAGGTAGGTCAGTGTAATGGTCAATGTGGGTCAGGTAATGGTTAGGTAGGTCAGTGTAATGGTTAATGTGGGTCAGGTAATGGTCAGGTAGGTCAGTGTAATGGTCAATGTGGGTCAGGTAATGTCAGCTAGGTCAGTGTAATGGTCAATGTGGGTCAGGTTATGGTCAGGTAGGTCAGTGTAATGGTCAAGGTGGGTCAGGTAGGTCAATGTAATGGTCAATGTGGGTCAGGTAATGGTCAGGTAGGTCAGGTAGGTCAGTGTAATGGTCAATGTGGGTCAGGTTATGGTCAGATAGGTCAGTGTAATGGTCAGTGTGGGTCAGGTAGGTCAATGTAATGGTCAATGTGGGTCAGGTAATGGTCAGGTAGGTCAGGTAGGTCAGTGTAATGGTCAATGTGGGTCAGGTAGGTCAGTGTAATGGTCAATGTGGGTCAGGTAATGGTCAGGTAGGTCAGTGTAATGGTCAATGTGGGTCAGGTAATGGTCAGGTAGGTCAGTGTAATGGTCAGTGTGGGTCAGGTAGGTCAGTGTTTTGTATACAATATAATAGAAAAAGTTTAAAAAAATTGCCCAAAACTTGTGTACAAGCCAGAGGGTGAATAAAGCCTGCCTTTTTGTTACAATAAGCCAAGGGTTTTCATCGTGCAACATTACAACATTATGTGCGGGACATCCGGCGGCATCCTAACAACTGCTGTCATCATTGGTTGATAAGGAGAACAAAGATGTAAATAAAACACAGTGAGCTGAGCGCTTCAGAGGTGAAGCTGTTAGCACAAAGGTGACCAAACCTAATATAAGGATATTAGTTATGAGGAAAGGTTGCAAGCACTAAACTTATTTTCTCTGAAGAGACGCTTGCAAGAGGATATGATTTTAATTTACAAATACTATACTGGTGACCCCACAATAGGGAAAAAACTTTTTTGTGTAAGGGAGTTTAACAAGACACGTGGCCACTAATTAAAATTAGAAGAAAAGAGGTTTAACCTTAAACTGCGTAGAGGGTTCCTTACTGTAAGAGCAGCAAGGATGTGTTATTCCCTTCCACAGGCAGTGATCTCAGCGGGGGGGGGGGGGTCTCAACAGGGGGGGGGGGGGCCTTGATGGTTTCAAGAAACTATTAGATGAGCACCTGAACGACCACAACATGCAGGGATATACAAAGTAATACTGACATATAATCACACACATAGGTTGGACTTGTGTCTTTTTTTAACCTCACCTACTATGTTACTATGTAACTTCTCTCCGAACAATCGCTGTAAGTTCATGTTTTTTGTACATCCTTCATATGTTATTAATTTTATAATAAACTACTACACCATAAACCTTTTCTTGGTTTTCCACTTTATACTAAAAGGTTTTGGATATACATATTGTTAAAAGGAATCAGCCAGCTCAACCTTGGTTTATTAGAATGCACCATGTAAGGGCCAATTGACATTCTTTTGCTTCAGTAACGCAGGTCACGTGCCTTTGGGGTGCCATTCATTTTCAATGGCAAGCTAATGCACTAAAGTAGTGGTCTCCAAACTGTGTCCTGGGGGCCAGATGCGGCCCTTTGCTTGCCTTTATCTGGCCCTTAGAACACTTTTCCCCAAGCTAACTCCAATAATGGAGCACCATTCCTTCCAGTGGCACCAATAATGGAGCACCATTCCTTCCAGTGGCACCAATAATGGAGCACCATTCCTTCCAGTGGCACCAATAATGGAGCACCATTCCTTCCAGTGGCACCAATAATGGAGCACCATTCCTTCCAGTGGCACCAATAATGGAGCACCATTCCTTCCAGTGGCACCAATAATGAAGCACCATTCCGTCCAGTGGCTCCAATAATGGAGCACCATTCCTTCCAGTGGCACCAATGATGGAGCACCATTCCTTCCAGTGGCACCAATAATGGAGCACCATTCCTTCCAGTGGCACCAATAATGGAGCACCATTCCTTCCAGTGGCTAAATGATGGAGCACCATTCCTTCCAGTGGCACAAATGATGGAGCACCATTCCTTCCAGTGGCACCAATAATGGAGCACCATTCCTTCCAGTGGCACCAATAATGGAGCACCATTCCTTCCAGTGGCTAAATGATGGAGCACCATTCCTTCCAGTGGCACCAATAATGGAGCACCATTCCTTCCAGTGGCACCAATAATGGAGCACCATTCCTTCCAGTGGCACCAATAATGGAGCACCATTCCTTCCAGTGGCTCCAATGATGGAGCACCATTCCTTCCAGTGGCACTAATAATGGAGCACCATTCCTTCCAGTGGCACCAATAATGGAGCACCATTCCTTCCAGTGGCTCCAATGATGGAGCACCATTCCTTCCAGTGGCACTAATAATGGAGCATCATTCCTTCCAGTGGCACCAATAATGGAGCACCATTCCTTCCAGTGGCACCAATAATGAAGCACCATTCCGTCCAGTGGCTCCAATAATGGAGCACCATTCCTTCCAGTGGCACCAATGATGGAGCACCATTCCTTCCAGTGGCACCAATAATGGAGCACCATTCCTTCCAGTGGCACCAATAATGGAGCACCATTTCTTCCAGTGGCTAAATGATGGAGCACCATTCCTTCCAGTGGCACCAATAATGGAGCACCATTCCTTCCAGTGGCTAAATGATGGAGCACCATTCCTTCCAGTGGCACCAATAATGGAGCACCATTCCTTCCAGTGGCACCAATAATGGAGCACCATTCCTTCCAGTGGCACCAATAATGGAGCACCATTCCTTCCAGTGGCTCCAATGATGGAGCACCATTCCTTCCAGTGGCACTAATAATGGAGCACCATTCCTTCCAGTGGCACCAATAATGGAGCACCATTCCTTCCAGTGGCACCATCAATAAGGTATTATTCGTCCCTTTCATATGGACAATGGGGCATTGTTTTTTTCCACTGACACCACTGCATTTTATACTCCCACTTGCCACAGTCCGGCCCACCTAAAGCCTGAAGGACAGTAAACTGGCCCTTTGTTTAGAAAGTCTGGAGACCTCTGCACTAAAGCAACATACCTATTGTACAATGTAGCATACCACATTGCATAGGGATACGCTGCTATGTATTGAGCTCTCAAAAAATGGTAAAGTGCATTTTTTCCCGCACTCAAGAGCTTGGCAGCCCATTCAAGTTGAACAGGCTGCCCTAACGAAAAAGAATGTTAACAGTTTGAAACCCGGAAAAAAAACAGTTTTGCCTCTTATTCATGTAAAAGCAAGTACTTCTCAGTGCAAACAATGGCTTGTACTCCCATGAAACAGACAGAAGCATCTAAAGGAAGAAAACCACACCAGACTCCACTCACGTAGCTTATTGAAACAACAGTGCATACCTCCCAACTTTTTGAGACGGGAATGAAGGACACCTATCAGCAAAAGTATGCAGGCATAGGACAGACCCCTTGTTCCGCCCCTTAAAGGAGAATTGTACAAAAAACAAGCCTGGTTAAACCCACAAGGGCTTTTTTAACTATTCCTTTATATTGGCTGTTGGAATTTACAAATGCAGCAATTTAGAAATCAGATGAAAGGTTTTGAGCTGGAAAACCCTTTTTGATAGATAAAAAGTGCATTTTATATACAACTCTATATATCAGACCAAAATGAGGGACAAATGAGGAGGAAAGAGGAACAGAGGGACATTGCTCCAAATCAGGGGCAGTCCCTCGAAATCAGGGACAGTTGGGAGCTAAGACAGTGGGTTGGCCTGCAACGAGTTGTGAATGTTCAGTTCATTGAGATCCCGTAATTACAGACCATTTCAATTTGCCAGTTATATCTTAGTGCAGCTCAGCTGCACTACACATGAAAACAGAGAACCAAGGCTGGAAGGACCTCTTTAACCACTTAAGGACCGGACCAATACGTTGCTAAATGACCCAAGGAGTTTTTACAATTCGGCACTGCGTCGCTTTAACAGACAATTGCGCGGTCGTACGACGTGGCTCCCAAACAAAATGTGCTTCCTTTTCTTCCCACAAATAGAGCTTTCTTTTAGTGGTATTTGATCCCCTTTGCGATTTTTATTTTTTGCACTATATACAAAAATAGAGCGACATTTTTGAAAATCAATATTTTTTACTTTTTGTTATAAGAAAAATCAAATAAACAAAATTTTAGTCAAACATTTAGGCCAAAATGTATTCAGCCACATGTCTTTAGTAAAAAAAAAAAATCGCAATAAAAAAAAATAGCTACCTAGCGGGAACAGTGACACTAATACAGCGATCAGAAAAATGATTGCTTAGTGACACTGGCAATAGGGAGTGAAAGGGTTAACTAGGGCGGTGATCAAGGGGTTAAATCTTTATTAGGGGGGGGGTACGGGGGCTACCCTGAACCTAACACTAACTGACTGTCACACTAACTGTCACACTGACACTAAATGCAGTGATCAGTACATATATGATCACTGCATTCAGTGACACTGTGACAGGGGGGTGGAGGGGGGGTGATCGCAAGGGATTAATGTGCCTATCTGTAGTGTGTGTCAGTGTAGTTTTGTGCAGACTTACTGTGCGATGTAATCTCTCCTCAGCGGCGGTTGAAAATACCGCCGAGAGCAGAGATTACATAATTTCCCCCTTCCTGTGTTTACACGGGAGGAGGAAGTGACACGCAGGGGAGCGATCGTGAGGGGGCGGACAAAAACGAATAGCAGCCCCCTCATCCCAGATCGCTCCCAGAGCCACGGGAACCGCCGCATGTACCTAGGGGGGGTCCCGATCGGACCCCCGACCCACGTCTAGGCAGGGACGTACAGGTACGCCAATGTGCCTGTACGTGCCATTCTGCTCACGTAAATGTACATGCGGCGGTCCGCAAGTGGTTAAAGGGGTTGTAAAGGAAATTGATTTTTTACCCTAAATAGCTTCCTTTACCTTAGTGCAGTCCTCCTTCACTTACCTCATTATTCGATTTTGCTTTTAAATGTCCTTATTTCTTCTGAGAAATCCTCACTTCCTGTTCTTCTGTCTGTAACTTACCACCTAATGCAAGGCTTTCTTCCTGGTGTGGAGAAAGCCTCTTGAGAGGGGAGGGGGTGTGCAGGAGTGTCAGGACGCCCACTAACACACAGCTTCTTTCTCTATCTGCAAAGTAGAGAGTGTCCTGACTCTCCTGTAGTCCAAGGGAGGGGGCGAGCACGACACTCCACACCAGGGAGAAAGCCTTGCATTACTGTGTTTAGTTACAGACAGAAGAACAGGAAGTGAGGATTTCTCAGAAGAAATAAGGACATTTAAAAGCAAAATGGAAGGATGAGGTAAGTGAAGGAGGACTGCACTAAGGTAAAGGAAGCTATTTAGGGGAAAAAAATCCTTTACAACCCCTTTAAGAAGCCGTTAGGTGACTGAATGTTCTGGCATCTAACCAGAACTAATTTACTCTTTATAGGAAAACCATAAGGGAGATTTATCAGTTTTGTCTCGCAGCAAGGCAGTACTACAAAGGAGCAGTGAGCCAGATTACGAGGAAGATTTACAATAAGATTGCAGCTTGCTTTATAATACTTAACAATTAATTGCAGCTTTCATAATGCTATAAACATAAAGAGTGGGGAAATACCAAGCAAGATACCAATAGAAACAAAAGCATCTTGCATTCACACCGGTGCAAGTTGTCATGCGAAACCGCATAACAAGTCGCACCTCATTGTCGGCAATAGAACCGTTCATATCGCCGTGACTATAAAAATCTATTTGCATGGGTGTTCACCCCTGGGCAATGTCCAGCAGAAGGAATCACATGTGGATCAGTGGCAGCTGGTGCGCAAAAAAAAACATCAATTGCCACCACTGTGCCCATTAAACGCAGCCAATGTGTCCATCAAACTCTGAACTTTCTCTGAGCTCTGAACTTTCGAGCGTTAAGAACGCGGTGACGTACAACACTATGACGAGCCAAGGAAAATAAGTTTAATGCTTCCAAGCATGCGTCAAATTGTTTCCGAGCATGCGTGGGTTTTCTCCCATCAGAATTCCATACAGACTAATGGTTTTCCCGCTAGGATTTTTTACTGACAGGAAAAAAGAGATCCTGCTCTCTTTTTTTTCCCGGCAGTTTTCCTGTAGGAAAAAGTCCGATGGAGCATACACACGGTCGGGATTCCAAAACCTCTCTGGTTATAATTTGTATTGGCACTTCTGATTTGATACATCTGTCCTCCCCCCACCCAACAACATTTCTACATAATAAGATTTTTGTAATTTAATGTTAAAACGTAAGCTTTCCAGAATCTGTAACATTTTATATTAGCGTAAAAAAATGTGCAGGGCCTGTTTATAAACGGTGGCAGACAGAAATAAATTGACCATTCATTTCTGTTATGCCACCTTTCAAAAATGTTGTCCAACAAATTTATATATGAGTGAATTTAATACGGCTGGATTGTAAAAATGGCAACTCATTTCTTAACTGTGACACTCTTGTCTGAAAAACGACATGCACAAAATGTCATAGCGCTGAAAAGTGTCAGATAGGAATGTGGTGAATGCCAGCAAAAATGACGTCCTTTCAAATAACTTGCACATCGAGCTTTAGAATGTGAGGATTGGAAATCCTATGCACTTCCTTCTATTTTTGTTTCCCTGATCACCTTACTTTACAAGGGTTTTAAAATTAGATGTAAGTCCCAGAGATTAAAAAAAAAATCCAAAATGTACTAAAAACCATGGTATCCGATTGCCTCAAATATTATACACCCCATATAATACCCCTGTGTGGATTCCTCAAAATATGCTTAGATGGATTGACTTGTTGTTTGGAGAATTAAAAGAGGAGTTCAGGATTAAAAATAAATAAATTACACTCACCAATGTTGCAATCGTACCCTGCCAGCTCTGCATTGAGAACTGAGCAATCAAACAATGCTGATCGCTTAGTTCTCCACCTCTGCTGCAGGCAGAGAGGCAGTAACTGTCATTCACCGGCTCTCTGCTCTCCCCTTCAGTGCACAATGGAGAACTGGGCTGTGGGGGGGGGGGAGGGGCTGGATCCTGACCATATGTTAAGGATCTTTGCCGAGCCTGGGTTAGCTGAGTGACGTCAGCTGACAATGGACTGTAGCCCACTGTTGGCTAAAAACAGGTCAAAGGAGTGCAGAATGAACTGCACTCCTATGATCCATAGGAGAAGTATGGGCAACAAAGCTTTGGTTATACTTCTCCTTTCATTTAAAAACCTTGCCCGGCCAGGATTAAAGAGTTTGTAAAAGTTCAGATGTTATTTTTAAATAACAGACAACATACTTACCTGATCTGTTTAATGGTTTTGCACAGAACAGCCCCAAACCTCCTCTTCTCGGGTCTTTCACCAGCGCTCCAGTCCTGGACCCTCTCCCTTGTCGAATGCCCCCACAGCAAACCGTTTGCTCTGGGGGCACTCATATGTGCTCGCTCCCAAACTGCCTCTATAAGACACAGAGAGTGTGGCTCAGCCCTGTCCCTGCTCCCTCCTCACTGGCTGTGATTGACAGCAGCGAGAGTCTTTGTAGCAGCAAGTGTTTATTAAAGTGTCTAGTGAATATTTAAGAGTAAAAAGGAGGGGAAGTTCCTGGTCACAATATATAGGTTGTAGAAGAGGTTTCAAGGAGGATTGGAGTTGAGGGCTCTCATAGTCTGGGGGAAAAACTGTTGAGAAATCTGATGCCCCGTACACATGAGCGGTTTTTCAGACAAAATTCCTCTCAAGCCTGCCTTGCAAACACACGGTCACACAAAAGTTCGGTGAACTTTTGACTGCCAAAAACGCGGTGACGTACAACACTACGACGAGTCAAGAAAAATTAAGTTCTATGCTACCAAGCATGTGTCGACTTGATTCCGCGTTTTTTTGCGCTTTGAAATTGCATACAGACGAAGGATTTTTTCCTGACAGCAAAAAAAAGAGATCCTGCTGTTGGAAAAAGTTAGGCCGCGTACACACGACCGAGGAACTCTACGGGTGAAACACATCGTTTTCCTCATCAAATTCCTTGTTCGGCTGTCGAGAAACTCGACGAGCCAATTTTCTCCATTGCCGTCGAGGAAAAAGAGAACATGCTCTCTTTTTGGCTTGTTGAGTTTCTCGACAGTTTTCTCGGCAGAATACGTCTCCCATCAAGTTTCTTGCTGGATTCTGCAGTGGAAACCGGTCGTGTGTACACGGCCTCAGATGGAGCATACACATGGTCGTGATTCCCGGCCAAAAGCTCTCATCTGACTTTTTCTGAAGAGAAAACCGGTCGTGTGTACGGGGCATAACAGTCCGGGGTTGTGATACTCCGGTAACCTTCTACCTGATGGCAAGAGCTGGAAGAGACTGAGGGAGGGATGGGTAGGATAATTCATGATACTATCAGCTTTGCTGGAGCATCGTGTATGGAAAATGTCCAGGATGGAGGGGAGAGAGACACCAATAATCTTTAAAGCCTTCTTCACTAGCCGCTGCAGGGTCTTATGGTCAGCAGAATTGCAGTTCCCATACCAGACAATGATGCAGCTGGTCAGCACTCTTTCAATGGTTCCCCTATAGAATGTATTAAGGATGGGTGGAGGGAGTCTGGCTTTTTTAAGGCGGTGGAGAAAATATAGGCGCTGTTGTGCCTTCTTGGTTAGTGACGTGATGTTGGTTATTTTAGGTAAGATCATCTGAAATGTGCATTCCCAGGAATTTAATACTGCTTAGGCCGTGTACACACGGCAGAGAACCTCGACGGGCAGAACACATCAATCCGCCCGTCGAGGTTCCCTGCCGGCCGTCGAAATCGGCGACCCGCCCGTCGGGAATGGCAACCAGCCATTCATCCAGGCGGGCCGTCGAGCAAATAGAGAGCGTGCTCTCTATTTCTGCTCGACGGGCTTCCCGACGGGAAGCTCGCCGAGAGTGTACACACGGCCGAGGTCCTCGCTGGAATGCAGCTTCCAGCGAGGTTCTCGCTGGTTTCCAGCGAGAACCTCGTTCGTGTGTACGCCGCCTCACTCTCTCCACAGTCAAGCTGTCAATGGTCAGTGGAGGGTGATCAACAGACTTTCTCCTGAAATCCATCACAACCTCCTTTGTTTTGCTCACATTAACCACTTCAGCCCCGGAAGATTTGGCTGCTCAATGACCAGGGCATTTTTTGCGATACTGAAATGTGTCGCTTTAACTGACAATTGCGCGGTCGTGCAACGTTGCACCCAAACACAATTTACGTCATTTTTTTCCCACAAATAGAGCTTTCTTTTGGTGGTGTTTGTATCACCTCTGTGGTTTTTATTCTTTGCGCTATAAACAAAAAAAAGAGCGATAATTAAAAAAAAAAACACAATATTTTGTACTTTTTGATATAGTAAATAAATATCCCCATTTTTTTTTTAAAAAAGGCAATTTTTTTCCTCAGTTTGGAAGCTACAGTGCCTCTTCTATAAATGGAGGAGGGAGGCGTAATAGGCTGGACAATGTATTTCTATAGTAAAGCGGAACTTCCCCGTAAAGTGGAACTTCCACTCATCGGAACCCTCCCCCCTCCGGTGTCACATTTGACACCTTTCGGGGGGAGGTGGGTGCAGATACCTGTCTAAAGACACACAGTCTGCGGGTAGACTGCGGGCAGGGCGTAAGATCCCCCCCCCTGTTGTGTTCTGGGAAACACACAATAATGGCGATCGCTCGTCCTCTGCTGCTGGCGGTGCTGGACTCCAGGACTGGTAAGTGTCCTAATATTAAAAGTCAGCAGCTGCAATATTTGTAGCTGCTGGCTTTTAATATTTTTTTTTTTTGCCTTCACTTTTTTGTTATGTATATAATTCCACATGTGTTAATTCATAGTTTTGATGCCTTCAGTGTGAATCTACTATTTTCATAGTCATGAAAATAAAGAAAACTCTTTGAATGAGAAGGTGTGTCCAAACTTTTGGTCTGTATTTCTGCGACCAGTACTGATAAAACGACATTGCAAGGGGTACAGAGGGCCATAGTTAGCTGATATTTTATAATAAAGGTTAATTTCACTTTTTGCAAAAAATAATTGTATCAAAGCGATTCTAAAGGCATGTTATACATATATATATATATATATATATATATATATATATATATATATATATATATATATATATACATGCCTTTAGAATCGCTTTGATACAATTATTTTTTGCAAAAAGTGAAATTAACCTTTATTATAAAATAGCAGCTAACTATGGCCCTCTGTACCCCTTGCGATTTCGTTTTATCAGTACTGGTCGCAGAAATAACAGGACGCGAGCTCTGTGATTGACAGGTGTGGGGAGCCGTGTACATAGTGTAAAAACAAGCATTAATAAGTGATACCGTGATACGCATATTTTTGACCACAACATTAACCCTTTAGCAATCTCCTGAGAAGGCTCCTCTATATTGCTTTCACAGCAGTAGAATTATTCACACATCATGCCGTACAGAGCTCTAATGGTTCTATGTGGAAAATCCTCCTGTGCTGGCAAGCAGAAATGTTATTTCACATATGACTGATTCCTGGAGTTCTGTAATAACAGCAGTTTCTTTCAGTGAACAGGACGGACGCGGGGAGAGGGGGAGGGAAGGAGAATCAGCGCTCTAATTCACAAAGGTGCTGGGCTGATGAGCCATTCCAGAAAATGGGAGGATATCCACTGACTTCAGCGCGATGTGATTTGCAGTCAATTGTGCATGAGTGTGTGAAACTAATTCAAGAGGATTGTGCGTTGCCTGTAAATGTCTTTCCTGCTCCATAAATCGAATGCATGGTCTAGAGAAGCAGTCCTGTGCTAATGCACTTTCTTGAATTATATGTTTAGACAAAACATTTTCAGGGGAATTCATTAATGTGCGGTCGGGGGGGGGAGGGGGGCATAAAAGCAGGCAGTTGAGCCATCGTTTTACTGCTACAGGGCGGCAGCTGTGCGCCGGCTCACGTATCTATGCATGATTCTGGTCTTCCGCCTGTAGAAGCCGTTCTGCGGGTGCCAGGCACTCAGTGTCCTCCGGCACCCACTGATTGTCAGCAATACACAGATAACTGATGGGGGGCTAAACTGTACGGCGCCGCAATCATACATTTCTGGTCGGATGTTCCGCCTACAAGCTATAGAAAAATTCTAATGTTGTATGACACTAGTAATAATTATATTTATGAATTATTATTACTAGTTAACTAACATTCGAATTCTTCTATAGCCTATGGGCCGAGCATTTGGCCCGGAAATGTACGATTGCGGCGTTGTACAGTTTAGCTGCTTGTCGAATCTTCTTAGAACTTTCAACAGACACCATAAGCCTTCAATGACAGATTCAACGTTTGTATGTTTTTCTCTGCTTCGTCGAATCTTCGTTGTTCATGTCGAATAGTCTACTCCAACACTATCTCTATAATGTCGAATCTTTTCTCTCTATGTAAAATAATCTTGGACTAATAGAGTTAAGGTTAGGCACATTCGACCGCAGATTCGATAGACACAGATCGCTATTGTGAGCGTCATCTCGAATCTCCTATCTATATCGAACTGTTGTAGCAACAAAAACGAAAATAAAGCATTTTTTATGTCGGATCTTTCGGATTTCGGATTCTGCGCGTTCGTTCTCATTTGTTAAAACGATAACAAAAATACCCGAAATTCAGACGAAAATGCATTCGAACGAAAACGAATGCACATGTCTAGCATGCACTGACATTTGTCATGCGGAGGAGCGCTGAAACCAGAATGTGCATACAGACACTCCATCATCAGTGCACCCCAAAGCTCAAACACACTACAAATCACTCACAACGTTCATTCAGAAAGGGAAGGGGTCAGTGAATTACATATTCCTCCCCTTCCTCCACTCATTCTAAAACATGGGTCTTCAAACTACGGCCCTCCAGTTGTTCAGGAACTACAATTCCCATCATGCCTAGTCATCATGTCTGTGAATGTCAGTGTGTTACAATGCCTCATGGGATGTGTAGTTCTACAACAGCTGGAGGGCCGTAGTTTGAGGATCCCTGTTCTAAAACATCCCCACAGCAACAGCCGGCGGGGAGAGGAGAGGAGGGAAGCCGGTAGCACTGCTGGTGGAGGGGGGGTGGGCAGGGCAGTAGGGGCAATCTGTAATGCACAGGGTAATTAGGGTCTGCTGCAGGGGCTTCATTCTAAGGTAAGTATTTCATAATGTGCTAGTATGTGATGCATACTAGCCATAGGTGTGCGCAGCCTATCGCATTAGGGTGTGCACCCGAAAGCTCAAACACACTACAAATCACTCACAATGTTCGTTTATAAAGGGAAGGGGTCAGTGAATTACATATTCCTCCCCTTCCTCCACTCATTCTAAAACATCCCCATAGTAAGGCCCTGTACACACGATCAGACATGTCCGAGGAAACATGTCCGACGGACCGTTTTCATCGGACAAGGCTAAATTGGCCAAAATCCCCTCGGACCAGAACGCGGTGACGTAGAACACAACGACGTGATGAAAAAACAAAGTTCAATGCTTCCAAGCATGCGTTGACTTGATTCTGCGCATGCGGGGGATTTTGGTCCGATGGTTTGTGTACTAACCATCGAACATGTCCGACGGACAGGTTTCCAGCGAACATGTTTTCAAGCATGTTTGGAAATTTTTGTCCGCTGGAAAACGGTCCGATAGGCCGTACACACGATCGAACATGTCCGCTGAAACTGGTCTGCGGATCAGTTTCAGTGAACATGTTCGACCGTGTGTACGCGGCCTAACACCCGGCGGGAGAGGAGAGGAGGGAAGCCGGTAGCACTGCTAGTGGAGGGGGAGGGGGGGCCAGGGCAGTAGGAACAATCTGTGCTGCACAGGGTAATTAGGGTGTGCCTGGACACACCTGGCACACCCTGTGTGCACGCCTATAATATTAGATTTTTGTTTTTTGGTTTATTTTGGCCTTTCTACTGCTTTAAAACATAAGGAACAAAAATACAAGTATCTCAAAAGAGAAAAAAAAACTCTAAAGATGCATTTGGCGTGTATACCTACTATGTTTTTTTTTGTCTGAATCTAAAGATGTAAGTGGTTACACTTATTGTAAGTGATGCTGCCGTCTGATCCATCAGGAAAATTAAATTTCCCCCAGCACATTCTTAAAGAAGGTTGCTATTATTGGGCTCCTAGTAACCGAGGTTCGGAGCAAATAACATTTGATTAGCAGAACAGAAGCTGAAAAGCATACGCGTCAGGGATAATGCTTTTTAATTTCAGTTAATCACTTTGCCGACAGAAAGAAAAATAGACCCCTGTTCAAGTGGAAGTCATATTAACAACTCCTCTTGTAAAATGTTGGCAAAGGATGCTGGGAAATTACCGACCCTTCGCTCTGTCTGTACTGCATGTCTGGAGAAACGCTGCAGTAATTCTATTACAGCGTGGAACAGGACCTTCAATACTGATTATTTCATTCGCTAAAATCTATTCTTTTTTTATTAATATTTATTTGTTTGGGGGTAGTTGTGTTTTTTTTATTAGTCAAAGTTTTATTAAGTTTTTCGAAAGGTACAAAAGAAAAAAGAGGAGTACAAGACACTAGTTACAAAAAAAAACCACAAAAACAAAACAGGTATTATATAACATAGCACTAAAACGCTTGAATATGTTGAAAAAAGAGCAAGAGGGAGGGGGCGCTATAGAACAAAAAGTGTACAGGGGTATGTGTGTTTTTTTTGTGTGTATTTTATCTTTTTTGGTATAGTTTTACAGGTTTTTCCTTTTTTCTCTGTCATTCTGTAAAAACAAAAAAAAATCTAAGGTAGATTTAAAGCAGAGCACCTCCTGAAGGGGGAAGCTCTGCTTATCTGCCTTCTTCCCATTGGCCATCTTTAATGTTGATTGGACCCTGGGCAAAAAAATTCTTGCCTAAAATGTATGTCTGCAAGGTAGACAGAATAGTGTAATGATTCTGTTAAAAAACGACTAAATACCTATAAAATTCACCTCCGGCATTCTAGTTTCTGTTCTCTCATTCACTCCCTGGTTTGCATCACTTGTTCATGTAAGAACTACATTTCCCAGTATGCACTGCGACACGCCCAGTAATTCACACCTTCTTGAAGTCTCTAAAAAATTATAATAATATATATTGCGCTAAACCAAATAAATTCTAGGCAGCCAACACAACAAAAGGATAATTGTGAAAAACGTGAAAATAAAGTGTAGCGCTCAAGAAAGTCTCTAAGGCCCCATACACACGGGCAGACACATTTGTTCAAATCGGTCGGGCAGACGATCAAACCAAAATCCCCGCCGGCAGATGGTGCGGTGACGTGGCGGTGACGTTGACGCCGCCACGTCACCGCACCCGGAAGTAAATCACTTCCGCGCATGCGTCGAATCCATTCGACGCGTGTGCGAGAAGACATGTCTGCTGGTTAGCGTACTAACCAGCAGACATGTCGGGCGGATGGGTTCCCAGCCGACAGATTTGAAATCTGTCTGCTGGCCAAATCCGTTGGCTCGCCCGTACACACGCGTGACACGTGTGACGGTGGTCAGTAACAATCAGACAACCAGGAAGTGAACAGAACAGAGAAGAAATAGAGCAACTTCTGAGCAAAAATGAACAATGAGGAAGTGAAAAAAGGAATGTCTGCAGGTAAAGGATGCTTATTATGAAAAAAAAAAAGATTTCCTTTACAACCCCTTTAATGTAAAAAACTGGAAACAGGCACTACAAGTCACAGCAACGGAACCTAGGACAGTTGAGGCGTTTCACACTAACTTCAGTGTTTACTCATAGCTTGCTCTGAGACATACATTAAATATTAGCTAGACTTAAAATCAGTTTACTGTATCAGATCAGGTAGTGATTGCCATTGGTTGCCAGAGGTTACAGCATATCATTTCTACTTACTGACTGGTTGCAGTACACATTATGGCTCACTGATTAGTTGCTAGAGGTTACAGCACATGATTTTTTCTTGTTGATTGGCTGCTAGAGATTACAGTACAGTAATACTGCTCACGGATTGGTTGCTAGAGGTTACAGTGCATCATCACTGCAGAGGGGCATGATATACATATGAATGCTGCCTTTATTTACATATGAATGCTGTCAGCCTCAGCTATTTATATATGAATGCCGCTGCTATTTACATATGAATGTTGCCATTATTTAATTATTTACATATGAATGATGGTTATTTACATGTAAAAAACACAGGGTCTGCAGGTGAGTCCTCTGTACACAACAATAGGGCAGAGCTGTATTTTATACATAGTTACATTGTTCCAGCTCGGACCAATGTACTGGAAGCTGGAAATTACTGAAGTAGACACCATTACTCCTGTGATCTCCATTTGCGTCCAGGACCCATGCTGAGTGGCCAGTCTGATGCTTTTTAAACACAGGAGGTTGGCTGCTCAGCAAGGTACATATTCAGAGAATGCTTTGCATTGAATGAATGTTCTGAATGTTCTCTGATTAGATGAGATAGCAAGGTGGGGCATTGATGTCACGCTCTGCATCTTGTCCAATTAAAGAATGCTTTGCATCCATTCAGAAAATGCAAAGCATTCTCTGAATGGCATCCATGCTGAGTTGCCGACCTCTGGTGTTTAAAATACAGCAAGCCAGACACTTAACATGAGACATGGAAGCAAGTGGAGATCACTGGAGTAGAGATTTCCAGCTAGAGGGATCAGGGCCGCCATCAGGGGAGTACAGGCAGTACACCTGTAAGGGGCCCGGAGGCCACCAGGGCCCCAGATGGCAACCCCCATTTTTTTTTAATATTGTTTTCTAAAAAAAGATATTTTTTTCTAAAAAAAGATATTTTTTTCTAAAAAAAGATATTTTTTTCTAAAAAATATTTTTTTCTAAAAAATATTTTTTTTAAATATAATTTTATTTAAATTTTTTATTAAAGGGACAATTTTTTTCTTTTCTTTTTTTTAGAGGTCCGGAGGTCCACAGGGGCCCGGAGGCCCCCAGATGGCAACCCCCCTTTTTTTATTTTTATTTTATTTAAAAAAAAATTTTTTTTTTAATATATATATATATATATTTTTTTTTTATTAAAGGGCCATTTTTTTTAGGGGTCTGGAGGTCCCCAGGGCCCCAGATGACAACCCCCCTTTTTTTATAAAAAAAAATATTTTTTATATATTTTTTTATTTCTTTTATTTTTATATTATATATAAATAAATATATATATATATATATATATATATATATATATATATATATATATATATATATATATATATATAATATTATTATTAAAGGGCCCAGAGGTCCCCAGGTGACAACCCTTTTTTTTATAAAAATGTTTTACTTTTTTTATATAATTTTATTTCTTTTTTTTTTATATATATATAGATATATTTTTATTAAAGGGCTCAGAGGTCCCCAGGGCCTCATGTGTCAAACCCCCTTTTTTTATAAATGTTTTTTTTATTTTTGTCTATATATTTTTTTATTTCTTTTTTATTAAAGGGCCCAGAGGTTTCTTTTTATTAAAGGGCCCAGAGGTCCCGGATGGAAAGCACCCTTTTTTTGTAATTTCCTTTATAAAAAAAAAAATGAGGTCCCCAGTTGGCAACTGCCCTTTTAAAAAAAATATATATATTTATATATTTTTTCTCTCTTTTTTTCTTTTTATTAAAGGGCACAGAGGTCCCCAGGGCAACGGATGGCTACCCCCCTTTTTTCTATATATTTTTCTTTATTTCTTCTTTTTGTAAAGGGCCCCCCCTGCTCCTCAATTCGCGGCAGCACCCCCCCGCGTCTTAATTTCATGAGGCAGCCCCCCCCCCCGGTTCTCTGCTCCAGGGGGCCCATGCCTGAAGCTGTGTAAGGGGCCCCAAAATTCCTGATGGCGGAACATATTTTACTTACCCGCTCTGTGCAGTGGTTTTGTACAGAGCAGCCCCAAAACTTCTCCTTTTGGCTCCCCTGCTGTGCTCCTGGCTCCTCCACTTCAGCTAGTGTCCCCATTAGCAAGCCGTTTGCTCTGGGGGCACTGGTGCATGCTCGCTCCCAAGCTACGCTCTATGCGTCCATAAGACACACAGAGCCGTGGCTCAGCCCTGCCCCCCGTTCTCTCATTATTGGCTCACTGGCTGTGATTGACAGTAGTGGGAGCCAATGGCTCCTGCTGCTGTCTCAGCCAATGAGGAATCAGAGATCTGGGAGAAGCTCGGCTCTTGTGTACATCGCTGGATCAAGAGGGATCTCAGGTGAGTAATAGGTGGGCTGGGGTGGGCCTCTAAACACACGTTTTTTTCCCTTCATTCATAGAATGCATGAAGGTAAAAAAATCATGAGCCTTTAAAACCACTTTAAGCTTAGTTAGGCTCTGACTTGCCTACCACTTTAATTTTAACTGGAGTGTACCTTTACAATGATTTCAATGGAATTGTGGTGGTGTTCCCTGCATAGTATCAGCGGTTTACAGAATAATCATTTTTTGTGGTTTGCGGTAACATATTTTTTATTTATTTTTTCATTATTCTGATATGTTAAACCTCAATCACGTTTTGCTGAGAGAGATTACAAATAGATTGATTTTGATAGTTCTGTACACATTAGCCAGTAGAACGCGGCTGTATGGCCATTCTCACTGTTACATCATAGGCTGCCTGATAAAAAGCGCTGTTGACTGGCAGGCAATGATTGGATCTCTAAAAAACCATTTAAAACTCATTTGCAAAGTACTAATGTCTCCTCGGTTTCTAACAAGTCCTCCTGTGATTCTGCATTCTATTTGATTTTATAGGCCTACGCTGATGAAGATATCTCATGGTTGGGTTATGTTTAGCGATGAACAATTTTAAAGCACTGCCTCCGTCGTGCCAATTCAGGCAGGTGTAGTAATAGTGGTACGTTTAAATGGAGCGTTTTACCAGACCGGTCATATTTCTCAGATAGGATTCTGTTAAAGTGTTTGTAAACCCTCTGATACTACTTGCACCTACAGGTAAGCCTACATTAAGGCTTACCTGTAGGTGCTTGCAATATCTCCTTAACCTACATGGTTAAGGAGATATTTGCAGAAAATCAGGCATTGATGTCTACGGCGCATGCACGTCGTAGACAACGGCGCATGCACGTCGTAGACAACGGCGCAGGTGCACTGAGCGCGCCGGGTCTTGAATGGGAAAGTGGCAATTCCGTGCGCGGGGATGGGCCGGTTCCGTGTGCATGCGCGGGAGTGACGTCATCGCCACTCCGTCTAGTCACAGTGCCGGAGCGACGATACCCGGAAGTCATTTCGGGTATCATGGCGGCGGCAGAGGAGAGGAACAAGGGTCGCTGTGGGGGGTTCCGATCTAAGGTAAGTAATTCATAATATGCTAGTATGCTAGTCTATTCTGAATGGACACACAGAGCCGTGGCTTGGCCCTGTCCCCTCTCTTTCCTCATTGGCTCACTGACTTTGATTGAATGGCACCTATACTGTATACTGCGGGCGGACGGCAAGTGGGTTAAGGACATTATACATTTTGGACACTTTTAGGCCTCATTCTGCACTGACTGTCTTTGAAATTGCCCCTGCCCGTTTAAATCCAATCCGGGGACAAAACCGGGGACTGACTTGTTCCCGGGACAGTGTCCTCAATCTTGGGCCTGTCCCTGGAAACTGGGGATGTCTGGTCACCCTATATTGAATGCCCCCAGCTAGTCAGAGCATTCTTTTGAATCCAATACTTTGTATTGTGTTGCTCTCCCTGCGTGTATAATAAATGTATCTACCTTTGTCTTTGTCAAAATTTTACTGAAATCTGATGAGTTTGGGTTTCCTTGTCACAAAGCATTTGGAAAGCTACAAAACTTGAAAAACATGCCTGTTCCAAGCCCATATAAACAAGACCTGGAAGAATCACTGGCTCCAGCAGCTCCTGCTTGTTGGAATTATATTACATAAAACATGCAGAAGTAGTAGAGGGACACTTGTCTTTATACAGTGGAAGGATCTGGATTCTGCACCTTATGGCAACAGAGCCTGTGACTTTGGTGAGGAGACCTCCATGCCGAAGATCCTGAGAGATTCCAGAAGAAAATAAATTTATCCTGTAACGGGACGTCCCACACTCCGCTGGAGTGCTTCCATCATATACCGCTTCCTATCAGTCTGGATATTGATATCGGATATTCCAGCTGCTCTCAACACACAACGAGATGAGACTTGTTTGTGTGCTTAACATGGAGTGTTTATTAGAACCAAGAATGCAACCTTATATACAGTTTAAGAGGAGGTAACCAGAACATAAATTAACATGAGCTAATTAACTAATCATGTACCCAGACTAGGCAACTCCGAGACATGACCTTTCAAGGTAGATGTCCCGTCTCTTCGCTCACCTGCTATACAATACACATTATCATAAGTGTAAACACAGGACATCTTTACACAATAGCAGGATCAATTAGCACAGAGAACAGACAGATGGCTAGAGTTGCTCACATTAGCATCTAACAGTATGTGTCCCATCATTATGAATGAGTCACTCTTACAATTAACCAGTTGAGTTCAGAATCAACAACCAGTAAATAGTTCTTTACAGATATCCTGGAATATATTGTGGATAATAATGACCTAATAATCCCATCTCAGGTAGTGCAAGATATCATTCCTAGGTCATCCTATGCCCCTAGTGGACATAGGATGATTTTAGACATAAGAGTGTCAGAGTCTGTCACAACTCCATCAGCCTTAATCTATCAAAAAATAAAATATTACATCTGGGTGGACCAAACATAAGTATAATCTCCCAATGTTTGAATATGAGAATGAATGCAGATCCAGTCTACGGTTCCTTGGTGTTCACTGCAAATTACTAGTGAAACATCCCCAACCGAAAAAAAAACAAAATCCTCCATCTCCTTGTAACCACTGACTCTGAAGGTTCCACTGTTGCCTTGTAAACTGAACAGAGGTTGCTATTTTCTAATTACGTATATTGGACCTAGCATCTGATAAAACTCCTCATGTTAGGCACATGCAACCTAAGTAATGTGTGTGTTTATCACTTAGAGGTTTTATTACCTCTTACAGAGATCAGAATGCTCATCCTGACAACATCTAAAGCTGGCCATAGATGGATTGAATCCTGGCTGGTTCAGCAGGGACCAGCCGAGATTTCAACCATCTATGGGCAGGCTGGTTGTACCCAGGTTGATTCACCCCTGGCTCTCATTCTCCACTCCCCGTGGTCACTTGTAAATAGACATCTGCACTCGTTTTCAGCCAAATAAATTTTTGACAGAATTTTTAGGGATTTCCGTGTTCGTTGACAAACGATAACAAACACGCAGAATCCGAAATCCGAAAAATCGGAAATAAAAAAATGCTTTATTTTTGTATCCATTATATTTTCGTATCATTGTGACAACAGTTCGATATAGATAGAAGATTCAACATGGTGACAATAGCGATCTGTGTCTATCGAACCTGCGGTTGAATGTGCCTAACCCCAACTCTATTAGTCCAAGATTATTCTACATAGAAAGAAAATTTTCTACATAGAGAGAAAAGATTTGACATAGAGAGATGAGATTCCACATAGAGAGAAAAGATTCGACATTATAGAGACCTAAAGATTCGAAGAAGCAGCTAAAAACATACGATCGCTGCGAGTGGACATTTATGGTCAAATGCTCCGCCCATATGCTATACAAGAGTTCTAATGTGGGGTGACTAGTAATAATAATTCATAATTATAATTATTACTAGTCTTACAACATTAGGACTATACTATAGAAGCATTCAATAGGAATTCAATAGGAAATGTACGATTGCGGCGTCTTAGGCCGCGTACACACGATCGGTCCAACCCGATGAAAATGGTCCGACGGATTGTTTTCATCGGTTCACCGCTGAAGTGGCCTGATGGTCAGATGTGTGTACACACCATCAGTTCAAAATCCGATCGGGTCAGAACGCGGACACGTAAACCACGTACGACGTCACTATAAAGAGGAAGGCCAAAGTCTTCGGCGCCGCTCTTGAGTCCGCTTTTGCTAATTCCATGTAACCACGTGTTAGCTAAGGTTTGGTTGGAGCCGATTCGCGCTTTTCAGTCTCAGTGCTTTTACAGGTCGTATAAATGCGCTGCAATAAACGAGACACTAATTTGAAAAATGTCGAATGTGCCATGTCAAAAACAAACGCGAGTTTTACAAGAACGAGCGCTCCCGTCCCCTCATTTAGTCTGAGCATGCGCGGGTTTTGGAACCGATGGTCGTGCGTACTAACGATCGGGTTGGACCTATCGGTCAGCGGCCCATTGGGTCGATTTTAGAGCAAGTTCTCTCATTTTGGTCCGAAGCACGACAGACCGATGGGCCGTACAGACAGTTGGTTTGGAACGATGAAACTGAACTTCAGTCCATTTTCATGGGGTTAGACCGATCGTGTGTACACAGCCTTACAGTTTGGCTACTTCAATGAAACCTCTTAGAACATCCGACAGACTCCATAAAGCCCTGTACACACGATCGGTTTGTCTGATAAAAACAGACCGATTTCATCGGACAAACCGATCGTGTGAGGGCCCCATCGGTGAAAAAAATAGAACATGATTTAAAAATGTTCTATGGATAAAAAAAAACGATAGAAAAAAACAATTGTCTGTGTGGAAATCCATCGGTCAAAAATCCATGCATGCTCAGAATCAAGTCTGCTCAGAAGCATTGAACTTAATTTTTCTCAGCACGTCGTTGTGTTTCGACACGGTCGGATTTTTGACTGATGGTGTGTAGGCAAGACTGATGAAAGTCAGCTTCATCAGATATCCGACAAAAAAATCCATCGGATTAGATTCCATCAGATATCCGATCGTGTGTACAGGGCTTTAGCCTTCAATTGACAGATTCAACCTTAATTCATTCGGATTTTCAAATTTTGGTTTTTGGACGAAGCTGAAATTCCGAAACAAAATATTTTAGTGTGCACATGTTTACTTGTAAACACAGCAGCCTTCTGTGGTTACATAGGGACAGCTTTTCTTTCAGTGGCTTCCAGATGTAACAGATCCCGGGGAATGACGTGGACAGCTCTCCAGAATCTGAGAGCCATCTCCTTGCAAGGCAGCGCTATCTACACAGGGAGGTAAAACAGAGCCAAATACAATACATGGGTAATAGAGAGAGACGTCTACACAGGGTGCTACTCTAGAGCCACCTACATAGGGAGAAATAGGAAACAGTAGAAATGCAAGGATGCTTTGGGGGAGTTAAAGCATTTGTTACCCCAACGTTTCATATTCTGTTGGGGTACCATGTACTGCTGTACCACGTACTTGTATGAAAAAGTATCCTGTTCTCTTTACATTGCTTCCTACTTGTGAAATTCCTGGCATTCCCATCAGTCCCTCTGCTTTCCTATTAAAAACTGACCACACTAAGCTGGAAAACATACCGTAGTCAGTTCCCTAGCCCTGTCCTGTTTCTCCCCCCTCCCCCCAAGCTCTTACGCAGATGAACAGAGGAATAAAAAGGGAAGGTGATCCATTATAAAAAAGGGAAAAAGTTGTATTTATAATTGTTTTTTAATCTATATACAAATGTTTTGCCTTTCATTTTTATTTTAAACTGAGTGGGTTGTTTTACAAGGTGATTGTTTACAACCACTTCGCAGTGTACCCTGAGCTCTGCACTCTGTACACAGCAGTGTACCCCTAAACCCTGCACACAGCAGTGTACCCCTAAACCCTGTACTCTGTACACAGTGTACCCCTGAGCTCTGCACTCTGTACACAGCAGTGTACCCCTAAACACTGCACTCTGTACACAGTGTACCCCTGAGCTCTGCACTCTGTACACAGTGCACCCCTGAGCTCTACACTCTGTACATAACACACCCCTAAACCCTGAACTTTGTACACTGCATACCCCTGAACTCTGCACTATGTATGTAGCACACCCCTAAACTCTGCACTCTGTGCATAACGCACTCCTGTACTCTTCACTCCGTACACAGCGCACCCCTAACCAGATACAACCGGCCCTTTGAGGAAAACCATACTGCTGATGGGGCATGCTATGAAATTGCGTTTGACACCCCTGCTCTAGGCTTTGGTGAGGGTATCACTGGCTATTTAGTGGATTATTCATATGAATATATAGAGAGATCGTTCCATGGAGGGGAAACAATAAATTAAGGTTGTAGCAATTCCCTACTTCAGTGTTCTCAACCCTGTTCTAAAGTACCCCCAACAGGCCATGCTAGCTTTTCCTTTATATTGCACAGGTGCTTTAAAGAGGAAGTAAACCCTGATGGGGTTTACTACCTCTATGTCTCCCTGCAAAGATAAAGCATAATGGACCACTATGCATCGCATAGTAGCCCATTATGTGACCCTTACCTGCAGTAGAAGCCTGCTATATCGCCGTCTTCCTCCATGGCAGCGAGCGTCCATCTTCACTCCTCTTCTTTCGGGGCCGCGAACTCCGGCTCTGTGACTGGCCGGAGTCGCGTGACGTCACTCCCGCGTATGCGGAGCCACTTTTAACAGCATGACCCTGGCTTGAAACGGCACAGTGTGCCCTTTTAAGACAGCGCATGCGCAGAAGAAGGCGTCATCTGGGAAATTGCAAATGTAGCACTACCCCTGAAGGAGCCGCTGGTTTGATTTGGGATTGGCAAATTAAGTTACCCTAGGTGGGTCTAGGGATGCACCAGAAGAATTTAGCAGTAAACGGAGGTCCACACAGTCAATAAAGATTTTCTCAATGCTTTAATTCCAGGCCAACATTAGCCAACATCAACTTTGGTGAAGGAAGAATAGGTTGATGAGAGAAGAGAAACTTTCGATGTCAGGCCTGGATATACACAAGGCAGATCAGCCCTTAGCAGCACAAACTTTCACACGTCGCCACTCATATGAGACTAAGTGGGTAAGATGCCCCCGGACAGGTGTCTCTCACACAGACCTGGCAGCCGAGGCGCCACCTCGAATCTTCGCTGGGAGGAACGGGTCTCTATCACAGGCCTGGCTCTAGATCTCAGGCCAGTTAATTTTGATAGACTAAATGTGCGAACAGAGCGAATCCTCCCAGTAGTTCCTCAGCATAAGTTACCGGGCGGCAGTAGAGCGTACCTGGTCACCGAATCCCCGTCAGGGACTTTCTTAAGCTTCGGGAACCCAGTAAATCACTGGGGCCCCTTGATTCTTGTCTCCGGCTAAGACTCAGAAAGGCCCAGGAACCTAGGCAGGTGGGCCGCGCCGGCAGGGTCCATGGGCGCGCACATCCTGAAGGGACCCCGCACACGTGAAGAAGAAGAACCCAGATATACCCCTCCCCAGCATGCCCAGTGAGGAGAAACCCTCTCCAATTGGCTGCTGAAGAAGACTCCATCCGCCAGTAATCCGGCTGGCTCCCACTGCCGGCCAAGGATGAAATTACATCCCCAGAATGCAGTCCGAGCCAGTGGACCTTTCCAGAATGACATAGGTCAACAACCTAATCAAATCACAACTGGGAGCAACTTAACTCTCCTAGTTCAAACGCAGCACCCACACAAAAAGCAAGGGGGCGCTACACAAATATCTCCAAGACCGTGTAGGTCTCCGAGATATTGCAAGCACCTACGGGTAAGCCTTAATCTAGGCATGCCTGTAGGTGTAACTTCTGCCAGAGGGTTTACAACCACTTTAAATCACAGTCAATGGCTTGGTATTTTGGACAGCTATTTTATCAAAGAAAAATTCCCAAAACATGGCCTGTTGGGGGTACTTGAGGACTGAGCTCCTCAAGTACTTGAGGACTGACCTCCTTGGGGCCCTAAGCAAAATGACATGTCTCATTAAAGTTGAGAAGCGGGGGGGGTGGGGGTGCTGCCGACAGTGACATGTAAAGATTGAAGTTGAGAAGTGGGGGGAGGCTGTCGGAAATGACATCTTTCATTAAAATGAGAAGCGGGGGGGGGTGCTGACTTCTTACCTCTTCTCCCATGCAGCCAGCGAGTTGAGAAGCGGGGTAGGGGGCCGAAAATGACTTCTCACCGGGCGAGGTCTCTAGTAATTTGGGGGCCCTCCGCACCTTTGCGGGGCCCTAAGCGGCTTGCATAGTGAGCCTATATGGCGGATCGGCCCTGGATCTAACAGAAGATCAAATCCTCCCCTACTCCATTCAATAACTAAAAAGGAAAACAACATGTTCAAATGTAGCCATCTATAACAACCAATCAGAACTCACCTTTCATCAGTTCACAGAATAAAAGACTGTTTCAGATTGATCGCTGTGGCTTATGTCTCTACACTTCTGCATTTGAGCTTTGGGGGAAAGCAGAGATTAATACATTGTATCTGTTCTAATGTAACTTGTTTCTATGTAGAGACCTGAACTCGCTTCTCTTCATCTCCAAAGTGTTAAAGCGGAGCTCCACCCGCATTTTTTATTTTATTTTTTCAAAGTCGGCAGCTACTAACAGTGTAGCTGCTGACTTTGAATAAGGACACTTACCTGTCCTAGGCGCCCGCACTGACGGCCCCCGCCGATGCCGATCCTCGATCCCGGCACCGCCATCCACAGTCAGGGAAACAGGCAGTGAAGCCGTGCGGCTTCACTGCCCCGTTTCCTACTGCGCATGTGCGAGCGACGCAGCGCTTTGTGAATGGTCCGGCTGCTTTCTGGGATACACACAGTTCCCAGAATGCAGCGCGGCCCATTCACAAGAAGACACACAGAAGAGGAGGAGGAAGAAAACAGCACCGCGGATCATGAGGGCAGATTCGGGACTTCCGCATAGCAACAGCCTATTTAGGGTGAGTATTTTTATTTTTATTTTTTCCATTTCATTTTTTTTTCAGATTTAAAAAAAAAAAATATATATCAGGGTGGAGCTCCGCTTTAAATCATCAACCTCGCCTGCTCTGCACAGAAGCTGACTACATCAAACTTCCATGTGAAGCTGGCCTCCTCTCATCCTGCTGACAAGGGATGTGACAGGATTACTTCCAAGAGCACACGGTACAAACATGGCTGATCTCATAGCGAATCTACTGTGACCGACACATCTATACATCGCCAACCTGTGTCACTTATTACACAAAACAGAGAAATCACATTCTAGAAAAGCCAAGTGACAAGTCTTGCTCTAAGGCCCGGCTCACACTAGTGCCATGCCAGACATTGCATGTGATTCACACCGCATGCGATGTCTGTGTCTGTGTGATGCGATTTCAGCTATACAAACTGTATTTGCATAAAAATGGTGCAGAACCCATTTTTTGGTCGGCACTAGAATCTCATCGCATTGCATGGGTATTAACACCTATGAGATCCGATTCCTACACAATTTCACAGTTCGCACTGCGATCTGCGAACCAATTTTGGGGTGTCGTTAACTTTACAATGACACCCCCCAGCAGATCTCAATGTGAATCACTGTGCGATTAACCACTTAAGGACCGCCGCATGCACATTTACGTCGGCAGAATGGCACCGACAGGCACATCAAAGTATATATACGTTGGTGCCTTGGGGGGGTTCGGGGGTCCTACCGTACATGCGGCGGTCTGCGCGGCTGTAGGAGTGATCCGACAAGAGGGGGCGGCTATTCGTTTTTGTCCGCCCCCTACGGATCGCTCCCAGCCAATGCGTGCGCCTGCCCTGTCACTTCCTCCTCCTGTGTAAGCGATCTGCGTTTTTTTCAACCACCGCTGAGAAGAGATCACAACACAGTAAGTCCTCCACAACACTACACTGACACACACTACATATAGGCACATTTAACCCCCCCCTCCCTCCTGTCACAGTGTCACTGAATGCAGTAATCATACATGTATGATTACTGTATTTAGTGTCAGTGTGACAGGCAGTGTGACAGTCAGTTAGTGTTAGGTTCAGGGTAGCCCCCGTACCCCCCCCAATAAAGTTATAACCCCTTGATCACCGCTCTAGTTAACCCTTTCACTCCCTATTGCCAGCATCACTAAGCGATCATTTTTCTGATCGCTGTATTAGTGTCGCTGTTCCCGCTAGGTAGCTAATTTTTTTTTTATTGCGATTTTTTTTTTACTAAAGACATGTGGCTAAATAAATTTTGGCCTAAATGTTTGACTAAAATTTAGTTTATTGATTTATCTTATAACAAAAAGTAAAAAATATTGATTTTTTTTTCAAAAATGTCGCTCTATTTTTGTATATAGTGCAAAAAATAAAAATCGCAGAGGCGATCAAATACCACCAAAAGAAAGCTCTATTTGTGGGACGAAAAGGACGCAAATTTTGTTTGGGAGCCACGTTGCACGACCGCGCAATTGTCTGTTAAAGTGACGCAGTGCCGAATCGCAAAAACCCCTTGGGTCATTTGACAGCATATTGGTCCGGGTCTTAAGTGGTTAAAGCGGAGTTCCACCCAGGAAAACAACATTTGCCCATATTGCTTAAAAAAATTAAATAAAAAAAAAGTGAAAAAATAAATAAATAAATACTCACCCGAACTACCTGTTGCTATGCGGAAGTCCGTAATCTGCCTCTTCCACACCGCGGTGTCTTTTCTTCTTCTTCTTCTGCTTGTGAATGGGGCGCGCTGCTTTCTGGGAACTGTGTGTGTTCTCAGAGAGCAGCGCGCCCATTCACAAGCCAGCGTGAGACTCACGCAGGCGCAGTAGGAAATGGGCAGTGAAGCCGTACGGCTTCACTGCCTGTTTCCCATAGTGTGAATGGCGGAGCGATCGTGGGATCGGCATCGGGGGGGCCATCAGCGCGGGCAAGTAGGACAAGGTAAGTGTCCTTATTTAAAGTCAGCAGCTACACTGTTAGTAGCTGCTGACTTTAAAAAAAAAAAAATGCGGCTGGAACACCCCTTTAAGGTGCGATGTGGGAACCCGCACTGGATTCGCAGGGTTCTCACATCGCACCAGTAAGATTAGTGTTTCTCAACCTTTTTTCAGCCAAGATACCCTTTAAAATGATGCACAACCCCATTCTAAAATGTAAAGATCTAAACTAATATTTACGTGATTTATTCCTCCACCTCTGCACACTGGTACTAACTAGTATTCTAGAATTTCTCTTCTCTCTCAGTTTCACTTCCTCTCTGCTAAAATTATCTCAATGCTGACAAAGAGGGGCAAGAGAGAGGCAAACAAGATTAGTTATCTATCAATGACATCATTGGTTGTTAGGATGCCAGTGGCAGGCCCGCACAGTGCCCAAGGTTTTAATGCTGTACAATAAAATCCTTATTAGTGTAAAAAAAAAGTAGGCTTTATCCACTTACTGGTTTGTTGACAATTTTTGGGCAACTTGTAGCAATTTTTTAGGCATTTTGCCAAGGCACCCCTGAAGAGCCCAAAAGTCACCCCCAAAGAGCCCAAAAGTCACCCCTGAAGAGCCCAAAAGTCACCCCTGAAGAGCCCAAAAGTCACCCCCAAAGAGCCCAAAAGTCACCCCTGAAGAGCCCAAAAGTCACCCCTGAAGAGCCCAAAAGGCACCATGGTTGAAAAAGGGTCATCTAGATTAACCACTTAACGCCCGCCGCACGCCTATGTACGTCCACAGAATGGCACGTACAGGCAGATGGGCGTATATATACGTCCCCCTGCCTTCTGGCGGGTCGGGGGTCCGATCGGGACGCCCTCCGCTGCGTGCGGCGGGCGGCTTACCTGCGGGAGTGATCCGTCTTGAGGGGGCGGCTGTTCGTTTCTGTCCGCCCCCTCGTGATCGCTCCCAGCCAATCCTGTGAGCCTCCCCCGTGTCACTTCCTTTGCCTGTAAAATGTAAACACTGGCAGAGGAAGTGATGCAGCTCTCCTCTCGGCGGTATTTTCAAACCGCCGAGAGGAGAGAAGATTCACAGTAAGTCTGCACAACACTACACTGACACCAGTACACATAGGCACAATTAACCCCTTGCGATCACCCCCACACCCCCTGTCACACTATCACTAATAGCAGTGATCATATATTTACTGATAACTGCAGTTAGTGTCAGTGTGACAGTTAGTGTGACAGGCAGTTAGTGTTAGGTCCAGGGTAGCCCTGTACCCCCCTAATAATGTTTTAACCCCTTGATCACAGCCCCAGTTAACCCTTTCACCCTTTCCCCTATTACCAGCGTCACTAAGCGATCATTTTTCTGATCGCTGTTTTAGTGTCGCTGTTTTTTTTATGGCGATTTTTTTTTACTAAAGACATGTGGTTGAATACATTTTGGCCTAAATGTTTGATTAAAATCTAGTTTATTCAATTTATTTTTCTTATAACAAAAAGTAAAAAATATTGTTTTTTTTTTCAAAATTGTAGCTCTATTTTTGTTTATAGCGCAAAAAATAAAAATCGCAGAGGCGATCAAATACCATCAAAAGAAAGCTCTAGCTGTGGGAAGAAAAGAACGCGAATTCTGTTTGGGAGCCACCGCGCAATTGTCTGTTAAAGCAACGCAGTGCCGAATTGTAAAAAAGCCTTTGGGCATTTAGCAGCATATTGGTCCGGGGGTTAAGTGGTTGTAAATATTTTTTTTTCATAATAAGCATCTTTTACCTGTAGACATTCCTCTTTTCACTTCCTCATTGTTCGTTTTTGCTCAGAAGTTGCTCTATTTTTTCTCTGTTCTGTTTACTTCCTGCTTGTCTGATTGTTACTCACCACCGTGAAGGGTTGGCTTTACTGCGGTGGTCAGTGACGTGCTCGCCCCCTCCTGGGAACTACATCTGTGCGGCAGGACGCTCTCTACGTGTTAGATACTTCAAGGAGGTGTGAATTACTGGGGGCGTGCCGCAATGCATACTGGGAAATGTAGTTCTTACATGAACAAGCGCCGCAAACCAGGAAGTGAATAAGAGAACAGAAACTAGATCGCCGGAGGTGATATACAGTAGATGAAGGAATTTAATAGGTATTTACTCGTTTTTTTTACTTTGGAGTTTTGTCCGATGGACTTGAGGACACACTCTCGGATAATCCGACAACACACATTTGTTGGCAGACAATTTTAAAGCATGCTATCCCACATTTGTTGGAGGAAGATCCGACAACAATTGTCCGATGGAGTGTACAAGCGGTCGGATTTTCCGACAACAGCCTGTCATCACGCAATTCCCGTTGGATAATCCGATCGTGTGTATGAGGCTTAAGATGTACTAGCCGATTTAGATGGACTTGACTAACAAATTAAAGTGGTTGTAAAGTATAACTTTTTCATTTATTAAAATAATAAACATGTTCTCTGCTTTTGGGGTCCTCTACATGTGCTCTTCGTTCCTCCTCTTCTGTGTGCGCCCAAGCGGCAGGCTTGCTCCTTAGCAGGGCTGTGTGTGTCTATAGACATACACACTGTGGCTTGGCTCCACCCCCTTACACAGGATTTGATTGACAGTATCAGGAGCCAATGGCTCCCACTGCTGTCTCTGTGTCCTGTGAGGGGAGGAACACAAGCCAGCACCAATGCAGACGGGCACATCACTGGATCGAGATAGGACTCAGGTAAGTATGGTATATAGGGAGGCAGGGGGGATACAACTACTGAGACATGTTTTACCCTAAAGTGGAAGTAAACCCTTGTATCATTTTCAGCCAAGGAAGCTGCCATCTTGGCCTATGTTTAATCTTCAACTGCCGTGGTGCTGCACATGTGATCAGTTATGACACCAGCCATTGGATGGTTTGACAGTTTGGTTGAGAGCACAACCAATGTGACAGTTGGCAATCCCGGCATGCCGGAAATGTAACAGCTTTTTGAAACTGATAAATCAATGGGTTTACTTCCGCTTTAATGCAGGGAATGCATTAAGGTTAAAAAAAAAATGTTTTTTTGCTTTAGAACCACTTTAAAAGAGAAGTATGGCAAAAGATTTTTAATACATACTTCTCACGTAGGTCACAGGAGATCACTTTTTTCTGCACTCCTGTGGCCCAGATTGAACTGACAGCGGGCTAAGGTCTGCTGTCAGCTGACGTCACAGAGCCATTAGGATCCACCCAGATGCCTGATCGGAAGCTGGCTCAGCCTCTCAGCGTGCTGCGCTCCCGGCCTCTCCACAACCCGGTGCTCCAGTGAGCGCTGACAGTCATTGCTCTCTGCTCAATAAAGAATTGAGCGATCATCAGCCATGTAATTGCTTGGTTCCCAGTCTTATGCCGCGTATACACGATCACTTTTTGTGATGAAAAAAAACGTCATTTTATGTGACGAAACAAAACAAAGTTTTTCAAACTTCATTTTCAAAAACGACATTGCATACACACCATCGTTTTTCCACAATGCTTTAGCAAAGCGTGGTGACGTAAGACACTTTCGACAGCACTCTGTTCCATTGAAGCTCCGTCTCATAACTTGCTTCTAAGCATGCGCGGGTTTAAAAACGTCGTTTTAAACTACGTTTTGCCCACATACGATCACTTTTTATGACACAAAAAACGACATTTTGAAAAACGACACAAAAAATTCAAGCATGTTGGAATTTTTTTTTGGTCGTTTTTTTGAAGACATAAAACAACGTTTTGCCCACACACGATCATTTTAAATGACATTTTTTAAAACGTCGTTTTTTTCATCACAAAAAGTGATCGTGTGTACGCGGCATTAGAGCCGGGGTGTCAGCTGCGGCATTAGACTGATGCTACAGCCACATAGGTGAGTATATATGTTATTTTGAAATCTCAAATTTCTCTTTTAAAGCCAAAATCCAACTAGCACTTATTAAAGGGATTGTAAAGGTACAATTTTTTTCCTAAATATATTCCTTTACCTTAGTGCAGTCCTCCTTCACTTACCTCATGCTTCCATTTTGCTTTTAAATGTCCTTATTTCTTCTGAGAAATCCTCACTTCCTGTTCTTCTGTCTGTAACTCCACACAGTAATGCGACACTTTCTCCCTGGTGTGGAGTGACATGCTCGCCCCCTCCCTTGGACTACAGGATGTTCTCTAGGTTGCAGATAGAGAAAGGAGCTGTGTGTTAGTGGGCATCCTGACTCTCCGGTAGTCCAAAGGAGGGGGTGAGCACGACACTCCACACCAGGGTGAAAGCCTTGCATTACCATGTGTAGTTACAGACAGAAGAACAGGAAGTGCAGATTTCTCAGAAGAAATAAAGGACATTTAAAAGCAAAATGGAAGGATGAGGTGAGTGAAGGAGGACTGCACTAGGGTAAAGGAAGTTATTGAGAAAAAAAAATGTTACCTTTAAAACCCCTTTAAGGCCCCTTTCACATGTGCGGACCGTATGTCCGCATTTTTATCCATCCGTTTGCGGATGAAAACGGGACATACATGGGTCCCTATGTGATTGTGGGTGTCAGCGGATGAACATCTGCTGACACCCGTAATTGTCCCCCTCCGCAAAGATCCGGTTTTTCGAACGGAGGAAAATCCTATTTTTCTTCCGTCTTGCGGATCGGATGAACACGGACCTCCCTGTCAGCCGACGGCTCAGCTGGGATTTTAAGGAGGATCCCCGCTGAGCAAAAGCGGACACACACGGAGGTGGATCATTACGATCCGCCCCGTGTGAAAGGGCCCTAAGTCTGCACTCATTTACCCAATATACTCACCATTTCCCCAAATACTTCCAGTGTTGTTGCGTTGATTGTTACATTCCTCCCTGGCATCTTCTCCCCCGGAGACAGGTTTTCAGTCCCTTGCTTGGTCAGTGGGAGATGACGTCATCCCGCATATGCACACAGGAGTCTGTCATACCGGCACAGCCAGAGTGTGGCGGGAATGCATGCTGATTTGCGTATACACACAACCCAGTTTACATGCAAAACTGCACCCAGGCAGGTAAGTGTGTAGTAACGCAAAAGAGAAATATCATGTCTCTTCTGCAATAAAGAGCTGTCTGTTCTCAGTTACAGCAACAGTTTTTATTTTTCCTTTTGGTATAAAGGTTTTACATGAATGAATAAAAGCTGATCATTGTAAGCACCCCTGACAAGCTCGACAGCTTGTTCTGTTAAAAGAAGTTCAAAAATACCGACCTATTGGCAGGATCATGTAGACAAAAACTCACCCAGGCTCTACTAGATGATTGTAGAATGATGAGCTGATTAATGGTACTCAGGCTTGTTGTGTCCCATAAACATCAAAATAGCCAGAAATTTGATTGCTTCTTCTTAAATCTTTTTTTAGCACTAACAGCAGTGCGACATCTAAAGTGCTAACATGTTTCGGCCAGAGCCTTCCTCATTTGGCCAAAACATGTTAGCACTTTAGATATCGCACTGCTGTTAGTGATCAATAAAGATTTGAAGTGGGGGTACGCCAATTTTATTTAATTGTTTTAAAGTCAGCAGCTACAAATACTGCAGCTGCTGACTTAAGGGCACTTACTTGTCCAGCGAGTCCGTGATGTCGGCACCCGAAGCCAATCTGCCGCTCGGCTCTCGGATTCTGACGCCGCCATCTTCGATAAGGGAACAAGGAAGTGAAGCCTTGCTGCTTCACTTCCTTCACTTCCTGGTTCCTTACTGCGCATGCGCGAGTAGCGCTGCACGATCTGAATGGTCCCTGCTGTCTTTTAGGACCTGTGTGTTTCCCAGAAGACAGCGGGGGGCGCTGGACGTGGTGTTGATATCCGCAGATAATGCAGCTATCTATGCCCGGAAGTAGGTGCAAATACCTGTCTTAGACAGGTATCTGCTCCCCCTGAAGGTGCCAAATGTGACCCCGGAAGGGGGGGGGGGGGAACCGGACAGCAGAAGTTCCATTTTTGTGTGGACCTCCGTTTTAAGAAGAAGAAATCGAGTTGCCGTAATTCCTTGCTATATTGGCAGGATCACCAGGTGAAAATAAAAGAGAAAAAGCCTAAAATAAAGGAAACTGATGCAGCCATTACATCTCAGAATTGGGTTTTTGGGTTTAATACCGCTTTAAAGCTGAACACCAGGAATTAGTTAAACTCTAACATTGCCTCCACCATTGCTAGGATTAAATGCTTGCTTAGTCTATAGGTGCCGAGGTAAGGTGTACTACTCACCCCAAGGGTGCCCAACCTTTTGAAGAGCAAGGGCCACTTAAGTGATTTGGTAACCGATCGTGGGCCACAATGAGTGGAGTGGGTGGATGGCAGCCCACTCGGCTCTATAGAGCCCACTCTACTCCCAGCACACCAAACTTACAGGTAATAGAAGTCTATGGCTCAGTGCAGGTAACCCACAGGTGCTTTTCTCTGCACCTGTGGATCAGTTTGAAAGCAGCCCAGTAACCACCGCAGAACAGATATGCCCATATATACACTGTGATATTAGTAATAAACTGGCCTTTAATAACAGTATTCTATTCTATTTTATTCCATCCCAGAGCAGAAGGTCGCGGGTCACATCAGAGGGCTCGGCGGGCCACAAGTGGCCCCCGGGCCACTGGTTGGGCACCCCTGACTTACCCCATCCCTTGCTCCAGGCTATGGGCAGTCACTTGGTGTTTTTCTGGGGGCGTTTTTCTCTGTGATGGGGTCTGCGGTGGACCTATGGTTTCAGTTTTTTGCCATTATTCTTTGGAAAATAAACTCACCTACGTCAATATGGCGAAAAATTCTTGTATATATTCTACTGTGTAATATTTATATGTTTGCTTTTTGTTTTAACAAATATCATCTATATGTATCTTTTTCCAGTGTTCATGTTTTCAATCTTTCCCCCCCTAAAGAGACCTCCATTATCAAAGGTCGAAAAGCGTCGGGGTTTCTAGCACAAGTTTACCTATTTCATTGTTACATGAACTCATATGGTTGTATCCATTCATATGCATATATTTTTAAATTGTATTATGGAACTCATGTCTTGATCCCACTAGAACGCCTTTTTTCACTATATACCTTTTTTTAAATAAATAATTTCTTCAACTTTTGAATCTATTGTAATATTTTGCTGCAACTCAAAGCCCCTTGGTGTACCTTTTCCTTCTACTAAGTTGTTATCAGGGGTGTGCAGCATCCATAGCCCACAGCCAGTATCGCCTTCTCTCTGCGGGCCACATTAGGGAGTGAGAAATAAGGTAAGTGTTCCATCTTATCCCTGCACCCCGGGATTACATCAGCATATAGCCATTGCAAAATTGGAGGGGGGCCCAGTGCAAGGTAGATTTTATTTTATTCCCAGAATTCAGCTTTAACCTTCTCACTACCGGCCGCTGTCAATTGACGGCGGCATGATACCTCTCTTGTTCTGAGAGGACGTCATATGATGTCCTTGTCTTTCAGTGCCACTAGGTGGCTGGGAACCCGAATGCATGTGCCCAGTAAACCGCGATTGCCCAGTAAATGAGCAGGACCGTGGATCTGTGTGTGTAAACACAGAGAGCTACGTCCTGTCAGGTAGAGGAGACCGATGCTGTGTCCCTTGTACATAGGGACACAGATCAGCCACCTCCCCCAGTCAGTCCGCTTCCCCCACAGTTAGAAACACTATGCAGGGAACACATTTAACCTCTTCCTCGACCCCTAGTGTTAACCCCTTCCTTGCCAGTCACATTTATACAGTAAACAGTGCATATTTATATGTATAAATGTTAATGGTCCCAAAGATGTGTCAAAAGTGTCTGATGTGTCCGCCATAATGTCACAGTCCCAATAAAAATTGCAGTTAGCCGCCATTACTAGTAAATAATAAAAAATAAATCATAATTATGTCCCCTATTTTGGTTTGCGCAAACCAGTCACTATACGCTTATTGCGATTTTTTTTATTTTTTTTTAACAAAAATATGTAGAAGAATACGTATCGGCCTATACCGAGGAAAAAAAAGTATTTTTTCTTTAAAAAAATAGATATTTACTATAGCAAAAAGTAAAAAATATTGTGTTTTTTTCAAAATTGTCGCTCTTTTTTTTGTTTATAGCACAAAAAAAAAAAAATAACGCAGAGGTGATTAAATACCACCAAAAGAAAGCTCTATTTGTGGGGGGGGGGGGGGAAGGACAGCAATTTTCTTTGGAAGCCACATCGCACGACGTGCAATTGTCAGTTAAAGCGGCACAGTGCCGTAAGCTGAAATTACGCATGGGCAGTAAGGGGGTATATGTGCCCAGTAAGCAAGTGGTTAAAGACTTATTTGCTAATACCTGCATGAATCTGCAAAGTGCAGTATCCCATAGCAACCTAATAGAACTCCTCTGTTTTAGCTGAGATCTGATCACTGCAACAGTTTACTGAAATGTATTCATTCTTAGGCCGCGTACACACAATAGGTCAAAACCGATGAAAACGGACTGAAGGACCGATTCATCGGTCCAAACCGATCGTGTGTGGACCCCATCAGTCAGTTATCCTTTAGTCAAAAAAAAGAGAACTGCAAAAGGCCGTGCATGCTCAGAATCAAGTCGACGCATGCTTGGAAGCATTGAACTTCGTTATTTTCAGCACATCGTTGTGTTAAAACACGTAAACGCCACCGCGTTCTAACACGATTGTTTTTTTAACCGATGGTGTGTAGGCACATCAGACCCTCAGTCAGCTTCATCGGTTAACTGATGAAAACAGTCCTTCAGACCGGTGTCATCGGATGGACTGATCGTGTGTATGCGGCATTAGAGCTCCTCATTCTGCCTTATAAAAAAAAACGAAAAAAAAAAAAACAACCTGCTTCTGCTTTCTGTGGCTCTAGCATTTCCTACTAACTGCTGCTAAACTTCAGACGTTATCATATCACGATGCCACATCTGGATTGTGCAAGTTACTCAATTGTTGTTGTTTTTTTTACATTGAAGTTCACACAACTCATCCTCTAACGGTCGCTATTAACCAATGCAATGCAATAAGGCCTGCTCCATCAGGCTACAGCAACCTGGAAGACTCAATATCCCTAGGATTAAAGCCCAAGAATGCTGAGACTTGTAGTTCCACAGACTGCAGCTTACCACAGTCTTCTAAAGTTGAAATGGATAGCGCCTACAGAAAAATATAATGAGTCATAGAAAGTCAGCCAAGGCGTCAGACGGAAGATATTTTAGAAGAGTAGTGGATTTGGTACAGGGACACTCCCATTTACATAGAGTGCAAATCCAACAAGACCTTATGTTTACTACATTTAGTTGATAATACAAAATACAACAAAATACCATTCATGTTTACAAAATAATTCGAGAAAATGTATAAAAAAAGAACAAAATCAGTCAAAACCACAAGAGAACCCGGACCATAACGGTGTGATAATGGGGAGTGTGTGCTAAATGTAAAATACACCTAATGAGCAAAGCACTAATTGGCTGCAATGTGTGAAATCCTGTTAATGAATGATTTTGCTCGGTTGATGGATTCTGATATGAAAAAAAAAGGGGAGACTAAAAATAAAAAGAAAGAATTCTGTGCAACAGAGTGCAAGCCTCTTGCTACGATAATAAGGGAACGAACGATCGGCTTCCACGGGGTCCAGATGTCTTCAATTTAAAATGAAAAATAAAATAAAGTAAAAAATCCTGAAAGGACGTCGGGATTGTGTGGAATACAATGGATCTGCCTGGCCTCTGGGGATATTTTTTTTTTTTTTCATTCCTAGAATTATGTTCCTAGGCAGATCCTGGGCACACCATCTGTTTCTCCCCCCCAAATCGTATCTCTTACTAGATCAAAGCGCTGAATCCTACCGGAGGAAGGCGAAGGAAGATGGTGACGGGGATGTGATGGGATGGAATCCGGTGTGACCCTTCGGACCTGGCTCCTAGGTCACCTGTCTTTGGGGTCATCAGATCCGCATGGAAGGGAAGGGAAAGGCTGGACAGGTGGGGGTGGCAGTCTGATGGAAGGAAACTGATGGGATTATCTGTCTGCTCTTCCAGATCTGATCCTGGGCAGGGGGGTGTGATCTGTGCCCAGAGTTCAGAGGGCATCCTCTACATGGCACAACCTGATGCTATGACACCAATCCCCCATACTCATCTCCCACCACTGAATGCAGGGTGGGCACTACACAGAAAAACACAGGAAAACCAGGCTTACCTGCTGCTGATTCCAGTGTCAAGCAAAGACTTAAAGGGATTTCCTCCCCTGGATAAAGAAGACGGGCTGCTTCCCTGAGCCTCTGTCTTTTTTCCCCCTTTCTCTCCTGTGTGTCTCTTTTCTGCCTCCCTCTCCCACCCTCCTCTTCTTTCCTCCCTCCCTCCCTTCTCCTCCGATCTCTCCCACCCTCCCTCTCTCTATCCTCAGCACCTGCTGCTGAGAACAGCTCCCAACCAGCGCGCCCCCTCTGCGCGTTCACGGCCTCGGACACCGCGCACCCGCACTGGACCAATCACAGGAGAGTAGAGGTGGGCTTGGAGGCATTGTGGAACTCTATAGGGAGACGCCCCTTTTTACGCTTCAACCAATTGTAACTGGATAATGGTGGGAGTGTTCTGTTGCTCCGCCCCCTATAGGAGGGAGCACAGGCGGTGTATATTGGGAGGCAGGATTGAGGATAGTCGGGATTCGTCTGGGAAGAAACAGAAGACGGAGAGATGTCAGGAAGCCGGGGGTCAGTCCTGGAAATGTCCCCGGAGGATGTCTGCACCAATCACTGCCCGCCTGACCGGGCACCCGCTTATCAGGGATTGTCACTATGAGAGGGGAATAGATGATCAGCCTAAAACAAAAATGGAGGGATAACAATAACTAATTAGTTATATTATATATACATGGGGCGGGAGTTTTATATATATATATATATATATATATATATATATATATATATTCATTCGATAATTTCTGTCAAAAAAATATGATATATATATATATATATATATATATATATATATATATACACACACACACACACAGGGGTGGGAGAATGTTATACATTATATATATATATATTATAATTGACATATATACGGGCGGGAGAATTATTTTTTATATATATATATATATATATATATATATAATTTTTTATTAAATGATTTAAAAAATAAATAAAAAAATGGAGTGATAACAATAAATAATAATATATTTTTATTTATTTGTATTTATTTTTTTAAATATGAAAGGATAACAATAAATATGAATTATATTATATGTGGGGACGGTAGAATTGTATATATATATTCTGTGTAAAGAGTGATTACAGGGGACGCGCACAGGGGCGGGCTGGAGAGGTGGGGAGGAGCAGCATTAGCATTCGTGAGGATAGTAGGAGGGAGCGGCAATGTAGAGGGCTCAAGAGGCGGAGTTCCGATCAGAGCCGAGAGCTAGGGGAAACCGATTTCGGCAGGGAACCATTATCGGCACAACACCGGCTATTCCACCGTTATATAGCATGGCTCAGTACCCAAAATCTGGAGACACCCCAGTCTGAGACGGGAAAACATAAATGTTACTCCAATCACACATCAGATGTCCCCCCTCGTTACATCAGAGCTCCCCCCATCACATCAGGGGTGCCCCCCATCACATCAGAGGTGTCCCCCCCCATCACATCAGATGTCCCCCCTCATTACATCAGACCCCCCCCCCAACACATCAGAGGTGTCCCCCCTCATTACATCAGCGCTCCCCCCCCCATCACATCAGAGGTGTCCTCCCATCACATCAGACGTCCCCCCTAATTACATCAGAGCTCCCCCTATCATATCAGAGGTGTCCTCCCATCACACCAGATGTCCCCCCTCATTACATCAGACCCCCCCCCCAACACATCAGAGGTGTCCTCCCATCACATCAGACGTCCCCCCTCATTACATCAGACCCCCCCAACACATCAGAGGTGTCCCCCCTCATCACATCAGAGGTGTCCCCCCATCACATCAGAGGTGTCCCCCCCTCATCACATCAGAGGTGTCTCCCCCCAATCACATCAGAGGTGTCCCCCTCATCACGACAGAGGTGTCCCCCCATCACTTTAGAGCCCCCCCCCTTATTACATCAGAAGCGTCCCCACCATTACATCAGAGGGCCCCCCTCATCACATCAAAATACCCCCATCGCACCAGACGTTCCTCATCACATAAGAGTTGTCCCTCATTACATCAGAGGTCCCCGTCACATCAGAATGCCCCCATTGCACCATAGGTTCCTCTTCACATAAGAGGTGTCCCCTCATTACATCAGAGGTCCCCCCATCACATCAGAATATGCTCTTTGCTCCAGATGTTCCTCAACACATAAGTGGTGTCCTTTCATTACATCAGAGGTCCCCCCATCTCACCAGAGGTGTCCCCTCATCACATCAAAAGGTACCCCCCATTACATCAGAATATCCCCATTGCACAGAGGTTCCTCATAACATATGGGGTGTCCCCTCATTACATCAGAGGTCCCCCATCACATTAGAGCACCCCCCCATTGTACCAGAGGTCACCCCATCACATCAAAGTTTTCCCCATCACATCAAAGTTCCCCCAATCGCATCAAAATATGGCCATCGCACCAGACGTTCCTCATCACATAAGAGATGTTCCTCATCACATAAGAGATGTTCCTCATCACATAAGAGATGTTCCTCATCACATCAAAGTTCTCCCCATCACATCAAAATAACCCAATTGCACCATAGGTTCCTCTTCACATAAGAGGTGTCCCCCTCATCAAATCAGAGGTCCCCCCCATCACATCAGAATACCACCATCACACCAGAGGTTCCTCATCACATAAGAGGTGTCCCCTCATCAAATCAGAGGTCCCCCCCATCACATCAGAATACCACCATCACACCAGAGGTTCCTCATCACATAAGAGGTGTCCCCTCATCAAATCAGAGGTCCCCCCATCACATCAAAGTTCTCTCCATCACATCAAAATAACCCAATTGCACCAGAGGTTCCTCTTCACATAAGAGGTGTCCCCCTCATCAAATCAGAGGTCCCCCCCATCACATCAGAATACCACCATCACACCAGAGGTTCCTCATCACATAAGAGGTGTCCCCATTACCTCAAAGGTCTCCACATCACATGAAAGTTCTTCCATCACAAAACATAAATGTGACTTATCATTTACAAGTCACATCACTCATCACATCAGAGATTCCCCCCCCCCCCCCAATCATATCAGCGTTTTCCCATCACATCAAAGGTGTCCCTCCATCACATCAGAGGTCCCTTGTCACATCAGAGTACCCTCCATCGTACCAGAGGTCCCCCCATCACATCAGCATATCCCCATCACACCAGAGGTTCCTCATCACATAATACATGTCCCCTCATTACATCAGAGGTCCCCCATCACATCAAAGCCCCCCCCCCCATCACATCAGAGTACCCCCATGGCACCAGAGGTTCCTCAATACATAAGAGGTGTCCCCCATCACATCAGAGGCACCACCATCACATCAAAGGTCCCCTATCACATAACGGGTGTCCCCTCATTAAATCAGCAGCCTCCTCATCACTTCAAAGGTCCCCCATAACATCAGAGGTGTCTCCCTTCACATTGGTGGTCCCCCATCACATCAGAGGTCCCCCCATCACATCAGAGGTCCCCTCATTGCATCAGAGGTCCCCTCACCACATCAGAGGCCCCACCATAACATCAGATGTCCCCCTCATCACATCAGATTTCCCTATCGAACCAGAGGTTCATCCATGACATCTAAGGTCCCCCCTTCACATTAGAGGGGCAACCAGGAATAGATCATAGATGATTAGTACCCCGCTAATCAACCTTTAGATAGCATGACTCCTTTAAAAGTACCCAAAATCTCAAAACATCTCAGTCTGAGATGGAAAAAAACATAAATGTGACTTATCATTTACAGGTCCCATCAGACATCCCTCATCGCAATCTGAGGTTTCCCCTATCGCAACAGAGGTGTTCCCACATCACATCAGAGTAGCCCCCATCGAACCAGAGGTACCCACATCAGAAGTCCCCCCATCACATCAGAGGTCCCAAATCACATCACATCAGAGGTCCCCCCATCACATCAGAGGTCCCCCCCATCAAATCAGAGGTCCCCCATCACATCTGAGGTCCCCCTATCACATCAGAGGTACTCCGTTACATCAGAGGTCTGGCCCATCACATCAGATATCCCTCTCATCACATCAGAGTCCCCACCATCACATCAGATGCCCCCCTCATCAGATCAGATGTCCCCCTCATCAGATCTGATTCCCCCATCACATCAGAGGTCCCCCCCATCAAATCAGAGTACCGCTATTGCACCAGAGGTCCCTCCATGACATCTGAGGTCCACCTTCTTATTAGAGGTTCCTCATCACATCAAAGGTGCCCATCACATCAGAGGTCCCTTTATAACAGAGGTCCCCCTTTAACATCTGAAGTCTCTTGCAACATTAGAGATCCCCCCCATCATATCAAAGCCTCCTTTACATCAGAGTTCTCCTTCACATAAGAGCCCCCAATGACATCAGAGGCCCCCCCATAACATCGAAGGTTCCCTATCACAACAGAGGCCCCCCCCTTCACATCAGAGTACCCCATCACTGCAGTATCCCCCTATTGTGCAGACCTCCATAGTAGAGTCCCCTCCCCCCCATCACACAACCCCCCAATCACACGGCTTCCTCTTCACATTAGAGCCCTACCTTTTGGCTCTATATATACCATATTTGGGGGTTATAAGTAATTTTCTAGCAAAAACACAAATAAAAACTTGTAAACAAAAAGTGCCAAAAAATGCCTGGTCTTCAAGTGGTTAAAGTAGCACAGTGCTAAATAGTAAAAAAAATGGCCTGTTCATGAAGGGGGTAAAACCTTCTGGAGTTTAACCACTTCTGGACCCCTGCATGACTATATACATCCTGATCTTGAAGGGATATCTTGGTTATGGGTGCAGCTAGCTGCCATAACCCTGGTATCCTCGTCTTCAGCCGGGGGTCCGGTTTCCGGTAATGGTAGTCTCTGTGGTGGATTCGCCGCAAGATCACCTCCACTCACTTGTATCCATACCCAGCCACAGGGAGGGGAAGATGGCCTCCACTCGTGTCCATACCATAACAGGGCGGAAGTGAATCAAAACACCACTTCCGCCAATAGCTCTTAAAGGGCATTTTTTTTGTCATTTTTTCAAATGACATATTTTTTTAATTTTTTATTGCATTGTAGTGTAAATATGAGATCTGAGGTCTTTTGGACCCCAGATCTCAAAGAGGACCTGTCATGCTTTTATCTATTACAAGGGATGTTTACATTCCTTGTAATAGGAATAAAAGTGACACATTTTTTTTTAAAGAACAGTGTAAAAAATAAAAATAAAAGGTCAAATAAATAAGAAAAAATAAATACATTTTTTTAAAAGCGCCCCGTCTCACTGAGCTCGTGTGCAGCAGCGAACACATACGTGAGTAGCGCCCGCATATGAAAACGGTGTTCAAACCACGCATGTGAAGTATCATCACGATCAGTAAAGCAAGAGAAAAAATTCTAGCCCTCGACCTCCGCAGTAACTCAAAACATGTAACCTGTAGAATTTTTTAAACGTCGCCTATGGAGATTTTTAAAGGGTAAAAGTTTGTCGCCATTTCACGAGCGGGCGCAATTTTGAAGCGTGACATGTTGGGTATCAATTTACTCATCATAACATTATCTCTCACAATATAAAAAAACAATTTGGGCTAACTTTCCCGTTCGCTATATTTTTAATTAAAAGAGTGTATTTTTTTCCCAAAAAAAAGGCGCTTGTAAGACCGCTGCGCAAATACGGTTTGACATAAATTATTGCAATGACCGCCATTTTATTCTCTAGGGTGTTCGTAAAAACAAATTAAAATGTTTGGGGGTTCTATGTAATTTTCTAGCAAAAAAAAAAAAAGGTTTTGTCTTGTTAACAACATCTGAAAAATAGACTCGGTCCATTAGTGGTTAAAAAAATATCCAAATGTGAGAGGGAAAATGCAGGGGACAGTAGCTGTGTATTTAGGAGGAAGGTCCGTTTTAATAGGTATTTGTGACACTGGGCGCACTGTGCGCAACTGCACATATTAAGGAAGGTTTGTGAAGTATTCTACGACTCTCCGAACAGAGCAGAGTTGGAGGGCACAACACCTCACAACTCGCCTCTGCACACTCTGAAGGATCAGTACAGTATGTGAGGCGCCGAACTACATTTCCCGGCATCCTCTCCGCGCAGACCGGAAGTGTCTCATGTGTTGCTGTAGCAACTGTAGGGCGCCGTGAGAGCGGGGAGAGAAGGAAGGTATTGATAAGGTGAGACAGAAAACATTAGAAATGTCCTGACTAGCTTCTATTAAAGAGCCTTACCCTCTATAATAGCTGAATATGGAGCTCCTTCATTGCCTGTGTACAGGGAAGACACGGAGAGCACATGCTTTGTAATTTACAAGTGACTCTGAGTGACAGGGTGACATTTGGTTGGATTTTTTTGTTTTTGACCATATGCACAATGAGGTGCCTCTGAGTGTGCGTGTTTTTTACGTTTTGGGACAGCCTAATAATGTCAATGGGCTGTCCAGAGTGTGCGAAATGCACCTGAAAGACCCCGGCACAATTTTTTAGATTGCGATGCACCAAAACAGATTGTACTGTGGCGCCATGCGTTTTTGGTGGGCGTGAACGCACGTGTGTTCGCCAGATGCCCGGGGTACCATTAACCACTTACCAGGCATTTTCTGGCACTTTTTGTTTACAAGTTTAAATCAATATTTTTTGCTAGAAAATGACTCAGAACACCCAAACATACATTTTGTTTTTAGCAGAGACCATAGGGAATAAAATAGAGATCGTTGCAATTTTATATGTCGCAGTATTTGCGCAGAGGTTTTGCAATTTTTTTTTGGGGGGGGGGGGGGGATACAGTTTAATAAATAAAAACAAAACACAATATATACTCCAATGTTTTTGTATAATGCAAAAGATTATGTTAGGCCGAGTAAATCAATACCTAACATGTCACACTTTAAAATTTCACACGCTCGTGGAATGGCGACAAACTACAGTATTTAAAAATCTCCATAGGTGACATTTTAACCACTTCCAATCCCAGCCATAGTCATATGACACCAGCAGAAGGGATCTTCCATCCTAGGCGGGCGTCATATGACATCATGGGCTTCCCGGCCATCTAGGGGGCGTGCGCTGCGTCACTCGATGTGGCCGGGCACGCACGATTACTGACAACAGCCAGGGACATGTCACAGATCCACGTCCTTTCAGGTTGAGAGAAGAACGATGGTGTGTTCTCAGTTTAGAGGAACACTGTTTGGTCTCCTCCCCTTGTGAGTCCCCTCCCCACACAGTTAGAATCACTCCCTAGGACACACAATTAACCCCTTGATCGCCACCTAGTGTTAACCTCTTCCCTGCCAGTCAAATTTATACAGTAATCAGTGCATTTTTATAGCACTGACGCTGTATAAATGTGAATGGTCCCAAAATTGTTTTAAAAATGTCCGACGTGTCCGCCGCAATGTCACGATCACAATAAAAATTGCAGATCACCGCCATTACTAGTAAATAAAAAAATGCCATCATTCTATCCCTTATTTTATAAACGCTATAACTTTTGCGCAAACCAATTAATATACGCTTATTGCGATTTTTTTTTTTACTAAAAATATGTAGAGGAATACATATTGGCCTAAACTGAGGAAAAAAATGTGTTAAAAAAAAGAAAAAATTGGGGTATTTATTATAGCAAAAAGTAAAAAATATTGTGTTTTTTTTAAACTTGGCGCTCTTCTTTTGTTTATAGCACAAAAAATAAGAACAGCAGAGGTGATCAAATACCACCAAAATAAAGCTCTATTTGTGAAATCATCTCATTTCATTTGGGTTCAGTGTTGTATGACCGCACAATTGTCATTCAAAGTGCGACAGCGCTGAAAACGAAAAATTAGCTTGGGCAGGAAGAGGGTGAAAATTGAAGTAGTTAAACGCCTTTACAGGTTACCTGTTTTTTGCTCTCGATCTAATGTTTGTGGTGATACCTCACATTTAAATATACATGAAAGCACAAAGGGATGGGATGCTTTAACTACTTCAGCCCCGGAAGAATTTACTCCCTTCCATACCAGAGCACTTTTTGCGATTCGGCACTGCGTCGCTTTAATTGACAATTGCGCGGTTGTGCTATGTGGCTCCCAATCAAAATTCACTTCCCCCCACAAATAGAGCTTTCTTTTGGTGGTATTTGATCACCTCTGTGGTTTTTATTTTTTGCGCTATAAACAAAAATAGAGCGACAATTTTGAAAAAAATTCAATATTTTTTACTTTTTGCTATAATAAATATCCCCCAAAACATCTATAAAAAAATATATTTTTTTTCCACAGTTTAGGCCGATACGTATTCTTCTACATATCTTTGGTAAAAACAAAACAAAAAACTTTTATTCCTATTCCAAGGAATTAACATCCCTTGTAATAGAATTAAGCAGTGGAGGCCCATCTATTAGGGGCGCCCAGGCGCCGCCCCCTCTATCCACGGTCGCTACATCTTAATTAATGCTATATGATCCACGGCTGCTACCTCCTATTCATGCGTCCGGCCCCTTTTGGGATGACTGACGCATGAATTACACCGGAAGGGGTGTTTTTTTGAAGCACCTGATTAGAGCCAGAGGCTCTAATAGGCTTCAAAATAGGGTATGCTTGTGGTGCAGAGTATTGCGCCATGAGCCCATCCAGGTGTTACAACAGCGAATGAATATTCGCTGTTGCAACACTGATCCTCCTCCCAGCCAATCAGGAAGCAGTTCTGATTTCGTCACTCGATTGGCTGAAATTACAGGCAATCCTACTAGACGCTTAGGAGGAGGGGAGGAGACGCACGGCAGAAGCGAGGAAGAGAAAACACAGGTGCCACTGCCCGATGTGCCCGCTGATGCCCGATCCATGCCACTGCCCAATGTGCCTCCCGCATAAATAGGGTAAGTGCAGGTGGACCGACAGACAGGGGAGGGGGGGTTGTGGTTGTTTACCGCCCCCCAACACAAAAACACCAGCCGCCACTGGAATTAGGAATGACAGGTCCTCTTTATGAAGGGTTTCACCCCTGGTGATGCTCTGCCAGGCCTCTACTGCAACTTTCTTCAGTTCCTGCTTGTTCTTGGGGCATTTTTTCTTCAGTTTTGTCTTCAGCAAGTGAAATGCATGATCAATCGGATTCAGGTCAGGTGATTGTACTGTGAAGCGCCGTCCAATGAGTTCTAAAGCATTTGACTAATTATGAGCAGATAATAATATTGCCCGAAACACTTCAGAATTTATCCTGCTGCTTTTGTCAGCAGTCACATTGGGCCAGATTCAGGTAGATGGGCGCATCTTTAATCTGGAGTAACGTTTCTCATTTACGTTACTCTGCCGAAACTTTAGGAGCAAGTGCTGTTATTCATGAAGCACTTGCTCCTAAAGTTGCGGCAGCGTAGCGAAAATGAGCTGGAGTATTTCAAATTGGGCGGGTAGGGGGCGTGTATTATTTAAACTAGGCGCGATCCCACGGCGAACGTACTGCGCATGCGTCGACTGTCAATGCATCCCAGTGCGCATGCTCCAAATTCTGTCAGTGAACGTCAATGACGTCAAATCCCCATTCATGGACGTTTTACGCAAGCGACGCAAATTTTTTTTTTTTCGACGCGATGACGACGGCTATACTTAACATAGGATACTCCACTAGGGGGCTGCTTTATCTTTACGCCGCGTATCGCTTACGGAAACGTCGGAAAGTCACTGCGTCACGCCCGAATACGATCGTGAATTGCCAATTCCCGCCGATTAACATATTTTCGGCGTTAATCAGCGGGAACGCCCCCAGCGCCATTTTTAACCACTTCAATACCCAGCCATATACAATTGACGGCCTGGGATGGGATTTACCATCCTAAGTGGCCGTCAATTGACGGCCTGGGTATTGCAGGCGAATATCTGGATGATGCCTGCAGCCAGAGGCATCATCCAGATATCCTCTTCTTCAGCCGGCGATTCTGCACAATGTAAGAACGATCATAGCGGCGGTTCCGCCGCTTGATCGTTCTTACAGGCCGCGGGAGGGGACATCCCCCCCCTCCCGCCGCCATCCGGTGCTTCTCCGGGCTTACCTGTACCTTCGGGGGCCCAGAGAATGAATCGTCGGCGGCGGCAGGAAGCATAGAGATGACTGGTGACCAGATGGTCACCAGTCATCTCTATGACCGTCGGAGGACCCGGGCGCGATCTGATGACGTCACGCCCGGGTCCCCGTATGTAAACAAAGCCGCAATTGCGGCTGTAAGTCACCATTCATGAGATCGTGAATTTTTTTTCACCGATCTCATGGTTTCCAGCCTGGAGGTGAGATGTGAGGTCTTATTGACCCCACATCTCTCCATAAAGAGGACCTGTCACACACATTTCCTATTACAAGGGATGTTTACATTCCTTGTAATAGGAATAAAAGTGGAAAAAAAAAAATATGAAAAAAAGTGTAAAAATAAATAAAATATAAGTAAAAAAAAATAATAAAAGATAAAAAAAAATTAAAACGCCCCTGTCCCCGATAGCTCGCGTGCAGAAGCGAACGCACACGCAAGTCCCGCCGACATATGTAAACGCTGTTTAAACCACACATGTGAGGTATCGCCGCGTGCGTTAGAGTGCTAGCAACTAATCTAGCACTAGATCTCCTCTGTAAATCTAAACTGTAACCTGTAAAAAATAAATAAAGCGTTGCCTATGGAGATTTTTAAGTACCGAAGTTTGGCGCCATTCCATGAGTGTGCGCATAATTAAAGCGTGACATGTTGGGTCTCTATTTACTCGGTGTAACATAATCTTTCACATAATACAAAAAAATTGGGCTAACTTTAGTGTTTTGTTATTTTTTTAATTCATAAAACATTTTTTTTTACAAAAAAAAGGCGTTTGAAAAATAATTGCGTAAATACCGTGCAAGATAAAACTTTGGAATGACCGTCATTTTATTCCCTAGGGTGTCTGCTAAAAAAAACATATATAATGTTTGGGGGTACTGTGTAATTTTCTAGCAAAAGAATGATGATTATTACATGTAGGAGAGAAGTGTCAGAATAGGCCCGGTATGGAGGTGGTATAAAAGCCTAGTATTGAAGCGGTTAAAATTGCAGTTGCGATGCGACGGCGAAATTCTATTACGCCGCTCGTATCGGAACTCCAACCCGGCGTTTCTTGTTTTCTGACTAAAGAAAACAGAAACGTCGGCTCAAAGTGAGAGTTAGGCTGGAGTATCACTGATACTCCAGCCTAACTCTACCTGAATCTGGCCCATTGTCAATAAATACAAGAGAACCAGTTCCATTGGCAGCCATACATGCTCACACCATGACACTACCACCACCATGCTTCACTGTTGAGGTGGTATGCTTTGGATCATGAGCAGTTCCTTTCCTTCTCCATACTCTTCTCTTCTCATCACTCTGGTACAAGTTGATCTTGGTCTCATCTGTCCATAGGATGTTCTTCCAGAACTGTGAAGGCATTTTTAGATGTTGTTTGGCAAATTCTAATCTGACCTTCCTGTTTTTAAGGCTCACCAATGGTTTACATCTTGTGGTGAACCCTCTGTATTCACTCTGGTGAAGTCTTCTCTTGATTTTTGTTGACTTTGACACACATACACCTACCTCCTGGAGAGTGTTCTTGATCTGGCCAACTGTTGTGAAGGGTGTTTTCTTCACCAGGGAAAGAATTCTTCATGGATGGAATAAACTGTAAACTGTAAAGCCTGGTACACACGATCGGATTTTCCACGGACAAAGTATAGGACTTTTGTCCGAAGGGCGTTGGCTATGAACGTGTCTTGCGTATAAAAACGGCAACGAATTGTCGGCCAACAAACATGAAACTGCATGGTTTTTCAGCTCTTTAACGCCACCCTTTGGGCTGCTAATGTTGTGTTATAGTTAGCATTGCTTCTGAGCATGCGTGTTTGTACTTTGGAGTTTTGTCCGAAGGACTTCTGTACACACAATCTGTACACTTCTGTACACACAATCTGTACACACGTTTGTTGGCGGACAAGCATGCTATCTCACATTTGTTGGCGGAAAATCCAACAACAATTGTCCGATGAAGCATACAAACGGTTTTCTGTCAGGCTGTCATCACACAATTCCTGTCGAAAAATCTGATCGTGTGTACGGGCCTTTTGATTTCTTTTATTCAGGCTGCAATCTAAATGAAAGATGTAAAGCCAGCTTTAATTTGCAAATGGTGCATTCTTAGCATATCACTGTAGAGACAAGTCATCTTTATGGTGCCTATACTTTCAGTACACCTTATTATTAATGTTTATTACTCTTTTATTAGAAGTAAACCCAACAAGTTATAGTTAGTGTTAGTCGGGTGAGAACGTTTGATTAAATGTAACTCTATTAACACATGTCCTTTTTTAGCTTATGTTACAAGGATTGTTAACAAATCCTTCATAATTTATTCATCTTTGGGTGTTTTATTGATCCTGACACTTTTTGATATTCATTCATCAAAAGATCTATACAAAAACAACCATTGCTTAAAGTGGATGTCTAGTCAAAAATGAAAATGTTTCTATTAATTATATGTAAAATATCTTTATCTTTAATATTATTCATTTTCTGTATAGCTGATTGGCAAGCTTAGAAAGTCTAATCAAAGCTAGACAATCAGCTTCTTCCTGTTCTTTAGGGACAATCTTACGTCCTTATTTCTGAATTCTGCAAGGGGGCCTCTCACCTCCTGAAACCGTTGTCCTTCTCTGCTGCACAGGCACACCTACTGTCCCTTCGTACAGGCAGTGGTGTCACTGGGGGGGGGGGGGTCTGAGGGGGCCCTGACCCCCCCAACATTATAGCTTGCCCCCAATGTATTAACTTATATAATGGCCGGCACCAAGGGCTGCCACCACCACCTTACGATTTTTTTCTAGTGAACTTGCTCAGAGCGAGTCACTCATCTACCTCTGAGGAATTCGGGGTAGCTGACGTCAGTGACGTGATGGCCGCCAGTCGCTGCTGTTGCTTCTGGGAGTTGTAGTCCATGGCTGCACGCTCAAGCTCCCTGATCCTGGTGGGTGGAGTGAGTCTGGAGAGCAGCGCAGCCAGCCTGAGCCCAGGGAAAGGAAACTAGTACTACAACTCCCGGTCGGATCTTTCTTGAAGTTGGGAGTCGGACATGTGTCTGACTCACTAGCTCGGACTGCGGGCTGGCTGCAGTCAGTGCATGCAATTGAAGTTGACCCCAGGACAGGAGCATCGCCATCTCCCACCCCCCCAGGACTGGAAGAGGCCATGCAACTTGCAAGGAGGAGGACCTGTCTTGCTGAGCTTAGCCTGAACTGGCAGCTGCCATCGGCCCATTGCTGAGGTGAGAGACCCTGACACCCCCAGCTGGCCCCCACATGATCATCCCATTCCCCCCTCCCCTGCTGGATGCTTCTGAAGTGCCCATGGACCTGTGGATTCTGCTGGTTACTGACTTGTGGGTCCTGCTGGGAGCTGGCCACGGACCTGTGGGTCCTGCTGGCCAGTGAACTGTGATGGGTTCTGCTAGCAGCTGGCCATGGCCCACAGGCCAGCAGGTCCCACAGGCCACAAGGACCCATAAGCCAGCAGGTCCCACAGGCCACAAGGACCCATAAGCCAGCAGGACCCATAGGTCCACAGCTGGCATCCAGCAGGACCAACAGGCTGTAGGTCCTGCTGGGAGATGGCCGCGGCCTGTGGATCCTGCTGGCTACTGACCTGTGGTTCCTGCTGGCTACTGACCTGTGGTTCCTGCTGGCCGCTGACCTGTGGTTCCTGCTGGTAGTTGGCCTGTAGGTCCTGCTGGCCACTAGTCTAGGGTGAACAGAAGTCCCCGGTTTCCAGGAACAGTCCCTGGACTGAGGACGATGTCCCTGAACCAAGTTTGTCCAGGAAAGCTGGGGCAGAGGGGGGTCCCCAGGGCCAACCCTAACATGTGTCCCCCCTGAGCCCAGTGGTCTGCCTCGGATTCTAGCTGAATTACACAGAGCAGGGATCTCCCACTTACCTGGTGGCTGCTGTCATACGAAGTTGTGCCTCCTGGACAGGCTCCTATGATAGACTGCACACTGGTGACGTCTAGCTTAGAAGCCGATCCAGGAGACTGGACTTCTTATGACAGAAGCCACGGCGGGTAAGGGGGAGATCTCCACTGTGTAATCCGGCGGCTCTCCTCTCTTTAATCACCATGCACTGGTGAGGCTGCATTGATGGGCACTGGTGAGGCTGCATTGATGGGCACTGATCAGGCTGCATTGATGGGCACTGAAGAGGCTGAGCTGATGAGCACTGGTGAGGCTGCATTGATGAACACTGATGAGGCTGAGCTGATGGGCACTGGTGAGGCTGATAAGATGGGCACTGGAGAGACTGCTTAGATGGGCACTGGTGAGGCTGAGCTAATGGGCACTAGTGAGGCTGCATTGATGGGCACTAGTGAGGCTGCATTGATGGGCACTGGTAAGGCTTCAATGATTGGCACTGATCAAGCTGCATTGGTGGGCACTGGTGAGGCTGCATTGTGCATTGATGGCCATTGGTGAGGCTGAGCTGATGGGCATTAGTGAGGCTGCATTATTTTTATATATATATATATATATATATATATATATATATATATATATATATATATATATATATATATATTATGCATGTATTACATATATATAAAATTGTGTTTTATGACCCCCCCCCCCCCCCACTTTTTTTCCATGTCCCCCCATGTGCACCCCTAAACATGAAATCTGGAGATGCCACTGCTTACAGGCCATTGTCTTGGCCAGCCCCGCCCCACCCCCAGCCCTCCTATCCTTAGACGGAGCAGGATAACTTCCTGTCTTCACAGTCTCCTTTTATTTACCAGCTGCCTGAGAGAGACAGAGAACAGGCAAACCTGGTAATGTTCTGCTTACTGTAGCACATCACATGTCATGGCACACAGACACACACATACACACTCAGACACACACACACACTCAGACACACACACAAACACACACACTCAGACACACACACACACAGACACACTCAGACACACACAAACTTTCTTACCCTTTTATGGCTTCAACTTTAATATGCTGCAGAAATGGTGTTCTGCTAAACTATAATGTGCCATATGCTTCAGAAATGTATCTAGAATATGCTATTATAGTGCTGCAAATCTAATCTGCAGCCAATATTTATTTTAAATAAACTATTATATGGCTTGCAATGTAATAAGCTGTAGATATATTTAGTAAGAAACTGTTATATGCCTTCCAGTTGTTTCCAGCAAACAATAAGTTGCAGCAGACTTTGCAAAGTGTGGAAGCACATGGTTGTTTCTGGTTGGAGTACACAATCAAAGAGTGATCATTTGTGCTCTTCAGCTTACTGTGTATTACACAAGAATTGCAATGATGGATAATATATATATATGAAGCGCTACCCCATTCAGGAGCCGCTGGTTGTTTTGGGACCGGCGTATTAAGTTACCTTGTAGTGTGTCTAGGAGTAGTAGCAGTGAGTAGTAGCAGTGAGTGAATGTCCAGTTATCCTATGGGTTTTTCAAATGCTTTTTTCCAAGACCCAACACGACCAACATCAACAGGTAGTAGGATAGGAAAGGTTGATGAAGCAGAAGAACAAGTGCGGTATCAGGCCCTGGATGATGATGAAAGCAAGCCTGCTTTCAGTAGCAATGTATCAAACGTCACCACTCTCACCAAAGTGGGTGAAGTGCCTCCGAACAGACTTCTGCCACAAGCCTGGCAGCCAAAATGTCACTTTAGGTTGCTGGGAGGAACAGACCTCTGCCACGGGCCTGGCTCGGGCCTCTGCCACAGGCCTAGTATTTCAGTACTCAAATGAACAAGATGGATTGAGCAAATCCTCCCAGTAAATGCAATGAAAGGGTCACTGGTTGACAGCTGCCATGTACCTGTCAAGGCCTTGGTGACCGGATCCCCGATGGTTCATTCAAGTCTCCTGGACAACCTGCTTTTGGGTTCTCCCTGAGCCGATTCCCCACCGTTCAGCCTTTAGCTTAGGATCCTCTCAATATTGTTGGGGACCCAGTAAGTCACTGGGGTCCCTCTCAACATCAGGATGGATCTCCGCGTAGCATGCAGCTCCGGCCAGGTGGGCCATGCTGGCGGGGTCAGTGGATGTGCGCACCCTGAAGGTGGATGCGGCACCTGGAACCTGGACCCCGCAAAGAGAACAACCGCCAACGCCACGCCACGAAATTATGGCCTCTGTCACAAATATACTCCACCTCAGCATGCCCTGCGAGGTCCAACTCCTATAATTGGCTGCTGAGGAAAAGTGGCTCTGCCAGAACCCCTCTAGTGCCACCTGTCGTCCAGGGATGGGATCGCATCCCTGGAGCAAAGTCTGGCCCACAGGATAGTTCTGGAAGACAGCAGCCTAAAATTTAGTAAATTATGAATGGGAGCCAAATAACTCCCCCATTCACCCACTAACTTTAGCGTAGTGCCCGTACTGAAAGTGAGGGGGCGCTACACATATATATATTTTTTGGTTAGTTTTTGGTGCATTAGACATTCTCAAAATGTAGGGTTGTCCTGATACCGATACTAGTAAAAAATTGCAGATCGCCGCCATTAATAGTAAAAAAAAAAAATGCCATAAACTATCCCCTATTTTGTAAACACTATACATTTTGCGCAAACCAATCGATAAACGCTTATTGGGCCCACGGGTTATCATTCAGGGGCCATTCATTTGTAGAGGCGCTCTGGAGGCATCATATTCAGGGGGCATTCATTTGTAAGGGCGCTCTGGGGGCATCATATATTCAGGGGGCATTTATTTGTAAGGGGGGCTTTGGTGGCAACATAAGTGAGGGCAGTTCTATGTAAAGGAGCTCCAGGGGGTATTCATTTGTTAGGGTGCTGTGGGGCATCATAAGTGCATGCATTCATTAGTAAGGAAGTTGTGAAGTAACTGTGGGTGGAATTTATAATTCGATGACCAGATGTAGGGCATTTATTTGTAGGGGAGTACAGGGAGTTTTGTTTTAGTGGCATTTGTAAGCAGACTGTTGAGCCCTCCTCTACATTGAGCATTTAGCCCCTGTGGCTCAGATTCTGGCATTTCCTTGCGCGTGAACACACAGGTGCATTGTATAGACCTGCCAGCAGCCTGTAAACGTTTACAAAGCAGAAAATACTGCAGCTGGATGCTGTACCGTGTGCCTAAGAACGAATGCCCAGAACACAAGATATCGGTGTTCCAGCCATTGGTCTCTGGGTGCCAACAACCCTAAACGTATGCAGCCAGCGCAAGTCCAGACTGCGTGTTTGTTGTGAGATTTGTTGCGTTGTACATTCTGATCAATCCTACAATTTAATATCGTTTCTCCCTGTTTTTCTCCCTGAAAGATTATTTTGAAAAATGAAATGTATTTGCCAAAATGATATCAAGCATATGTAATAATAAACCTGGTTCCCTGTCATATGTCCCATCTGCTTGTTAGTTATTGGCAAGGTAGTAGTTTTATTTTTTTTGTATACAGTGTGTCACGTTGGGGAGCAGTGTGATAGGTGGGGGTGATGTGACAGGTGGGGGCAGTGTGACAGGGATAGGGGAGCAGTGTGACTGGTGGGGGGGAGGGGCGGTGTGACAGGGATAGAATGTTTAAAAATCCAGCTTATTTTTAAATAAATAACTATTTCATTTATAAAAGTTGCTGTGCAATATTTGTCCCGAAGTATAAAAGGGAATTAAAAAATAAATAAAAATGTTGGCTTTCTTTGGTTATGCCACACCAGCAAGCTGTACCAGGCAGCCACCCAGGGATTCGAACCTACGAACCTATTAAACTCAGCATTGCCAACCCTGTGTGCTAACCACTATGCTACAGGTGCTGCCTAGAATTTAGAAGGGAATTTTAAAGCTAAATGATGCGTGTTATATCCAGTCAGTACAATTTGTCACTGGCTGTGCAGGCTTGTCAACCACCAAGGGGCTCCGAAGCTCCAAAGTTTTAAAACTTGCTTTAAAATCGGACTGATGGACGCCTGACCATCTGTCCAAACCGATTGTTAGTACACAAAGGCATCAGTTCAAAAACCCGCGCATGCTCAGAATCAAGTCAACGCATGCTTGGAAGCATTGAACTTAGTTTTTTCAGCACGTCGTTGTGTTTTAGGTCACCGAGTTCTGACACAATCGGTTTTTGAACTGATGGTGTGTACGCACATCAGACCATCAGGCCACTTCAGCGGTGACCAGATAAAAACGGTCTGTCGGACCATTCTCATCGGGTTGGACCAATCGTGTGTACGCAGCCTTAAAGGCCCATATACACGATCAGACTTTTTGACAACACATGTCCATCGGACAAATGTTTTGTGTTTTTCATCGGACAAATGTTTGCTGTGAAAACAGACAAACTTTCCGGCAACAAATGTCTGATGGAGCAAAATACGATCGGACTTGTGCATTAAGGTGAAAAAACATCCGAGTATTAGCGGCTCCCCCGATTACTTTCCTGACCACTCGAAAGTCTTGCGCCATGAACGAGCAGGCTTCTTGGCCGTCTTCCCGGCTCATTCATTGGTTTATTAAAGCAGCGCAGCCATTGGCTTGCACTGTTGTCAGTCGCATCCAATGACACGGCGCGCCGGGGCGGGCCCGAGTCATACAGTGAGCGGCTGTATCACAGGAGCGCGCCCACAAGCACTCAACACCATGCTCGCTCGCATTAGGGTGTTAAATCCTTGCGGGGGGGAGCCAAGACAGCCGCCAAGGGACCCCAGAAGACCAAGTTTGGGGCCACTCTGTGAAAAACAAGCTGCAGAGTGGAGGTAAGTATAACATGTTTGTTATTTAAAAAATAAAATAAAAATTTCTTTAGTGATCCTTTAAGTCCTAAGTACAAACCGAGCGTGTGTGTGGGCGCCATCGGTTAAAATGAAAGCCAACTTGCTTTAAATTTAACCAATGGATTCCTAACCAATAGGACAGAACCGATCGTTAGTAGGCACCACCATCGGTTAAAAATCCACGCATGCACAGAATCAATTTGACGCATGCTTGGAAGCATTGAACTTCATTTTTTTCAGCACGTCGTTGTGTTTTACGTCACCGCGTTCTAACAGGATCGTTTTTTTCATAATAATTCATAACGGACCATCTTTTAGCTTTATCAGTTAACCGATGAAAATGGTCCATCAGACCGTTCTCAATAGATGGGCTGATCGTGTGTACGCGGCATTAGCTTCCTGGTGGGATCTGGCAGGTGGGTTGGGACTAGGATCCCAAACATGCCTGAGCCCATCTCCAGTTAGGAACGGAGTGTATACAGAGGTCGCTTGGTGTGGGTACTGCAGCTTACGCATGTTTTTGCAAATGTGCGCAAACAAAATCCTCTGTTTTTAAGCCCTAAAGCCCTGTACACACGATCGGTTAGTCTGATGAAAACGGACCGATGGACCATTTTCATCGGACATACCGATTGATGTGGGTTTGTTTTCCATCGGTGAAAAAAATAGAACATGTTTTTACATTTTCCTATGGATAAAAAACTGATAGAAAAAAAAAAAAAATGATTGTCTGTGTGAAACTCCATCGGAGAAAAATCCACGCATTATCAGAATCAAGTCGGAAGCATTGAACTTAATTTTTCTCAGCACATCGTAGTGTTTTACATCACCGCGTTAGACGCGGTCGGATTTTTGACTGATGGTGTGTAGGCAAGACTGATGACCATCAGCTTCATTCGATATTCGACGAAAAAAATCATCGGATTAGATTCCATCAGATATCCGATCGTGTGTACAAGGCTTAAAGGAGTTGTAAAGGAAAAAAATGTTTTGCCTAAAATGAATGTCTGCAAGGTAGACAGACAGAAAAGTGTAACAATTCTGTTAAAAAACAAGTAAATACCTGTTTAATTCCTTCATCTATATCACCTCCGGCGTTCTAGTTTCTGTTCTCTCATTCACTTCCTGGTTTGCATCACTTGTTCATGTAAGAACTACATTTCCCAGTATGAATTGCGGCACGCCCTGTAATTCACACCTCCTTGAAGTCTCTTAGGCCTCGTACACACGATCGGACATATCCGATGAAAACGGTCCGCGGACCATTTCCATCGGATATGTCCGATCGGGAGTTTGATCCGATGGCGTGTACACACCATCGGATCAAATTCCCCGCCGCCGGACGGCGCGGTGACACGGCGGTGACGTTGGCACCGCCACGTCACCGCCACGTCACCGCACCAGGAAGTTAAACACTTCCGCGCATGCGCCGAATCCATTCGGCGGCGGCGCGGCGGCGGTGGGGCACGACATGTCTGCTGGTAAGTGTACTAACCAGCAGACATGTCGGGCGGACAGATTTCACCGGATGGCTTTCAGAGCATGCTTTGAAATCTGTCGGGTGGAGAAATCTGTCCGCTAGCCCATACACACGAGCGGAGATGTCTGCTGAAACGGTCCATCGGACCGTTTTCAGCGGACATATCCCCTCGTGTGTACGAGGCCTAACACGTCGAGAGCGTCCTGCCGCACAGATGTAGTTCCCAGGAGGGGGCGAGCACGTCACTGACCACCGCAGTAAAGCCTCCCTTCACTGTGGTCACTAAAATCAAACAAGCAGGAAGTGAACAGAACAGAAAAGATATAGAGCAACTTCTGAGCAAAAACGAACAATGAGGAAGTGAAAAGAGGAATGTCTGCAGGTAAAGGATGCTTATTATGAAAATATTCCTTTACAACCCCTTTAAGGGTTTTTAGTGTCTACTTTTATGTGTTGTGTGTTCCTGTAGTAAGAAGGAGTTTTGAATGGACAACCCTTTTATATAACAAAACTAAACAGTATTTTCAGCTTATAAGATAGTGGCCATCATGGGTCCTGGTGTTACTGCTGGTTTGTAATGCACATATTTATGAGAAATATATATTAGTTTTAACTAGCATTTGCTCTGAACATTATGTTGTACTATTGTCTTGTTTACCAATTGTTATTGCCTCTGTGTAGGGTCTGAGAAGCCTGAATCGGGAATGATGATGTCATCGGAGCAGCTCTTCTGTACTCTTCCAGTCCAGACCTTTACTAGAAGGAAGCATGGAGACGCAAGAAAACTGACATTCAGCGCTTTTTCAGTGGGGGTGGAGTTTTACAGGCTGCTGAAACCGAACTCCGCTACTATCATTCCTCATGTAAGTTGCACTTTTTACAGTTGATTTCTATACCTGGAGTTCTGCCTGTGTTTATTAATTATTTTCTATTATCTTGGGTAGGGTTGCCATCTCATCCCTTTAAACCCAAACATATAGGAATTACACAGGTTCTGGCTCTAATTTAATGCAGATAAGGCACCAAGTGAGTTTATTACCACCTAAATCAGCCACAGAACCTGTGTAATTAATATGTGTTTGGTTTTAAAGGGATGAGGTGCAACCCTAATCTTGGGATACCCCAGCCAAGTGGGCTGTACGAAAAAAAAACCTGAGAGATCACCGTACTAACTCAGAAATTTTAGTGCTTCAATCTTCCCTGCTGAACTTTTGTGTTCTGACAGGGGGATTGCCCCCCGCCAGAATCAACTTATTAGCGCTTTCAGCCATTGGCCGCTGGCCGGCAGAAAGCTGAATATTTGGATCTCTTTGAATGGAAATGCTGGAAACCCTGGCAAGGGAAACTGGTGTTTTGTTTTATGAACTTTCAATAAAAATGGACAAGAAAAGCCCTTAAAAATAAGAATCCAATGAGTGACCGGGTAGCAATGTCATTAAAGTTAGGTGTTTTTTTTTTAAACCTGAAAGGCAAAGTTATAATGTGCTAGTATGCATAACTATGATAGAAATGGATTTGCCCAAGTTATTCGACTAGACTGTTTGTGGATCCTATCCCAAATACATATAGTAAAGAAAATATTCCTCAAAGGGGGATTTTAAATGGACCACGGGCAGTAATATGGAAAAAAATATTACAATGTTAATACCATATTGAAGACTAATACATGACAAAGAATCAAGCAGCAAAACAGGTTTGATAAAAAAACAACACATGAAATTGGGGATATGTAAAAACCAGCTGAGAGAGAAGCCCGGAAGCTGTCAACTGACAGAGCGTCCAACGCGTTTCAAAAAACACATGGTTTGGATGTTCTTCAGGGACTAAACCGGGCTTAGTGCTTCCAGAGTTATGACTTAGATCCCCAGTGTTACATTGAACTCCCAGTGAACATGTTATACCACGAGAATCATGATCTTTATTCTAAGCAAAAAAATAGTTATTCTCATTTTAGCCAGAATCGTGCAGCTCTAGAATGGAGTGGTGGTAGGCAGCTGAACACAAGAGAGGTAGGTATTCAGTCTTTACTTTACATGTAATTTTATTTCCCTTTAGATTGGAGACAGGGTCCCTTTACACTTTTCCTTACAGAGCTGTTCTGTATCATTATGTCCTCAGGTACCTGTATCACATTTTGAAAGGGACTCAATCAACCAATTAATTAAGCATTTGGCTAACCCACAGGGTTTTGGAAGAGAAAAAGACACATATAGTGGAGATGGAATGAAAGAGCTGCTCGCCCCAATTTGGCATAAAGAAAAGAGAAAAGTTCCCCAGAGGGGTTATTAGGCAGCGGGGTCAAAGGATTAAATAATTAAACAGTTTCCATATAAACACGATATTTATTAACCGATAATATCGGATATCACAGTGTGTATGGGTAAACGTTGTACAAAGTATAAAAAAGGGGTACAAAAGTATCTAAATCCTTGTAGCAGTAGACACAAAAGTATCTCAATCCTTGTAGCAGTAGACATAAATAATTATACATATCGTTATGTTGCAGGTGAATGCACAATGTGGATCCCCGGCGCGTTTCGACCGTTCGATTGGTCTCTTCAGGGGGACAGGCATTCTAAAATATAAGGATTCAAAAGTGTTACAGAGCATATAAGCATACATCATGGTGGGTCTATCACAATGATATAATTACCGCTGGAATAAGGAATCGAACATGCTGGTAACCGTCGGGTAGCCAGGGGGGGCCTAAGGCTGTCTCCATCCTCCCCAATGTTAAGGGTGGCCCATCCATGAGGGCCTACAAGGAGCCAGAGTGTGGACACCCTCCAAGGGGTGGAGGAGTCGGCACCTGCAAAGGACACCCATGGAATTGTATATAGGTTAAGAAGGATTGTATAAATCAATTCAGCCTTCAGCACAGCAGTATATATGGTATTCAAGGGGCTAGAGGCAGTTGCTAAGTGCCAATATAGAATGGATATCAGGGCATCTTATAAAGTCCATTGGGGTTGGCTCCTTGTAGGCCCTCGTGTATGGGCCACCCTTCACATTGGGGAGGATGGAGACAGCCTTAGGCCCCCCCCGGCTACCCAACGGTTACCAGCATGTTCGATTTCTTCCTTGATTGATTATATCATTGTGATAGACCCACCATGATGTATGCTTATATGCTCTGTAATACTTTTGAATCCTTATATTTTAGAATGCCTGTCCCCCTGAAAAGACCGATAGAACGGTCGAAACACGTCGGGGATCCACATTGTGCTTTCACCTGCAACATAACGATATGTATAATTATTTATGTCTACTGCTACAAGGATTGAGATACTTTTGTACCCCTTTTTTATACTTTGTACAACTTTTACCCATACACACTGTGATATCCAATATTATCGGTTAATAAATATCGTTTTTATATGGAAACTGTTTAATCCTTTGACTCCGCTGCCTAATAACCCCGCTGGGGAACTTTTCTCTTTACCCACAGGGTTCTTGGCTTGTTTTTAGTTAAGTTAAATACTAAAGAATTCTGATTTTCCAGCTAATATAACATCCAGAACAAATTTATCTCTTTCATGTGGCGAAATCAAAGTGACGTGTTTCTAATTTTGGTCCCTCCTGCTTAATGTTAGTATGCATACCGGGTTCAGATTTGTGATCAACAGAGTAAAACAAATTGTCAATTAATTTGGTATTTGCATTTGATTTAAACTTTTATTAAGAAAGTAAAGTTTAAAATACATGTTTGTAATTTTTTTAACATTAAGTTTTATGAGTACGTAGTCCTATAAACGTATGTGCACATAAAATATATGTCAGCGTTGCCATAGCACTCACATTCCCAGCCTGAGCCGGCCTCTTGGGATCATGGGCTGTCTTGTCATTTTGTCTGCAATGTGGTGAGTGGTCAATAACACTGTTATTCCAGAAATGACCTATACGATGTTCTATAATTTTATGACTGTCATTAAAACATATGTCTGTTATTATGTACATATTGAGAAGGCTTTTAGAGCAGGTCATTGACCCAAAACATTTGTACCACACATCATTTGTCCTGTAATCAAGCAGCTGGAGGCCTCACACTGTGTAATTATATTGCTAAAAATTCTTCACAGAGAAGTTAAAATGTACTTGCTCATCCATTTATAAACTACAGAGCTGGCCTGACGAATCCTTTAGCTCACTGACGGCAAGACCTTTTTTTTTTTTCAAAGCTATTATGGCAGTCTGTAAAGAATTTCCATTGACTTAATTTTGCTAGACTTCCCAACACCATTGCTGTTAAGATCTCTGGGCCAGATTCATGTAGATTGGCGCATCTTTAGGTGGGCATAGCGTATCGAATATACGAAAAGCCGCCGTAACATAGAGAGGCAAGTGCAGTATTCACAAAGAACTTGCTCCGTGAGTTACGGCGGCGTAGCGTAGATTGGCCGGCGTGAGCCTGCCTAATTCAAAGTAGGAAGGAGGTGGGCGTCATCTATTTAAATTAAGCGTGACCCCATGCAAATGAATGGCCGATTAAATGGCGCATGCGCGCGCATGCTCAGAATCACGTCGCATATACTCCCTAAGATACGTCAGCTCAATTCCTACAACGTGAACGTAACCTACGCCAAGCCCTAATCACGTAGTACTACGTAAACGACGTAAAAGACGCCGGCTGTTCCGACGTCCATACCTTTGCATGGGTTGCGCCACCTTTAGGTGGAATAACTTTACGTTGGACGTATGCTTTACGTGAATGGCGTATATTACAGCGACGGGCGGAAGTACGTTCGCGATTCGGCGTATCTCGGTCATTTGCATATTCCACATGTAAATCAATGGAAGCGCCCCTTGCGGCCAGCGTAAATATGCGTCCACGATACGCCGGTGTAGGCAAGTTACGTCGGGCGTAGGAAGCCTATTTTCCTGACGCATTCATGGCAGCACACACTGGGTTGTGACTCCGCCCCAGTGTGTGCTGCCATGAAGATGCATCAGGAAAGGAAAATTACGGAAAGGTGAGTATACGATTTCCGCTTTCCTGACGCATTCATGGCAGCACACACTGGGGCGGAGTCACAATCCAGTGTGTGCTGCCATGAAGATGTGTCAGGAAAGGAAAATTACGGAAAGGTGAGTATACAATTTTCAGTTTTTTGACGTATCTAGCGTCGGGAATCGCCGTAAAGATAGAACTGCGCACATTTGGACTTACCTCGGCGTAAGTCCTACCTGAATCTGGCCCTCTAAATGTAAACCATTAACACATTTTTGTCTGAAAAGAAAGAGGGCTGCTAATATGCACATTTGCTCCTACACCAGAGATCAAGATTATTATTTTTTTTGCTTGTAAAACTTGTTTGGTTGTACTTCTGTGGATCGCAGGAGTGTATTTTTTATTTTTTATTTTTTTGCACTCCTAGAGACGGTCCAGGTTCGGGAAAGATTGCGACTATATGTTCGGGATCCCCCCCACATGCTTAGATCGGGACCTTGCTCAGCCTGAGTCTGGGCCGGTCGCTCCCACCCCCACTGTAGCCCAGCGCTTCAGTAAGAGCGAGGGCAGAGCAGAGACCCCATGACTGACAGTCACCAGCTCTTTACTCACGGAGCTCTGAGAACTGAGCGATTGGCAGTGTTTGACTGCTCAGTTCTCGTCTTAAGCTTCGTAAACACGATTGGATTTCTATCGGACAATTCCATGGATTTTTTTTTTAATATAAATTCTTAATTTTTTTCAGAATTTTCCCAACGTTATTTTAGAGAGACATAATCATACATATTTGTAATTCCACATTTATATTACTTCCTATTAATTGTATACATTCTATTGCCACTCAACGTATTACAAAACTCCTTTTTCCTTTTCTTCCCACCCATCTCCCACCCCCCCAAAAAAGGGAGAACCCCAGCCTATAACCGTGCCCCAGTCCCCCCTACCAACCACCGCATTCCCTCTTTTATCAACTCTTGTCTCTTCTCGTCATGTCGGGACCCATGTCTTACGTTACGTACCATCTTGATCCTTCATTGTTAGAGTGAGATTCTCCATTTGTTGGAATTTTGTGTGAAGGACGTTGGCCGTGAACATATATTGCAAACAGACGCTAAGAAAAAGGGGGGTAATACTGCCCTAAGAACAGAACAAGAAAAATACAGCTGCAACAAAAAGAATCTAAATATCTATATGGCAATCAAGGAAACATCAAAAAAGTAAGCTATGCTAATAAATCAGTGATAACATAAAATAGATAACCAAAAGTGGGAAAAGGCTTGATGGGTGACAAAAAAACTTCATTCAGTAATGTATTTTTTTTTTACATAAAATAGTCCTATTAATTGAGTAGAGGTCCAGAGTAGATCAACCTTAACTGAAGGGAAGTGGAGGGGGAAGAGGAGATGTGCGGGAGTCCCAATTGAAGAAAAAAATCTCACTCTATGAGTAGATACCCTTAACGAATCAGGTGGACCCCCTTAAGAGCAAGGACATATGCGCAGGCAGACTGAGCCCTCTGCAGGGACAAAAAGATCTCTGTGTCCTGGATCTCTGTGCTACAGCTCCATCTCCAAAGTCCTCGATGGAAAATGGAACCACCGGTCCTTCAATCTAAGGGGATCGCCACTAGGCCACCAGGCTGTCAGTGGAAAAGATAAATGGGCAGAAAGCGGTGACGTTGAAGACTACAACGAACTGGCTAAATTACGTTCTATATGCTACCGCGCATGCGTCAAATTGTTATCGAGCATGCGCGGTAGCATAGAACGGCTCGTTGTTGTCTTCGAAGTCACCACTTTCTTGCCATTCAAAAGAACGGCGGGTCTTTTAGTGGCCGTGTGCATAAATGGCTTTTCAAGGCAAGCTTGGCAGGAATCCCGTCGGGGAAATGTTTTTTTTTTTTTTTATAGCCACCGAGATCACTCAACAAATTTCTTTGCACAGGTTGACAACCTTTTGGCAATGTACAAAGTGGGGAGTATCAACAGGAGTGTTGAGCTGTGTGGGACAACCTGTATACACACATCCGACATAAAGGCTATTGCCAAGGTGCAGGGACTTCCATGATTGCCTTATCCCAGGGACAGCAGTCTAGATGATTTCTAAATAAATACAGTGCTGGTATTCTGGAGAGAAAGGCTGATGAAGACATTGCCAGAAGGAGTACTGAGATCTCTTGGAAAGAAGTTATGCTATACTTTCAATGACTCAAGCCCTGTACACACGGCAGGAATCCCGTCTGTTTGAAAACTGTCAGTTTTTATACATGGCGATAGCTAACAGCCCAGTAGTTCTTCTTTTGATTTTTACAAACCGAATGCTGCGTACACACGATCATTTTTCGGCATGTAAAAAACAACGTTTTTTAGCCTCTATAAAAAATGATTTTTTTTCCAACTTCATCATTAAAACGGCCTTGCCTACACACGATCGTTAAAAAAAAAAGAAATGCTCTAGCAAAGCGCAGTGACGTACAACACGTACGACGGCACTATAAAGGGGAAGTGCCATTCGGATGGCGCCACCCTTTAGGCTGCTTTAGCTGATTTTGTGTTAGTGAAAGACGATTCGCGCTTTTCTGTCTGGTACAGCGTGATGAATGTGCTTACTCCATTACGAACGGTAGTTTTACCAGAAGATGCGCTCCCGTCTCATAACTTGCTTCTGAGCATGCGCAGGTTTTTCACGTCGTTTTAGCCTACACACGATCATTTTTTACAACTCGAAAAACGACATTGTTTAAAACGTCTTTAAAAAATGCAGCATGTTCGATTTTTTTTTTTGTCGTTTTTCAGAACCCGAAAAATGATGTGAAGCCCACACACGATCATTTTAAATTACATTTTTTTAAAACGTCGTTTTTTACATGCCGAAAAATGATCGTGTGTACGCGGCATCAATCCCTGACCAAGTCATTTAATTCTGACTGTGTTATAAGATGAGGCTCACCAGACATACACAGTTCTGAATCCTGATCATTGTCACTGTCCATTCCTTGCTAGTGCATTGTAGCATCTTCATCTGTTTCCTCTAAGCTCCATTTCTTTGGTGACTTTGGTACTGGCAGATTGCTGTCATGTGGCACTGGTGTCACGGCTGAAGGCAGATTGGGGCATTTAATTGATTTATTATTTTTAGCAGAGAAACCAGCGACATTAGTCAGACAGAAGTGACAGCCTGTGACCTAATCATTCTGTTCTCATATGTAGGTAAAGCAAACTGCATTGACTTCTGAGTTCCTCAAAGCCAGGCTCAGCGCATCTTGCACAACAAACGTGAGGAGCTCAGGCCTTGTCTTAATCATCAATCTTACAAATAAAGTACAGTTCATGGTGTGCACTTTGAGGATTAAAGTAGTTGTAAAGGCTGAAGGTTTTTTACATCCATGCATATGTGCATGAAGATTAGAAATCTTCTGTGTGTTGCTCCCCCCACAGCCCCCTAATACTCACCTGAGACCCAACTTGATCCAGTGAGAGAATAGGGGTGGGGCCAAGTCACAGCTATATGTGTCTTATGAACACCAGTGCCCCCATGGCAAGCGACTTGCTTTTGGGGGTGCTGGTCAAGGGGGAGGAGCCAGGAGCTCCAGCAGGGGATCTGAAAAGAAAATAATTGGGGCCGCTCTTTACAAAACTATTGCCCAGAGCAGGTAGGTGTGTGACATGATTATGTTTTTTTTAAATCAATACGAATTTTATTGAAAAACAGACACAGCACATTCAGTCTTATTATATACCGGTACATAACAGGCATACGTTTCATCCTTTGGTATGTGACAGTAAATCACATTTACTTATTTATGTTTGTTTTTAAAGCTGAACCTTTAATACCATTTTTTTGTTTACAAACTATTTTTATTTGGTACAAACAGTGGTACAAAAAGAGTTGTCATATGCCAAGAGAAGTACAATACAATTAGTTTGCATATAAGGAAGTTTAAAATAAAATGTGTAATTGTTGGTAGAAATACATTGTTATAGATAGTAAACATGTTAACAGTAGCATCTATGATCTTTATACAATGTTCTTTGATCTACAATATCTATTAATAATATTCAGGGTTGAAAAAAAAGTTTAGAGAAGTTAAACCATGGGTCCCATTTTTTTTTATTATATATGTGATTAGTATTCTGTAGCGTGTGGAATATTTTTTCCATCAGAATACCATTTTAACCACTTCAGCCCCGGACCATTATGCTGGCCAAAGACCAGGCCACTTTTTGTGATTCGGCACTGCGTCGCTTTAACTGACAATTGTGCGGTCGTGTGACGAGGCTCCCAAACAAAATTGATCTCCTTTTTTTCCCACAAATAGAGCTTTCTTTTGGTGGTATTTGATCACCTCTGCGGTTTTTATTTTTTGCGCTATAAACAAAAATAGAGCGACAATTTTGAAAATGCAATATTTTTTGCTATAATAAATATCCACAAAAAATATATATTAAAAAGTATATATTTTTTCCTCAGTTTAGGCCGATACATATTTTTCTATATATTTTTGGTAAAAAAATCTACAAAATAGGGGATAGTTTTATAGCATTTTTATTAATATTATTTTTTTACTAGTAATGACGGCAATTAGTGATTTTTATTGTAAATGCGACTTTATGTCAGACACATCGGACACTTTTGACACATTTTTGGGATCTTTGTCATTTTTACATGCTAAAAAATGTACTGAATACTGTAAAAATGAACCCTGGCAGTGAATGGGGTTAACCACTAGGTGTCGCTGCAGGGGTTAAGTCAGTACTAGGGAGTGATTCTTACTGTTAGGAGGGCGTGGCTATACGTGACAGGTCACTGATGACCATTTCCGATCACAGGGAACAGCCATCGGTGACATTGTCACTAGGCAGAATTGGGGAATGCCTTGTTTACAAAGGCATCCCCCTGTTCTGCCTTTGCCAACTGAAATAGCGGGCCGCCCGGGAACATTGAGTTCTCGGGACCTGCGAACAGGCTCACAAGGCCCGCTGGGTGGCAAATTTAAAGGGACATACAGGTACGCCAATGTGCCTGCTCGTGCCATTGTGTCAACGTACATCTGTGTGCGGCGGTCGTCAAGTGGTTAAGCTGCTCACCACTAGTTATTTTCCCTTCTATTGGTTGAACTAGATAGACTTGTGCATTTTTTCAACAAGACTAACTATATAACTATGTAACAAATGCAACAGAACGTATCATGGTTGTTCCAACATTGGTGAGACATTTCTGCTGTCATCCTCTAGCAAGTCTATTACATGCTTACTTGTTATTTACATGAACAATACTATGCCTTGAAACAATCGCATATAAATACTAAGAAACTGATCTCAATGAAACGAATATGAGTTCCACGAATGGTATGCAGTGTGCCTTAACATGCATGAGCTACACAAAACATCTTATAATGCAAAATTTTATCAATTTTAAGTAGAAATATAGGTAAAATGTGCGCCGTTTAGGAGATATTTTACCTTGTAGTGCGTCAATGATGTTATCGGCACATGCGCTGTGAAGAAACGGACCTACGTGCCGTTTTTTCACTTGCAAGTGCCGTGAATGATGTCTCACACATGCATGCGCGGGGATGGCGTCACGCGGCTACGGACAGTCACAGAGTCGGAGTCCATGGCACCCAGAGAAAAAGGGGAGCGAAGATGGTTACTTTCTCTTCAAGAGCCCTTTCACACTGGTACGTTTTTGCGGCAAAAATAGCGCTATTAAAACGCTCATAAAACGCTCCCCATGCCCCTCTCCATTGAAATTAATTAAAAACGCTGTAAAAACATGGTAAAAACGCGGTAAAAACACTGAAAGAGCTCTAAGTGAGTGTTATAACCTCTGTCAGCTTATGTTATCATATATTATTTGTGTCTCATTGGGGAAATATCCCTTCACTTCCTGTCCCATAGCCAAAATAGGAAGTGAAAGAAAGCTCCTGAAAATTAAGGCAATTATTTGAGGACCCCCAGGTCACTTGAACTAGTGTCCCCATTGTACGATTTATCACTTCTCATAGGAAGTAGGTCCAGTAGACCTTATTTTGCTAGCAGAGGAATCCTCCTCAAATCCTTTTATGAGAATACAAACAACCTATCTTTAGGCACAGTTTCCCTCTGTATCTCTGCATATTGTGTCTTGTTGAAGGCTATAGCATTGTGTGTGATGGAGGACCAGGGTTGCCAACTTTCAGTAAATTTACAAACAGTTTTTAAAATCTGTAATTTTTGCATCTGTCCATAAATGTCCATTATGGGCGTGTAGTCTGTATGTCCGTAATAGACATTTATGGACAGATGCAAAAATTAAGGATTTTACAAACTGTTTGTAAATTTACTGACGGTTGGCAACCCTGTGGAGGACACACCTGGCACCAGTTTTCAGAAAGTCTCTATGGTATTATAGCACATTGCAATGCATTAGGCTGCGTACACATGATCAGACCGGTCCGATGAAACTGGTCCGACGGACCGTTTTCATCGGACCAGGCTGAAGTGGTCTGATGTGCGTACACACCATCGGACCAAAAATCCGATCAGACCAGAACGCGGTGACGTAGAACACAACGACGTGCTAAAAAAACGAAGTTCAATGCTTCCAAGCCTGTGTCGACTTGATTCTGAGCATGCGCGGGTTTTTGGTCCGATGCTTTTGCGTACTAACCATCGAACCTGTCTGACGGACAGGTGTGCAACGGACAGATTTTAAAGCAGGTTTTAAAACTTTGGTCCGACAGACAATGGTCAGATGGGCCGTACACACCATCGAACTGGTCCGATGAAACTGGTCTGCAGACCAGTTTCATCGGACCGGTCTGATCGTGTGTACGTGGCCTTAGAGTGCAATAGGATGTAAGGCAAATTGTCTGTGGGTATGGACTGTGTGGGCTGGTGGGAACGAGCCCTAAATGGTTTGGAAGGATGACAGAGGATAACTAGAAGAGGAGTGAAAAGATGGAAAATGTTACATAATTACACCTTCTATTCTGAAGGACTAGGTAGCTGATTGTCGAGTGACCCTTGTGGCCAGCGTGATGGAACCAAATAAACACTAGGGGATGTACTTGAAATGTAATAACATTATTTGAGCCTTGGCAAGATGGCAGGACTTTTGCAAAGAAGACATTTACATTTTAATGTTCCTTGTTCTATTTCTGCAGCGTAGTGTATTAAACGGTTCCAAATTAATGAGAAAATGAAATCATTGTGTTGAAAGGCAGTATGTATGACCCATACAATGCATAAAAAGCAATTATAAATACACAAAAGGAAAAGAATTGTTGAGCTGAATTAAGATGGATTGTTGTGAGTCATGCCTGAATCCGGAGGACAGAGACACATTTCTTAACTTCCTATTCTCCTTTATATGTTTATTATTTTGGACAGGCTGAATCTTCAGCTCCTTTCCCATAAATGTCTGTGTTACTTGTTATATTTTATATTCAACCCTGTTGCTAATTTTACATAAAATGTACATAAAATAACTAAAGGTACCCTGTAAAAAAAAAGTGTAATGTTATACCTCTCCTTGCTATTTTTCAAAGCTACCTCCATTGCTGGTATATGTGGCCGCGTACACACGATCAGTCCAAACCGATAAAAACGGACTAAAGTTCAGTTTCATCAGTCCAAACCGACCGTGTGTTTGGCCCATCAGTCTGTTGTCCTTCAAGCCGGAATCACACTTGTGCAGTGCGAATTTCAGCTCTCTTATCTTTGCAGGGAGATAAGAGAAGTGTTCAACAGATTAGCAATGTTTTAGCTGCGAATTTGGAGACCTGGGAGAAGTTACAGGTGAGAGGAGAGTTGGGGAGAAGTATATTGAGCTGAATGACAGAAATTCCTGGAGAGAAATGAACACATCTGCGAATCAGCTGCGTACCCATAGAAGATAATGGGCCTGAATTCGCACCTGAGCCGCACTGCAAGGCATAAAATCTGCACACGTTTCTTCTGCAATGCGCAGTGCGAATGCATCGCACATATGTGAACCAGCCTCATTGAAAACAATGGGCCAGATTCACATACACTTAATAATCGAAATACTCTACGCTGCCGTATTTTACCAGGCTCTACACCGAATCCTGGTAGATTTTTGCCCATACGCTACGGCGGCGTAGTCTATTTCTCGCCGCATAATCGAAATACGCGATAAGGGGGCGTGAAGCATTTAAATTAAGCGCGTCCCCGCGGCGATCGAACTGCGCATGCTCCGTTCAGAAATTTCCCGCCGTGCATTGCGCGAAATCACGTCGTTACGTCATTCGTTGTTTGAGTAGTGTCGTTTACGAACATTTCTATTCCCGGACGACTTACGTAAAAAAAAATAAAAGACGTCGGAAAATGTAGAAATTCGACGCGGGAACGACGGCCATACTTAACATGGGCTGTCTAATATTAGAGCAGCAAAAAGCTGGTATAGTGTTACGCAAATAAAAGATGACTAAAGGTGCTGTAAGAGATTGCGATTGAAGATCGTAATTTCGGGGATCGCCGGCAAAAGCTCATTTGCATACCCCGACGCTGAAAACGACGGGAAGTCCACCCAGTGGCCGCAATTTTATTGCAGCGTAGATCCGAAGGCGTATGAACACGTAATCCAGTCGAATTGAAGCCCGCAGCCATCTATTCATGGTTTGAGGTTTTCGACTAGCTAGAAAACGCGCGTAATTTGAAATTACTCCAGTCTAACACCAGTTAGACAGGCGTAATGGCTCTCTGAATCTGGGCCAATGTATTTAGAAATGTTCTGCGTATTAGGAGTGTCCTCCATTTTCTTGTAGCTCAGCTCTGCCTCTATCCTGTGCTTCAGTATAGGGGTGAGAGTTTCAAGATTGTCCAGCGACCACTGCAAGTTCCAGGAGCTCTTCCTGTTGGGTCTGAAAGAGTGACCCTCCCCCAGGGCGAGAACTGTCCCAGTAGTAATCGGCGCACGTACCTACCAGTAGGACGTGTGGCTCCTGGGCTCCAGACAGGCAGGGTTTCCACCCCCCCGCCCCAGCAGGCCTTCTCATCCGCCTTCTCTGGCTGCTTCTCACCCTCCAGGTAAGCCCCTGCTACTCAGGGCGATCTTCACCTCCCTAGGACCCGTAGGTGGCCGTCCTTGTTAGGACAGCCACGGCGGCAGCCTAATCTCCCCCAACGGAGATACAACTCCCCCGCGATCCGCTTCCTCCAGCTCCGGCCCCCCCCCAACAACCAGCCGCTCCCCCGCTCCTTCACTCTGGTCCATACGCCCCCCATACAGCCATCTCCATTCAGAGGCACCTACTTGCGACCTCTCCACGGCAATTTTCGCCATTCCAGGTCGTTTTTCGGGACCTCCGCGCCAGGCCTCTCTCAGACGCGGGGCCGCGATCCAGGAAAGTCCGCGGCTTCACCTGCGGCCTAACACCGCGCCGCAATTTCATACACAGAATTCCCTCCAAGCCACCAGAAACCTCCCAGGAGTTCGCCCCCAGCCCCCTGCAGGATTCATCCACCCCTCAACAACCAGTCCCCCCCCATCCCAGTCCTTCCAGCTGACTATACATCAGCCTGGGTCCCTGGTCCTGCTCCCGGTCGGCGGCCATCTTGGTACACCCCAGCAGCAGTGACAGCTCTCACCCCCCTGTTTCATAATTTAATAATACTTGATCCAGGGGCTTCGCCCGATCGCCATTCAGGGATCAGGAAGGAATTTTTTCCCCTACCAAAGCAAATTGGCACAGCACGGCTAGGGTTTTTTTGCCTTCCTCTGGATCAAGCTGGGAGGATTCACTGAATCCTCCCCCCATCGTCACCAAAAAATAACTACTTTGCCCCGGTGATTGGCTACCATGGCTAATCTGCGGTACTCTGCAGAAACCATTTGGGATCTGAGGAGTTGCGCCGCAATACTGCCAGCCATCACCAAAAAGACCCTAAGAATGGAGCAACTTTTGAGGATCGATCGACGATCGGCCATCAAAAATTTTAGCCATTTACCCCAGCCCAAGCACATTTTATGTGCTTTGATCAACACAAGATCGGCAGTAAAACATAGACTTGAAATCCATGACTTCATTCTACAACACGATTTAGACTGCCTCTTTATTACAGAGAGCTGGCTCGCAGCCGACTGTAACACCATTCTAGGAGAACTGGTGCCAGAAAACTACCGTATTATCACAGAAAACAGAATAGGGCAAAGAGGGGGAGGCCTGGCGGTAATCCACAAGACTCATCTTGCGATCACAAAACCAGCCCTTCAAAACCCTCTTCCATTCATGGAAACCCTTACTCTGCAACTGCAAGCAAATTCAAAGGAGTCCGTCCACATTCTGCTCTGCTATAGGCCACCGGGCCCAAAATCGCAGCTGCTATCATCATGGACAGATTTCTTCTCCACTTATACCCTCAACAGCAAACACCTGTTGCTGTTAGGGGATTTCAATCTCTGGGCCAATTCCTCACAAGACATCGTTGCGAATGCCTGTATTGACCACCTGGAAGATTTAGGGTTACAGCAACTAGTATGTGGGCCCACACATGCTTCAGGCCACACACTTGATCTTATTTTCAGACAAGATCTGGAAATAAAAATTTTGGAAAATGAAAAGTTGCCATGGACAGACCACCATGCAATTAAATTCATTTCCACAATCCCCCCCACAACAAAAACATCAAATCCAGTGACAACACACTGGACTAGATGTCAGAAGAAGCTCCACTCGGAACTCTTCAGAACGATTTTAAGGAAAAAAATAGAAACAACTCAGCCGCATCAAACGGCCGTTGAAACATTGGAAGCCATCAACTCGGCCATGCTACAGTCAGCCGATTTGGTAGCGCCGAAACGAAGAACCCGCATTCGGAAAAACAACCGCAGCTGGTTTAACAACCAGCTGTCGCTACTGAAGCAAGAACGTAGAAGGGCAGAATCTGCCTGGAAAAGATGTTCTTCAGAGCTAAACTTATCCATCTACAAGGCGACAACAAGAAAATACCACAAAGGAATTTTCCAAGCCAAGAAGAATTATTTCTCGCAGGCTATCAACGGGGCCCTTAACCGCCCCCGCGAACTCTTCAAGATGGTCACCCAGACCATGAAACCAGGATGTATTGAAGCCCCCAGTTCTGACACACAAGAATTTTGCAATGAGCTATCGGATTATTTCGTTGATAAAATCGAGGCAATCCGTGAAAGCATTCAGCAAAACTTTTCTCCCCTTAGTACCCATAGTAATTCTTCGATATCAGGTAAGTTTACCCTAGAACCCATCTCCGTTGAGTCCACTAAAAATGTCATTTGTACTCTGCGCAATGGCGCAGCGCCAAATGACATTATCCCCATAAAACTGCTGAAGGAATGCGCCGACATCCTGGCTCCTCCCATTACGCAGCTTATCAACCAGTCTTTCTTGGAGGGCATAGTGCCCTCACAGTTGAAAGAGGGCATAATCCAACCCATCCTAAAGAAACCCTCCTTGGACCCCAAGGACCCACTCCACCGCCGTCCCATAACAAGCCTCAGCGTATTCTCTAAGATAATGGAAAAAGTAGTGGTACAACAGCTGCAACAGCATCTAGATACCCACAAGCTACTTGATCCATTGCAATCAGGCTTCCGTCCCGGACATGGGACGGAAACAGCATTGCTGAAAGTATGGGACGATGTTCTCAAGGCCGCAGACGAAGGAGAATCTTGTCTCCTGGTTCTGTTGGACCTAAGTGCAGCTTTTGACACTGTAGACCACAATCTGTTACTGACTCGGCTTACTGAAGTAGCCAGGGTCGCAGAAGGCGATTTATCTTGGTTCTCCTCTTTTTTGGAAAACCGATCGCAAACAGTGAAGCTAGGACCGTTTACGTCTGAAAAACGCACAGTAACATGCGGAGTCCCTCAAGGATCGCCTCTGTCGCCAGTGCTATTCAACATCTACCTTCGTCCTCTTTTTGAGATTATTAGCAGCCAAAAACTGCTTTATCACTCTTATGCAGACGACACGCAACTGTATTTCCGCATCTGCAACAGACAGGATCACCACCTCAATCTAGAGACATGTCTCTCTTTGATAGAGGATTGGATGACAAAGAGTTATCTTAAACTCAATGGAGCGAAAACAGAACTTCTTCTGTTTCACGCCAAACGTAGGAATCAACTTTCAACAGCGTGGACCCCCCCGCCTATTTTGGGCAAACTCATCACCCCCAGCGCCAAAGTCAAAAGCCTAGGGGTCATTTTTGACTCCTTTATGACAATGGACGCACAAATAGGGTCAGTGGTCAGCGGATCTCACCATCTACTGCGCCTACTACGCAGACTCACTCCGTTCATCCCTAAAGAAGACCTAGCGGTCGTGGTGGGAGCTATTGTAAACTCCAGGCTGGATTATGCAAATGCCCTTTACCTCGGCCTCCCCAAGTACCAAATCGCTCGTCTGCAAGTCGTTCAGAATACGGCCGTCAGACTTGTGACTGGGAAAAAGCCCTGGGAATCCATCTCACCTTCACTGAGATCCCTTCATTGGCTGCCAGTCAAAGACAGAATTGCTTTTAAAGCTCTCTGTCTTACGCATAGATGTGTCCATGAGAGTGCCCCCCTTTACTTATGCGAATTAATAAAAGCGCATAATCCAAATCGCGTTTTGCGATCCACGAATCAGAACCTGCTCCAGGTTCCGAAAGCCAACTTCAAGTCCAAAGGAGAGAGAAGATTTGCGATCCAGGGTCCCAGACTATGGAACGCTTTACCAACCAGCATTCGGTTGGAGGAGAACCACCTAGCATTTAGGAAAAAGGTCAAGACTTTTCTCTTTTGATATCAAAGGAGACAGGAACAACAAGCGCCCAGAGGCGATTCAGTTCGCATGTGCCGCGCTATATAAGTTTTCATTCATTCATTCATTCATTCAATCCGGCCTCAGTCCAAAAATTTAGAACTTGCTTTAAAATCGGACTGATGGACGCCTACCGATCGGTCAAAACCGGTGGTTAGTACGCAAAAGCATCGGTTCAAAACCCGCGCATGCTCAGAATCAAGTCGACGCACGTCGTTGTGATTTACGTCACCGCATTGGACTCGATCGTTTTTTTAACTGATGGTGTGTACGCACATTAGACCATCAGGCCGCTTCAGCAGGGAGCCGATGAAACCGGTCTGTCTGACCATTCTCATCGGATGGACCGGTCGTTTGTAAGCGGCCTGACACTTTCAGGTGTGCCAGATACATGACCCCCTGCTGGTCGCTGTGCTTCCATCCACTGACCTTTACATCGATACAATATCACCTCAGGCTAGGTTCATATATAAGCGTTTTTCAGAAACACACTACAGTCCATTTAACATGATTTCCTATGGGTCCTGTTAACATCTGTGCGTTTTCAGCCCCTGCGTTTTTTGGTCAGGGACTTTCTTACGTACAGCATTTTTACTTCAATAGACTTCAATGAAACTGCATCAAAAACGCAAGTGTTGATTTTTTGACGCGTTTTACATTTTTCATTTGCATGACAACCCCTCCCCCTAACAACAAACTTTAAAAAAAAAGCAAAACGCATAAAAAACTCAATAAAAAAGGATCAAAACCATGTGTTTCAAAAACACAAAATGCACCAGAAAACACATCAATCGTAGCATACATAGGTGTGAACCGAGCCTGAAAGGGTAACTCCACTTTCATGGCAAAAAAAAAGGCAAATATAAAACAATAATAATATAGCATATACAATTGTGTCACAAGTCATATTGTAATTGAATGTTATTAAAAACAAACTTTCCTTTTCAATCTGCAGCTGTAAAATACAATGCAATATGGCTACCTGGAGGTATGCAAATTCCAAGCAGGTAGTGTTGTGGTTTTAAATCAATAACCCTAGTGCTGCTAGGCGGAAATGCTAACCACTTATCCACTATGCTGCCCTGGTGTATTTTTAATAGGGTGGTTTTGAAACAGAACTCAATAAAAATGTTCAATAATCATTTTTTTTTTAAGTAGAGTAAGAATTTCCCCACTTCATAGAAACCAATCAAATCTTAACCCTTGCTTGGAATGTGACATTTGAAGGATGGAGGTTTAAATGAAACTGAATTATATAATTTTCCTGAGGTACAGTATCTCACAAAAGTGAGTACACCCCTCACATTTTTTTATTATATCTTTTCATGTGACAACACTGACGAAACTACATTTTGCTACAATGTAAAGTAGTGAGTGTACAGCTTGTATTACAGTGTAAATTTGCTGTCCCCTTAATAATTTAACACACAGCCGTTAATGTCTAAACTGCTGGCAACAAAAGTGAGTACCCCTCTAAGTGAAAATTTCCAAATTGGGCCCAGTTAGCCATTTTCCCTCCCTGGTGTCATGTGACTTGTCAGGCCACGTACACACGATCAGACCGGTCCGATGAAACTGGTCCGACGGACCGTTTTCATCGGACCACGCTGAAGAAAAATCCGATCAGACCAGAACGCGATGACGTAGAACACAACGACGTGCTGAAAAAACGTAGTTCAATGCTTCCAAGCATGCGTCGACTTGATTCTGAGCATGCACGAGTTTTTGATCCGATGTTTTTGTGTACTAACCATCGAATCTGTCCAACGGACAGGTGTCCGTCGGACAAATTTTAAAGCTAGTTTTAAAACTTTGGTCCGATGGAAAACGGTCCGATGGGCCATACACACCATCGAATTGGTCCGATGAAACTGGTCTTAAGACCAGTTTCATCGGACCAGTCTGATCGTGTGTACGCGGCCTTAGTGTCTCAGGTGTGAATAGGGAGCAGGTGTGTTAAATGTGGTGTTATCGCTCTCACTCTCTCATACCGGTGTCTGGAAGTTCAACATGGCACCTCATGGCAAAGAACTCTGAGGATCAGAAAAAAAAAGAATTGTTTCTCTACATAAAGATGGCCTAGGCTATAAGATTGCCAAGGCCCTGAAACTGAGCTGCAGCACGGTGGCCAGGACTATACAGCAGTTTTACAGGACAGGTTCCACTCAGAACAGGCCTCGCCATGGTTGACCAAAGAAGTTGACGTATGAGACAGCAACAGCAGCCATAAATCTTGCCTCACAGTATATCAGCAATACAAAGCATTAACCATATGCTGGTGCATGTAACTACAGCTTAGGGGGCAGCCATTCAGGGCTAATATGAAAATTATATCAGGCTGTCATTCTTGGCACATAATAAAACATTGGTGCATTCAAAACTGGACTCTTTTTATAGAAATATTGTTTCTTCTCAGAAATTCAAACAATGTTGTTTATTCTCTTCTTAAAGCTGGCCTATATTATGGTAATAAGGAGTCGTCCGGGTTCATCGCTCCTCTGGTGCCAGTCACGTGATCAGTGTTTTGAAGTTGGTCACATGATCTGCATCAGAAGGTTTGGATTTTTGAAGTGGTTGTTAACCTTCAGATATACCCAGCAAAGCGACTGAAATTACATACTGCAGATCTCAGTGAGGAGAGCTCTGAGAGCTGATTGGAGAGAAGGGACACACTCCCCCTCACGTAGCACACAGGAACAGAACTGAGGCTGTCAATCACAGGTTGTGTGCTGGAGATTCCTCTCTGTCACATTTTCTAATGCAGAAGTACACACTATAGAGGCATATGCTTTGTTCATAATGCATATCTGAGGTATATAACCTCCATTAAAGGGATTGTCAACACAAAATTATTGGGATGAAGGGACAGATTCTCTTTATAAAACACCCTTAAACTGTTAATTTTCACTTCCCCTGCACAACCTTTACTGCCCCATTTCTCCTCTGTGCAAACCCTGTGTAAGCTCCGAGTCAGATGGTATTAGGTTATATATTTAATAAACAGTAGCACAGAGTGACCACCAAGAGATGGGGAGTTTGATGAGTAACACTGCCAACAAAACAGAACATTGGCAGGTCTTGGTCATGGCCCGTCCCACACATGCCAGGCAAACTCCCAACGTCCCAGCTAGGTCATACAAGGGACAATTGGTTGTCCCACACTGCCTGGTACCAGCTTCCTCCTTTCACTACTCAATGTCCTCTTCTGGCCATTTGCTGAAATTTAATTCTGCCTGTTCCGGCGGAGTGCCCGGGACCCTCTTCCCCTTCTATCAGACCATATTGGGTGTGCTGAGCCAATTGATACATCACTGCAGTAACATAAGAGCATATCCAGATATTCCATCTGTCAGAACTGATCCTGATTTCCAAAAGAAGTGTCAGTTCATAGAGAGCTGAGTTCTGGAAATATACCTGATCACCTTCCCATATGCATACTTTTCTAAATATAGTCCATGGAATGCTGCAGTGTACCATCATCACATTTATCAAGATGCAATAAAGCTGATCACACGTGTTACATTGTGACTTTATATAGCATGTGAATTAGTGTGGGTGCATTGCCTGTTACTGTAACAATGAGTTGTGGTTTTCATTCAAAAGTGATACAATGTATCTGTGTGATGGTGTTTTTATTAAAGCAGAGTTCCACCCATAAATGAAACTTCTGCTGATCAGATTCCTTCCCACCTCTGGTGCCACATTTGGCACCTTTCAGGGGGGGAGCACAAAACACTACTTGATTAATTTTTAATGTCTAAATTAAACTCACCCATCTATCCATGTCTCCATGCTTTGTTGTGCTGAGAAATCACTTTGAAAACACCACCTAGCAATTTTGTCTGTGGTAATATTGAGCAAAGCCTGGTTCACATTGATGCGATTTCAGATGTAACTTGGGTTGCCTCAAGTATTAAGGAACCCCTGCTAATAATTACTACAGAGAAGATGATGGTGTTTTTTAACCATGTTCATATATGGTTTCTTCTTTGCGTAATCAAGCTTTAAAGTAGTTGTAAACTCTGTTACACCACTTGTACCTACAGGTACTGTAACTATGTCCTAAACTTGCACAGTTTAGGAGATATTCAGTATATGTGCTACTGCCGATGTCATCGATGCATGCGCACTAAAGAAACGGGACACTAGTGCCATTTCTTCAGTACCTGTGCCGTGACTGGCGGAACCCACGCGCATGTGCGGGAGTAACAGCATGGCGGGCAATCACAGCATTGGAGCCCGGAAGTAACTCCTTGAAAGATGTCGCCCGTGGGAGCAGAGTGCGGGGGGCACTGCAGGGCATTGTTCTAAGATAATGAACTTGTATGCGATGCATAATAGCTCATTGTGCTTTTGTCTTGCAGGTTTTTTTTTCAGTGGTTTACAACCTCTTTTACTTGCATTTTTTTTGGATAGAACAGCAAACTGTGTTCACGTACAGTGATTTTTGGAAGTATTTCTGAGATATTATGTGCTTTAGATGAATATATAGTTCAAATCTTAAAGACAATTTTAGATGCAGTTTTTCACAGATTGTTGAATCTCTGCCCATCTTTACTTTGGAGATGCACACAACCGTTTTTCATGACGAGAAAAACCCAATTTTTTAAATTGGTCATTAAAAACGATTGTGTGTAAAGCTCCAGAGCATTTTTCTCGATGAGAAAATGGGCATTAAAAATTTAAAACATGCTCTAATTTTTCTCATAGTTTTTCACGTGAAAAACGGTTGTGTGTAGGCTTTAACGACGGGAAAAAAACACGCATGCTCAGAAGTAAGTTATGAGATGGCAGCACTCATTCTGGTAAAACTAGCGTTTGTAATGGAGATAGCACATTCGTCACGCTGTAAAAGACTGAAAAGCACGAAGACTGAAAAGCGTGAATCGTCTCTCACCAAACTTTTACTAACACAAAATCGGAAAAAGCAGCCCAAAGGGTGGCGCCATCCAAATGGAACTTCCCCTTTATAGTGCCGTCGTAAGTGTTGTACGTCACCATGCTTTGCTTGAGCCTTTTTTTTCTCGATCGTGTGTAGGCAAGGCAGGCTTGACAAGAATCACGTCGAGAAAAACTTTGGGCCAGATTCAGATACAATTACATTGGTGCAGAGTATCAGAGTGAAGCCCCGTACACACGGCCGAGGTTCTCGGCAGAAACCAGCGAGAACCTCGCTGGGAGCCGCATTCTGCCGAGAACCTCGGCCGTGTGTACGCTTTCGGCGAGCCCCGCCCGTTGGGAAACCTGTCGAGCAAATAGAGAACAGGTTCTCTATTTGCTCGACGGCCCGTCAGGATGAATGTCTGGTTGCCTTTCCCGACGGGCGGGTCGCCGAATCTGACGGCCGTCAGAGAACCTCGACGGGCGGAACGATGTGTTACGCCCGCCGAGTTTCTCTGCCGTGTGTACGCGGCAATACACTACGCTGCCGTATTTTACCAGGCTGTACGACGAATCCTGGTAGATTTTGTCCCTTATGGTACGGCGGCGTAGTGTATTTCTCGCCGCGTAATCGAAATACGCGATTAGGGGGCGTGAAGCATTTAAATTAGGCGCGTCCCCGCGGCGATCGAACTGCGCATGCTCCGTTCAGAAATTTCCCGCCGTGCATTGCGCGAAATAACGTCGATACGTCATTCGTTGTTTGAGTAGCGTAGTTTACGGACATTCCTATTCCCGGACGTTTTACGTCAAAAATAAAAAAAAACTTCGGAAAACGTTGATATTCGACGCGGGAACGACGGCCATACTTAACATGGGCTGTCTTATATTAGACCAGCAAAAAGCTGGTATAGTTTTACGCAGCAAAAAGATGACTAAAGATGCCGTAAGAGATTGCGATAGACGTTCGTAATTTCGTGGATAGTCGGCAAATGCTCATTTGCATACCCCGACGCGGAAAATGACGGGAACTCCACCCAGCGGCCGCAATTTTATTGCAGCGTAGATCCGAAGGCGTACGAACACGTAAACCAGTCGGATTGAAGCCCGCAACCGTAATTTCATGGTTTGAGGTTTCAGAGTAGTGAAAAAACACGCGTAATTCGAAAGTACTCCAGTCTAACGCGAGATAGACAGGAGTAATCGCTCTGTGAATCTGGCCCTTTGTTTTTCCATGACAATAAAAACGGTCGTGTGTACCTAACATGTCTAACATGTTCTTTTTATACCCAATCATGTTACTGACCTGCTGCTAATTAAACTAATTGTTTGCTTCTTCCAGCCCTTTCTTGTTAGTACCACTCAGTTTGCCAGGTTTTTGTTGACCTGTCCCAACTTCTTTGAGATGTTCTGTTGCCGTCAATGAACTTTTTCTTAAAATGGTATATCACACTGATATCCCCACTGGGCTAACACTGAAATATCACTATGGGCCAGATTCAGGAAAGGTTACGCTGGCGGATCGAGTGATCCGCCAGCCTAACTGTGGCTTTGAGCCGGCGTTTCTGTTTTCTGTAACCAGAAAACAAGAAACGCCGGGTTGAAGTTCCGATGCGAGCAGCGTAACTGAGTTTCGCCATCGCATCGTTACTTCAACTTAAAAATGGCGCCGGGGGCGTTCCCGCCGATTTACGCTCAAAAAATATGTTAATGAGCGGAAATCGGCAATTCACGATCGAAATCCGGCGCGACGCAATGACGATACAACGTTTCCGGACGGGATACGCGGCGCATAGATATACCTACATGGGGTTGGAGTATCCTATGTTAGGTATAGGCGTCGTCATCGCGTCGGGAAAAAAAAAAAATACGTTGCTTGCGTAAAACGGTCATGAATGGGAATGTGACGTCATTGACGTTCATTCACAGATTTTGGAGCATGCGCACGGGGATGTTTTGACACTCGACGCATGCGCAGTACGTTGGCGGCGGGATCGCGCGTAGTTAGCATACTACACGCCCCGTACCCGCTACATTTGAATTCCGCCAGCTCATTTGTGATGCGCTGCCGCAACTTTAGGACCAAGTGCTTCGTGAATGACAGCACTTGCTCCTAAAATTTCGGCAGCGCAACGCAAATGAGAAGCGTTACTCCAGAGCAAAGATGCTCTGGACTACGTGAATCTGGCCCTATGTGTGCACCAAATGCCTTTACAAACACTGATATTATTTTCTAATGTTAGTGACGTCATCAACACTTTGCTGCAGACATTCTGTGCAGAGAGCAGAGCTGTGGGAGGAACCCTGGTGGTTCACCCACAACATGCTGCCTGCAGAAAACTGCAGGAGGAATGGATACAGGACCAGTCACCCTGCCGAAGAGAGAGACCAAAAGTGACAGGCCACTTTTACAGGAAGTTCATAAACAAAGGCAAAATTTCAACTGGATTATTGCACACATCTGCACAGAATAAATACACAAAGAACACCAAGATTCTAGAATACATACATACAGGGCCAGATTCTCAGCGGCGATACGACGGAGTATCTCAGATACCCCGTCGTATCGCCGTTTTTTTTGCCTCGTATCTATGCGCGTGATGCTTAGCATCACTTTTGCATAGATACGCTTCAACATCCGACAAGTGTAAAACCATTACACTTGCGGATCGTAGTTGTAATGACAACTCCGGCCACTAGGTGGCCTTTACGTTGTTTTCTCATTTGCATATGCAAATGAGGCTAGTACGCCGATTCCGATCGCTTTTACGCCGCCCCGTCGTCGCATACGTCGTTTTCGTCCGCGTAAGGTTACCCCAGCTTCTATGTGGAGTAACCTTACGAAGTACCGTCGGATGCCGTCGGGTGCCGTCGGATGTCATGTTAAGTATGGCGTCGGGTCAGCTTCGGCTTTTTCCTTCGCTTATGTCGTTTTACTAACTCGTTCGCGAATAGGGGCATTGCGTAGTGACGCTCACGTTGTTTTTTTTTTTTTTTCCACATCAGTCTCAACCCGGGGATCTCCCCGTCAGTGCAGCTCACGGAAAATTCCGCCCTTCGCTTTCCTCCGTAGTCTTTGCATCATTTGTGGTTTTTCTTTGCCATCTTATTTGTTCTTTACTTTTTTTTTTTTTTTTCCTTAAAGGAATTTCCTCTGATTAAAAAAAAGTGGAAATTTGAAATGTTTTTCCCTCCCGCCCCCCCACCCCCCAACCATCTCGGGATTCCACTACCCCTTCTCACTGGGTATCTCGCTAATTTTTGTATCTATTTTTGTACCTATAGCCTCCTTGCCTAACTCACATAATTCGTAAATTTTCCGCAAAACTCTATGTTTTTTTAAATTCCTTCCAGGTGGCCCATTTTCCCCGAAAGTTATTATTATCCTCCTCCCACCTATATTTCAACTCTTCTCTCCTGTATACTTCTTCCACCGAATCTATCCACTCCCAGACCTGAGGACTTTCGGGATCCCTCCATTTTTTGGGGATTAATCGTTTGGCTGCGTTCAGTAAATGCGGTATAAGAGATCTTTTATATTCTTTTATATTTTCTACTCCCCCGTGGAATAGGACCACCCATGGGTCCTCTTCTATTTCTTTTTTGATTATGTCCTTGATCAGTTTCAGGATTTTTTTCCAGTAGCTTTTGATCTTAGGACAGATCCACCATAGGTGAGCCATTGTGCCCCTGGTTGGGCATCCCCTCCAACAGTCTGCCGACTGTCCTTCTCTATATTTACTGATTTTATCAGGGGTATTATACCAGCCAGTGATACATTTGAAATTCATCTCAGCCGTTCTCACGTCGATTGCTGAAGAGTGAGTCAGGGTTATAATTCTTTCTATTGTTGTTTTTCCCTTATTTATTTCTAATTCCCTTTCCCATTTGTGTATGTACGGGGGCTCCCCCAGCTCCTCCGCCTTCATCAGGAATTTATAGATTTTTGAGATGTTTCCCTTTACACAATCAGTTACACACAGTTGTTCTAATGGTGTGTATTCTTTTCGTTCCCGTAAAGGTCCCGGGAGGTTCCCGATGAAGGATGAGATCTGTAGGTATCGCCACTCATCTAACCCTGTGAGTTCTGTCTTGCACCTAATTTCGTGAAGTTTCATCAATTTTCCCTTTTGAATCAAATCTCTTACTTGAATTCTATTTTTAATCCAATTTCCCCCCACCCCTTTTAACCCCGGTGCAAAAAATTTGTTATCTTTTAAATCTATGAGTGGTGAGTTATATTCTGATCTTGCGTGTTTATGAACTCTGTCCCATATCCGTAGAGCCGTGCGTGTAATAACATGTGTGGTTTTATATAAAGTTCTATTTTGTGGTGGATTCCAAATTATTCTTCCTAATTGTGCCCTTGCGAGTGTGCATTCAATGTTAATCCATCTTTTATCGTGATTTTCCTTGGCCCACTCTATTACCCGAGAAATGACCGAGGCATTGTAATACTTTCTAATATCCGGTACAGCCAAACCTCCCATTTTTTTACTCTGTTTTAATACATGGAAGGATATCCTATGTTTTTTTTTATTCCAAATGTAATTCAATAACAAAGAGTTCAGTATGGCAAAGTAAGATTGTGGTAAGGCTATTGGGGCCATTTGAAATTTATATAAAATTTTTGGAACTAACATCATTTTTACTACATTTATTCTTCCGAACCAAGAGATTGGCTGATTATTGATTTTTTTAATTTCCCCTTTTATTTCATCTAAGAGGGGAATATAGTTTAACCTATACAGTTTCTTTATAGAGTTGGCAAGTTTCATCCCCAGATATTTTATCTCCTTCTGCCAAACGAACTTGTATTCCTTTTTGAGGAATCGTTCTTCCTCCTTGCTAATGTTGATATTTAATCTTTCTGTTTTCAGTATATTCATCTTAAAATTAGAAATCTCACTATATTGCTTAATATCAGCTAATAGATTGGGGAGCGTAGTCCTCGGGTTACTCACATAAAATAATATGTCGTCGGCGAACGCAGATAGTTTGTGCTCGTCTTCCCCTACTCTTACTCCCTTAATATTGGGGTTATTTCTGGCCGTTGCCAGGAGGGATTCTAAGGATAGGACGAAAAGGAGCGGAGATAGGGGGCATCCCTGCCTGGTCCCATTCCTCATCTCGAAAGATGATGATAGGGACCCATTGATTTTAACCCTTGCACGTGGATGATAGTACAGTGTTTTAATTCTCCCCATCATCTTCGCACCTATGCCTATGTTCTCTAGTGTTGACATCATGAGCCCCCAGTCTACCCTGTCGAACGCTTTTTCCGCGTCAACTGACAGGAATAGACCGGGGGACCCATTTTCTTTTATCTGCTGCAGGATGAGGAGTGCTCTGACCCCTATTGTCCTTACTTTCTCTTCCGGGTATGAAGCCTACCTGGTCTGGATGGACCGTGGTTGTCATCAGTCCCTTGATACGTTCTGCCATAATCTTAGCAAACAATTTTGTATCTGTATTTAATAACGAGATTGGTCTGAAACCTGAGCAGAGCGTATTATCTTTCCCCTCCTTTCCTATCACTGTGATATTTGCTGTCGCAGCCTCCCTGCTTAAGTTGTAATCTGTCCCAAGCCCATTATAGTATTGACATAGTCTCGGTACTAACGTTGTTCCGAACTTTTGTAAGTATCTTATCGTAAAACCGTCGGGTCCGGGACTTTTCCCTTTAGCGAAGTTCTTTAAGGCTTCCCTTATTTCCTCTTCGGTTATTGGTCCGTCTAGTTTTTCGGCGGCTTCATCATCTATTTTAGGTAAGTTAGCTTTTCTTAGAAAAGCTCTTACTTTAGCCTCTTTCTCTCCCGGGTCCATTCCCTTTGTTTTACAGTATAGAGATTCTCATAATAGCTTCTAAATTCTTCTGCTATTTCGTTTGTTGAGTGTACTAAATCCCCATTCTTTTTTCTGATTCTTTCAATAAAGTTCCTTTTTTTCTTTTTTTGCACCATTCTAGCTAAGGTTTTACTAGGTTTGTTCCCCCATATATATCGCTCTCTCTCAATGTTATTAAGTATGTTCTTTGTTTCGTATTCAATGAGTGATCTATATTCTTCTCTTTTAAGAGTTAATTTATGCAATGTTTCTATTTTTTGACCCTTTGTTTTGTGATCTTGTTCTAACTTAAGAATTTCTTTCATTATTGATTTTACTTTCTTTGTTTTTTCTTTCTTTTTCCTCACCCCTTCCATAATAAATATTCCTCTTATATAGGCCTTATGGGCGTCCCAGAGTGATGCCCTCGAGATCCCCTCCGTGTCATTCTCTCGGAAGTAGTTCTCCAATTCCTTCTGTACTCTCCCTACTATCTCCTCATCTCCCAATAGGCTCTCGTCCAATCTCCATTCGGGTGGACTTGTTTTCGGAGTAGGCAATCTGATTCTTAAGGTTATGGGAGCATGATCGGAGATCGTCATAGCCTCTATTCCTGTCTCAATTACCCTCTCGAGCATTCTGTGATCAATGAGGGCATAGTCTATTCTCGAGTACGTCCCGTGCACAGGGGAGTAGAATGTATAGTCCCGGTTTTTAGGGTGTTGAATTCGCCATATGTCTACTATTTGATTATGAAACATTCTTTGTCTTAATATTTTCAGCTGGCTATTTCTAGTCCCCTGTGCCCGGGATGTACTATCAAGGGCAGGGTCTATGCATAAATTAAGGTCCCCCATTACCACCACGTATCCCGCCTCAAAATTTTTAAGTTTTATTAATATTTTATTTACATAGTTAGCAGGGTTAACGTTTGGGGCATATATGTTGGCTAATGTGTATTGAACACCTCCCAGTTTCCCTTTCAGAAATATGTACCTTCCCTCTGGGTCAATCAGTCTATCCTCTAGTATGAACCGCATATCTTTAGCAAATCCTATTGCAACTCCTCAAGCCCTCTTTGTTATTGTATCTCCGTAGTACCACGTGGGATGTCCGCAGGAGTACAGCCTGATACCTGATTCCATTGACAGGTGAGTCTCCTGCAGGAATACCACGTCAGCCCTATGATATTTCAATTCCCTAAGGATTTTATGTCTCTTAACTGGAGAATTTAAACCTTTTACATTATAAGATATAAATTTGACCTCTGTCATCTAGCTATATGTACCCTTCCTTCTCCCGCCCATCCTACTTAGGAGTAGGTTTAAAAGATGGAGGTCTAATTTGTGTGGGATCCCCGAGATGGCCTCTCCCCTCCCTTCCCTCCCTACCCTTCCCACCCATTCCCCCCAATCCTTCCCTCCCCTCCCCCCCCTCCTCCCCCCCTCCCTCCCTATCCCTCCCACCCCCTCCCCCCATTCCCTCCCTCCCCTCCTCCCTCTCCTCCCTTGGCCTGGAATAGGCCTGAGAGCCGCCATTGGTTTCCTCCACTCCTTCACCATCGGCTCCTCTCCTAGGGGTGGTACCCGAAGATTGCCCCCCCCCGCTACCCATCCACTCTCCCCCGTCTTCTCCTCCCCACCCCCTCCCACCAACCCTTCGATGAATCTGACTCAGTTTTCAGTTGTTTACGCTACCCAATCTGGCAGATCAGGGACTGCTATGTCCATCTTTTGACAGAACCTCTCTAGTTCTTCTGGGTATCTTAGACGAGCATTTACTCCTCCTTTTAAACCGATAAGGCAAGCGGGGAAACCCCATTGATACTTTATGTTTTGTTTACGCAACAATTCCAGAAGGGGTTTCATATGTCTTCTCCTAGTTAATGTTTCTTTTGAGAGATCTGAGAAGATTTGGATCTCGTTTTCTTTGTATCTAAGGGGGGGATTTCCCTTCAATTTAACCCAGATTTCCGCTTTATCTGCGTAGTTCCTGAACCGAACTATGATATCTCTTGGTCCCTTTCTCTCTGTCTGTTTGGGGTTCCCCACTCGATGTACCCGTTCGATTTTTAGGGGCTTTGCTTCATCCGGTTTATCCAGTAGGGGATTAAATAGTATGTTCACAATCTCTCTTAAGTCTTCCCCTTTTTCTTCCTCTAGGGCACGAATTCTTAGGTTCTGTCGCCTGTCGCGATTCTCCTGATCCTCTAACCGATATGCTATCATTCTATGGTTGTCTGTCAGTTCTTTTACTTGTGTTTTTAATTTGGTCAGTTCCTGATCTTGTTCTCCCATTCTTTTTTCAACCTCCTCCACTCTTTCTAGTAACCCTCCAAGGTCCGTTCTTATCTTACTGATTTCGCATTTTATAACATTTTCCATCCTTAATAGCATCTCATTCATTTCTGCCTTCGATGGTGGTTGTGTGTCCTGTCCTGCTTCTTCTATTCTGCTATGCTCATATTCACTATCAAGGGTCGTCTCTCCCTTGGAACAATCTGAGAGGGCTTCCCCTCTTTTAGTCCCATTCTTCTTCTTGTCCGTTTTTTTTACTAATCCAGGGCTTTTGGGATTTCCTTCCTGAGTCATATAATGCTGTATTGAGCTTGTCCCAGTATTGTTTTTAGGCGCTTTTGGGATCACGCCTCTAGTGGGCCTGCTCATCTTGTTTATATTTTTGTTAGTCGATCTTATTCTTTTCCCCAGCTTGGCGATCTTAAGTGATTCAACAATTTCCCACCTTGGTATCTAGGTCTTGGTGGGTTGACAGTATAGCAAATTCAGGGATCAGAGCTCAGTATAGGGGTTTTTGCGAATAAGAGTGGGGTCGGGGCAGAATATCCGTTATTCCCAATAGTCTTCCCGGTTTAATCGGTGTAGTTTGGGTCTGGGGGTCTTGCTGGAGGGCCCTCCCTATACGTTTTATGTCTGTTTGTTATAGTCAGGTCTTAATTGTGGGCACTTAGTCTCCCTCCTATCTCCCCAGTTAATCCCCTAGACTCTTCTCTTGTTCCAATTTAGGGTTACCTAGTTCAACTTGCTCATTCAGTTTTAACCCCCTTCTATCCTTACTAGGCGGGCGAGTATGTTGTATGTCTTTATCTCTATGTATGTTGTAGCCGCTCTGCCTTATTTGTAAATATTGTATATTTTCTAAAGTATCTTAATGAATAGGTCACAAACCATGGAAAAGCACCATTCTAAGATGATATAGGATGATGTGTATAATATAAGATGGTAATTCTTGCAGGTACATACTATCGTTCCATAGGTAGCTGACAGTAGATAATGGGGAGACACCAATCGAGCCCCCTAAGAGTGTATGGTTTTCTCCAGAGTACGTCACTTTATACCAAGTACTTTACGGTTTACACATTTCAAGCAGCTACCGACGGTAATTTCATAAGTAGGTGGGAAATGGACAATAAGGAGGACCCTGTGGAGAGGTCCCGTGTCAGGTGCTGACAAAAAGTGCATAGACAATGTACTATAGAACTTACACAGTTAATGCGGTTACAGCCATATTATTTCAGCAATAGAAGTATACAGCTGGTTATGGGGTTCCATGTCTGGCATTGTCAAATGATACATAATATCCCCAAAGACTACTGGCAATAAATCCCAACCTCAAGGGTTTACAGATGGGTAGCAGCACGGATATAAGGTGGGGGGGGGATCAGGGGGGAACCTGACCAGGTTCAGCTCGAATTTCAGCTCCACTGAGCGCCTCACCAGCAGGGCCGGTACAAGGGGTGGGCGGAAGGAGCGGGTGCCCTGGGCGGAGCATTTTATTGTAGCAAGGGGGGCACAGTGTACGGTTAAACTTTCCAGTCAACAAGTGACTGACTACCGCTGTTTGGCTCGGAGCTTGCCCAGTTGCCTGTCAGTTAAATAAAGAGCAGTGCCGCAATGCCTCGTCTTCTCTTCTGATTCCGCGTCACCCACTGAACTGAGTGACATACCCGAGAGGAGCAGGAGAACGTTGTGATGCTGCTTGTTTTCTCCTCCTTCCATCTGGCTCATGCAGAGCCAGCTCCGCCCACTAGTATGCATGCAGAGTCACAAGTGAGGGGCAGCAGGACTGAAGGATTATAGGAGAAGTGAATGCCCATGGAGCGGAAGAATTAAGGTGCTGCAATCTGTCTGTCTCTCTCTCTCATCGCACGGTGTACCCCCCCCCCTCTCTCTGCCTTTCCCTGTGTTTCTTTCACTCCTGCCTGGCATTCTCTCTCTCAAAGCAAACTCACTTTTTCTAATATAAATGGCCTGCAGAGCATTGCACTCTCTTTCACAAACTATTGCAGCCCCCCTCCCTCTCTCTCTCTCTCTCTCTCTCACACACACACACACCATTGCACCCCTCTCTCTCACACACACACACACCATTGCACCCCTCTCTCTCACACACACACACCATTGCAGTCTCTCTCTCTCTCTCTCTCTCTCTCTCTCTCTCTCTCTCTCACACACACACACCATTGCAGTCTCTCTCTCTCTCTCTCTCTCTCTCTCTCTCTCACACACACACACACCATTGCAGCCTCTCTCTCTCTCTCTCACTCACACACACACACACACCATTGCAGCCTCTCTCTCTCTCTCACACACACACCATTGCAGTCTCTCTCTCTCTCACACACACACCATTGCAGTCTCTCTCTCTCTCACACACACACCATTGCAGCCTCTCTCTCTCTCTCACACACACACCATTGCAGTCTCTCTCTCTCTCACACACACACCATTGCAGTCTCTCTCTCTCTCTCTCACACACACCATTTCAGCCCCTCTCTCTTAGAAAAAAGTTAACTTATTTATTATAATACTATAAAAAAAGGAACACATTTATTATAATAATGAACATTTTTTGCAGCAAAAAAAAAAATGGGCATTTATAAAAAAAATTGCCTGCGGAGCTTTGCCCCCCTCTCTCTTGTGGATTTCTTTATTTAAAACAAGTTTAACTTATGTATTATAATAATAAATAGTGAATGCATTTAATAAATTAACTTTTTTTTGCAGGTAAAAAAAAAAAGTGCATTTATAATTTTTTGTTTTGCCTGCAGAGCATCTCTCTCTTTTTTTCTCTCTGCAATTATGGGCACAGTGGTAGGCTGCATTTGATGTGCACTGGTGAGACTGCATTGATCTAGCAGCTGTTTGTTCTGTCAAGAAAGGTGAACTTACACTTTAACCATTTGCAGACCCGCCACAGACGCCATACATATACTGCGACGAAGCTACAGTATTTTACTGTTGTATTGTTTTAAAGCGGAGGTTCACCCAAAATTGAAAATCTCCGTTCCGAAACCCCCCCCTCCGGTGTCACATTAGACACCTTTCAGGGGGAAGGGGTGTAGATACCTGTATAAAACAGGTATTTGCACCACTTCCTGGTATAGACTCATGCGGGAGTCCGACCCCTCCACGTCACCACTCCCTTTGTGTTCTGGGAAACACTCGCTGCAGCGCGACTCACGTATGCGCAGTAGGGAACCAGCTCGGCTTCAGCTGCTGTATCTGCTGGATTTTTGCAGGTGAACCCCCGCTTTAAGTGTTTTCTGGTTTTGAAAGGACACTTACTCTTTCTTTATAACGGGGGGGGGGCGCAGTTTGCCATCTTCGCCCTGGGCACCAGATGGCCTTGTCCCAGCACTGCTCACCAGACCCTTAACGATCCATATGTCTGCCGCATGTCTCCGAATAGATCTTTCTGCCGCTCTCCCCCTCTGTTCCTCCTCTGTATCTCGCTGCAGCTGATGGTGTGGTCGCGCTCGTAGTGACAAGACGCCAGCGGGGTCATGTGATCATGTGGCGATCGAGGCTTCTCCGGCGCTCCGTGGGTGTTCCCTGGTCATTCGCGGGGTGTGAGGGATTGAGCTCCTACCCGAACCTGCTTGTCAGCCTGTCGCGCTGTGCTCGGTCGGGTCGGGTCGCTCGATCGGGTCCCGATGGTGGTAGCTCAGGGAACTCGATGCGGCGGGTAGCCATGGGGTAGTCCGGTACCTCCTCCTCTCACGTGCGTTGCGTCATCACGCCGTCCGCCCTGCTTTGGGGACGCTCACGTTGTTTTGACGTCGGTTTCAACGACGCTTTCCGACGTGAGCTGGAGCATGCGCACTGGGCTTTTTCCCCGGCCGGCGCATGCGCAGTTCGTTCGACGTGGGGCGCGCTTCATTTAAATACAAGCCGCCTCATTTGAATTACGCGGGCTTACGCTGGGCCATTTTCGCTACGGCAACGCAAACTATGGAGCAAATGGTTAGAGAATACGGCACTTGCTCTAGTACGATGCGGCGGCGTAGTGTAAATGGCTTGCGATACGCAAGCAAAATTCTATGAGAATCTGGCCCACAGTATGTATTCTAGAATACATACTGTATGGCTCTTGTATTTAGACAATATTTGTTTATCCTGGAGTTCAACTTTAATTTATTAATCTAAGGCCCAATCAGTATTTTGGTCCAGGAATGGCTAAGACCCCTTTCACACAAGCAGCATCTTTGGAACGGGTGTATACACCGTTCCCCCACCGCCCCTGCTCATTGGAATGCATGAGCCCCACTGCCAAAGCACCTGCAAAGCGCTTCGGCAGCAACGCTTTTCGGGCACATTTAACCCTTTTTTCTTTTTTTTTAAAAGCACCCTGCTAGCGGCCTAAAAGCACAGCTAAAACAATGCAGCCACACTGTTAGTGTGAAAGGGCTCTTAATGTTGCTGCTACTGATTATCCCAATATATCTGCAAGCAGTGGGTTCCTAAAGCCTGCTGCTTGCTCCAAAGAGGAGAGTTTCCTGTCATCCTCCTCTACATTTCCTAACTATTTCTTATTCTTATTATACAGTATACATATAACAGGGGAATGTAAGTATTTTTATTATTTTTTAACATATATATGACTACGTGATCATCTGTAATCTGTTCTTATTGTTAAGTGCAGAATAGGGTTTACCCCTGTATTGCTAGTTTGTTTGGCATTCAATTGTCAATAGAACCATATAGATAACAATCTGTAAATACTTTTTATAAACTGAGGGTAAAGAAGCCCTTAGGTCCATGTCATGCTAATTCTGTTACTGGTGACAACATGCCAGCAACATAATTGGTAACAGTTTACTCGCCTTCTACTATGGTGTTGCTTCGTCACTAGCTGGACCAGCATCGTATCTTACTGGCCCATCCATTGAGGAAACAACACCATAGTGAAGGAGCAACACCATTTTTTTGTAGATCTACTAATATTAGATGTTGATACATTAAAATAAACATGTTATGAAAGAAAATGTATTTTGTCATTCCTACACTCTGATTCTAAAAAAGGGAAGTTACTTGGCTGTCATAATGAAGACAAAAAAATAAAATAAAAATAAAATAAAAAAATGGATAGCCGCACTCCAAAACCTGATGGGTGGTCTTTTATTCAATAGACAGCATGTACAAAAATAGGGTCACAGCAGTGGAAACAAGGAACAGCCGACGCGTTTCGCACTGGATCGCACTGCCATGAATAAGCACTGATCCAGTGCAAAACGCGTCGGCTGTTCCTTGTTTCCACTGCTGTGACCCTATTTTTGTACATGCTGTCTATTGAATAAAAGACCACCCATCAGGTTTTGGAGTGCGGCTATCCATTTTTTTTGTCTTCATTTTGCTTAGTGCACCGCCAGCACCCTCGGTATCCTGCACCACCTGTAACCATTTAGTGATCCCACCTGGAGCGGTGACTCCTTTCTTTCTATCGTACTTGGCTGTCATGGTGACCTTTTTGCATTAATACTTTGAATCAGCGATCAAGAACAAATATGCATTCTGACTTTTCTCTGACTTTTTTGATATGCATACTTGCCCTAAGTCCGACACTGTTAGTATTAACATTTTAAGCTAATTGGTGAACAAATCAATTAGCTGTAAGGTTTACTTACATGAAATGTCAGCAAACCTTTACAGGATTCCTGCAAGGACTCCAAAGCTGATATATTTTATTCTTTAGGGATTGGGAGTAGATAAAATAAAAATAAGCAGCCCTTCTCTCTTCTTTGGTGCTGGCCTCCCAAAGTAACTCCTTTTCAACACTATTATACCCTTAGCTGGGTTAAATGATGCCTATCTACTTCCCCCAGGACTGAGCAGCCCTCGTACAATGATGTGTAAGCACCATTTAGTTCTGGAGTATTGTGAGCCCGTTCTGCGTGATGACGTGTTGCCTTAGAGGGCATGTAAACAACATCCTGGCCTCACATAAAATAGGCAGAATGACAGAGTATGGTTCTGCTCTGAAGAAGACTGCGTGAATGCGAGAACAGTTTTGGGACTTTAAATGAGGCACATAGAGGAACCGGAGTGTAGAAACGATCCTTTATTGATCGTCAATAACCATGACATAGTACACTCAAATGGATATTGCAGTAAAGGTTATGTTTACAGAATCTCAAATACAATAGAAAGGTGAATAAATAACATAAGTGATACAAAGATATACAATAACATTCCTGTTGTAGCTCCATGTACAAATTCATATAAAACTTTCTTAAAGTTTTATATGAACTTATCCTCACAGATGGCATCATTAGAGTATGCATCTTTGTAAGCTCTACGCGTTTCGATGGATAATACCACCTCGTCAGGAGCTAATGCGTATGACGTTTCTGTAAAAAGAGTATAAAGTATTGAACATATATTAACCCCAATAACAAATAAAGATATGGGGAAGGGGGGGGCATAGACGGGAAAAAGTTCATACTTTCTACTCACTTAAAAACTCAGCATGTTACTGTAAAGCCCTGAGAGGGTAGGGAGCCCCAATAGTGTCCCCACTGGGAGATGAGGGGGGAAAGGCACCCAGGGCATAGAGCAGCAAACGCCTCCCCGTCAGGACGAGGAAATCTCTGCTGCCGTGGCTGAACATTTCTGGTACGGACTCCATAATGTCTGTGGAGAATGTAACTAATATAAGTATGTGATAATATACCATCGGAATGTTGGTGTAGAGGGTAAGGAGTGATGGAGTAACTCGGAGCCGCATATTGCCGCTCTGAAGAAGACTGCCTGCATTGAACCGAGGAGGATAAAAAACAGTGTTTGAGCTTGGAGAGGGTAAGCAAACCATGACAATATACAGTGGGGAAAATAAGTATTTGATCCTCTGCAGATTTTATAAGTTTGCCCACTTAAAAAGAAATGAAGGGTCTATAATTTTTATCATATGTATATTTTAAATGATAGAGACGGAATATCAACCAGAAATCTAGAAAAAAACACATGATACAAATGTTATAAATTGAGTTGCAGTTCAGTGAGTAAAATCCCCAAGTAAAACTTGACCAATGTTTTTTTGTTTGGTGACTGTGGTCCCAACTGCCTTGAGATCAATCACAAGTTGCTCTCGTGTAGTTCTGGGCTGGTCCCTCACTTTTTGCATGATCATCCTCACCTCATGAGGCGAAACCTTGCATGGAGCTCCAGACCGAGGGCGATTGATGGTTATTTTGTATGTCTTCCATAATCGCTCCAACAGTTGTCTCCTTCTCACCAAGCGTTTTTCTGATGCTCTTGTAGCCCATTCCAGCCTTTTTCAGGTCTATAATCTTGTCCCTGACATCCTATTACAGCTCTTTGGTCTTGCCCATGATGGTGAGGTTTGAATGGAAGAGAAATTCTGTGTACAGGTGTCTTTTATACATTTAACAAAGGAAAGCCTTCTTATATTGACAGGACTAATCTGTGTACCAAATGAGCACATACTGTAGTCAGTCTGTGGGAGCCAGAATTATTATTGGTGGGTAGGGGATCAAATACTTATTTTACTCACATAGACCCTTCATTTCTTTGTAAGTGGGCAATCTTACAAAATCTGCAGGGGATCAAATATTTATTTCCCCCACTGTGTGGGGGTATACATATATGTAATAAAAAGTGTTAAGTGTGATATAAAAAAATTACTGAGATGAGTATCCACACTGACAATATCATATAAAACACAATAGAAAACAATCGTACCGAAATGTGCATGTATAGATCTGGCAAATGATTAGTGTTGCTCACGAATATTCGTATTGCGAATATTCGGCTCGAATATGGCATATTCGAGTATTCGCGATATATTCCGAATTTCTATTTTTTTTTAGAACAGATTTTTAGAACAGATCACATCCTAGAGATCCCCATCGACGTCTAAAAGCATTACTGGTATGATTAGAGACCTTGGGCCGAGTAGCTGCAGTGATCATTTTATATTGCCGAAAAATCGCAATGCGATTATTCGGCAATAGCGATATCGCGCGATTATTTTCGAGAAATTCGCAATATTGTTTTTAGCTAAAATAACACATATATTCGATTTCAGAGTGTTACTGTCGAAATTCCGCAATCAATTTCTCATTCGCATTCTTGCGAAATTACGATAAAATATCAAGAATATTCTGAGCCAATCAGAGTGCTCCTTCCGCATTTGCCGAATATTCGCAATTATTTTGTATTGTAATATATCACGAATATTCTGAGCCAATCAGAGTGCTCCTTCCGCATTTGCCGAATATTCGCAATTATTTTGTATTGTAATATATCAAGAATATTCTGAGCCAATCAGAGTGCTCCTTCCGCATTTGCCGAATATTCGCAATTATTTTGTATTGTAATATATCAAGAATATTCTGAGCCAATCAGAGTGCTCCTTCCGCATTTGCCGAATATTCGCAATTATTTTGTATTGTAATATATCAAGAATATTCTGAGCCAATCAGAGTGCTCCTTCCGCATTTGCCGAATATTCACAATTATTTTGTATTGTAATATATCACGAATATTCTGAGCCAATCAGAGTGCTCCTTCCGCATTTGCCGAATATTCGCAATTATTTTGTATTGTAATGTATCACGAATATTCTGAGCCAATCAGAGTGCTCCATTCCGCATTTCTCGAAATTTCGCAATTATTTGGTATTATAAAATATCACGAATATTCTGAGCCAATCAGAGTGCTCCATTCCGCATTTCTCGAAATTTCATTCGCATTCGCATTCGCAATAGCGAAAATTCGCAATCATTTCATTTCCAAAAAATATCACGAATATTCGTATTTAGCGAATATATCTCGAATATTCGACTATATATTCGAGATATATCGCGAAATCGAATATGGCATATTCTGCTCAACACTACAAATGATAACCAGTAGGTGCTCACGGAAAAAACAATAACAATTAATAATGAAAATAATTAAGAGATAGTGTCCTTAACGAAGGAGAATAATAAAAGTGGTTCAAGTATTGTCCCAATCTTCCCTTAAATCCTAATTGAAAGTGAATCTGTCTGATAAAGTGAGAAAATCTGTGCCCGGTCTCCCAGAACTCTAACCGTACTGTTGCTGGTAAGTGCATATAGTAAGAGTGTTAGCGTATCCAGGAATCAATCTTTTCCAGGTCCTCTCTTGTGGAGCTGCCTCTTGCACCTAGTGATCTTGCTAATCCCACAGGGCAGAGGTGTATTCAGGTTTTGTGCTGCCCTAGGCCTGACTAAACTCGCGCACCCCCTAATTTAAATATGAGCATAGAGCAGGAAGTGAAGGGAAATCTTCGCAATGGGACAGGGATGGTAAAAGTGTTGCCTATAGTTATACTTTAAGTAGATGGTGCAGCAGAAACATATAGCACAGTGAGGTTTGTGGTCCAGGATGACAAAACAGTCAAAATTGGAAGCGCCCCCCCCCCCCCCCCACAGTTGCGGAATGCCAGCCGCCTGCATACTAGAAGCAGTGCGGCCGCTGTATGGGGGCACTAGACTAATTTTCCTAACAGTGTAGCGAAAGCCGGCGGGGACTCTTTTTGTGCTGCCCCCCTGCAAAGTGCTGCCCTAGGCCTGGGCCTTGTTGGCCTAGGCCAGAATACAGCTCTGTCACAGGGTAATGTACCTAGTAGGTGCTCAACGCACCATGTATGCAGGGAAGGAAGAGAAGAGAAGGATGCCTCCAATGGTGAAGTTATGTAAACTAGGATGGTCTTTATTAATTGGCTAAGAATGGACTCTTACATGAATATAAAGAAATGTGCATAAAATAATACAAGACGCAGCGTCCACAGCGCCGTCTTAATTCTCCTCTGATTGCCTCCGGCTTGTGACCGTCTCGCGTGATCCCGATACCTATATATATATATATATATATATATATATGTATATATATATAACATTTATTTTTTATATGGAGGAAAATTCCGGAATTCTACTTTAAGCCTAAGGATGCTAATGTGAAGTAAGACTCTCCTATTAAGAGTTCAGATAAAAAAAATGTATGCTGTATTTTGAGTGATTTGTGGAGCTTGTATTCTGAGTAGTTAAAGAATAAAACTTTATTTCTAGAGTTCAGTCTTCAGTGTATTCCCCATGTTTCACAGTAATTGATCATGTGACTTTTTTTGAGGATGATAAATTAATGGATTCCAACCGCACTGGCCACAAGTCGCTGCACATAGAAAAAGTTGTTATCCGAATTCCGGTAACGCTGGTAGATGCCAGAGTCATGAACATCAACTGCAGGCAGAATTTAATCTGTTACTCAGCTTCTAAAAATTCATTATGCATGATTTAAAGCAGGCAGAAGCCTCCAATTTCCTCATTAGCTCTTAGAGGAAAGTAGATGATTTAAAGACAGTGCACACAATCATAATAACACTGATCTGGAGAGACGAGGCATTGCATTACATTATTTACCTGTTATGCAAGGAGAAAAATAAATAACTGTTTAGCAGAGCTAAAGGATTGGCTGCAGTGATAACAATGCAGTTTCCAAAGAGACACATTGACTGTTAGGCATTAAAAATGTATGGCTACTTAATTTGCACTCTATGACACTATACATACTAGCAGCAATATAGAGAAATGTATGTTTGTTCATCGCTGGTAACGGCTTAAGCTTTTTTGACTTTGGCATCGTCTTATGCCGTGTACACACGATCGGTCCATCCGATGAGAACGGTCTGATGGACCGTTTTCATCGGTTAACCGATGAAGCTGACTGATGGTCCGTCGCGCCTACACACCATCGGTTAAAAAAACGATTGTTTCAGAACGCGGTGACGTTGCTATTGGTTAGGTATCCATCGGTTAAATTTAAAACAAGTTGGCTTTTTTTTAACCGATGGTTAAATAACCGATGGCGCCCACACACGATCGATTTGGACCGATGAAAACAGTCCATCAGACCGTTCTCATCGGTTAAACTGATCGTGTGTACGCGGAATTAGTTTATTTTAACACAGTAAGCCCAATTAAAAGAGAAGTTGGGTTCTCAGGGCTATTTTTCAATTGACTTTTGTTAAAGGAGCCAGGTGTAAACTTCTTGGCGGAAAAGCATCTGGCACTGTTCATGTATTCTGACAGCCGCAAGTGCTGGCTATCAGAATACAATAGGCAGCACTGCAGATTTTTCCTTTAACAGTGTTTAGCCTAGATGGGGGAATCAAGGTGGCAGGTAATGCATCCTCCAAGGCTCAAATATGAGCTTTGGGTGATGTTGACATTTTTATTCATTTGTATGCCATGATAGATAATTATTTTTGTTGAAGAAAATGTGCATGGACATGAGTTTTTCTCATATCTAGAAATTGCTGCAATAGAAAGGCATTCTAAACTGTGATCAGTGGGTGCAAGGAGGGAATTTAGATGAGACAGGAGCCCTGGGCACCACAGCTTAATAGAGAGGGAGGAGCGCAGTGTGACCAGGGACAACTACTAACTGCTGGAAAAATCTGTCCTGATATTGCTCAATAAATCAACAGGGCAGACTTAGCAGCACTGCCCCTTGCGAAGTGGCAAGGGGGTGCTGAGTGTGAAACACTCTTTGTGCTTTCTCACTCGACACAATGAAACATCACTACTATTAGACGGAGGGATCTCCAATCAACAGGGGAAATTTAGTCCCGGCCTGCTGCTGCAACATGTAATTTCCAGGCCGGGAAGTGAATAGCATTATTTTTGCGTAAACTGGCACCAATGCTGGGGGTTATTATTGCCTACACTGGCACCAATGCCAGAGGGTTATTATTGCCTACACTGGCATAATGCCGGGGGTTATTATTGTTGCAACAGTGGAGCTTATTTTACTTCTGCTTTCTTTTCAGTGCATTTTGTGGTAAAAAATACAGAAGGAATGATATTTTAGAGCATTGTATGTTTCTATACAAGTAGAACAGAATTAAAAAGATTGTTGGAGCACTGGAACTACTAAACTAATTAACGTTAAAATGTATGGGTGAATTCTGTTTTGAATTAATTAAAGTAAATAGTAGTAGGCAAAACTAATAGGCAGAGGGATTAGAACATCTGTCAGTTTTTATTGCTGTCTGTGCCCCAGTCAAGAAAATTCACCTTCTCTATCTGTCCTGTTTATCATTATCATTGAAAGTGAAAGTAAAAGAAAAATCCCACATTTTGGGTTGTTCCCAGAAAAGTAATAGAGGGGAAATGTTCCAACGGGGGCATTAGTTCCGATGACCTGATGGTCCCCAACGAATATCCTGAAATTTTTCTCTAACTTCCTGTTTGGCTATGGGACAGGAAGTGAAGGGAAATCTCTGCAATAGGACACAGATGGTGAATACAAATCTGACAGGGGTTATAACCCTCCCTTACTCTATCCAAAATGAAAAATAAAGTTTTGACTTTGGTTCTCCTTTAAGCCTAATTCAATTTATAATGTTTTAAATATTTTACTGTCTTGGAAAGACGCTGACTAATTTGCAATTAATGGGGGAGGGGCACAGTTATTCGCCCTGGGCACCTAATGATTTTGTCTCAAAACTGGCTATGACTGAAGAAGTATTAAAGTAATGTGTGCTGCTTGTTTTTACACTATGGTTTGTCACAAGCACGTGATAGATGTACTGGAGAAACAGTCAGTAACCTCGATGATGCCAGTAGTTGTAGTGATTACATTGATTAATTGATATTTTTGCCAGAAGGGACAGTCTCAGGGACGCATTAATCTCATAAAAACCGAAGAGGCTAGAAAACAATTAAGACAATACTTCAGGCTTAGTGGTGTTTAATAGTGCTCAGAGAATGACTATACTGACTCTTCAAACATCAAAAGCAATAAAAACTAGTCACAAATACTACACTGCACATGTGCAATATTAGCAGAGCTGGGTGTAGAGATCACACTCCCCTAGGCACAGAGGACTAATGATGCAAATTCTATACAAGCTTCACCCGTGATATCAACCCTAATACGTAGTTATATTTGGAAAAACTAAAGTATTGTGCTATTGAAGGCAGCCCGGTATTTGATTACAGTAAAACCTTGGATTGCGAGTATCACAGTTTACGAGCATTTTGCAATACAAGCTGTTTTTTTTCTTCAAATCCTGACTTGACTTGCGTGAGTTGTCTCACAAGACGAGCAGGATTCATGCTCTGGGCCAGAGGTGCCGGTGACATTTGGAGCCGCTCGGAGACACTCAGAAACACTTGGAAACACTGAGCGTCTCAGAGTGTTTCCGGGTGTCTACGGTGCCCCCCCCACCTCTGGCCACATGCGGTACTGCATACAGTGGAGTGACACTGGAATGAATTCTCTGAGTTTCCATTGATTCCTATAAGGTAACTCACTTTGATATATGAGTGCTTTGGATTACAAGCATGCTTCTGGAACGCATTATGCTCCTAATCCAAGGTACTACTGTATTAGATAGAGATTTTACTTTATTCATATTTCCTGTCTCCAGTTCCAAGATTGTAATGACTAGCTCCTGGAATTTATTTTATGTTGTCTGACCCTGACTATAACCTGTCTCAGCAGTCTGTCATTCCCTTAAGTGCTGATGGTTTTGCCTACAATATTATAGTTGAAAAAACATTTGATACAAATGTTTTTGACACCCTCCGAGACACTTACGGCTGGAATTGCACCCCCCCCCCCATAGCATACAAATCAGGTTCTCTTGTCCTGCATTGTATGTGATACTGCCAAAGGACCGCTTCAGGTAGAAGAGGATAGCACCAAATTGGGCAATAGGTTAAATAATAGTCTACTCCTCTACCCCTAGACATAACAAGCATTTAACCCTTGCAGTGCTGGGGGCTCTACTGCAAGACAATACTTTTTTCTAAATCCTGGATTTTTTTTTTTGCGTTGTTATATTAGTGTAGCTTCATCTCTATAGTTCAATAGTTCATATACAGCTATAAATAACCATTAGTGGGTGTCCGCCCTAATTTGTGTACAACATGGTTCACAAAGGGAAGGGGAAATGGTGAGGAGCAGCGGGGCTTTGTGACACCCAGATATTTTAAATAGTCATAAACAATAATGAAAGTATAAAACAAAAGTGTATTGAAAGAGCTAAAATGTCACCTCTATCAGAGTAGAGGGCATCACTGAACATTAAAAATATAAATACCATTAAACATGTACAAAGTAATACAATATAGTGAATCCAAATAGATATTCTATTATGCCTTTTTCCAAATGTTTCGACCAGTCTGGTCTTCAGGGGTTTTGCCCTTGGATAGCACACTGAAAGATTCTATTGCTGATAAAATGCACACACTGCAAATTGATTGGTGATGCCGGAGATCATCCAGAGTGGAGGTGGAGCATAGATGGAACAAGAGTTGATGCTGGCTGTTGGTGTGTTGCTGAAAGTATGGACTGTCTCCTGGACTCACTGATTAATTTACCTATTACCACACTGATTTGTCTCTTTGACATTGGACTTCGGCCCACAGATGTCTTTTACATTTTTAAGCTAAAATAATTTTTTGTGACCCTCTACTACCATTTGTCATGTTATTACTTCCCCAGGTTTCCATGAAGGTATACTGCTTTTACTTTCTGGCTCTTATCCCTGTCTGGGAAACATGGGCTGCTAGTGTTTTTCTTCCATCTTGACTTTTTACAAAACAAGACCAAACTCTGTTTAAAACTGCAAGAAAGTCAGTTTACACTGCAAGAAAGTACCAAAGAAAATTTCATAAGGAAACAAAAGTCAGAAAAAAAAAAGAAAAAAGTACAAAGGATTGTCTACCTTCCGGGAGTACCCCCCCCCATCTTATCTTATTATAAAGGAATACCTATAAAAGTTGCCCAGGGCTCCCATGTTAACTTAGCCACAGTGTCTTTCAGAACTAACTATTTTCTCTTGGGCCATTATCCAGGAGATTTTCCTTTTTGGCTGCAGTAAAGAAGACATTTGGTTGTTTCCATGCACTTGCAATGGTTAATTTAGCTCCCAAAAATCTGAAAAAGATTAGATCTTGGGCGGCTCTGTTGGTATCAGGTATGTGGGCGTTGAGTAATGCTATTGAGAGATACTTGGGGATCTGACAGCCTGTTACCTTGCGAATCATGTGAAATATTCTATTCCGGAATCCTCTGCTTTTTGGGCATTCCCAGCAGATATGGAGCATTAAACCTTGTGTAGCACAGTTTCTAAAGCAAAGGGGTGAGGAAGAACTTCTTGGGACTATGTACCACCTGATCACCACGTTGAGGTTAACCTCAATCAGTGCAGTGTTGTGTATGCCTCTGTAGGCCTGAAACAAGTTTTTATGCCAGATTTCGGTGTCCCAGCTGACTTGGAGATTGCTATCCCATGCATGCATGTAAGGTAACTTCGTACTGTCTAAGGGGTTCAGGTTTATTCTTCCAGGAGGTGTAAGAAGTGGGAAATTTGCAGGAATCTATATCGTTCCGAATCTGGTATTACCAGTTCACTTTTACAATAGCTAAATGAGAGCGGGCCCAGGGAAGTTAGGTAGTGTCCAACCACCATCTGAAGGCCATCATTTTCATTCCCGGAGTAAATTTGGGGTTATGAAAAATATGCGGTAGTGGTTGCAGTTCCAAAGTTAATGCTGGTAGGCCTTTTAGTCTATCCCAAGGGGCTATAGAGTTAGATAGCACAGGTGACATAATCAGTGGATGAACTCTCGGAGGGCACCAGAAGAGGAAGTCCAAGGTTTCTCCAGACGAGTGTAGATTACTCATAGTTGTACTAGTTGTGCCACTTGGTAGTACCATAGTAGGTTAGGGACCCCCACTGTGTTTGCTTCGAGAGGCGGTGTCTTGAGGTTTCCCAGATAAATGGTATGATTTTATTTTGAAATGTCTGTAGATGGTCCTTCCTTACAGGGATCGGGAGGGATCTGAATAAGTAGAGTAATTTGGGAAGTAGTGTCATTTTGACCACGTTTATTCTCCCCAGCCAGGATAGTTCATAAATGGCACAACTTTCTGTGCCCCTAAAGGGCCCATTGAGTTCTGCTTCAAGCTTTTTATTTAGAATTTTTGACCAAAACCCCAGCGGTCATTATGTTGAACAGGTAAGGCCATAAGACCGAACCAAAAGTCTTTTGGAGGTCAATCGAAAGTAGCAGACCTTCTTGATGTCTCTCTCTGGCCCAGTCTGATTGTAGTAAGTAGTAATGATATCTATTGCTCTCCTAATTTAGTCTGGGCCCTGTTGGCCTGAAATGAATGCCAGTTGGTAATTATGGACATACAGACCAAGGAAGGATGCCATGCGATTTTTTTAGGGTCTTGGTCATGATCTTCATATCATTGTTAAGGAGATAGGCATATAGTTCCCCACCTCCCCTTGAACTTTGTTTGGTTTGGGTATGACAGAGATGAAGGCTGCATTTAGTTGTCTATCCAGAGGGTCCCCAGAAGTTTTAGAGTTAAAGAAGCACGCTAGGTGTGGTTCTAATGTCTGCACAAAAGTTTTGTAATACGGTGTTGAGAAGCCATCTGGGCCAGGGGCGGATCCCTGTTTAAGGTGCTTAATGACCAGAAGTACTTCTTCTACTGATATCGGGGCGTCTAGTTTATCCCTGGACGAGTTTTCGATTTTGGAATTGGAAGCGTGTTCAAAAATGAATTCATGTGGGCCTCGTTGTCATTGTCCCCCGAGCTGTATAGTTTCTCATAAAACGCATGGAAAGATTCCATGATGCGTTCTGGATTCAAAGTATGATTTCTTCCCGAGACTTTTATTTTAGGTAAGGTGCTGGGGGTTAATGTGGCTGCTGACATGGGGCCTATTTTATACCTGTGGTGGTAAAATTTTGCTCTGCTCCATCTAATGCTTTTTTCAGCCTTAGCCGTGAGAGCCAGGCTTAGGGAGAGGCGAGTTGCATCTAATCTATCTGTGTGGACCTGTTTGGGGTCCCGTTTATGGAGACTTCTTATGCGTTTAAATTATTTTTCTAGTCTGTCAATGTCTACCATTTGCTCTTTTTTGAGTTGGGATGATATTTGAATACATTTGCCCCCAATAGTTGCCTTGTAGGCCGCCCATAGAGTTTCTGCTGACACCCTGTCTACTTTGTTTAGGAGGAAGTATTCCTTAATGTCTTTCTCTATTTCCAGGGCCCTAACCAGGTCGATGAGGATAGATTTGTTGCGTCTCCAGTGAAGGAGATTAGAGTGGTTGGAGCATCTCTTTAGAGTGAGTATAACTATGGAGTGGTCTGACCACACCATGTCCCTTATGTATGACTTGGCTATGGCCAGGATGCTAGATAGGGAGATAAATATGTGGTTGACCCTGGCGTAGGATTGGTGCGGACACGATAAGTGTGTGTAATTCCTCTTATTTGAGTTTATCTCTCTCCGAGCATCGACTAAACCTTTTAGGAAGATAAGTTTAGCTATTTTGAGGCTTCGTCCAGGAGGACAGATGAGCTGGGAACCAGGGGGTCTGGATTTGTCTAGTCCTTGGTCAAGGGCAGTATTTAAACTCGCCTCTATATACTACCATCCCTCCTACCATGGGGTCTAGTTTTTTAAACATCGCCTGAAAAAATGCAGCTTGGCCCTGATTGGGTGCATAGTACGAAATAAAGGCATACCGTTGGTCAACTATAGTGCCCTTTACGAGAATAAATCTGTAAATTTACAAGAATTCGAGAATAGGATTGCTACACCCTTGGTTTTTTCCTCAGCATTTGCAAGGAAGAATGTGAAGTATTTGACGTGTAAAAAAAAAGAGTTATACCGCTTTGGGAAATGTGTCTTCTGAAGTAGGACAATGTCTATTTTTTGGGGAATGCATAGACTGTAAAAAAAAATGCATTTTACCAGGGAATTCATCCCACGCAGTGGAGGAGCGGGCAAAGTATCGTCAGCCATTGAGCAGAGGGTTAGCGTTCTCACCTGATACTCTGTCACTCACCTCAAAGGGGCTCCTGGACTGCACGTGGGATTCCTGCCAATGAAGAGTGTAGTCCCTGGATGGAGTGGTGGAGATGCAGAGATCCCAGAATATGACTGAAAGAGAGAAGGGGTAAGTAAAGGAAAGGAAAAAAGAAAGAGAAAGTGTACAGAGGAGCCCACTAGTAGCTCCAGGGGACAGGAGAAAATTAGGTCGTTGCAAAATTTTCCAGGGTTGCGAAAATTAGGTCTGGACAGTGCAAGAAACTGGGTGGCCAACTGGCTGGAAAGTCATAAACTTTGAAGGCCAACTTGTGAGTGTCTCGGAGGAGGGTTTGTATAGACAGTTCGACTCTCAAAAACTGGTTAAAGCCAGTGGAGGAGAAGCAATATTGCTGTATCTTCTGAAATCAGGGAGGTCTGGCTTCCTTAGGTCGCTTGTAGGTGTTCTTGTTTCACAATGCAGATATGGGACTGAATGGTGTTTGGCGTTTTAGGCAAACCTTTGCTCTATCCAAAATAAAATAAAATGTTTTGCCTATAGTTCTATTTTAACACTTTAACATATTTTTGTGGTCTGTGTATGGAAAACACATATCTGTATATGTTCTAATACTAGAAGGTTTTTGGCATTCCTATTCTTTATTATTGATTATCTTTTGATATGAAATAAAATACTGTATTTTTTAAGATCTTGTTATATTGATATGTTGTGTCTACATATACTATGGACCAGATTCAGGTAGATGCGCGCATCTTTTCGCCAGCGTATCGCATCGCATATACGCTGCGCTGGCGCAAACTAGCGAGTGAAGTACAGTATTCACCAAGCGCCTGTCCGTTACTTTGCACCGGAGTAACGGAAATGCGCTGGCGTAACCCGACGCAAGTGGAAGTGGGTGTGATCATATGTAAATGATGGGCGGAGCCCAGCGCAGAGGCTTACGTTCAGCGCATCATCCACGGAGCATGCGCAGTGAGTGAGGCTTCACTCGGCCCCCTGTGCGCATGCTCACAACTTCCGTCGGCACCACTTCACGGGAAACGTCAGCGCAATGTGTTCCGTTGCGCGTATAAAAGCGCCAGCGGAAGCGCCATTCCGGCGCAAAAGTATTTCCGTTTCCCCCCACCCCAGGGAAGTTACTTTTGCAAGGAGATGGCTGCTCCCGCTCCCCCCAAAGAGAGGAGGAACCTCAATTTCAATTCCCAGGAGGTCTCTGTTATCATCTCGGCTATGGAGACTTTTAATGACTTCCTTCACGGCAAAAAAAGTCGGAAGACCAGCCGGGATAGGAAGCAAGGCATCCTGGAGACCATTGCTGGCAGGGTGAATGTTTTGGGGTACTCCACCCGGACTGCTGGCGATATCCAAAAAATAATAATTACCTGCGGCGCAAGGTCCGTGGCAAGGTGGCCACCATCAGGAGGCATGAGAGGGGCACGGGTGGTGGACCCCCATGTGCGGTCAGCCTGACCACGGAGGAGGAGGTGGTCGCCCGCTGCCTGGACAGGGAGCAGTTGGAGGGGGTCCCTGGATATGACTCCATGGAGGAAGGCTCCAGGACAGGTAAGTGATTTTTACCCCCTTTTTGGTGTGTTGCATGTGGGGGGGGGGGGTACATGTGCCAAGTGTGTGGGACCACCCAACATGTGTCTGCTTTGTGTCATCCACAGATGACGGAGCTGGGCCATCATCTGTTGGCGGCCAGTCCACCCCATCCCCCCAACGGCATCCTGTGCCCGAGCCCATGGGTGGTGAAGAGACCGAGGTGGAGGAGAAGAGTGCCCACACCTCACCTGCAGAGGTGGTTGAGGAGCAGCCTGTTGTGGCAGAGCAGGATATCATTTTATTTTTGGAAGAGTCCTCCTCTTCTGCAGGGCCCTCTGCAATACCCTCCCCCATCCTAGGAAGCCCCTCAAGGGCGACTCCATCCCCCCGGGGACAACCATCTCCTGGCCCCAGGAAGGCCACCCGTAAGACAAGGGGGGTGTCTGATCTGGTCCAGGACCAGGTGGTGAGGGATCACGCCAGGCAGACGCAGCAAATGGGGGACATAGTTGGGCACCTGGACAGAGTGGCTGACAACCTGTGCTCCGTGGCCCAGATATCCAATGCAGTGCAGGATGTCAGCTGCAACTGTGCTGCAGTGGTGACCAGTCTGGGGGAGGTGCATGGTGATATAAGGCACCTCACTGCAGCCGTCCAGGCAAACACTGCTGCCATCCGGGACCAGGGGAGGCAGAGTCGGCTCAGGATGCAGGCCCAGCAGCTCAGGATGCAGGCCCAGACCAACTCGTACCTTGGCCGGATAGCCATGGCCTTGGAGGGCATGCAGGCCACACCTGCCAGGAGTGGCCCACCCGGGGATCAGCCACCTCCAGATGCCCCCCCACCCCCACCCACTCCATCCAGGCAGCTGAGGAGCCAGAGAGGGGCCAACAGAAGGAGCCCCCGGCATCCCAGATGATTTTTTTTATTTTTATTTTTTCTTAATGCTCAGGACATGAGATTTTTATTTTATTCTTAATGCTCAGGACATGAGATTATTATTTTATTCTTAATGCTCAGGACATGAGATTTTTATTTTATTCTTAATGCTCAGGTTATGAGTTTTTTTATTTGTGATTATGCTCAGGATATGAGATTTTTTTTTTTTATACTGCACACATTGCAATGTGAATGGTGTGTGAATGTGAAGGGGTGGCACTCCTGCCAGTAAGGGGTGTCACCCTCGGCCGTGGTGGAGAAGTTATCCCCACGGCTGTGTGAATGACGTGTGAAAGATGTATGAATGGACAGCGACATCATTGGGGCCTTGACGCTGGCGTTGCTGCTCCCAAGTCCTACATGTTTGACTTGGGCTAATCCAATGTGATGTGGATGTGGTGTGTGTGATCTAGGGACATCAGTGGTGTGCATGCATGCATTGTCCGTGTGATCATTGTATTTGTTTAGTGTCCAAAGATGCCTACGACGAGGACCCTCCTGACTGCTCTTCCATCAGCTAAATGGGCCTCCTCTGGCAGGGGGGGGCTGTCTGGTTGGGGGGTCAGGTCATCACGTATGTCAATCTGCAGGCCTTTTCTCATGGCAAAGTTGTGCAGAATGCAACATGCACCGATGATCTGACACACAAAGGTAGGGGAATACAATAGGGCCCCCCCAGACTTATCCAGGCAGCGGAAACGGGACTTCAGGAGCCCAAATGTTTGCTCCACCACTGCACGGGTTTTGATGTGTGCTTCATTGTATTTTCTCTCTCCTCTGGTTTGGGGGTTCCAGAAAGGAGTCATTAGATGGGGTCCCAGTGCATATGCAGAGTCACCTGTAAGGGAAAAGACAGGAGGATGTTAGTCATGCATGTGGCCCTTGTGATGTGTGCATCATGGGAGGGGATAGTCATGCCTGCCACCCATGTCACTCACCAACCAGCCAGCTGTCCCCATACATGTTCTGTTGGAATTCCATTGGGATGGGGCTCTGATTGTATATGAAGCTGTCATGGCTGGATCCAGGGTGTTTGGCACGGACGTGCCATATGAGGCGTTGGGCATCAGCTATCACCTGTAGGTTGATGGAGTACCAATGCTTCCGATTGCGGTATATGTGCTCTGTGGCACTGGGGGGCTGTAGGGCCACATGTGTGCAATCAATGGCCCCCACAGTGCGCGTGGGAATCCTGCAATGTTGTAGAAATCTGTCATTGCCTTCAGCCGCAGCTCCTCAGTGGTGGGTCTGATGAACTGGTTGGACATGCGTCTGAGGATTGCGGGGACAACCTGGTGCACACATCTGCTCATGGAGGATTGTGACATCCCAGCCACCACTCCACTTGTACGCTGGAATGATCCACTTGCAAGGAAATGGAATGTTGCCAGTACCTTCACCAGTGGCTGCACTGCTTGTGAGCGTTGTGTCTTGCTGGTGATGTCACCCTGCAGGGTTGTGGTTAGTTCAAGTATTGCATCAGGGCTGAATCTGAAGAGGTGATACACCTCCTCATCCCCCATGCCAAAGAGGCTCATGCGCGTGCGGTATATCCTCTCACGTGCCCGCCTCCTCCGTACCGGGGGACCCAGTACTAGTGCTAGGACCGCGACTGCCCCTGGCATGTTGGCACACAGAGGTGTTGTCCTTGCACGTGTGGTTGTTCAGCTTGCTAGTTTCGTCGGTAACGCTGCTGCTGTAGCTGCTCTCCTGCTGACCTGTGGCCGTCTGGAGTAAAGATAAAGCAGCTATTTGTAGAAATAACTTTGCGCCGGACGGACGAGATACGCGCGGCGCATGTAGCCAGCGTCTGGTGCTAATCCATTCGCGAATCGGGAAATCTCCCTCATTTGTATATTTGCATGGCAAATCAATAGGCGCGATGGATGCGACGAGCGAAAATATGCGCTAACGATACTCTGGCGAGGGAAAGTTAAGCCGATCGGAAAAGGCCCGTTTTCTGGAGCATCTAGGTTGGTGGGTACGGCCACATAGATACAACGGCGCATCCTTTACAGTTACGCGGCGCATATCGATTTACTCCAGCGCAAGTCTTGCTGAATCTGGCCCTATGGGGTTGATTTACTAAAGCTGGAGAGTGCAGAATCTGGTACAGCTCTGCATAGAAAACAGTTTCCAGTACTTATTTATTTTTGTCAAAGCTTAATTGAACAAGCTGAAGTTTTAGTAAATCAACCCCTATGTGTATTGTTGTGGGATCTGGAATTTTAGGTCCAATTGCATGATTTAATATCACAGAATAATTAAGTTCTAGTTAAAAACTATAATGTTCCTTTAGACTGAAAATCTTTTGAAGTCACTAAGAGCAGTTGACTGACACTTTCACCTGCTTGCTTGCTTTACAACTCTTTAGTACCTGATTATATAATAAACTGTGTATCTGTCCCCCACCTCATTATGTCATATAGGCTGACAGTCGTCTAATGCACAAGGGCTCCCTGACACATGACGACATTTGCATTTAGTTCAGACTTCTGTATCTAAGACATTTTAAGAGTCCTGTGGAAAATGCTTCAAGCTTAAAGTTATACAGTAGACATGTACAGTATCTGGCATTCATAGGCATGAGCTTACGTTGAGCAGTTATCTTAAATACAAATAGTGCTTAGCTGCGTTCTTTACAGCAACCATACTTTATTCCTGAACATTTCTGCAATGGAGGGTTAAACTTACCACCGGCACTCCTATTTCAATAAAAGCTTTTACTGTAATGTATTGTAATTTTTGCTGCATATGGTTATTTTTTTCATTTTTAAAGCTTTGTGTACAATTACAAGGCCACGCACGTCTCTTTCTCCATTCAGAGTGATAAGATGAGGAGTGTGTTTGCTGGGTCAGGATAATTGGAAAAAATATTCCTGGCCCACTCCATCATTCCATGAGATAACCATGTCAACAACTCCACTGTGGAACGCACAGCTTCATTTGGACTGAATAGAAAATGCATCAGCCTGGGAACACACAGGACAAGGTCCTTCACTGTTTGGGTGTGGGCCTTGATAAATAGCCTGATTAAGAAAATGCTGATGTTTGCAGCATGGTAGAGGAACTAAACTCGTTAAGTATGGATATCTATACAATTAACTAAAAAACAGATTTCAGAGTTTGGGGCCCTTAGAATGGAGTACATATAGTGGTCATAAAGTAACAAAAACCTGTTCATTACTGTGTTAACCCAGTCCTCACTCTGGCATGCATTTTGGCAGTGATGTTGCAAGAGTCTTGTAGGGCCTGGTGTCCTAGCTGATCAAGCAGATATAGTAGCTTTGCACGATTTATTAGTAACTGTTAGCTGAACTCAACTGTCTTTGGATGTTGTGTATCAGTTTATTCTGATGATGTGTTGCTACGCATTGAGCCATCATGCCAGTATTGTTGGAATCGGGATTGAGTTTTTTTTAGTAATTGACATTTGTGTTAATATTCTACTGCTTTTGGCGATTTACCATGAACAGAAAAGTTATCCCTGCCAGGATGTTTGGTGTTATATTTTGTAAAGCAAAGAGTAGGACACATTAGTCTCAATTTTAAAATCTTACACAGGATCCTTATCTAAAAAAAGTGACAATTATTTTCAGTTGAGTCCAGTGAGTTTGGTAACATGGCTTCGGGTTAATGACAATTGTAATGATTTAGGAACTGCCCGGAGTTAGGCTATAATTGTTCTACTGTGTCCCAATAGTACTATTATGGCCCAAATCACATATCATCTCCCATTTCCATCCAGGGAATAGATGTTTTAATAAGGTGTCACAGGTATGTTCTGGTCTATTTTATTGTACATCTACTAAATTACCTCTTTTTGAAACCCCAAACAGCTCTGTAGACTTGGTGATGCTCAAACTTGGTGATGCTTTAAACTGTAAGGTCATGTTTTGAGAGATTTTAGGTAATATTTGACATCCAGAGCAAGTACCGGTATATTACTCAAATAAAACATTGGGCCTTCATGAAATATTTTTTTTTGCAGAGGTGAAAATCCTGCTCTTCTAGTCTCAAGAGCTAAATAGATTGCACAGAGCAACAATTTAGACGCAGAATCTATCTCATCCCATACTTCCTAAGGAAATTACACTGTAATGTCCATAGCACATACTGAACATACAAATTTTAGGGCTAATTTGGACTGGAGCCAATTGATGTATTGTTCTGGTTTTAGATTATGGTAGGTTTAGGAACTCCATGGGAAACCCAATTTACCGTATACAGAAGGAGAGTACATATTGTACAATTTCCAATCACTTGGTCTTTCAGGTGAAAATTGCACCTCAGAACTAAAATAGCACAGTGATAAGCAATAAAGCCCCACCCTTTTTTAAAGGAAACTTTATTAAAGGTGAAGTTGTTTCCTAAAGCGGAACTTAACTCCATCTGAGCACCACAAACCAAAAGCACTAATTAATTCATTTTTAATATTCAAAGCACATTCACCCATGCATATCTCCCTGCTTTATTCTGTTGAGAAATCACATTGAAAAACAACCTCCTAGCAATTTCTAGCTCTGGCCATCTTGAGTAAGGGTAGATGATTCATGTTGCATTCACTTCCTGGAGTCTATCTATGCTTAGCTTAGGCGTGCTGATAGGAGGGTGTGCTTAGCTGCGATAACCCCTCCCCCCAAAGGCTCCTGGGGTGTATGACATAATTTGCCTAGGCCTGGAAAAAACAGAAAGTAACTGTCTTCACTGGCTTTACCAGTGTTTTTCGGGCGCTGGCAGTGTGAAAGGGCTCTGGAAGCACTCGGGCTTTCACATTGGGATTGCAGATAGGCTTCTTTCAGGCGCTTTACAGGCTTTTTTTTTTACGCCAAGGTGCCTTAAAAACACACAAACGCTCCAGTGTGAAAGGGGTCTAAAAGCCAGCAGCTACAAATACTGCAGCTGCTGACCTTTAAAAAATGGACACTTACCTGTCCAGTGCGCCCGCAATGTCGGCACCCAAGACCAAGGCAGCTTCACTGCCAGGTTCCCTACTGCACATGCACGATCCGCGTGGCACGCCCTCACTGGTCTCCGCTGTCTCCTGGGACCAGTGGGTTTCCCAGAAGACAGCGGGGGAATGGGGGGGGGGGGTGAGGGGAGAGGCATGACTCCCCCGGCATTTTTTTTTATGGAAGTCGGTGCAAGTACCTGTATTATATTGATATCTGCACCCTCCTCCCCCCTGAAAGCAGAGGTTCACTTTTTGTGTAGACCTACGCTTTAACGCATAAAATGCATTAAGATAAAAAAAAGCCCTCTGCCTTTACAATCCCTTTAAATAGGAGTCCCAGAAAAAGTTAACCTGTCAAAACCAGGTACCTGCTTCCCCTCCCCCCAAATTGTGGCAAGTGTAGCAGCGGAGGGGGGAGGAGGTAGATTAGTGGAGATTACCCTTTTGGGTGGAGCTCCACTGTAAAGACTCTATAAAATACTGTATTAATGTAATGTACCCAATATTGACTTAAAGTACATAAAGTAATGACTTAAAGTACATAAACCATAGACATCAGGTTCACATTACAGTTTATCTATTAAAATATCATATTTTTTCAGCTGTTTGGTGCAACCTACAGTGCCTTGCGAAAGTATTCGGCCCCCTTGAACTTTGCGACCTTTTGCCACATTTTAGGCTTCAAACGTAAAGATATATAACTGTATTTTTTTGTGAAGAATCAACAACAAGTGGGACACAATCATGAAGTGGAACAAAATTTATTGGATATTTCAAACTTTTTAACAAATAAAAAACTTAAAAATTGGGTGTGCAAAATTATTTAGCCCCCTTAATTTAATTCTTTGTAGCGCCACCTTTTGCTGCAATTACAGCTGTAAGTCGCTTGGGATATGTCTCTATCAGTTTTGCACATTGAGAGACTGAAATTTTTGCCCATTCCTCCTTGCAAAACAGCTCGAGCTCAGTGAGGTTGGATGGAGAGCGTTTGTGAACAGCAGTTTTCAGTTCTTTCCACAGATTCTCGATTGGATTCAGGTCTGGACTTTGACTTGGCCATTCTAACACCTGGATATGTTTATTTGTGAATCATTCCATTGTAGATTTTCCTTTATGTTTTGGATCAATGTCTTGTTGTAAGACAAATCTCTGTCCCAGTCTCAGGTCTTTTGCAGACTCCATCAGGTTTTCATCCAGAATGGTCCTGTATCTGGCTCAATCCATCTTCCCATCAATTTTAACTATCTTCCCTATCCCTGCTGAAGAAAATCAGGCCCAAACCATGATGCTGCCACCACCATGTTTGACAGTGGGGATGGTGTGTTCAGGGTGATGAGCTGTGTTGCTTTTACGCCAAACATAACGTTTTGCATTATTGCCAAAAAGTTTGATTTTGGTTTCACCTGACCAGAGCACCTTCTTCCACATCGGATCCCAAACGCCTCCGAATATGGCCGAGTGTGTCCGAGTCCATCCGAGTGCCATAACAGGTCCTGCCTTCTGGAGTCTGCGCAACTCCTATGATGAACGTCCCACTGGTCCAATGCCAGGACCATGGGACGTGTGACGTCCATCATAGGCGCTGCAGGCTCCAGAAGGCAGGAATTACAATGCGACTGCCATGCCACAACCCCGCTTGGCGCTCCGGCGGGCGACTCTGCTCTCCTCCCCTCCTTGGATCTCCTCTCCTCCTCCGCTCCAGGATCCTTGGCTCTCCTCTCCTCCAGGCTCCTCGGCTCTCCTCCCCTCCAGGCTCCTCGGCTCTCCTCCCCTCTAGGCTCCTCGCCTCTCCTCCTCGGCTCTCCTCTGATGACTGATGGAATGACTGACTGCCTGTTGTGACACCGCACACCATGGCTGAGTTAGGTCAGACAGTGTATGTAAATGCCAGTGTATATAGGTCACTATCGTCAGTGTATGTAGATCAGGTAGGTCAGTGTATGTAGGTCAGGTAGGTCAGTGTATGTAGGTCACTACCGTCAGTGTATGTAGGTCCGGTAGGTCACAGCCCAGCCCAAAAAAAACAGCATCACATACACCCCTCCCCCTTTCCGGCCTTGGACTTTGGGCTGAAGCCCCTGTTTTTATTGCCACCTAGCAACGCCCCTGTTAAGCACTCTATGGTAATTTATATGCGGGTCGAATCAACTGATTGTGTGTCAAAGCAGCAGTCTATCTTGTTTCGTTCAATGTGAAACCCTATTCAGGCTGTGCACACTATTGCTATGATACATGTGCATGAATTGTGTTCACATTATACGCATCTTGCTGTGATAGCATTTTTGCATATTTTAGTTTCCACTGGAGATGGAAATGAATACATCATAAGATGGTGAACATGGCCTCCTCTCTGGATGTTAGGAGCTTAGGTTAATTTAGGTTCACTAATAAAAGTTTGTTTAACAGCACTAAATTGAGAGTAAAGCCACTGAGGCAATTGCCTTAGGCACCAAGCTGTAGAAAAGCTTATCCTTTGCCTTAAAGGAGTTTTGTAGGCAAAATATAACAACACTCTTGGGATATAGGTTACAGTTAACATTATGACCCAATATGGATAACAAGATTGGGTAACAAGATTGACTAAACACAATTGCAAATCCTTTGCAGGTCAAACAACTTAAAGGGTCACTAAAGGCAGGGATTTTTTTTAAAAAAAATAACAAACATGTGATACTTACCTCCACTGTGCAGTTCGTTTTGCACAGAGTGGCCCGGAAACCTGTGTTCTGGGATCCCTCGGCGGCTGTCTGGGCTCCTCCTCGCAAAAGCTTTCCTTCTTCATGCGAGGGCGCTCGCATGGAGGAAAGCTTTTGCGAGCGCGCTCCCGTGATACAGCGGCGGCCATAGCCGCCGACTGTATCACTCGGCTCCGCCCCCCAGCGCGCCGCGTCATCCACCCTGATTGACAGCAGCGCTAGCCAATGGCTGCGCTGCTATCAATCCGCCCATCCTAGCCAATCAACGGCCAGGCTGGGAACCGAAGAGGACGACGTGGACGCGCCCGGGAGATTCGAACGGTCAGGTAAGTACAACGGGGGCTCGGGGGGGGCCGGTGCTGCTAGATGTTTTTTTACCTTCATGCATAGGATGCATGAAGGTAAAAAAACTTGTACCTTTACAACCCCTTTAATGTATTTTAGTGTGTACCTAGTTTGCTGTAAGTTCAGCTTTTAAAGCATTTTTATAAAAAGAAAAAAGAAAAAATGTAAATTAATCATTAAAAAAAAAAAAATCAGCACCCAAGCACTGTGCAATGTCTTCATTAGAATCGAAGACGGGTGGTTGCTCTACTGTAGATATGCAAAGCCTGGCCTATATACGGTACTTGAATAGAAAGACTGCCTACTGTGACCCATGCAGGGCAGTTAAAGCAGGCTAAAAAACTACATTTGAGGACTGTATGGCTACGTGTTTTAGATGTAGGGGTGGATGTTTTTTACTTTTTAAGTGTACTGATCCTTATTTATTGGATAAAGCCCAACTGCAGATTTATATCAAATATGAAAATTAAATTGCCCAAGAGCTGTAAAAATAAAAAAATGCAGTGTCATGAATATGCAATAAAGTCTGGCAGCTTACCTGTCTCCATGTGTTCATTAGAGGCCTGACCCTCTTTCTGGCTGTCTTTTATCACCTCTCCTCCCTGTATGGCTCCACCCCTGGCCATCCCAGGAAGCCTATATTAACCACTGCACTGCTAGTCTGCTTTACTGTTCAATCTTGTTGTTAGCTTAAGTTCCTGTCTGCAGTGTGCTAGGTTTACCTTCCTGTGTACCGTTTTTGGCTCATCCCTGACTTCTCCTTTTTGCCTGTGACCCTGACCTTTTGCCTGTTCCTCGGTTATCCTTGTCTGCCTGTTGCCCTGACCTTGGCTTACCCATCAATATCGCTTGTCCTGGTTGCTGCTTCCCCTCTCTCCCTGTGGAGCGTGACATAGGGGATCCCAGGGGTCGTGACCTGGATCCAGCTGCAGCGAAGTCCATCCTCACCACTACAGGCTCTGGTGAACACAAAGCTGGGTCTTAGACTCTGCGCCCTGGGGAATCTTGGGTTCACGCTTCCTCTCTGATTGCAGCAGTCGGCTATAGGGTTCACTACACCGTGGTGCATCCCTGACCCTAACGGGATGCACTTGTCACCTGGCCACAGATGACCTGACATGCAGTTTTTACAGCAATACTCACGTTCACTCCAGTGCTGTCTACTGCAGACGCTCCACTTCAAAGCCAGTCTTTTTCTAGGTTGAATGACACCCAGCAGAGTTGGGTTTTAAGTGTGTGAGGGACAACTGTACTTATGCTTAAAAACAACACGTAAAATTTAGAGAATTAAAGGATTTTTGTGATTGGTGGGTATAGGCAACACAGATCTTTCTTGTTTCAGACTGTTATTATCATATATTTATTTCAGATCTGTCTAATTACTGTGCCTACAAGGCTGGAAGCACAAGTCACAGTGCACTACTTGTGTGATATTTACCAGCTAAGCTATATTTTTCTTCGTCTGGAATGTGTTAGCTTGTGGGTAGTGAAGATGAACTGGACAGTAAACGCTCTGTGAAGCAGGAGCTATTTTTCAGGATGGCTTCCAAATTTTCTAATGATGTTTCTATGGCTCCTGCCAGCAGGGCTTTCTGTAAAATATATAGCTCCAGGATAGTGAGAGGAACACTTCTGAATCTTTGTGAGATGGTGGCTGTGTGGGATTGCCTGCCAGCGCACATATGGGTCCAATGCCAAGGCAAACCAGAATGCTGGTGTACTTTAGGATAATGGCTGCTTTCAGGCATCTTGCTTAGTTGTATAATGCGGCTAGTTAAGCATCATTTATGTTACAGATAATCACTTTATCCTATAAGCTGCAGCTTCTGCTTTCATGATGCCCAGTAAGTAACCCATTGCTGTTTAAGAAATATAGGATGGGGCACAGCTTCAGGTAGACTCCTCTTTCTGTTTGTAACTGTACTTCTTCTGGTTGTATAATGCAGGGGTTATATCGGGTCCCCAGCCCCACTCTCAGGGTAGAGGCAGCTATTTCTAGATTTTCCCATTAAAAACAAGCCATGCTTTTATCACAAAACCACACCTAGAAATAACTGCACTGCTGTAAAACATGGTTTTAAAAAAATTCTAATTACAGTGTTTTTAAACATGGTAATGTATAATTACTGTAGCTCTTAATACATTTTGATCTGACTTATTAAAATCCAACTGTGTGTTCACCTACAGGTAAACTACTCTTGTCAGACAGTTTAGAGAGAGATGCACCTGGTTTGTAAAAGAAGTTTCCGGTTAACCACTTCAGTACCGGGCTTTTATATACACCTCAATACCGGGCCTATTCTGGCACTTCTCGACATGTAGAAATCATCATTCTTTTGCTAGAAAATTACGCAGAACCCCCAAACATTATATATGTTTTTTTAGCAGACGCCCTAGGGAATAAAACGACGGTCATTGCAACGTTATCTTGCACGGTATTTGCGTAATAATGTTTCAAACGCTTTTTTGGGGGATTTTTTTTTTTTATGAATTAAAAAAATAACAACACAGTAAAGTTAGCCCAATTTTTTTGTAAAATATGAAAGATTATGTTACACCAAGTAAATAGATACCTAACATGTCACGCTTTAAAATTACGCACACTCATGGAATGGAGCAAAACTTTGGTACTTAAAAATCTTCATAGGCAACGCTTTGAAATTTTTTACAGGTTACCAGTTTAGATTTACAGAGGAGATCAGAATTGTTGCTGACACGCTAACGCATGCGGCGATACCTCACATATGTGGTTTAAATGGCGTTTACATATGTCGGCGGGACTTGCGGGTGCGTTCGCTTCTGCGCGCGAGCTACCGGGGACAGGGGCATTTTTTTTTTTTATTATTATTTTTTACTTATTAATTATTTTTTTTTACACTTTTTTTTATTTTTTTTTATCACTTTTATTCCTATCACAAGGAATGTAAACATCCCTTGTAATAGGAAATGTGTGTGACAGGTCCTCTTTATGGAGAGATGCGGGGTCAATAAGACCCCACATGTCTCCTCCAGGCTGGGAAGCATGAGATCGGTGAAAAAAAATTCACCGATCTCATGATCGGTGTTGCTCACTAGCCGCAATCGCGGCTTTGTTTACTTATGGGGACCCGGGCGTGATGTCATCACATCGCGCCCGTGTCCTCCGACGGTCATAGAGATGACTGGTGACCATCTGGTCACCAGTCATCTCTATGCTTCCTACAAGCGCCGGACGATTCCTTCTCCTGGCCCCCAATGGGAGATCCCATCTGTGGACGTCGTATGACAATAGGTGGGTATTGAAGTGGTTAAAAGTGATTTCAACCAGCCTTTGGAAAATACAGTAGTGTTCAGTCATAGCAAGAAAAGAGGACCAGTTGCAAAGATATCAGAATACCGCCATTACGAAATACTGTATATAGTTACTACTACATACCTTAGACCTACTTAAAGTGTTACTAAACCCAGAACCCTGCATATCTGGTCTCTCACAGTACACAGAACATTGAAATTATTATTATTTTAGTAAATATAAGCTGTTACATACCTTTTCTCATCAGCAGTATATAGCAGTTTTGTGACTTCTATTAGTGTCTGTAAAGTAAAGTTTGTAGGAGGAGTTTTCATTCTCCTCTGACTGTCCTATGAAGCTGCAATACCCCTGACCCTTTGTCTGGACAGTGCTGATTGGCCCGGTCCTGATCACATGCCCCCTCCCCAAGGAAAAAAAAACTCTCTAGCAATACACACCAAACTGAGCAGGAGCAGAGTGACTCCAAAGGCTCCGTCTTATCAGGAGATGGATCGGGGAAAGGAGAAGAAGGGGAGCATCAGAGAAGACCAGATCAAACATCAAACAACATTAACCCCTTAGGTTCCACAGGGAGTATAACTTTAACCCCCTTTCTTCATAGCTGGAAAAAAACTCTTGTTCCCTTTGTTCACGCATTTCTCTGTTCATCTGCTGGGAGCAGGAGAAGCCAGCCTGTGTAAGTTATGATTTGTTGTAGAATACGCAAGCTGTGAACTTTCCTCGTGTGAAAACTCTAGTGCTTGGTAATATAATAAAAAATAAAAGAATCCTGGAATCCACTCTCCCTGCTTGGTAATATGCCCAGTGTTGTTTCTGAGTTGCCTGCTTCTCCATGCTTAACCACTTAAGGACCCCTTCACGCCGATATACGTCAGCAGAATGGCATGGCTGGGCACATACACGTACCTGTATGTGGCCTGTTAAGCCCAGCCGTGGGGTCGCAGGCACGTGCACGCGACCCGGTCCGAAGCTGCGGGACCGCGGGACTCGTGGACCCGATCGCCGTTGGAGTCCCGTGATCAGTCCCCAGAGCTGAAGAACTGGGAGAGCCATGTGTAAACACAGCTTCCCCGTTCTTCACTGTGGTGTCTGCATTGACTGTGTGTTCCCTTACATAGGGAATCACAATAAATGACGTCACACCTACTGCCACACCCCCCTACAGTTAGTAACACAAATGAGGTCACACATAAGCCCTTCAGCGCGCCCTTGTGGTTAACTCCCAAACTGCAATTGTCATTTTTACAGTAAACAATGCATTTTAAATGCATTTTTTGCTGTGAAAATGACAATGGTCACAAAAATGTGTCAAAATTGTCCGAAGCGCCGCCATAATGTCGCAGTCACAAAAAAAATCGCTGATCACCGCCATTAGTAGTTAAAAAAATAGGTAGAATACGTATCGGCCTAAACTGAGGAAAATTTTTTTTTTTATATATTTTTAGGGGATATTTATTATAGCAAAAAGTAAAAAATATAGATTTTTCTTCAAAATTGTCGCTCTATTTTTGTTTATAGCGCAAACAATAAAAACCGCAGAGGTGATCAAATACCACCAAAGGAAAGCTCTATTTGTGGGAAAAAAAGGACGCCAATTTTGTTTGGGAGCCACATCCCACGACTGCGCAATTGTCAGTTAAAGCGAGGCAGAGCCGAATACGGTCCGTATTCATCCAATTCCCCATAGGGGAGAGCGGAGGAGAGACAGGGCGGTCCCTACACAGTGTGCGGGGACCGCCCTGTCCACCGACAGCTCAGCGGGGATCCGCTGAGCCGACAGACACACATGGAGCGGACCAAAAAACGGTCCGCTCCGTGTGAAAGGACCCTAAAGGTCCGGGTCTTAAGTGGTTAAAAGAATGGTGTATTTTATTAGTTCCCAGCAGCTGAACAGGGTGGCTGGGGAGCAAAGGAAAGGGGGGTGTGTGCTACTGGAGAGGTGAACTTTAAAGCAAACATATTGTACTTTTAGTGTAGGTACAATTATATCTTAATAATACAGTAAAGGACACAGCACTTGTATCCATAGACCTTGGGTTATATACAGACTATCTTCAGGTGATAGGACACATTAATGCTGCCCACCTAAACCTCCCATTCCATAAGATCCTGTTTTTTTGCAAGTGTTATTGGGTGATGGACGTGTTCCCCTCTGTAAAGGCATTTTGTTTTTTTAAATCCTTCAATTCTATTCTATTCACTGAAGCTTCTAGCAAGATCTGACTGCTTACCAGTGGCAGCCGGTGGTATATTTGGGGGGGAAAACAGTGCGCAGCCAACCCCCGTGCTCCCGGTTGGCTCATCCACACTGTCCCCACCCCCCGGTTGGTCACCCGCAACAACTAACCCAGGCAAGACTTGCCTCCTCGGCATCACAGCGATGTCCTTGCCGTGCATCTCCTCCTCCCCATCACAGCAATGTCCTTGCCGTGCATCTCCTCCTCGCCATCACAGCGATGTCCTCCCTGTGCATCTTTCTTTCTCGACATCAGGATGGTGTCCTCTTCTCCCTCCTTCTCCCTCGGCCTCCTTCTCCCTCGGTAGCTTCTCTTTTTATCCTATCAGGAAACAAGTCTCAGGATAGGCCGGGGAGGCAGAATCAGTGTGACAGTAGCTGGGATAAAAGGGCCAAATAGCATGCGTTCTGTAGACGAAAAAATGTGGTACTTCTAGAACCTTCAGTTTCCATAGGCCTGAAATGTCCTCTATTCCCCATGACCCTGTTCAAGAATTAGAAATGGAAGCCCCATTATTTGAGGATGTGATGGAGTAGATTACTAGGGGCCCTGATTCTGTAGCAGAATGCATAGGGGCTTTCCTTCCCCTCTGTTTTATGAGGCGCAAGCTATGGCTTGGTGCCAAATGCTCACTACCGTCGACACACTAATTGACGTGGTGAACACTAGACTTTACTAAGCAGCACCTGACTCTCTACAGTCTAAACAAACCCCCATGGGCACTACACAGCTAGCTAAGCCTTTTCCCAAACACACATGGAGCTGTTGCGGTAGTTTATCCTGTCAATTCAGTTTTCAGTACATACCTCACAGTTCCTATTGAGGATGTTTTTAAAGACCTTCTTTGCCTTTGCCGGTCCTGTCCTGCAGCTAGCTATTGCTGCCATGTATATTTGCCAGACTTTTGCTAACTGGATAAGTCAAATGAACAGAGATCATGAGGACACTGCTATATAAAAATAGTAGATGATGCCCTCAGCCTTAAAGTAGAACTATATGCAAAACAGTCCAATAGCTAAACAGGAAGTGAGAAGAAATTCCTGCAGATAAGGATAAATCTCTGGGGACCACCAGGTTACCAAAATTAGTATCCCCATTTTTGGAAGAGTTTACCTTCTATTACTTTTCTGGGGACAACCCACATTTTTTTTTTTTTTTACCTTCACTTTCAATAAGAATGGTAAACAGGACAAATTAGGAAGATGAATCTTCTTATGAGGGTCACAGACAGCAATAAAAACTGACAAGTGTTCTAATCCCTCTCCACTCTATCTTAAAATAAAGTAAAACGTTTTGCCTTTATTTATACTTTAACATTTTGTGTTGAGCCTCTCTATTCTCTGAGTTACTAGAATGTCCCTTATCTCTGTGCTTATGCACTGGATTATGTGATTAAAAGCTTGATCTGCAGAACCTGCCTGTTTAAAGCGTCTTCAATACATGCCTTTTGACAGTGAACACCTATATGGGTTGAATACATTCCTTTATAAAATCGTCAAGGAAGTCTCTGGGGGAAAGATAATTCTGACCCATAAGAAAAATTGTAAGTCTTCTACTGCTCCCTCTACTGAGAGAAGGGGATCTTTCCTCATACTTCTAAACATAGGCTTACCACCTCCTTTTGTCACAAGCCATGGACTCCCAAGGCCTCTGGGTCCAATCTGTCACTTTCCATGTTTCTGATTGTTCTGTGAACCCAGGGCATTCATGCCTCACATGTTACCAGGACAACCTCTACTACTAAAGTACTTCTTAGGCATAACCTTGTCTGCTAAGGTCCAAAGGATGATTCAGAACTTTGGCTGGATAATTAGCTTTCCAAAGTTTTAAATTTCCTGTGCTTTCACCATCTGTAGTACCTAGAGACAGCTCAACCCAGTATTGTCTTCCTCAGGAGTTGGTTGCTTCCCTAAGGTCCCACATGAGAACCCTCAGGTCAGAATGGCATCCCTCATTTTGCTTTTGCATGAGGGTTTTAGGCTTAATGGTAGCTTTCTTTGAGGTAGTTCTCGTTGCCCAGTTTCACTCCACACCACTTTAATTCAATATGATCACTATGAACAAGAAGCCAAAGCTTCTGTCGAGCCAAACAAAGCTCTCCCTGACATGGTGAGCCTCATATTCTGCCCTGGCATTGGAAAAGTCTTTCTTCCATATTCCCTAGAAGGCAGTGACAATGGATGCAATCTTTACAAGCTGGTACAGAGATTACAATTCCCTGACTGTCCAGGAAGCCTGATCCCCCCAGGAGTCAAAACTTCATATTAAAATACTGGAACTGACATTAGATTGTCTCTATAACAGATTATCGTACTTTGCCCTTTCATCAGTCTGGTTTTGACCAGAATCGTAAGTATCATTAAGAGACAGGTTTCTGCCTTATCTATTCTTTTTTATATAACGATTGAGTGTCAATTGCTAATCAGGACTTTTCTTCAGGAAGTTGCTCATATAAATCCTCCAATTCAACCTCTTGTGTCACCTTAAAATCTTAATCTGGTCCTCTCTTGTTTTGCAGTCACAAAAAAAATCGCTTGTTTTGCAGAGGCCCCCATTACTACTAATAGAGACATTTCACTGGAAGACCCCACCTGGATATATGGTCAGGGCTTTCAGGGCCTACCTGGCAGCCACAGCCTGTGTTCGCAAGGCTGAGTCTCTCTCTGTTCTTCCTGTGGGCCTTTGTAAAGGGCATACTTCTTCTCACTCTATCATTGCCAGGTGGAACTTCTCTTCAGGGCCTATGCTATAGGAATAGGTCTTTTTACCTTTCTTATGTAGTTCACAACCTAATTTCTCAAGTACCCCCCAACAGGGTATGTTTTGATAATTTCCCTTGGATAAACTAGCTGTCATAGCCTTTGTTATTGATTTAAAAGCACATGTGCAAGATGAAGTAAATCCTGGAAACATGACATATTGAGGGTACATAAAGACTAAATTTGGTAATCATTTTTTGGACTTATTGACATCATCACAGTCTTTTTGCATCTTAGTGCAATGTATGGAAATCATGTGGGAGCTAGTGGGAGGGGCTAGTAGGTTTCTGTACATTACTTCCCCCCTCCCCCAAAAAAAAACACCAAACAGTGGTACCGCCCACAGGTACCATGATTAAAAGAACTGAAATCTAAAGAATGAAAGGGGTGGGCTGGGGAGGAAAGAGCTAGAGAATGCTGGATGTCCTCCACCCAGGAAATAAAGTGGTCTTTGCCTGACTTCCTGCTGCTTCTAACGCACACTGTTAGAAGCTTCATGTGTGCAATAAAATTGGAGGAAATAATTTCGGTACACAAGAGAAGCCTGTACAAATATAATGTTTAAGATAGAAGGTACGGCTGGAGTTTTAAGGCCCAATGTGTCAGGGTTAGAGGCATAATAGAATTACCACTGCTCATACAGTAGCATTTTTCTGAAATTTCTGTAGAGCTACTCAAAACTACTCAGAGACCCTGTATATAGGCTATCCCCAGGCTGTGACATATATCCTTCCTGGCAGCTCTGGAAAGTACATCACATAATGTCATATGACAGTGATGCAGGGAAAGGGGATTCACTTTAGTAGCATACATGTCTAATAACATTATGTATGTTAATATAATATATATGTATGGCAATCTCCCTCATATGTTGTAACTTTCATAGAGTGATAGAATTTAGCTCTGTTTGCATGCTCTGATACTGTACAGCTGTCATAGCATTCTCTCCTGATACATGAAATGCTAATAGAACTCTCAGATGACCTGCATCTTTCATAGCACTCTCTCTGGTTATGTACAGGTCTCATAGCACTCTCTAAAGACCTTCATCTTTTATAGGATCCTTTGTAGTAATATGCAGGTCTCAGGCCTTGTACACATGGGCAAGAATCTCGTCAGACGAGATTCTTGGCAAGAATCTCTTCCCACCCGAGTGTACACACAGACCTTTCAAAAGAACCACGTACGATGAGCATGCACTCGTCACATTCGATGCCGTCGCCGCCATCTTGCTTCAGATGCGTGGAAGCTACCACGCATGCGTCAAAGTCATTTCGAGCATGCGTTTCTCGTCGGGAAACAGTCCGACAAGAATCTAGACGAAAAAAATAGAGAGCAGGATCTCTATATTTCTTGACGAGATTCTGGCCAGATTTCCAGACGAGAAACCTGAAAGCCTCAAACACACACACAGGTTTACTCGGCAATAAAGCTCTGCCAGCAGTTTTCTTGCTGGTTCTTGCCAAGAAAACCAAGCGTGTGTACGAGGCTGTATAGATATCTCTCTAGTAACAGAGTAGAGAGGAAGTTCATAGAGTAACAGCAAAGTTAATAAGGGGACTGGAACGTCTACAAGCACTAAACTTATTCTCCCTGGAGAAGAGAGAGAATATGATATGATAGCAATATATAAATACCTCAATGGCGATTCTGGCAAAGAGAGTAAACTATTGAGTCTCAGGGAGTGTAAGGGGACACAGTGCCACTCAATAAAACTAGAGGAGAAATGATTTAACCCTAAACTAAGTAGGGAACTTTTTTACTGTCAGGGTGGTAAGGATGTGGAATTCACTTCCACAATCGGGTGTCAGCAGGAAGCATTGATAGTAGAGATGGGCGACTTTCTCCCCCAAAAAATCAGAAATTTTTAAAAACAACTCGATTCACGATTCAAAACTAGTTATTTATTTTTTTATAAACACCGCGCCGGTCCTGAGGACCTGCAGGCAGGAGTTTTTTGGTAAGACCGTGGCTTTGTCCCAGTCTGCGGCATCCAGCCTCACGGACTAGGCTGAAGCCATGGTCTCGCCTAAAAGCTCTTCAGGACCAGCGCGGTGTCAGCGCTGGTCCTGGGGAGCTGCAGGCAGGAGTTTTTAGGTGAGGCTGGGGCTTCAGTCTAGTTTGCGGCGCCTCATGGACTAGGCCATAGCCCCGGCCTTGCCTAAAAACTCCTGCCTGCAGGTCCTCAGGACTGGCGCAGTAACTGCACCGGTCCTGGTGATTTTTTTTTTTAAAAACATCGATTTGCTGAAAATCTGAATCAATTTGAATTTGCAACTCGATTTCCCCAGCCCTAATTGATAGTTTAAAAAAATTATTGGGAAGAAAGAAGAGGGGGTGGAGGCGCCAACTCAAAAAAAAAAAAATAACCTTAAAAACAGCAGTCTACTTAAAATGTGAGTATAGATATGTACTCACAGGTTCGCTGAGTAGTAGTCCATCGGGGGGGTTTTTGCTAATAGGTGTGTGCCTTTCCCCTCTACAGGAAGGGTGCCTCCTCATAATATATTTATTTGTGAGACCCCTTTTCATAGGTACAGTTCCAGCTACCAGTACCACTGTCGCTGCCCAGGCTTCCAGTCACTATGAGCGCCGGAACACCCCTCTTTTTCCTGTAAAAAAATTATTGGGTGTGTATCTTAGCAAGCACAGTACACAGGGATACGGAAAATGATTATGAACACGCACACCTGCACAGGTTGAACTGGATGGACTGGTGTCTTTATTTAATCTTACCAAATGTGTAACTATGTAACATACTGTACAACTTTCATAGCACTTGCTATGCTTACATGAAGCTGTCATAGTGCTCTCGCTGTTTACGTGCAACTTTCATAGCGCACTCTAAAGTTATATAGTAGGCAGCTGTCATAGCCCTTCCCCTGGTTATACTGTATATAGGTCCCATAGCACTCTCTGATAACCTACAGCTTTTATAGCATAATTTGTGGGAACATGTTTCTCTTTCTGGTAACATTCTGATTTCATTAGTGTGCTCTCTGGTTGCATGCAACACTCATAATGCTCTCTCTGGTTACATGCAGCTCAGATAGCGCTGTGGTTACATTTAGCTCTGAAAGCGCTCTGATAGCGCTCTCTCTGGTACTTTCACAGCGCTATCTCAGGTTCCATGCTTTGTCTGGTTACATGTATCTCTCATAGCACTAGCACTCTCTCTGATTACAGGTAGCTCTCATCTCATTGCTCTCTTTCTGGTTACATGCAGCGCTCCTAGCAATCTCTCTGAAAATCTACAACTTCCATGACATTCTTTATATAATATGACAGATTTATTGTAACCTGGCAACAGTGTCTGTTAACTGACCTGGCCATTTGTCATGTATAAGTTATAGGAATAAATGTTGCTAATTAAAGTGGTTCTAAAGCCTAAACATTTTTAACCTTAATGCATTCCCTGCATTAAAAGTGGTTGTTACCCTCCCCCCCAAAAAATCATGCTACTGTGCCTTTAAGGAATAAGATGCCACAAGAATTGAGGCACTCTCAGGCCGCGTACACACGATTAGTCCAAACAGATGAAAACGGACTGTTTCATCGGTCCAAACCGACCGTGTGTATGGCCCATCAGTCTTTGTCCTTCAGTCCAAAGTTTGCTTTAAAATCGGACTGATGGACGCCTGACCATCGGTCAAAACCGATGGTTAGTACGCAAAAGCATCGGTTCAAAACCTGCACATGCTCAGAATCAAGTCGAAGTATGCTTGGAAGCATTGAACATCATTTTTCACTGCACGTCGTTGTGTTTTACGTCACCACGTTGGACTCGATCTGTTTTTTAACTGATGGTGTATACGCACATCAGACCATCAGGCCGCTTCACCCGTGAACCGATGAAAATGGTCCATCGGACCATTCTCATCGGATGGACCGGTCGTGTGTACACGGCCTAATACATATTTACTGGAAATGCCCGTCCTTGCAGTCTTACTGGTGCTCAGTCCAAGATCTCCTTCATCGGTTAATTGTGGTTGATAGTCCTTTTCATCCAAAAATCTATCTATAAGGACTACTCCCTCCTAAATTGCGAGGCTTAGCAAGAAAATAGGCCACTCGCATTTTACTGGCTGCCAGATGTTTGATAGCACCTTCAATGGAAGAGACAAACACCATCGACACCAACTGATCTATATGCTAGGATTAAGGATGTGGAGATCATGGAGTCCTTGACGACACAATTAGCTGACAAGGTTAATCGGCACTGTGCGATCTGGGAACCCTGGCACCTACGGGAAGACCCTCCATAAGACCATCCGGCCTTTCTTCTGCCTAGAATGTCAACTCTCTCCAGATCCAGGAATGACGAGCCGTGTCTGTATACTCTTTTTACTTTCCCTCCTCTTGTTTCTTCTTCTTTTCTCCTCTTCTTTTCTACGAATCCAATAAGCACTTGCTTTACTTCCCTGGGTTTGGAATCACTTGCATAGCTATCTCAAGTATCTTATAGTACTGATTCTATGCCACTGATTCATCTGGCTCCCAGTAGTGAGCAAAATATTTGATCATAGAACTAAGTAGCAAATTTTTGGGGTTTTACTCCAAACCCAGGTAAACTGTTATGAGTGTACTCTATGGTGGTTCGCTATTGTAAGTTTGCATGTTTTCCAGTAATTGTTATTCTTTTTTATTTTTGTATTGAAAAATATAAAACTTTAATAAAAATTGTCAATTATAAAAATGTTTTACTTTCTTTTCATTTGTATAAAATGCAGTATATAGGAGGAACAGGACTCTCTGCATACCAGGGAGTACATTTTGCTGAGTTATATGAAGTACTATACATGTGTTCTCTATACTATATACCTCAAGAATGCTAATCATACAGCCTGTATTAGGCACAACCCTAACATCGAGAGCACTAAAGGACCATGGATGTTTTATTTTCAGATCCATAACTACTGGATTTCATCTTTCATTCAAAATTTGCCATCTAGCTTTAATTTTTACTTATTTTAGAAGGAAGTAAGAAAAGGGTATTTGTGTTTTTTCCCAGAGCAGAAACAAATCTGTGGTTTCACTTTAAGAGATTAATGTTACCAAGTAATAATGTAAAGTAAACTTGTTGATATTTTTGATTCTCATTTAAAAAAAGCTAAAATGAGCTACACGATTGCAGCAAGGCACATGTAATCATCAGCTTGAAAACAGAACTCTTAACTTGATATTTGGGGTTGCTGTGAAAATAAGCCCTCTTTCTAATTTGAGAGTAACTATTTTGCTATAATTTGTAAGTAATGTTCAGCAGTGTGGTAACCCTTAATTGTGGGCTTGGCTTTATTTAACTGTGCAGAAGAAGGGCTGAACCTGGCTGTGGATCTCATAAGTACACAGTACAGGACGGACATTCCTATTTTCTCTAGTTAAATTTAGACATTCAAGGGTACAGCAATATTTCAAAGGCTCCTCTGAACTGTGAGTGCTAAGCCTGCTCTGCTATATTTTTCCATTGACATTGAAAATACAGAGACTTTCTTACTGTTCAACCTTTTTGATTTAATACTGTGTTCTCTGTCTGTTCTTAAAAAAAGTATAGTTATTATTGATATAATTTAAAACTTACCTGTTATAGAGAGTTATTATTTTTTTTGCTTTTAAAGAACAGCTTTAGGCAAGAAGTAAAGGCAGTTAATGAACTGCTAATGATGTAGAAGAACCAGAAAACTATACTGTAGATCAGAGCCACATTGTACATTTTAGAAATATTCATGGACAAAAAAAAAAAAAACGATGCCCAGTACACAGGACTGTTATTCATGCCATGGAAAAAACAACGTTTTTCCCTACGTGATTCCTCTCAAGCATGCCTTGCATACACACGATCGTGATAAAAAATGCTTGAGCAAAGCGCGGTGACGTACAACACGTACAATGGCACTATAAAGGGGAAGTTCCATTCTAAAGGCGCCACCCTTTAGGCTGAATATGCTAATTTTAATAACTTCATAACTTGCTTCTAAGCATACGCATTTTTCCCCCTCGTTAAAGCCTACACACGACTGTTTTCCACAACGAGAAAAACGACGACAAAAAATAGAGCAGGTTCTAAATTTTTAATGCCCATTTTTCTCGTCGAGAAAATTGCTCTGGAGCCTACACATGACCGTTTTTCACAACCAAATAAAAAAATTGCATCAATGTCTTCATCAGTGTCCCTACTTATATTAGGGTCCCCTGTACATCAGGGTTCCTATCAGACCATAGGCAGCTTTTGCTGACCATGAAGGGGTTGTAAACCCTTAAGGTTTTTTACCTTAATGTATTCTATGCATTAAGGTGAAAAACCTCCTGTGATGTAGCAACCCCCCCAGAGCCCCCCTTTGACTTATCTGAACCCTGTCTTTCCAGGTCACCGCTCTGAAGTTTTGTATTTCCCAATGGACACCAAAACAAAGGGGTGAGAATCCCCTCAGCAGAGGCAGAGACAGCAGTCCATTCTTATCACTATTTGTAATTGTGTTGGGGCGTCGCCCATTCTTTTCCTGTCCTGGTGACAAAATTGTCACTGGGACAGGAAGTAAGGAGAATTCTTCCTAATGGGATTCACCTACGGCAATAAAAATGCTGAAAGAGGTTCTAGTCTTCCTTCCTACTAAATAAAAAAAAAATAACGGATGATCTAACTCTTGGTCTGCTGCCAACTGAACCAAAAAAAAAAGAAAAAAAAATACATTTTGGCAAAAGAACTGGGAGTAAGTGGATCCTTAACAAAGGGCACAAAAGTGCAGTAAAAACTGGCAGAGGATCAGAACCTTCTTCACTCTTTCCAAAGAAAGAAAAAAAAGTTTGTCAATATCAATGAATATTTTTTTAGGCCTGGTGGTGTATGAGGCACATGTGGCAGCCAGCCCCTATCATCTTGGCCATTTATGGCTTTCTAATATGTGACAAATGCAAGATTAGATGAGTGGTTTTATAGAAAATTGTGATTAACAAGCATCTTTTTTTTTTAACCCTTTTATGGTTTATTTGGTACTTTTTTGATGTTCCATGTAAGAGGAGGGTGATATTTATCTATTTCTCCAACTAATGTATCAGACTCATACTAAGATGCTGCCAGGTATAAAAATAAAAATGACAAGGCCATTGTCCGTTTAAGACAGTATGTTAACCACTAGCCGACCAGCCGTCGTGGTTCTACGGCAGCAGGTCGGCTCTCCTGGGCGAGAGCCCGTAGCTCTACGTCGGGACTTTCGCGGCCGCTAGGGGGCGCGTGTGCGCGGCTCTCCTGGGCGAGAGCCCGTAGCTCTACGTCGGGACTTTCGCGGCCGCTAGGGGGCGCGTGCGCGCCGCCGGCGGCCCGTGCGCGCGCCCCCCCGCTTGCCCCCGAGTCCCGCGCTCGTGCCCGCTGGGCACGCGCGCTCGTTCGTTACAGAGCGGGGAACGAGAGCTGTGAGTGTAAACACACAGCGCTCGTTCCTGTCAGCGGGGGAAACGCTGATCTTCCGTTCATACAATGTATGAACGGAAGATCAGTGATTCCCCCTAGTGAGTCCACCCCCCCCATACAGTTAGAACACAAATAGGAACACACTTAACCCCTTCCCCGCCCCCTAGTGTTAACCCCTTCACTGCCAATGGCATTTTTATAGTAATCCAATGCATTTTTATAGCATTGATCGCTATAAAAATGCCAATGGTCCTAAAGATGTGTCAAAAGTGTCTGATGTGTCCGCCATAATATCGCAGTACCGAAAAAAAAACGCTGATCGCCGCCATTACTAGTAAAAAAAAAATATTAATAAAAATGCCATAAAACTACCCCCTTTTTTGTAAACGCTATAAATTTTGCGCAAACCAATCAATAAACGCTAATTGCGATTTTTTTTAAACTAAAAATTTGTAGAAGAATACGTATCGGCCTAAACTGAGGAAATAAAATGTTTTTTTATATCTTTTTTGGGGATATTTATTATAGCAAAATGTAAAAAATATTGCATTTTTTTCAAAAGCTAAGGTAAAAAATAAAAACCGCAGAGATGATCAAATACCACCAAAAGAAAGCTCTATTTGTGGGAAAAAAAGGACGCCAATTTTGTTTGGGAGCCACGTTGCACGACCGCGCAATTGTCAGTTAAAGCGGCGCAGTGCCGAATCACAAAAAGTGCTCTGGTCTTTGGACAGCAATATGGTCCGGGGCTAAAGTGGTTAAAGGTGTCACTCTCACACCCACTGAAATAAAGGGTCATAGGACTAGGCTTCTTATGCCTTGTAGTCCTAATAATGAACAGATATTCCTCATAAAACTGCCATATGTAAGACTGAGACTGTTTAAATTGATTGCCACTTTATGATTATTAGATCGTTTAGTAATTGGCAGCACAGTAAATAGTTGGTGTAAAATTTCCCATGTGACCCCAGATTCATTTAAAAAGCAATTTCAGCTGACAGGTAAAAACATTAACAAAGTTATCAACTATTTTCAGGACATACTGTAACTGTTCCAAAGTCACACAATTTACTAATTTCACCTTAAAGGAACACTAAAGGTTCGTTTTTTATTAGTTCAATTGATTGCTGTAAGCTAGATCATTTAAATATCACTTACCTCGTTTTTCCTTTTGACCTTCAAAATACAGTAATCCAGGTTTGAAAATGCCATTTCCTGTCTCTCCTCTTCTTGCTTTCCACCAGCACCTGCATGGTGGAAAGCAGAATGTGTTCACCCCCTCCCTATGACTACAGCCCTGCGTGAAGATTCTCTCTTATCCCTCACAGGCATGGAGGCTAAGCCTGATGGGAACTGTAGTTCCTATTAGGCCGTGATGTAGGAAGAATGAATGCGCACTGCAAACCAGGAAGTTAGTGAGAATAACGATTCAGGAGTGACGGAGGTGAATAAAACAGCTTGATTTCAACAGGTATTGAACTAGTTATAATGCAAAACATTACTTTTTACTTTATCAGCTACTGTCAGACTTTAATTTAGGAGGAAAATATTTTTGTCTTTACAACCCCTTTAAAGTAAAACATTTTTTTTCAATAAATAATAAACTCTTCTTTATATAGTGACTTTTAAAAGCACTTTAAAAAGAAAACTCAAGGAATACATAGGGTAAGATAAAGTAAAAAAAAGGGGAATATTCCAAGAAAGTTTGTCAAAAGGAAAAAAGTTTTTAGATTTGATTTGAATGTGTTTAGAGAAGATGACTCTCTGATGTTCTTTGGAAATTAAGGCTCTGTCTCCCATTGAGTGTAGGTGAGTAGGGGGGGGGGGGGGGGATACACGGGAGACCAGAATTTGAGGAGCAGTGGTTATGAGGGGGGAGTAAGTTGATAAAAGTTCAGAGCGATAAGGTGGTGCCAAGCAATGAAGAGTGTTATAAGTGGGCAAGAGGGTCTTAAAGTCTATGCAAAACCTGACGAGTAGCTAGTCCAAAGACTCCAGATCGAGTGAGCACTCTGGCTGCAGAATTTTGTACATATTGAAGTAGATAATTAGTGGATTTAGGTGCACCAGCGAGTAGAGCATTGCAGTAGTCAAGTCAGGAGAACACACATGTATAGATTAGCATTTCAGCTACAGTGTGTGATAGCATAGGACGTAGTAGAGCATTGTATCATAAGTGTAAAATAGATGCTCTGACAATGTTTATACATGTGTATCAAAGGTTAAACTAGCATTAAATATCACCTCTAGATTTTTTTATAAATTAGACTGAAGCTCAAGTACAGTGCCATCGATAGATAAGTTATCAGGACTACCCTTACATAAATGAGGGGGGTTGCCAATAAGCATGATTTCAGTCTTGCCACAGTTTGAATTAAGAAAATTGTGGGCCATCCAAGTTTTTAGATCTCGAATACAGTTAGATAGTAGAGAAGCAGCCAAAGTAGAATCCGGATTAGTGTGGATGTATATCTGAGTGTCATCAACATAAAAGTGATAATTGAGCCCGTGTGGTCTAAGCAGTTGACCAAGCGGAAATATTTAGATGCTAAAAAGCAAGGATCCCAAGATTGAGCCCTGAGGAACACCAAAACTTAATCCATTTCAGGGCCAATTTTGAGTGGTCAAATATGGTTTTAAGGCGAGATAGTAAAATATTGTGGTCTACAGTATCAAAAGCAGAACTAAGGTCCAGTAGAAAATTTTCAGAGTCTTTCTTGTTTGTTTAGCAAAAAATTAAAACCCCAGTGGTAATTAAATACCACCAAAAGAAAGCTCTATCTTTTTTTGTTGTTATTTTTTCTTCCCGTGTTCACACACCTCCATGTATTCTTTGTGTGTAAACCTGTGTCGAGCATCTGTAAAGCTACACATCAGGGCTACAAAAGAGAAGGGGTTTTGTCGTTGAAAATAAAGCTTTGTTGAAAAACAAACGGTCTCCTAACTTTTTTAGCTTGCACATTTTTCAAGCCCTGTACTAACAGATCCCTTATGCAGTAAATGCCAAAGGGACAATAGAGATTGTGGGCCGGATTCTCAGAGGCGCTACAATGAGTAGCTCAGATACCCTGTCGTATCGCCGTTTTTTTTGCCGGGTATCTATGCGAGTGATTCCTTGAATCACTTTGGCATAGATACGGCAGAACATCCGACAAGTGTAATACCATTACACTTGCGGATCGTAGTTGTATTGACAACTCCGGCCACTAGCTGGCCTTTACGTTGTTTTCTCATTTGCCTATGCAAATGAGGCTACTACGCAGATTCCGGAACGCTTTTACGCCGCCCCGTCGTCGCGTACGTCGTTTTCGAACACGTAAGGTTACCCCTGTCAATATGAGGGGTAACCTTACGCAGTACCGTCGGGTGCCGTCGGATGCCATGTTAAGTATGGCGTCGGGTCAGCGTCGGCTTTTTCCGTCGCTTACGTTGTTTTACTAACTCGTTAGCGAATAGGGCATTGCGTAGTGACAATCACGTTGTTTTGACGTCGGTTTCAACAAAGCTTTCCGACGTGAGCTGGAGCATGCGCACTGGGCTTTTTCCCTGGCCGGCGCATACGCAGTTCGATCGACGATGGGGCGCGCTTAATTTAAATACAAGCCGCCCCCTTTGAATTACGCGGCCTTACGCTGGGCCATTTACACTACGCCTCCGCAAACTACGGAGCAAGTGCATGGAGAATACGGAACTTGCTCTGTTACGTTGCGGCGGCGTTGTGTAAATGGCTTACGCTACGCCAGCGAAATTCTATGAGAATCTGGCCCTGTATCTATTTTCTATGGCCTTTCCCCAAATTACATATTTATTGGGCTGGTTTTATACATACCCTTATCAAGGTATTCCCAGGCGTCAATCCAGCTAGACCCTAAACAATGAATATTGGGCATTCTTGAAGCCCTAGAATTGCAACCACCTACTTGTGAGGCCATTACTTAAGCTCTATTTTAGGCACGTAAGCTTATCCTAGTACACTGGAAGTCTGCAGATCCAACTACACATGCAGCATGGTTAAAACATAAGGGAGATACTCTCAGATTGGAAAATTGTATTTGCCAACATAAGCAGTGCCTGGACAAGTCTGAGAACTTATGGGATCAATGGCTTGATACTTCAGATCTTAGTTATACCACTCAGTCTGGTTATTGTTAGGATCCTTTAAAAGGGTTACTTGCACTTGATGTTTTCGGTTTATAGCAGCTATACTTTTGCCATGTCCTCACTCCAGTTTTGTAATCTGTGTGAAATATGTAAATTGTACATTGAGAGGTGATACAATCACTGTTCGATTTGCCCAACTGTGTTTTTGGTATTGTAAACTGCCTGCTCTGAAATAGTACTAATTCTATGTTTTAATAAATCCTCGCTCTTGATTTACAAATAATGTGTGTATCATTAACTTTTTCATAGCCCCCTCACTGTGCCCAGTTGTAGACTGCTTCTTCCATGAACTTTAGGTAGGGAGGTGTGTGCATCGAGGACACAGCAGGGGAGGAATATTGATAGTGGTGTACGTGCACTGAGAAGACAGAAAGAGTGGTTAACAGAGGAATGGCATGTGCTCACTGGGGAGACAGGAGGAGGAAGCAGTGGGGAGCAGAATACTGGCACTGTGGATACAGAAAGGAGGTAAGTGGAGGGGTGAAGAATGTGCACTGAGGAGACAGGAGTAGGGGGGTAGTTGGGAGCAGGGCAGTGGTTTTTGTGCACTGAGGGAGCATAGCTTTGTTGGTGTATACCATCTAAGAGCATGAGCGCAAGGCTGGTTCCATGGGATGCATTTTGGTACAAGGAGTATAGAGCATCCACAGGCCTGTGAGGAACAGATCATGCTTGAATAGCTGTTCCTTTATCTCCCTCCACATATTATGTAGGGACATTTTCCTGGTATCTACAATTCCCCAGAGGAACAGTAGAGCTTGGGAACTACTGCAGTCTGTACCGGAGGGGCAAAGCAGCACCTGCTTGATATTGTGAAAATGATCAGTGTGAGCTCTTTTTAACCCCATTAATATCAGAACTTTTAAAAACATACCTTGGTAGTTGACAAGGGGTTAATAAAAACCATGTAATGGTATCCCACAAAAAATAGGATTTAAGAGTGAATTATAACCTCAACAGGGTACATTTAAAAACATTAAACATTAAAAAGCTGTTCTCAAATAACATAAATAAGGATCTAGAAATGATAAATTCTACCTGCATTACTGTTGTTGGAAGCCGAAAAAAGAATGAATTTTTCATTCGTACATGCTAAACTAGAAGCGCTAGACACAAATGGATTTTTCAATAGAAACCCTGGGCCATATATTATACGTCAGACACTTTTGACTCAAGAGTTCTCATGTCATGGTATTGATACCCTTTCATGGATAATAGTGAAATAAAATAAATGAAATCCACCTTCGGGACACCACTACTCTCTCCCTACCCTCCATTAGTTCCCATTCCCATTTATTAGTAACTTTTTAAATTTATGTTTATTTATATCTGTATAATACTTCAACTCCTACATCAGTACAATTATTATTGCATTTATCTGTATTTTAATGCTGTATCTCATTCTAAGTTGTTGTCATCTGACATACTGTAACTGTTGTAATCTATTACTTTAACCACTTAAGGACTGCCTTCTGCACATATACGTCGGCAGAATGGCACGGCTGGGCACATGTACGTACAGGTACGGCATGTACTAGTACCCAGCCGCGGGTCACAGGTGCGCGCCCGCGGCGCGCTCCCGTGACCCGGTCCGAAGCACTGGGACTCGCGGACCTGATCGCCGCTGGAGTGCAGCGATCGATCCCCGGAGCTGAAGAATGGGGAGAGCCGTGGGTAAACACGGCTTCCCTGTCCTTCACTGTGGCGGCGTCATCGATCGCGTCATCCCTTATACAGGGAATCACAATCGATGAAGTCACACCTACAGCCACACCCCCCTACAGTTGTAAACACACATTAGGGAACACATTACCCCTTCAGCGCCCCCTGTGGTTAATAGCCAAACTGCAAATGTCATTTTCACAATAAACAATGCAATTTAAATGCATTTTTTGCTGTGAAAATGACAATTGTCCCAAAAATGTGTCAAAATTGTCCGAAGTTATCCGCCATAATGTCGCAGTCACGAAAAAAATCGCTGATCGCCGACATTAGTAGTAAAACATATTTTTTTTATAAAAATGCAATAAAACTATCCCCTATTTTGTAAATGCTATAAATTTTGCGCAAACCAACCAATTAACGCTTACTGCGATTTCTTTTTACCAATAATAGGTAGAAGAATACGTATCGACCTAAACTGAGGAAAAAAAATGTTTTTATATATTTTTGGGGATATTTATTATAGCAAAAAGTAAAAAATATTGCATTTTTTTCAAAATTGTCGCTCTATTTTTGTTTATAGCGCAAAAAAAAAAAAAAAAAAACACAGAGGTGATCAAATACCACCAAAAGAAAGCTCTATTTGTGGGAAAAAAAAGGACGCCAATTTTGTTTGGGAGACACGTCGCACAACCGCGCAATTGTCAGTTAAGACGACGCAGTGCCGAATCGCAAAAAGGGGCAAGGTCCTTTAGCAGCATTTTGGTCCGGGTCTTAAGTGGTTAAAATAAAAACATTATAAAAAAAAAATGATAAATTCTGTGAAGAGACTGCAAAATAAGAAGAAAAACTGCTTAAAATGTGTACCAGAATCCCCTTAAAAGTCTTCTGCTCAAGAAGATATATATGTGCAGCAAACAATCACAAACAAGTGATGGATCAATTCCAGGTTGACATTAATTGATCCATCACTTGACATTTTATGATTGTTTGATGCACATCTGCTTTTGAGCAGTGGACCGTTTAAAGAGGCTTGTGGTGCAAATTATTTTCCTTATCCTCCATTTTCTTTCCAGAGAATTGCCATCGTTTGATCCTTATTGATGGTATTTGAGAATTAGTATGAGCTTTTTCTAAAATGACCCTTCTTGAGGTCATAACCTGCTCATTAGATACGTTTGGGGATTTATTTTATTTTATGTGAAATAATAAAGGTGGTTTTATTTCTTCTCATACCACACTCCTGTCACATTTCTCTCTTTTACCATAGAAATGTTTAATCATGATAAACAAGGGTTTGAAGATATAGTCAACTATACATATACTGTACTCCTTTCTCACACATTTGGGTACACATCATATTTGCTAAGCTTTACAATTTTTATTGCTCTCTGTGCTGTGTAAATTTATCTATTTGTTCTGGTGACAATTCCTACGATGACAGAAAGTGATGGAATATTCAAGATTTTACTGCTGTCACCACAACACAGAAATACGTGAGGGTATCCAATGGAGACACGTTTCCTCCTCACTGTTTAGAAATGTTCTCTCAGTTCCTGATTTATCTCCAGGACAGGAAGTGCAGAGACATCTCCCCAATGGGACACAGATAGCAAACCTATTTCCTAAAAAAAGCTTTAGCTACATACTGTACACTTAAAGTTACATATATGCATATTCTGTGACTTCCAGCTTTGCTACATGTGCACAAATTGATTTGCAGCACATAAAAGATTTTATTAATCAGTAACTATGTGCTTAAAGTTGGTACAGACAAAGAGAAGTTTTTTTGCTTTACAGTCAGCCACATACTGTATATAAGTATAAGCCGAATGATCGGGGCGTGGAGGAAGATGGACGCACTCTGAGGGAGCTCCGACGGGAAACTGTTTCAGTGTCCACCCTTCACTGTAAAGGGGAGATTAGTTTCTCGGTGCCCTCCTGCCTGACTCCGGTGCCCACACTGCACAGCCTGGTACTGTTCCCGTGTCCCCGGAGGGCTCACTCTCGGAGCGTGTGTGAGGAAACGCCGCCGCCACTCTGAGGCACACATAACAGCAGCCGCAGCTGTTCCGCGGTGAGGTAATTCCCTCTGGTAATAGCTGCACACTCTCAGTGACATTCCTCCCGGCAGTCTGTAGCTCAGTGATAGGATACAGGAGCAACCCCAGGATAGAGACTTACCGGGGGTAGATAGCACTGGTCATGGTCCTTTCCCTCAGGTGCCCTCCCCCATTTTGAGAACCCCCTGAATTGCGCCTACACCTGCCTATATCAAAGCAGCAGAACAGAGGGTTAATATCTCCTGACATTTGACGTTTCACTAAGTGACTCAAGATTCTCATACAGGGACATTTGTGTGAGTTTCCCCCTGCAACCTAGATTTGTTTGGAAACATTACTCAGGGTCAGGAAACCAGAGGTTACCTCACAGTCACCTCACAAGACCCCCTGTATACAACTCCACTCCTGTTAAGCTCCCACCTCAGCCTCTTAGAATTTGTTCTGAAGGACTATACACCAAAGGATTTGAGGGCTGCAGTCTGGAGAGGAAAACTTCCATCTGCTGTATATATATCCTGTCTTAATCTTTACACACTGAATATAACCCTTTGTATGGGCACTCTCATGGTGGCGACTTAGGGAAAACCCTCCACTCACCGTCGTATGTCAGCTGACAGAAATTAAGGAACTTTGACCCTCCTTTTATACTGCCATGTCATCCACTTACCACACTAAATATGCTATCAAATTAAAAAGGATCTTTTCAACTCCTACTGTCTGACTACAAATATCAGATCCTGGGTATGAACTGAGCATTAAAATATCATGCTCCTCCTAAAAGGTTGACACAGGATACTTAATAAGCTGCGAAACCTAAGATTCATATATATTTGTCTCCTGTGGGTGTAAATACTCTGACACACCCTCAGCACATGAAGGGAAAGCGTAGCAAGAAGAACAAAAATACGAATAACATTTTAGCCGTCAAGGACTCTATCAAAAACATGGACTCCATACTTCAGACACGCACGCTGGAAATTACAGAAAATTCTATGTCTGTCAAACAAATCTCATCTCACTTGCTAGCCATTTCACCACCTCCTCCATCAGATTCTACAACACATACTGCTCTATATTCGTCTGTTGTAAAAGAAGGAATGATACCTACAATGTCGGGTCACCTAACCCCTCCCGAGATCTCTTCTCAAAACCCTATATATATCCATGCAAATACTGAACGCTCTCCTGAACCCTCCTTTAATGTCACTGACCTATTCAACAGAATTTCAGAAAAGGTGGATAGGGGCTTGGCTCAAAATGCCGAGAGAATCACTAAGGACATCAGGGCCGACTTTCAGAGCATCGGAAACAGGATCGAATCTATAGAACGGAAACTGGATAACAATGTCTCAAAAATCGAACAAAATACTGACCACCTACAACACATGCAAGAACAACTGGAGGCGGCACAAGCCAGAATAGACGATTTGGAGAACAGATCAAGGAGGGATAATTTCAGGCTTAGGGGGCTACCTGAATCCACCACAGATGTGCACTCAGCAATACAGGACATCATCTTAATCCTGATCCCATCCATGCCCATTCACAAAATGGAACTGGACAGAGCACATAGATCCCTAGGCCCTCTGAGAAAAGATGGCTTGCCAAGAGATGTGATAGTGAAACCACATTATTACTCCACCAAGGACGAAGTGATGAAAAAATCTAGACAACAAGAAAATCTTCAATACCAAGGTGCAACAATACAAATATTTTCAGACATCTCTCCCTACACCATTCAGAAGAGGAGAACAATGAAACCACTATTGTCTGCCCTCATTAAAAAGGACATCAAATATAAATGGGCCTTCCCATTCGCCCTAAAATTCAATTACAACGGCAGAAACCACGTAGCACACAATTTCCAAGAAGGAGAAAGACTATTATTAGACCTGAAAATTATCTCGCTCGAACCAGCTATGGACACTTCACCTCCTCAACAACCTTCGGCTAAAAGAAATACACCCAATAGCCCAACATCGAATACCTGGAACAGAGTCAAACACAGGAAAATTTGAAATGTCTCTACTACGCAACGATTGAAACGTTTTATTTCTAGTGTTTTTTTTTCTCTCTCTCTCTTCTTATCTTTTTTCTGCACTCTCACAGGACAAATTGTTTTTTAGTACCTGATTGTATTACTGGTAAAGTTCTCCGGTAGAGTAAGAGTTAATATTTACTTGTTCACTTAAGTATTTTAGGTATATATACTTACGGCATTTATTACTGGTAAAGTTCTCCGGTAGAGTAAGAGTTAATATTTACTTGTTCACTTAAGTATTTTAGGTATATATACTTACGGCATTTTTTACCTTTTTTCTTTTTTTTTCTCCTTATCTGGGATGTCATATGTCCTCGATTGCCTCTTTTGGGGATCATTCTTTTGCTTCCTTAAAAAAGTGTTTATGATTCTCTGAATGTCGCTGACAGGCGACGGTGAGGCCTTGTGCCTCAACCTACTTCTTGGAACGACACGTTGTCGTCCCGACAAGTGGGAAGTTAGTCCTTTATATGGACTACTCTAATAAATCTTGTTTGACTGAAGGAAGGAGCAAACTTCCCTTCCTTCACTCTGGGTCACGGTTTGACCTTATGCTATACTACATTTTGTTTGACTGTTACTATTTTTGCTTCCTTCTATATGTTTCTCTTTCCTTCTTCTCTTCTCCACTTATTGCCCCATCCTTCCTCCCGGCCCACCTGCCAATACATGTGTCTTCCAATTTGTGGTCTCAATTTTCAAAACACTATCCGTCCATAACAGAGTTCACGATTCATGGCTGGTACAAATAATATTACTAGGCCCCTGCGTGTGGTGTCACACAACACTCAGGGGTTGAATTCTCCTGTTAAGAGACGGAAGGCCCTCCAGGCATACAAATCTCTTCATGTAGACATAGGCCTAGATTCACAAAGCGATTACGCCTGTGTAAATGTTGTTAGACTGGAGTAATTTCGACTTACGGGCGTTTTTACGCTAGTCGAAATCCTCAAACCATGAAAAGACACCTGCGGGCTTCATTTCGACTGTATTACGTGTTAGTACGCCTTCAGATCTACGCTGCCAGAAAATTGCGGCCACTGGGCGGACTTCCTGTTGTTTTTCGCCGTCAGGGTATGCTAATGAGCTTTTGCCTGCAATCCACAAAATTTCGCACTTTCAACGCAATCTCTTACGGCACCTTTAGTCATCTTTTTTTTCCGTTTCACTATACCTGCTTTTTGCTGGTCTAATATTAGACAGCCCATGTTAAGTATGGCCGTCGTTCCCGCGTCGAATTTCAACGTTTTCCGATGTCTTTTATTATTTGTAACGTAAGTCGTCCGGGAATAGGAATGTTCGTAAACGCCGCTACTCAAACAACGAATGACGTCACGACGTGATTTCGCGCAATGCACGGCGGGAAATTCCTGAACAGAGCATGCGCAGTTCGATCGTCGCGGGGACGCGCTTAATTTAAATGCTTCACGCCCCCTAATCACGTATTTCGATTGCGCGGCGGAAAAAAAATACGACACAATAGCGTACGCGCAAAAAAACTACCTGAATTCGGTGTAGAGTCTGGTGAAATACGGCAGCGTACCGTATTTCGATTACGCAGCGGAATATTACGTCTTTGTGAATCTGCCCCATAGTGTTTCTACAAGAGACACACTTCCCCGGGCGGTACACCCCCTCATTCTTACATGCCCATTTCCCAGCATTTTACCTATCTAACGCACAAAATAAGACTAAAGGCGTTGCCATTCTGTTTTCTAAATTTTGTAACTTTAATTTGCTAAAAGAATATGGAGACCCAGAAGGCAGATTTATTTTGGTAAAAGGAACCCTAGATGAGAAATTATATACTTTTGTCTCATATTACGCACCTAATAGGGGTCAGAAGAAGTTTTTCTCTCAGATGCTCGAAACCCTCCATCCACTTATGGAAGGCATCATTATTATGGGAGGGGATTCCAACCTGGCTTTCGATTCAGGCTTAGATAAATCCAAACCAAATAATAAACCCATCAGGCCAACCAAAATTAGCACCCAAGTAGCACGCTTGCTTCATCAATCCCGATTGACCGATATCTGGAGAGAACTAAACCCGAAAACGAAAGATTATACTCATTATTCGAACCCTCACAAATCGTATTCACGCATAGACCATCTATTGTTATCTAACCATCATGTCCCAGCGGCCATTAAATCTACTATAAAAGATGTCCCCTGGTCGGACCACTCCATGGTTCTGTTATCTTTGAGAAAAGAGGCTACATCCCACAGAGCATCTCACTGGACGCTTAACCAGTCAATCTTAAAAGATCCTGCTCTCATAGCCGAAATTGAACAATCCATAAAGGAATATTTTGAAATCAACGATACAAAAGATATATCCCCGGAAACCTTATGGGCTGCCCATAAGGTCACTGTTCGGGGAAAAATAATACAAATAGCAGCCAAACTTAGAAGACAAAAAAACTGACCACAGAGAAATTGGAAGAGACCTATTCAGATTTACGAAGAAAACATAAATCAGATCCCCAGAGTGTCCCTACGCACGCTCTTGACGCTGCTAGATCCGCTTTAAACCTGGCACTCACAGTAAAATCAGGAGATGATTTAAAATGGACGGGTGCCAGGTACTACCACCTAAAGGATAAAATAGGTCCAATGCTTGCACATAAACTGTCCCCGAGATTCAAATCAAAGACACTCCCCAAGATAAAAATGGTGGACGGTTCTTTCATTCTAAATCCTCGGCGGATGATGAAAGCCTTCCATAACTTCTACTCCAAGCTTTACACTAATGATAGTAATTTCTCTTCGGATAAAATGGGAGAATTTCTGGACAACTTGAAACTTCCCAAACTGACAAAGGCTCATAAGGAGGTGCTGGAGGCTCCCATATCGGCTGAGGAAATTATGTCAGTGATCAAAAACTTAAAACTGAATACAGCCCCCGGCCCTGATGGTTTCTCAGGTTCATACTACAAAACTTTTTCTATCATTTTATCACCCTACCTAGCACGATTCTTCAATTATATGACAGAGGGCATCCCTATTGATAAACAACTCAATATGGCCTATATTTCGTTGATTCCGAAGCCCGATAAAGATCATAGCCAAGTGGAGAACTATAGACCAATTTCCCTTATCAATAATGACCTTAAATTACTTACTAAAATAATAGCTAACAGACTGTCTGCTTTCATAGGTCAATACATCGCTAAAGACCAAGTAGGTTTTATTACAGGGAGACAAGGCCCAGACCAGATCAGGAGAGCCATTGATCTAATCTCCTTAATGTACTCTGGGTGGACTGGAGGTACTAGACAAAGAGGTATGCTCCTTTCACTCGATCTTCAGAAAGCCTTTGATTCAGTTTCTTGGCCATTTATGTTTACTGTATTGAAACGGTGGGGATTTGGCTCTAAATTTTTAGGAATCATTTCCTCTCTTTATTCCTCCCCTGAAGCTAAACTCCGGCTACAGGGCATATTCTCGGATCCTATAGAAATCCAAAGGGGCACAAGACAGGGCTGTCCTTTGTCTCCCCTGGTATTCGCAATCGTTATTGAATCTCTGGCTATAGCCATTCGAGATAACTTGAATATTAGGGGAGTCAATTGCAACAAAAAAGAACACAAGTGCGCATTATTTGTGGATGATTTATTACTCTTTATAACCTCCCCTTCTTCCTCCCTTCCGGAAATCCTCACCCTATTAAACAATTTCTCTAAAGTCTCGGGTCTCACGGTGAATATGGCCAAGTCCAGGGCCCTTAATGTTTCTCTTTCCGAATCTACGGTCTCTCTCTTGAAAAACAAATATGCCTTCAAATGGGACTCTGTTTCCACTAAATATTTAGGTATTAATCTAACCCCGAATTTCCAGGATTTATACTTAGCCAATTATCCCCCAATGTTTAGGAAACTCGAGAAAGATCTGACTGAATGGGGAACTCATAAAATAGGCTGGATTGGTAGAATTAATTCTATCAAGATGACCCTTCTTCCTAAAATCCTATATCTTTTTAGATCTCTTCCGATACCAATAATAAAAAGCCATCTGAAATCCTTCCAAGGTAAAATTACCAAATTCATTTGGAACAAAAAGGGCCCTCGCCTTTCTTCTCGCAGTCTCTTTAATTTACCCGTTCAGGGAGGCCTAGGTAAATTTGATATGGTATTATCAATCTGCAAGGCTAGCACAATTATCAGAGGTTTACCTCAGAAACGAGCGCCCGGATTGGATAGGGATAGAAGAACAGGCTTCCCCATTGTCTACAATAGAAGAACTCATTTGGCGCACTCCCAAAATTAGACCTCCTATATTATCTCCCACTCTTTCACAAGCTTTGGCCTTATGGGATTCACTTAGAAACAATCCTTGCTTGGTTTCTAAAGGTAAACCTTTGTCAAGTATTTTTCTTGATCCATCCTTTCACTCTAACACTGAAGTAGATCCCTTCAAATGGTGGCATGATAAGGGGGTGTACCGTATTGGACGTTTCTTTACACATACAGGCCCCCTATCTGAGCAATACCTTTTAGACATTCTTGGCCCTCCCCCATCGGAAAGGCTCAGATTACACCAAATACACACCTTCGCACAGGAAATGTGGAATGAAAAATTAATCTCTGGCCTTTCAACCCCATATGAACATAAATGCGACCAAGCTCCGTTTAGGAAAGGTAATATCTCGGTCATCTATAAATCTCTTGCATCAAATAACATAAAATTACCACATATGCTAGCCTGGGAAAGAGAGCTTCAAAGTGATTGGGACCTAAAGGATTGGCAAAAAAACTATACTAGATCTCTCAAGGGCTTTATGAGTACAGCTCTCATTGAAGCTAATATAAAAATTTTCACTAGATGGTACCTAGTTCCAGTTAAGTTGGCCTCCATGTATCCATCAGCATCACCCGTATGTTTTAGAGGTTGTCAAGGAATAGGTTCCATGATTCACACTTGGTGGGAATGCCCTAGGATACGGGGTTTCTGGAATAAGGTATTTCACATTATCAGGAGAGTTACAGGTTGCAACCTTCATCAGTCTCCAGCAATTGCTTTATTAAATGGTCCACAGACCTCTAAGGCCACCAGACAGCTGATCCTATTTATTTTGACAGGCGCCAGAATCACTATAGCAGCTGCTTGGAAGAAACCATCAGTTTCCATTTTACATATGAAAAGAAAGGTAACGTGGATTATGGAACAAGAAAAAAGAATTAATTCCATGTTAGATACCTTTTCTCAATTCACTGAAATTTGGGAACCTTGGTTGAACTATATGGGAATCCCATACAACCTGAGAGTTTAGTTGCGGCTCTTGCCTCAGACTGATGTAATCTTTTGGCAGGTGGGCCCTCTCCCCTTCCCTTCTTCACATTTTCCTTTTCTCTTTCTCTTCTCCTCTCCTCTCTATTCTCCTCTTTTTCCCTTTTTTCGCTGCACAGGAGATATAGACCCCATACCACTCTCTCCTTTTGTCTCATGTAAGGTGGATATAATTTAACTAAATATATCTTTAAAGTTCCCTGTCTTCTCATAGGTTTATAAGTTGAGAGTTGATTATTAAACGCATCTTTAGATAACATTTAGATCCAATTTTTTTTTTCTTTTTTTTTTTTCTTTCCTTTCTTCTCATTGAGGGGAGGTTGGGTTGAAGGGGCTGTCCTTCCTCCTCGACACAGAATGTTCCCGTTAGGGGTGTCGGGTGAAGGGAGGTCTAGATACGAAACGTAATATATTGTTCACTATTACAATTGTCAACTTTATGTCTCCTAATGTATTCACTGTACTACATTTAATACACTGTATGCTCTTTATTTTTTGAAAATAAACTTAAACTTGAATGATAAAAAAAGTATAAGCCGAATTTTACAGCACTTTTTTTTTTGTACTGAAAATGCCCCCCTTGGCTTATACTCAAGTCACCTTTTTGCGGCTCATCTCCCGGATTTTTGGGGGCCCGGTAATGGACGACTCTAGGTCCCCTGGACCCAGAACTTGGCACACATGTAGCCCGCATTTCTCCTCTACAAGTGTGCAAAGTTTGTTTTCTGGGGGACCTATGGCTGGGGAGCACCAATTTTTCAAACCGGGCACCCATTCCATAGACTTCCATGTTAAACATCAGTCTAGGCATGGACACAGTGAGGCATGGGAACAGTGAGGCATGCACATGGGCACAGTGAGGCATGGACACATTGAGGCACACTGAGGTATGCAGATGGACACCCTAGGCTTATACTCGAGTCAATATGTTCTCCCATTTTTTTCTGATAAGATTAGGTCCCTTGGCTTATATTCGTGTCGGCTTATACTCGAGTATATACAGTACTTTTTCCAACATATGCAGAGATGCAGTCTTATTATAATATACTAAGCCATGTTAGAGCCACTAAAACAAAAAAAGGGTTTGTAAAAGAGACCCTAAAAGAGGTGTTGTATTGGGCTACAAAGATTATTTGCCTATGGGTGAAACAGTATAACTGTATATACTCTACTGTGAAAACGTTTTATGCTGTTAGGCGAGAAGACTTTAAAAAAATAATTGCAAAAAAAAAAAAAAATATGGACAAAGTGCAAAAAAAAAAAAACAGTCATAATTTGATGTGTCAGCCTTTGCCTTCAACCACTTAAGGACCTTGGGTGTTTTTCAGATTTGGTGTTTGCAAGACTAAAACTGTTTTTTTTTTGCTAGAAAATTACTTAAAATCCCCAAACATTATATATTTTTTTCTAACACCCTAGAGAATAAAATGGCGGTCATTGCAATACTTTTTGTCACACCGTATTTGCAAAGCGGTCTTAGAAGCGCACTTTTTTTGAAAAAAATTCACTTTTTTTAATTAAAAAATAAGACAACAATAAATTTGGCCCAATTTTTTTAAATATTGTGAAAGATAATGTTACGCCAAGTAAAATGATACCGAACATGTCATGCTTAAAAATTGCGCCCGCTCGTGGCATGGCGTGAAACTTTTACCCTTAAAAATCTCGATAAGCGACGTTTGAAAAATTCTATAGGTTGCATCTTTTGAGCTACAGAGGAGGTCTAGGGCTAGAATTATTGCTCTCGCTCTAACGATCGCAGTGATACCTCACTTGTGTAGTTTGAACACCATTTTCATATGTGGGCGCTACTCACATATGCGTTTGCTTCTGCGCGCAAACTCGTCGGGACTGGGCGCTTTAAAAAACATTTTTTTTGTTTTCTTATTTATTTTTATTTTATTATTTTCTACACTGAAAAAAATAAATAAAAATGTCATCACTTTTATTTCTATTACAAGGGATGTAAACATCCCTTGTAATAGAAAAAAAGCATTACAGGTCCTCTTAAATATGAGATCTGGGGTCAAAAAGACATCATCATAAAAAAATGAAAATGTTGTCATTTGAAAAAATGACAAAAAAAAAATGTGCCTTTAAGACGCATGGGTGGGACTGATGTTTTGATGTCACTTCTGCCCTGCTAGGCTATGGGGACGGGTGGGGGCCATCTTGCCCTCACTTACATCCCCACACAGCAGGCTGAAGGACCCGATCACCTCCGCCGTTACCGATGGCTCCGGTAAGCGGCGGAGGGCGCGAGAGAGTGGCGGGAGGGGGGGTTAATCCGCCGCGGAGACCGCCGTTATCGTTTACAGGACCGCTCATGCTAAAGATGGATACCTCGGTTGTGGCAGCAGCTGCTGCCTTTACCGAGATATCCATCTTTAAAAAAAGGACGTATATATACATGAGCAGGTACTTAAAGCGGAGGTTCACCATAAAACAATTATATATCATTCCATTCAGCATACTTGCGTCACCTACAGTATGCTGTTTTTTTATTTATTTTTGCTGTACTTACCGTTTAATCGTTAATTTTCTTTTCTTCCTCCCGCGGGGAATAGGCGTTCCTATAAAGAGGGCTACATGATTGACGTGCGGCTATGGCGCGCCACGTGTTCCGAAAATAGCCGAAATAGGACTCGGCTATATATGGCGCCTGCGCAGTCAGCTCCTAGTCTGTGCGCAGGCGCCGTATAGCGCCGTGAAGAGCCGAGTCCTAGTCCGGCTATTTTCGGAACGCGTGACGCACCATAGCCACACGTCAATCATGTAGCCCTCTTCATAGAAACGCCTATTCCCCGCGGGAGGAAGAAAAAAAAACTGAACGATTAAACCGTAAGTACAGCGGAAAAAAAAAACAGCATACTGTAGCTGACGCAAGTATGCTGGATGGGATGGTACATAGATGTTTTTTAGGGTGAACCCCCGCTTTAAGTGCTTAAAGTACCATACATTCTACAGTTGCACATGTTTTAACTGCTTGCCGACCGTCTCCTGCATATATACATCGGCAGAATGGTACGGCTGCACAAAGTAATGTACCCGTACGTCACTTTAAATTTGCCGCTGTGGGGCACGCCTGCCACGAGCTCCGTGACTGTGATTGCGGGACCCGTGGACTCAATGTCCGCCGGGGGCCCACGATCGTGTCATGGAGCTGAAGAACGGGGAGATGCCAGTGTAAACACAGCATCTCCCCGTTCTGCCTAGTGACAGGACACTGATCGTCTGTTCCCTCTCATCGGGAGAATTGATCAGTGTTGTGTTACTGCTAGCCCATTACTCAGACAGTTAGAATCACTCCATAGGACACACTTAACCCCTTCCTTGCCTCCTAGTGGCTAACCCCTTCACTGCCAGTGTCACTTACACAGTAATCAGTGTATTTTTATAGCACTGGTCACTGTATAAATGACAATGGTCCCAAAATGGCGTCAAAAGTGTCCGATGTGTCTAATTCATCCTAAAGGTGTTCTATCAGGTTGAGGTCAGGACTCTGTGCAGGCCATTCAAGTTCCTCCACCCCAAACTTGCTCATCCATGTCTTTATGGACCTTGCTTGCCCAAAGCACCAAAAGCACCTTGTCCCTATGTTGATGGGGACAAGGGCCTCTTCCCCACAACACTGGCTGGTGGTTGTGGGGGTTTACGGGCGGGGGGCCATATTCAGAATCTGATGGCCCCCTTAAACAGATCTGACCCCCCCCTCTTATGTGAGTATGGTAAAAGGGTGCAGTGTTAAAAATGACAGTAGTTTTTGACAAGTCCCTTATTTAAAAAAAAAGTATGTTGATTTATTGTCAATCATGACGCCCGCCACCACAGCCAACCCCCCCAAAAAAAACTCTGCTCGCACCAAAGGCTCCCGTTGTCACCTGGTGGCACTGCCCCCTGAGACGTCATCGACTGGTGCATCGGTTGTTAACCACTTAAGGACCAAGCCTCTTTTTGGCACTTGTTGTTTACAAGTTAAAATCATTTTTTTTTGCTAGAAATTACTTAGAACCCCCAAACATTATATATATATTTTTCCAACAACCTAGAGAATAAAATGGTGGCCGTTGCTATACTTTCTGTCACTCATTTGCGTAGCGGACTTGAAAGTACACTTTTTGGATAAAAAAATAAGGCAACTGTAAAGTTAGTCCAAATTTTTTTTATTACGCCGAGTAAATTGATACCCAACATATCACATTTTAAAATTGCGCCCGCTCGTGGAATGGTGACAAACTTTTACCCTTAAAAATCTCCATAGGTAATGTTTAATAATTTCTGCAGGTTACCAGTTTTGAGTTACAGAGGAGGTCTAGGTGGTGATACCTCACATGTTTGGTTTGAACACCATTTTCATATGATGGCTCTACTAACGTATGTGTTCGCTTCTGAACAACCACCCTGCTAGCCAGAAAGCACCGCTAAAATAGCGCTAAAGTGCCACAAAAATGAGTGGCGCTTTAGCGCTAATGGCGGGCGCTGCCAGTGTGAAAGTAGCCTAATTGGTGGGTGTACTGTATATACCACTATTAGCAGGCTGCTAGAGTTGAGGATGAGTGCAGTAATAAGCGTTTGAATGTGTTTGAAATTTAAAATATTTCTCCTTGGCACCTATTTGCAGTCTTCTGTTTTTATTCAGACTACTTTTCATTTTACTGGAAACTATTTGGTCTCATTCATAAAAAAATAACGAAAATTGGAGGTATTGTCCATAGTAACCAACAACGTTGACCGTCTTTTAGTGCAGTAATGTGGTGATTCTGGAAATGCATCAATTGTATCACCATTAGGTGTGAAGGTGTTGAAGGATGCCTCTTTTATGAAGAAATGTAATATTTCTGCTAAGCAGCCTTATAAGCATATGCCTATGTGTTTCTGTTTTATGTAGAAATCACAATTCATTAGAAAGTTTGAATCACTTTCCACCATGATTCACGGGGGAAATCAAACTGATTGCATCACTTGGCACGGGAATTAAAACGCAAAGTGATCAATATGACAGATTCACAGGGGAGCCAGTGACTCAGTCAGAATTCAGATTAGAAGTCATATTTTAATGATCTTCTTTCCATGTTCTACATCTCCATGGGAAGACTGTGAGGTCAGTGATAGTGGGGAAACAGGCATGGGTTCCAGAGCAATTCCAGTTAAAGTTCAGTAAATTAGAATAATGACATCATCTCTATTCCATTACCATAGTGATCACTCTGTGGAATACAGCACTTATCAGCATTAGGGATATTGAACAAATGTACAGATAGCTCTGCCAGTCACTCTAACTTCATGAGTTATTAATACTTGTTGATTATACAGCTAATTTTGACCAAATAGTTTTAGTTATAGGATACTTGTCCTATATAATTTCAGATGTGTAAGGAGCTACATTCAAAGTTATTGGTGCAGTGGCCATCGGGCAGCACATTCCTATATAAAATACATACTACAAAACATCTTTAGCGCAGTGGTTCTCAGCCTGTCTAGTGCCGTGACCCCTCGATAAAATTTCCCAAGTTGTGGGGACCCCTAACGGTAAAATTATTTTCCTATTGTGGGTTTTTGGCACCCAAGATAAGACAAGTAATTTGCGCCCCCTAACTCACAGACAATTAGCGCTTCCTGATTCCCTTCCACTCCTACAATATTAAAACCCCTTATAGTACATTTTAGGATGTACCACTCTTTCTTTTTGTTCTCCTTTCTTTCACTTTTATCTCTCTCTATCATAATTTCTTGTTTGTTATCCCCATCCCTCTCTAGACGCGTTTCTTTCTTTCTCTTATTCTTTCTCTCCCTTTTTCTTTGTTCCTCCCCCTCTTTTACTCTCCCTTCCATGTATACTCTATTTTTATTCCTTCTATTACTCCCTGGTGGAGAGTATGGGATCAGTGGCAATGCTGGCGGGGAGTTGGGATCAGTGGCAATGCTGGCGGGGAGTTGGGATCAGTGGCAATGCTGGCGGGGAGTTGGGATCATTGGCAGTGCTGGTGGAGAGTTGGAATCAGCCAACTTAGGTGCTTTTGATCAATGTCATTTGCTGATCTGAGAACTGTAGTGGGAACTCTAATCACAGGTAGTGTCAGGCCACGTACACACGATCAGACCGGTCCGATGAAACTGGTCCGACGGACCGTTTTCATCGGACCAGGCTGAAGTGGTCTGATGATCTGATGTGTGTACACACCATCGGACCAAAAATCCGATCAGACCAGAATGCGGTGACGTAGAACACAACTACGTGCTGAAAAAACGAAGTTCAATGCTTCCAAGCATGCGTCGACTTGGTTCTGAGCATGCGCGGGTTTTTGGTCCGATGCTTTTGCGTACTAACCATCGAATCTGTCCGACGGACAGGTGTCCGTCGCACAGATTTTAAAGCAAGTTTTAAAACTTTGGTCCGACGGACATCGGTCCGATAGGCTGTACACACCATTGAATTGGTCCGATGAAACTGGTCTGCAGACCAGTTTCATCGGACCGGTCTGATCGTGTGTACGCGGCCTCACTGTGTCTCTGACTTTGTGGTTTCTCGTAGCAGTGACACCTATGCTACTATTATGTAGGACAGGGGTGGGCAATTAACTTTCACCAAGGGGCCACATGAAAAACTGGAACTGTTGTGGAGCCAAACCAAAATTTAGTAAAAATATGTTGATTAAACTAGCAGCCTTAGGTCCCTTTCACACTAGTGGACCGATCGCATTCAACTGTTAGTTCTTCAGGTGGACCCGATCGCACCCTCCAGCCTCCTCTTTGGAGTGGCAGGTGTCAACATGTGTACATTGAGACACACTGACATTCAATCTGACCCTATCCACTGAAAACAGATGGTTACCCATCGATCTGGTGGATCAGATTTCATGGCAGTTGGGTGTAAACAGACATGTGGTCTGTTAAAATTCGACCATCTATAGAGGTGAGCGGGATGTGTCCGCAGAGCGGACACAGACCAGCCATCTGCCTGATCAGCGGACAGATTCCCCGGGGCTGCAATTTGCCCAGGTCTGAGGTAGGAGGTTAGTCTGCCACTGCTCTCTGCCCAATGAACTTCTAATAACCTTTGAAAGAACCCAGGGTTGAGAATGGCTGCTATAAAGAGTAAATTATTCTAGGATATGGAATGAAAACTTCTGGCAGACTGGAAATCTCTAGCTGAGATGCTACTATTTATTATTATGCAAATGGTGTTGTGGCTGTCAGCCTAGGGCTGTTTGAATAATATGCCCTACAAATGTGGATAAGCTTTTGATTGGAAAAATGACTAAACTACATAAGTCAAATAGTTTTGACTGTTTTTTGTTCTGTCATATTTGCAATTGAAAGCTGGTTAAAAGTAGTTAAAATTGCTTAAAAACTGCACTTGTGGCCTTAGCGAAACATCCCTCTGGTTCAAGGATTACTTCTTACAAGTGGGCTTTTTATTACTTCTCTTGAAGACAACAGTGAGGATCCATGGCCACTGGAGTTGCTGGTTATTGTTATCCTTAAAGGAACACTAAAGTAAAAAATGTTTTTGTTAAAATAACAAACATTTTATATAGGGCTGTGACTGATTACAATTTTTGTGTTCGATTAAACGTTTTTTTTTTTAATCGATTAATCGACTAATTTTGATTAATTAACGCACATACAGATACAACTACTTTTAGCTGATCTCCTTGCATTGCAACTCTGCATTAGTCAGTGGTAAATGTGGTGGGGGCAGCATGTGGGCAGATGTGTATATTCTTGCAGTATGGGGGCAGATGTGTATATTACAGCATCTACCCCCATGCTGTAATATACACATATCTGCCCTAATGCTGTAATATACACACATCTGCCCCCATGCTGTAATATACACATTTTCCCCCATGCTTTAATATACACATCTGTCCCCATGCTGTAATAGACACATCTGCCCCCATGCTTTATTATACACATCTGCCTCCCATACTGCAAGAATATACACATCTGTCCCCATGTGTACATTACAGCATGGGGGCAGATGTGTATATTCTTGCAGTATGGGGGCAGATGTGTATATTACAGCATGGGGGCAGATGTGTCTATTACAGCATGGGGCAGATGTGTATATTACAGCATGGGGGTAGATGTGTCTATTACAGTATGGGGGCAGATGTGTATATTAAAGCATGGGGCAGATGTGTATTTTAAAGCATGGGGCAGATGTGTATAGAAAAGTATGGGGGCAGGTGTGTATAGAAAAGCATGGGGCAGATGCTTTTCTATACACATCTGCCCCCATGATTTTCTATACACATCTGCCCCCATGCTTTTCTATACACATCTGCCCCCATGCTTTTCTATACACATCTGCCCCCATGCTTTTCTATACACATCTGCCCCCATGCTTTTCTATACACATCTGCCCCCATGCTTTCATATACACATCTGCCCCCATGCTTTTATAGACATGATGGTTGTCCTCTCTTACCTACTTAAGGCAGGAGGACTCGTCCGCAGAGTAGCTGACACTGACACGTGCTAGGGAAGATACAAGCAGGCGGGCGGGGGATGATGACGTCAGCGCGCCGCTACTTGGTTGGCGCCGGGTGGACCAAGATGGCCGCGGCTCCGGAGCTAGGCCGAAGCCACGGCCTTTCCTATCGGCGAGACCGCGGAGCTCACTCCGCGGATCGTCGATCAAAATAATTTTAGTCGATCAAAGAAATTATCGATTAATCTAACAATTAATCGTTAATTTCCGCAGCCCTAATTTTATACTTACCTTCACTGTGCAGCTCGTTTTGCACAGGGTGTGCCCGAACCCGGTCTTCTGGGGTCCCTTGGCGGCTGTCTCAGCTCCTCCTCGCAAGATCTTCCCTCCCTCCCTCCTTCTCTACACTTAAAGGAGTTGTAAAGGAAAACAATTTTTTGCCTAAAATTGTCTGCAAGGCAGACAGACAGAATAGTGTAATGATACTGTTAACAAATGAGTAAATACCTATTAAATTCCTTCATCTATATCACCTCCGGTGTTCTACTTTCTGTTCTCTCATTCACTTCCTGGTTTGCATCATTTGTTCATGTAAGAACTACATTTCCCTGCATGAATTGCAGCACGCCCAGTAATTCACACCTCCTTGAAGTCTCTAACACGTAGAGAGCGTCCTGCCACACAGATGTAGTTCCCAGGAGGGGGGTGAGCACGTAAAGTCTCCCTTCACGGTGGTCAGTAAAATCAGACAAGCAGGAAGTGAACAGAACAGAGAAGAAATAGAACAACTTCTGAGCAAAAACTAACAATGAGGAAATGAAAAGAGGAATGTCTGCGGGTAAATGATGCTTTTTATGAAAAAAAAAAAATTCCTTTGCAACCCCTTTAACTATTTTCTTTTAACTGACTTCTCTAGCTGCTTTTAATGTGAAGTTATTCCTAAAGATCCTCAAAAGACTATAACAAAGTTGGGTTTTTGTCAGTTTCTAAAATCTTATGTCAGAGGGCAGACAGCCTGCCAGGATCTGCTGTCAGAGGGGATTTTTTTTTTTTTTTATCACTGTGTTGTAAAAATTAAATGCTTATACATACAGAGATTTAAACACTGTTTAGAAGGTCCATTTTTTTAAACAGCAATTCCAGTCAGGAACTGGTGGCAAATACAGGGAGGGAGTGCAGTAAGGAAAAGATGGGGAGTGCTACGTATTCCCATGTACTTAGGAAAAGTAATTTTTTTAGTCCACAACTAGTTAAAATATCTCATGCAATAAAGAAAAAATTTTAGCAATGCTCTTAGGTAATTTTGTTGATGTAAGCCATCATTACCCTTACGGCCATCTGAAAATAGCTTTCAGTGGTCTCTGTTTAATAAGATATTAATATTAATATTATTAATTATTATTAATATTTAATAGTATATTAAGATTGTATATAGGGTTCAATCACCTCTGACAGCAAACAAGCATGTTAGAGGATTTAGCCTGATAACGCAATAAGTTGCGAAATGTCAGCTCGTCACGTCCAGTCTGAGTATAACGAGGCTAGGAACGCAAGCAACAAAGTGAGGCATCACACGTGCGGACCAGGACATACTCGTACATTTGGGTACTCTTATTTACGACTGGATTAGCTCAGTGCAGGCTTTAAGGCACTTTTACATGTGAGTGGAATAATTATATGTTTTAATCTTAATAAATTCTTTGATATACTACACCATGATAGTCTCTACAGTATATGTTACATGAGTGGATATAGAACGAGATCACAGCCAGAACATTGGGGGTGATTGCTGATAAACCAGAGAGAGGGAGTGGCTATCCATATGAACCAAAGGCAGATTTCTGGGTCTATCTGGTGAGTGACCATTCTATTCGGTGACGGTATAGGAACGATTTGTGGTGAAGATGAAAACACAGCTGGGCATCCTTGCAAGAAAATACTCACAGAGGGCTTTTTAAGCATATATATATATATATATATATATATATATATATATATATATACACATATTCTTAGTTTTTTTGTATACTGTATATATTATTTATATATTTTTTATAATTTGCATGGCTGGAGGCTTAAAAAATACCCCCTTTTTTCTTGTTTCCTTGGGGCACATCCAATTTGTGGATCTGTAGTAGTAGCATATTCAAAATCCTTTTGGATTTATTTTCAAATTTTTCGGATTGAGAGATTCACATGTTGGCTCAGGGCACTTTATTGGTATATATTGCATAATATTTGCTGATTGTTTGCACGTCAAGTATATTAAATATTGTGGGTGGAACCCAACAATATTGGTACACAATATATTTAATAACTATAGACACATTGTTAATTTTGTTTTTATATATTTTTGTCTTTTTGAGTAATAAGTTCACAGGATCAGTTGTGGTTAAATGTTTATATAAGTATAAGTTAGCGCAATTTACACTATAAATACACATGTTAGAGCATTTAGTCTACCCTATCACATGTAAAAAAAAAACGACATTGTTTTGAGGGGGAGAGTTATCTTATAATAAAATAACAATGGTATCAAACATACAGGTATCTTTAAAGGCATGTGTGCATTTGCAGAAATCATTCTGCCTTGGCTTTAGAAGTAGTCAAGTTGGCAGGTCACTTTGTGAACCTTTAGCACGTGTGTGCATACTCAACATAGGTACATGTTGTACCTGCTGATTTTGTACGTTTGCCCACTGACAAAGAACTGATCAGTCTATTATTTTAATGGTAGGTTTATTTTAACAGTGAGAGACAGAAAAACATATTTCAAAAACGTTTTAAATTCATTTGCATTTTTAATGAGTGAAATAAGTATTTGAATCCATAGGAATCAGCAATATTTCTGTCTCTCAGGTGTCTTCTATACAGGTAAAGAGCTGAGATTAGGAGCTCCCATAAAGGTAGTGCTCCTAATCTCAGCTTGTTACCTGTATAAAAGACACCTGTCCACAGAAGCAATCAATCAGATTCCAATCTCTTTATCATGGCCAAGACCAAAGAGCTCTCCAAGGATGTCAGGGACAAGATTGTAGACCTAAACAAGGCTGGAATGGGCTACAAGGCCATCGCCAAGCAGCTTAACGAAAGGGTGGCAACATTTGGTGTGATTATTTGCGAATGGAAGAATCACAAAATAACTGTCAATATCCCCTGGTCTGGGTCTCTACACAGGAGACTCCTGTCAATGATCTCAAGGCAAATATAAAAAACAATTCCACGCCCAAAATTTTTATATATATTATTAAACAATAATTTGGGTGTCCATGTAAAGGTCCCAAACACACAATGTGTGCTAAGCTGCTCCACTAGAAAGTGATGAAGTGTATGTGACTTCTATCTGATGCGTGCTAAAAAGTCAATAAGCCCCCTGAAAACGTAACTATATGAAATGTACGTGTACTATGTCCTACGTCACTTCCCGATCGTCTGGATAGTGTCAGCAGCTGGTGGAAAGCACGCCGCCACGGAGGGGGAGAGCCAGTGTTTTTTTTTATTAAAGCTTGCAGCCCCAGTGCCGGGAGAAGGGCACTTTTTATGTGAGTAGCCAATTGGCTGGTGTTTTTATTCCATTTTAATAAAATAGCGTTGCACTATGGAAGCTCTCTGTTTGTATTCCATGTTCTAAAATCTCAACATTCCGAGGGTGAGGTATCGTACATGCTCCAGTCGATTTATATGTCCTGTCCTGCTATCCTGCTCAATCACATCTGACCGTCTTTTTCATTAAAAGAGGTCAACCAGGTCTGGTAAGCACAATTTACTACTTGTGCACATTGGGTGTCATACTAATTATCCAGGTGGTGGAAGATCAAGTTTGCACGACCGGAGACGGTTTTTGTATCACAGCAAGAAATATATCTAGAGGATTTTCGAGCATTGATGTTGTATCTTTGTTTGCACCGATAGGACTTTATTCTTTACTATTGATTAATTGATTGATTTATCATGTACAACAGGACACATTTTTTATTAATTTACTTGTTGTTGCATATTATAGGTTAAGTTGTGTAATTACATATTACTCCATAGTGCCCCCAGTACACTTTTTAGAATGATCTTAAGGCATCTGGTACTATAGTCACCAAGAAAACAATTGGTAACACACTACCCCATGAAGAACTGAAATCCTGCAGCGCCCACAAGGTCCCCCTGCTCAAGAAAGCACATGTACAGGCCCTTCTGAAGTTTGCTAATGAACATCTGAATAACTCAGAGGAGAACTGGGTAAAAGTGTTGTGGTCAGATGAGGCCAAAATTGAGCTCTTTGGTATCAACTCAACTTGCCGTGTTTGGAGGAGGAGGAACAGTGGTGGCCCATCCATAGGGGACGCATGGGCGCCACCCCCAAGCATTTCACCCCCAAAAAAGGTCACTTTGTGCAGACGCCAGACACACAGCGGTCTATGGGAAGCTTCCCAATTTGGAATCAGCTGATTGCAAGCTGGGAAGCTGATTTGCCCATGTATAGGGTGTGCTTGGGACTCAAGCGATGCGCCCGCAAACCCCGGCCACTCTACACTGCCTTGGGCTCCTGTGCTTTTTTTTATTGGCTTGGACCGGAGGACGACTGGGCGGTTCTTTTTCGGCACTGCAGCATAATTTTCAGTTTCACGGCTGGCTCACTGTGTTGCGGAGAGTAACTGACTGCGACCAGGATGTGAGGCGGGGAGTGGATCATTAATGTGGTGGATGGGCGTGGAGTTGGCAGTGCTGAGCCTGCGTTGTCTGTGCATTGGGGCCACATAACAGCTGGCTCAGAATCCTCTTTTTGCTCCACTTTCCTTCTACTGAGCTGCTCCTCCAGCTTCCGCCCTGCTCACAGTGCTTGAGGAACAAGAGAATGTAAAGGAAAAATAAGGGGAGGAGGAGGCAGTCTGGGCAGAGTAAGCAGCTGGAGGAAGCAGCTAAACATCCTACACTGATAGACCTGCAATATCCTCTGTGATAACCCTGCCCCCCTGCACCAACAGCCCTTCTCTGCCCTTACACACAACTGAGAGTACGAGGAAGGCTGACAGGCTTTAGTGGTCTCTTTACTGGATGTCTCCTGGTGCTGTGAGCTGAGCTGAGGAATTTGAGTCTCTCTCTCTCTCTCTCTCTCTCTCTCTCTCTCTATCTCTCTCCATCTTACCATGATATGTGAGGCTGAGCTGTATACTCTGTCCTGTAAGGCTGTGTTGTATACTCTGTCCTGTGAGGCTGAGCTGTATACTCTGTCCTGTGAGGCTGAGCTCTCTACTCTGTTCTGTGATGCTGGGGCTGTATACTCTGTCCTGTGAGGCTGAGCTGTATACTTTGTCCTGTGAGGCTGACCTGTCTACTCTGTCCTGTGAGGCTGAGCTGTATACTCTGTCCTGTGAGGCTGAGCTGTATACTCTGTCCTGTGAGGCTGAGCTGTATACTCTGTCCTGTGAGGCTGCGTTATATACTTTGTCCTGTGAGGCTGAGCTATACTCTGTCCTGTGAGGCTGAGCTGTATACTCTGTCCTGTGAGGCTGTGTTGTATACTTTGTCCTGTGAGGCTGCGTTGTATACTCTGTCCTGTGAGGCTGCGTTGTATACTCTGTCCTGTGAGGCTGCGCTGTATATTCTATCCTGTGAGGCTGAGCTGTATACTCTGTCCTGTGAGGCTGAGCTGTATACTCTGTCCTGTGAAGCTGAGCTGTATACTCTGTCCTGTGAGGTTGCGTTGTATACTTTGTCCTGTGAGGCTGAGCTGTATATCCTGTCCTGTGAGGCTGCACTTCATCTATTGTTGCTGGGGCTCAATTTTTGCTGGGAGGGATTTACTGTTGTGGGAGGGGTCTACTGATGCAGGCTGTTGCGAGATCTATTATTGCTGTGTTGTATCTATTGATTCTGGGCAAGGGGATAATTTTGTGGGGGGGTTCTTTTGTTGCTGGCTGCAGAGGATCTATTTTTCTGCTCTTCTTGTTTTTATTACCACATTCCATACAAATTACTTAACACCACAAAATCATGCACAAATCTGTATACTCTAAAACTGTCCATACTTGGCAGTGGGAAGGAGGTGGAACCAAGGGACAGTGCTCAAAGGTGGGTAGGGGGCAGAGACAAGATGTGACTCAGAAGGGGGGAGTAGTGTACCTGCACCAATTTTCTTAGAAAAAAGCTCTGCATATACTGTATGTATTTAGTTGTGAGGCCGGAGTTCCAGTTTAATTAAAAGGGACAGAACTTGAACTGACAACTGATATTTTTCTGAAGAGAGCTGCAAACCTATGTAAGACATACACTTTATTGTCAAAAGTATTGGAACGGCCTTTACACGCACATGAACTTTAAAGAGGAAGTAAACCCTCCAAAAAAAATCAGAAAAAAACCCCTGCAAGAAAAAGACATAGGGCCAGATTCATGAAGAGTTAGGCTGGCGGATCCAGTGATCCGCCAGCCTAACTGTCACTTTAAGCCGGCGTTTCTGTTTTCTATAACCAGAAAACAAGAAACGTCGGGTTGGAGTTCCGATGCGATCGGCGTAATTGAATTTCGCCATCGCATCGTTGCTTCAACTTAAAAATGGCGCCGGGGGCGTTCCCGCTGATTAACGCTGAAAAAATATGTTAATCAGCGGGAGTCGGAAATTCACGATCGTTTTCGGGCGCGACGCAGTGACTTTACGACGTTTCCGGAAGCGATACGCGGCGTAAAGATAAAGCAGCCCCCTAGTGGAATATCCTATGTTAGGTATAGGCGTCGTCATCGCGTCGGAAAAAAAACTAATCGCGTCGTTTGCGTAAAACATTCATGAATGGGGACGTGACGTCATTGACGTTCACTGACAGAACTTGGAGCATGCGCACTGGAATGCATTGACACTCGACGCATGCGCAGTACGTTCGCCGCGGGATCGCGCGTAGTTTGAATACTACACGCCCCGTACCCGCCCAATTTGAATTCCGCTGTCTCATTTGCGATGCGCTGCCGCAACTTTAGGAGCAAGTGCTTCATGAATAACAGCACTTGCTCCTAAAATTTCTGCAGCGTAACGTAAATGAGATGCGTTACTCCAGAGCAAAGATGCTCTGATCTACCTGAATCTGGCCCATAGGGCCAGATTCAGGTAGATGGGCGCTTCTTTACTTTGGAGTAACGTTTCTCAATTACGTTACTCCGCCGTAACTTTAGGAGCAAGTATTGTTATTCACAAAGCACTTGCTCCTAAAGTTGCGGCGGCGTAGCAAAAATGAGCCGGCGGAATTCAAATTGGGTGGGTAGGGGGGGTGTATTATGTTAACTATGCGCGATCCCGCGGCGAAGTACTGCGCATGCGTCGACTGTCAGTGCGCATGCTCCAAATTCTTTCAGGGAACGTCAATGACGTCAATCCCCATTCACGGACGTTTTACGCAAACGACTCGAAAAAATTTTTTTTCGACGCGATGACGACGCCCATACTTAACATAGGATATTCCACTAGGGGGCTGCTTTATCTTTACGCCGCGTATCTCTTACGGAAGTGTCGGAAAGTCACTGCGTCGCGCCCGAATACGATCGTGAATTTCCGATTCCCGCTGATTAACATATTCTCGGCGTTAATCAGCAGGAACGCCCCGCGCGCCATTTTTAAAATTGAAGTTCCGATACGACGGCGTAATACAATTACGCCGCTCGTATAGGAACTCCAACCCGGCGTTTCTTGTTTTCTGGTTACAGAAAACAAAAACGCCGTCTCAAAGTGACAGTTAGGCTGGAGTATCACTGATACTCCAGCCTAACTCTACCTGAATCTGGCCCATAATGAGCTGGATCATTATGTATTACTTACCTGAGATCGAAGCCCCCCAAGGCGGTGCTTGTTCGTCTCCTCCATCGCCGCCATCTTTCCCCAAGCCGAGATGACATCATTCCTACGCATGCGCCCAGCGGCCGCCACTAATTGCATTATCGTTAGTAACTTCAAGCTCAGTGCGCCTGCGCACCGTTATCTACAGTGCATGCGCCATAGACATCAGTGCATGTCTTTTGAAAATATCTCCTAAACTGTGTAGGCAAACCCAGACCATAATCCCTCCTAAACCAAATGATTTGGACTAGTGCACAAAGCAAGGTCCATAAAGACATGGATGAGCGAGTGTTAGGTGGAGGAACTTAACTGGCCTGCACAGAGCCCTGACCTCAACCTGATAGAACACCTTTGGGATGAATTAGAGTGGAGACTGCGAGCCAGGCCTTCTCGTCCACATCAGTCAAGCAAATGATGACCTCACAAATGCGCTTCTGGAGCAATGGTCAAATATCCCCATGGACACACTCTTAAACCTTGTGGACAGCCTTCCCAGAAGAGTTGAAGCTGTTATAGCTACAAAGGGTGGGCCAACTCAATATTGAACCCTACTGACTAAGACTGGGATGCCATTAAAGTCCATGTGTGTGTAAAGGCAGGCGTCACAATACTTCTAAAAATATACAGTAGGCCCGGATTCACATAGAGCGGTGTATATTTATTCCGGCGTATCGTATCGTCTTTACGCTACGCCGGCACAACGTAGAGAAGCAAGCATGCTATTCACGAAGAATATGCACTCCACGTTGCGCCAGCGTAGCGTATAGTTGTCGGCGTAAGCCGACATACAGTGCCTGCCGCCGAGAATGTGTTTTTAACACGCCAGCATCGCGCTGAATCTCGGCGACAGGCTGCCGATATCTCGCACTCGCTGGAATGGTAAAAGCACATTCCAGCGAGTGCGTCATAGAAGCGACGGGGATCCGACGCGGATTCCCGCCAATTCTACACGTGGGCGGAGTTTGTTATGAATCCTGAAGGAGAAATCCCCGCCGGATTTTTAAAGAAAAATCCGGCATGGGTTCCCCCCTCAGGAGCATAACGGGCCCTTAGGTCTGTTATGGGTTGTAAGGAGACCCCCTACGCCGAAAAAACGGCGTGGGGGTCCCCCCACAATCCATAACAGACCCGTATCCAAAGCACGCCGGCCGGCCGGTCAGGAGGGGAGTGGGGGCGAGCGAGCGCCCCCCCCCCCCTCCTGAGCCGTACCGGGCAGCATGCCCTCAACATGGGGGGGTTAGGTGCTCTGGGGCAGGGGGCGCACTGCGGCCCCCCACCCCAGAGCACCCTGTCCCCATGTTGATGAGGACAGGGCCCCTTCCCGACAACCCTGGCCGTTGGTTGTCGGGGTATGCGGGCGGGAGGCTTATCGGAATCTGGAAGCCCCCTTTAATAAGGGGGCCCCCAGATACCGGCCCCCCACCCTAAGTGAATGAGTATGGGGTACATTGTACCCCTACCCATTCACCTGCAAATAAAAAGTGTAAACACAAATAAACCACACAGGGTATTGAAATATTTTATTAGTTGGCCGCCGGGGGGGGGTGTGTATGATCGCTTTTATAAAAGCGCCCCCCTCCGGCGGGCTTCTGTGGGGGGTGGGTGCCGCCGTCTGGTTCTCTTCCGCCGCCGGGGGGGGCGCTTTGATAAAAGCGCCCACCACCCGGCGGGCTTCTTTCGACGTCTTCGGCGGCTGGGGGGTCTTCTCCCACTCTCCGGGGTCTTCTCCTGCTCTCCGGGGGTCTTCTCCGCTCTCCGGGGGTCTTCTTCTTCTTCAGGACTCGCCGCCGCTAACTTTGTGTGTTAGCTCACTTACTAGCGGCGGCGAGTCCCCTCCTCTGTGACGTCTTCTTCTTCTTCTCCAGATGTTGACGCGACGCTTCCTTCCGCTGTTATGCCGGGCGCACGGCTCGCAGCGAGTTATATAGGCCTGTCTTGTGACGTCGCAGTCCCATCATGCTCCGGTAGGTAGCACGTGGTACCTACCGGAGCATGATGGGACTGCGACGTCACAAGACAGGCCTATATAACTCGCTGCGAGCCGCGCGCCCGGCATAACAGCGGAAGGAAGCGCCGCGTCAACATCTGGAGAAGAAGAAGAAGAAGACGACGTCACAGAGGAGGGGGCTCGCCGCCGCCAGTAATTGAGCTAACACACAAAGTTAGCGGCGGCGAGTCCTGAAGAAGAAGAAGACCCCCGGAGAGCGGAGAAGACTCGCCCCCACTCCCTTCCTGACCGGCCGGCCGGCGTGCTTTGGATACGGGTCTGTTATGGATTGTGGGGGGACCCCCACACCGTTTTTTCGGCGTAGGGGGTCTCCTTACAACCCATAACAGACCTAAGGGCCCGTTATGCTCCTGAGGGGGGAACCCATGCCGGATTTTTCTTTAAAAATCCGGCGGGGATTTCTCCTTCAGGATTCATAACAAACTCCGCCCACGTGTAGAATTGGCGGGAATCCGCGTTGGATCCCCGTCGCTTCTATGACGGCTTTGTCTCTATCGCGGCAAGCCAGCTCGGCGCTGGCTCCCGCGATGGGGCTTGTAGGTGGTCAATCTCGCCGAGAAAGGGAGCGAGATTAACACAATATCCCAGTCACCTACTGTAAGTCAAAGTAGGTGGAAGTGGGCTGGAAGTGGGCGTGATATATTTAAATGAAGCTTGACCCCATGCAAATGATGGCCACAGCTTCAAAAAACAAACTGCGCATGCGTCGTCTCTTGGACGCATTCCAGTGCGCATGCTCACAGTTATGTCGAAATAGCTGCCTAAGATACGTCGAACACTGCCTACGACGTGAACGTAACCTACTACGTAGTACTAAGTAAACGAAATACGCAACGTAAAATTTGACGGCGTCGTTCCCTGGCCCATACCTTTGCATTACCTGCGCCTGCTATATGAGGGGTAACTTTACGCCGGACATAAGCCTTACGCAAATTGCATATATGAAGCGGCCGGGCGCATCTACATTCGTGAATCGACGTATCTTACTAATTTTCATATTTAAAATGAGAACGCCGAATGTGTCCAGCGTAACTATGCGCCCACGATACGCCGGCGTAGGCAAGTTACGTCGGGCGGCTGAAGCCTTGTTTTATGGCGTATCTAGCTTCGCTAATCGGCGTAACAATACGGCGGTGCACATTTGTACTTATGACAGCGTATCTATAGATGATGTTCCTGAATCCAGGCCATTGTGTATATATAAAATTAGGTAAGAGCAGTTGTCTAGATTAAATTTAGATTTTCAGTATCCTGCATTTATTGCTAAAGCTAAGAGCTCATGCAATGTTTTTTCCTCCCAAATTGCTATTTGCTGCTGCCACATACACACAGAAGCCTTCTCCAAGCCTTGCTGTAGTTTTCCATTGGCTATGCTGCAGCAAAACCTGTTCAGGAGTGTTTCCCTTGGACTAGGCATTATGGTAATATCTATTCCAAGGGACCTTTGAGGATAGAGAACTTTCAGAAATGTTTCCCTGTTGCAGATCCAGTCTCACAAAGAGATTCCTAACCTCTTTTTTTCCCTTTGATATAGACTAATCTGCCAACTTAAACTCTACTCAGTGCTTAAGGGTGTTTACATAGGATAAATAATTCACCATGCAGCAAAGATCTGACTTTATCAAAGCCCTTATTAATTGGTTTGCTTTGGGTTTACATTGAGTATTTTGTAGCATCAAGTCACTGGAAGCCTTGAGCATTTAAGATTATTAGATATTTTATTGAGATGGGAGCCTTGTCAGTATCAAGGCATGATTCATTCATTTACATCTAGAAACTTGAGTACAGTCAGTCTTACAGACACACAAATGACAGATCCTGGAAAGCCTGAGGGTGCAGGAAATATAATTCTAGATTCAACTGAAGTGAAAGTAAAGCTTTTACATGACCCATGCAATTCTTGACTAGTGCGGAGAAAGGGTGTTCAAGTAAGAACCATTAATGTGCACTTAAAAAACACATTAGCTGCTTTAATATAGCTAGGTAACTTAAAAGGAAGTTATAATGGAACTGAGTCAAATACATGGAAAACTTTAAAATGGTAATGAAGTCAAATTATAAAAAAACGCTGACGAACATTTTTTTTTTTATATAACAGAAGAGATCGTATGTCATCAATGTCTCCTGTTCTGACAGCAGTAATGTAATCTGAGCCACACATGTACAGCTCAGACCTCACTTATGGCACACTCTCTATGCGTTGATGATGTGACTCCCGTGTACATAAATAGGAGTGATGTCATCGTGGCCTGACCATTCAATGGCGGTGTTCTGATGAGTAAGGCCCCTTGTCGAATAAAGCCCGCCCTGTACTGTGCTTGCTCAGTACAGAGTGGCCAAAAGCCGCCGAACATTGAAATAAGCTCCCGATGCTCGTGCAAGGCTGCAAGGGGCTGACTTGTTCATGATGGGCGGCTGGCAACAAAAGGGGGCGTAATGAAGGGGGCGTAATCATGGGCAGTGCTGTTAAGATGGGGGCTGGATATGTCACGAAGCTGAAACACATCTCCTAAGCAAATATATCTCTGCAAGGAAGTATAGCAGAGATGTGTTTGAGTGTCGTGACAAATTACGTCCCCCATCTTAACAGCACTGCCCATTATTAGTAGATACGCCCCCTTCTGTTGCCATCTGCCCCTCACACACTCCCATCATGAACAAGTCTTCCCCTTGCAGACTTCCACGAGCATCGGGAGCGTGTGGCACAATGTCGGCTATAGAACGCAGGCGCTGTCCACAGATGATCATTATTTCGGCTGTTCGGAATCTTTGGGCGGCTCCCTGCTGCCCATGCGCAGTACCAGGCAGACATTATTCAACAAAACACTGGAGAGAGCAAACTCAGAGAGGATAAGATGAAAATGGAAGTGCCCCGTGCTAGCTGTTGCCATGACAGTGCAGCACTGAAGGGCTGGTTTGACAGGTAAACCTGCCATAATGTGCTAAATGTGGTGCATACTAGCACATTATGCCATAAGCCTCCTGGGGGGCCCCATTTAAAAAAAATTACAGAATTTAAAAGTTCTTTGAAGTTAATCTTTTTTAAACTCTGTAGCTTTTTTTTTACCATTTACAGTAAAACCTTGGTTTGGGAGCATAATTAGTTCCAGAAACATGCTTGTAATCCAAAGCACTTGTATATCAAAGCATTTTTTTTTACAGAGTATAAAAGAGAAGAGAGGCGCCTCTAAGTGTAGCAATACGTTTCTAAATGTTGTACCTTCATTAAATGTAACCATATTGCTATACTGATGCCACGTACACATGATCACTTTTTGTGATGAAAAAAATCGACGTTTTCAAAAACGTCATTTAAAATGATCGTGTGTGGGCAAAATGTCGTTTTATGTCTTCAAAAAAATGACCAAAAAAAATTCGAACATGCTTGAATTTTTTGTGTCGTTTTTCAAAATGTCATTTTTTGTGTCATAAAAAGTGATCGTGTGTGGGCAAAACAACGTTTTTAAACCCGCGCATTCTCAGAAGCAAGTTATGAGACGGAGCTTCAATGGAACAGAGTGCCGTCGAATGTGGCGTACGTCACCACGCTTTGCTAGAGCATTTTGGAAAAACGATGGTGTGTATACAACGTCGTTTTGGAAAATGAAGTTTGAAAAAAGTCGTTTTGTTTCGTCACATAAAACGTCGTTTTTTTCATCACAAAAAGTGATCGTGTGTACGCGGAATGAGAGGCTCCTCTCTTCTTTTTTATACTCAGTTGTGACATGACGCTACTCTTATGCCGCGTACACACGGTCGTTTTTTGCGATGAAAAAAAAACTTTGTTTTTTAAAACGTCATTTTAATTGATCGTGTGTGGGCAAAACGTTGTTTTTTGTCTTAAAAAAAACGACCAAAAAAAATTCCAACATGCTTGAATTTTTTGTGTCGTTTTTCAAAACGTCGTTTTTTGTTTCACAAAAAGTCACCGTGTGTAGCAAAAACGTAGTTTAAAACGACGTTTTTCAACCCGCGCATGCCCAGAAGCTAGTTATGAAGCGAGCTTCAATGGAAAAGAGTGGTGAACGTAACCTCGCTTTTTGTGAAAAAAACGATGGTGTGTCACAGAAAACGTCGTTTTTTTTCATCACAAAAAATGATCGTGTGTACGCGGCATAATATCAAGACATCGCTTGTATATCAAGGCAAAATGTATTACAAATTTTTCTTGTCTTGTAAATGCTCTCAAACTAAGTTACTCTCAAACCAAGGTTTTACTTTATTAAACTGTATTTTACAAATTAACATTTAAAGCCCAACTCCACTATAATTTTTTTATAAAGTGTGAAGGAGTTAACATTTCTGTCGTTTTTGTTTTTATTTTGGCTGTGACTCCTTTGGTAGATTTCCCTCATTTCTAACTTTGTGAAAAGAAATGGAGGGAGAGACCTCCACGAAGATAGGAAGGCACATACAGCAATAAAAGCGAGAAGATCTAACCCCGATGTACTTAAAATGTGTTTTTGTCTGTGTCTTTGTTGAGGAGTTTTTCCACCACTTCCTGTTATTATAGTATGAGCCTATGGTTGGACTATAGTGCTAGGTGCACACTCAACACTGGATACACGGAACATAGTCATTTCTAGTCACACCTATGCAATTTTACCTCTAAGGGCGCGTACACACGACCAAATAAATCCGATCAAATCGGTCTGACAGACCGTTTTGATCGGATTTGTCTGCTGGGCTATTTTGGTTTGATCGTGTGTACACGATCAAACCAAAATAGCCCAGCAGACAAATCCGATCAAAACGGTCTGTCAGACCGATTTGATCGTGTACACACGATCAAACCAAAATCCCTGCCGGCAGACATCGCGGTGACGTAGCGGTGACGTTGATGCCGCCACGTCACCGCACCAGAAAGTAAAAAAATTCCACGCATGCGTCGAATCCATTAGACGCATGTGCGGGCAGATATGTCCGACGGACGGGTTCCCAGCAGACAGATTTTAAAGCATGCTTTAAAATTTGTCTGCTGGAAAAACCTGTCTGCTCGCCCCCACACACGATCGAATTTTTTTGCTGAAACGGTCCGTCGGACCTTTTCCAGCAGATAAATTCGATCATGTGTACGCGGCCTAATGCATTTTCCATTTAAAGGAGTTGTAAATGTTCATTTTTTATTTTCCAAATAGGTTCCATTAAGCTAGTGCAATGTTGGTTCACTTACCTTTTCCTTCGATTTCCCTTCTAAATGTTTTTTTTTCTTAGTTTTTTTGTCTGAATTCCTCACTTCCTGTTCCTCCTCAGTAAGCTGTTCTAGCTGACTACCCCAGCCAGAACGGCTTGGATGATGGTGGAAAGCTTACTGAGGAGAAACAGGAAGTGAGAAATCCAGACAAAGAAAAAAAAACATTTAGAAGGGAAATCGAAGGAAAAGGTAAGTGAACCAACAATGTACTAGCTTAAAGGAATCTATTTGGAAAATAAAAAAATTACCTTTAAAACCCCTTTAAATCAACTTAAATGCCTCAAAATGCATGTCAAAAACACAAATCACAATTCACTTTATGCAATGGCATTGTGCATCATAACATACATCATTACACATTGTAATGCATTTAGGTGCATCACAATGCAAATTGACATACATTATGTCTCAATTTCTGCATTTTGGTGTATTTACATTTATTTCAATAAAAACATATTAAATATACATACCTGTGGGTGCAAAAATGCCCCATGGGTCTTGTAAAAGTGGATGTTAACCCTCACATATACCCAGTGAAGTGAACAGCCTCAGATGATACACAGAGATTAAACAAATCTCCCTACATAAGTTTTACATGTATATCTGCTGTCTTCAACTTGCAATATTCTTTAGAAAGTGCACATCATGTTAGAGTTTTTTTCTTCGTGTTCAGCACTGGATTCTTGGTATACACTGTGTGACAGCTGATTGAAGGAAAGGCACCCACCCCCACTCCACATAGGCAAAGGAAGGAAGGAATGTGCAGAGCTGTGCTGTGAATAGACCAGCTGTATGCTAATCTATTTATAGCACCCATCCCGTCACAAATTTCAGGTTTTATCTCAGTTGTTGCTGATAACAGAGGAACGGAGCAGCAGAAACACACAGAACTTAGGGCTTTGGAGAGAGATAAGAAAACACTACAGATATATGTGCGTAGATCAAATTTAAAATACTGTGTGACATCAAATATTGTAACAACCGCCATTTTATTCTCTAGGGTCTCTGTTAAAAATATATATATAATGTATTGGGGTTCTAAGTAATTTTCTATCAAAAAATACTGATTTTAACTTGTAACCAACAAGTATCAGAAAAATTGTGAAAGAAAGAAAATATATATGTGTATAAAAGTAAATATATATTACTGCGCTGATCCTTTAAACTTGTGTAAAAATAAATATAAATAAATCAAATAAATCCACCAACAGCCTAAGTAAGGCTGCATTCACACCTGAGCGTTTTGTCGCCTGAAGCATGAAGCTCCAAAACGCTAGAGGGGAAAAAATACATTATTCTCCATGGAGATAGTTCACATCTCCACTCCAAAACGCCTGACGCCGAACGCCTGAAGCTCAAACAAGTTCTGGACCCTTTTTTGTCGCTCGAATTGAGCGTATTTGGGCGTTTTTCTGTTTTTAACATTGGTGACCCTAGACCTGTCCAAAATCGCGACAAAACGTGGTAAAAAACGCTGCAAAAATCGCGGCAAATTGCGGTAAAAAAACGCCGCAAATATCGTGTCAAAACGCGGTAAAAATCGCGGAAAACGCTACACTCAGGTGTGAATGCAGCCTTAATAAGTATACCCACAATACCCTTGAACATATATGAAAAATTATGCAAATCAGAACAATGCACCATAAAATATATATACAAGTGCACATCAAAAATCAAGTGTCCAAAATAAATTCTGTAAATATAAACTGAAATAAGTACAAAACTCGATAATGAAAATATGAAGAAGTCCAATGCTCCTCAGAGACAAAAAACGTATGTGGATTTCATGTGTTGAATGAACCAAACACTAGTGAATCTTCCACCCGTTGTGCCACGGCCACCTATTTCCAAAATGCGCACTCACCAGACCAAACAATAGTAATCGCCTATAATGACAACCAGCACACTGTTTCCCAGGTGATAGTGGGCTTTTCTTTTCTTGCAGCTCCCTCACTGCGCACCTTTTCCCATGGGGTGAAATATTTCTCTTAAAACAGAAGGACTCGGTATAGTGTAGTATGCTCAGATACTGTTGCTTTATTAAAAAACATTAAAATGCGCTCACATTGTTCAGTGCCTATCTGACCGGCACAAGTCTGTACAGCGTTACCAAGCTCCACTAACGTCCTGTGTTGTCCGTTGCCGTGCGCTCACGCCTCGGTTCCTAAGAGGTTCAGCGTCGGGAGGTAGCTTCGGGGTAAACAGTTTAGGCGGAACTACCTCACGAGCTACCTGCCGACGCTGAACCGCTTAGGAACCGAGGCGTAGAGCGCACGCCGATGGACAACACAGGACGTTAGTGGAGACAATTAGATTTAAAAGCTGACAATGACAGTCATCGTTGGAAATTGAGGGATCCTGTCTGTACAGACTGCCCCCTCACTGTGTATACTGCTCTCTTGCCTTTCACTGTCACAAACCCCCCTCTCCCCCACACTGACTGGTTACCCCTAACAACCAATGCAAAAACGGATAAAAAACTGACCATTTGTTTTTTGTCCGATCCTTTTTTTTGACGGATGGCGATACGTCCATGGCGGATCGGATTGGGTGAGATCTGATGAAAAAGGACATGCTGTCCGTTTTCATCAGATCTCTCCATAGGAGACAGCGGCGTGAGCAGAGAGGGACCTGTCATCTGCCGGCTCAGCGGAGAGATCTCCCTCTGAGCTGGGGGACTCTGTATCAACGGAGTCCGCCTCGTGTGGAAAAGGCCTAATGCTGCGTACACACGATTGGTTAAACTGATGAGAATGGTCTGATGAACCGTTTCCATCGGTCAAAACCGATCGTGTGTGGGCCCCATAGGTTATTTAACCATTGGTTAAAAAAAAGCCAACTTGCTTTAAATTTAACCGATGGATTCCTAACCGATAGGTCAAAACTGATCGTTAGTAGGCATGAACCATCGGTTAAAAATCCACGCATGCTCAGAATCAAGTCGACGCATGCTTGGAAGCATTGAACTTCATTTTTTTTTTAGCACGTCGTGTTTTACGTCACCGCGTTCTGACACGATCGTTTTTTTTAACTGATGGTGTTTGGACGCGACGGACCATCAGTCAGCTGAAAACGGTCCATTAGGGCTATTTTAAATGTTTTTTTTTGGTATGCATATTCAAGGAGTACTACATGTATATGTTGATTTTGAATGGTATGTTGGTTAAAGTTTTTTTTTTCTATGAATAACTAATTTATAGAATTTAAAACGAAAAGGGAAAATAAAAGAAAATTCATAATTTTGGGTTGCCCCAGAAAAGTAATAGAGGGGAAATCTTCCAATAGGGACACAAACTAAAGACCTGGGGGTCCCCAAGGGATTTTTATAATTTGCGGGGATTTCTTCTCACTTCCTGTTTTATCTATGGGACAGGAAGTGAAGGGAAATCTCCCAATGTGGCACAGATGGCATAAATTGAACCGATAGGGGTAACCCTCCTTTACTCTATCCAAAACCCTCAAAAAATGTTTTACCTATAGTTGCACATGTGGTGAAAGGAAAGATGCTTTGCGCATCTTTGATATGTACTTCGGCACTTGGGCGAAACTAGCACAGTACATCATTAGTTCAATACATTTTCATTTTTATGTAACACTAGTCTTTCTGTAGGTGTGGAAGTACAGGTTTTATTAGTTATGCTTCCTTTCAAGTTGGTAGATCTCTATTTTTTGGCTGGAGAACAAACGGAAGCATATGTGTCGAAAAAATAAAGAACACACGACGAGGCTATGCAGCAGATATTCTCAATGTACACATTTTTTTTCCTTTAGTGTGGTTTTGATCTATGTTAAGAGGACGATCTGAATTCTGCAGTATAAAACAAATTAAAATTTTCTAAAATTCATCTATTTCATTGTGAAACAGCACACAGCTGGTATATGTTATACAGTGCCTTGAAAAAGTATTCATACCCCTTGAAATGTTCAACATTTTGTCAGGTTGCAACCAAAACGTAAATGTATTTTATGTGATAGACCAACACAAAGTGGCAAATAAATGTGAAGTGGAAGGTAAATGATAAATGTTTTTTCTTCATTTTTTTTTTTTTTTACAAATATCTGAAAAGTGTGAATTGCATTTGTATTCAGCCCTCCTGAAGTCAATACTTTGTAGAACCACCTTTTTTTGCAGTTACAGCTGAAAGTATTTTTGGGGATGTCTTTACCTGCTTTGCACTCTTGTAGAGAGTGACATTTTTACCCATTCTTGTTTGCAAAATAGCTCAAGCTCTGTCAGATTGGATGGAGAGCGTCTGTAAACAGCAATTTTCAAGTCTTGCCACAGATTCTCAATTGGATTTAGGTCTGGACTTTGACTGGGCCATTCTAACACATTAATATGCTTTGATCTGAACCATTCCATTGTAGCTCTGGTTGTATATTTATATAATTTGTATAATCTCCGCCCCAGTCTCAAGTCTTTTGCAGACTCTAATTCCCCGTACACACGGAATTTCCGCCAGCAAAAGTCTGATGTGAGCTTTTCATCGGAAATTCCGACTGTGTGTATGCTCCATCAGACTTTTGCTGGTGGAATTTTCGCCAGCAAAAGTTTGAGAGCAGGTTCTCAATTTTTCAGACGGAAAAAATTCCTATCGGAAAATCCATTCGTCTGTATGGAATTTCAATGGTAAAAAAACATGCATGCCTGGAAACAATTCGATACATGCTTGGAAGCATTGAACTTCTTTTTCTCGCCTCATCGTAGTGTTGTACATCACCGCGTTAACGCTTGAAAGTTCAGAGAACTTTTGTGTGACCGTGTGTATGCAAGCTAAGCTTGAGCGGAATTTCGTTGGAAAAAACATCCAACAACAAGTTTTCTTCTAAGATTGCTCTGAATTTGGCTCCATCCATCTTCCCATTAACTGTGACCAGCTTCCCTGTCCCTGCTGAAGAAAAGGACAGGATTTTTGTCAGAGAGAGGTACTCAGATGACCTGGGAGAGGAGGGGAGGTGTAGGAGGAGGGGGAGAGCAGACCTGTTACCAGTGGAACACATCTGCAAATCCGATGTCTTGCCATTGAAGCTTAAGTTTTGCTCTGCAGTGTGAAGAAAGGGCACAGGATCCTTGTGAAATACGGAGTGTGGATGCACCTTACATATGTGAACACCATACATTAAAACCAATACGATTCCAACTTCAGCTTGTTCAATTAAGTTTTGACAAAAAACCTGGAAGCTGATTGGCTACCATGCACAGCTGCACTAGATTTTGCACTCTAAAGCCCCGTACACACGGCTGGTTTTCCAGACAGGAAAACTGCCCAAAAAACGCCAGACAAGAAAAGAGAACCAGCTCTCTTTTTTCCCACCGGGAAGACCAGCAGACTTTTGCCCAGGGTTTTTTGACAGTTTTCCTATTGGAAAAATTGCGATGGAGCATAGACACAGCCGGGATTCAAGACCAAAGCAGTTTTCCTGTCGGGAAAACTTCTCATGTGTAGGTGAAAAGACTGACCAAGCAGGTTCTCGGCTTTCCTCTCGGGATTTCCAACGGGAACTTTTCCCGTCGGAAATCCCCCACGTGTGTACGGGGCATCAGTTTTAGTAAGTCAACCCCATTGAATCCAGAAAGTAAAATTCAGCACTGAAACTAGAAGAGGTATGCAGGCTTACAGGGTTTGCATTTTTAGATCGTAGAAGTGATCTGGCTTTATTTAGCATCCAGGAGTAGTCAAAAATTAATAAGCCAAACAGATGTATATAAAGCGCAGTATGCAATTGCAACCAATAAAAAGTCATCTGTCATTTTTTTTCTACCTTATTAAATAATTCTGGGTGCATTTAAATGATATATGAAATCCTGAAGATTATTTTTGTTAGTTTGATCCGTAACAATCTCAACTGACACATGGTAGTTAAAGAACAGCCCACAGGCTTTTTGCTTGTCATTGTTTTTATGAACCCCATAGTTACTTTCCTTTCCTCTTACTGTGTGATTGAAAGGATGAAGTCGTTCTGCGTATTACCTGCCCCCATAGAGCCAGTTAATAAAGATAAATTAGCATAATACCATCTCTCTTCATAATGCACTTAATAAGCATGCTGTTAATCAGTTTTCTGAAGTCAGACGGCAAAGGTATAAAAATATACATGTTCACATACAGCTAAGAACCGTGACAATATTCACTGCTAAAGAGACACAGCGGGAGGAATCCTTTCAGGGGTTCGTGACTTGGTACTATGCAGCATGACAAATAAGTTCAGACTAAATTGTAATGGTCTCATTTAGGCCTCATGCACACTGGATGTTTTTTCACCTGCTGTTTTTGGCTTCGGACATTTTTTTCTACAGCCAATAAACTCTCCAGCATGTTATTCTATGTGTCCATGCACACAGAGGGCCAGATTCTCATAAGAGATACGACGATGTATCTCAAGATACACCGTTGTATCTCTGTTTTTGGCCCCGGGTATCTATGCGTATGATTCCTAGAATCATTTACGCATAGATACGGCGTAGATCCAACAGGTGTAAGACACTTACACCGTCGGATCTTAGATGTAATTCTACACTGGCCGCTATGTGGCGTTTACGTTGATTTCTCATTTGACTATGCAAATGAGCCTAATACGCCGATTCCCGAAAGTTTTTGCGCCGCCTCTTCGTTGTTTACGTTGTTTCCGTAAGCGTAAGGTTACCCCTGCTATATGAGGGGTAACCTTACACCAGTCCGCCGTATGCCATGTTAAGTATGGCGTCGGGACAGCGTCGTCTTTTTTCCGTAGTTTACGCCGTTTTACTAAGTCGTTCGCGAATAGGGCTTTACGTCAATGACGCTCACGTCGGCTTCATTGACGTTTTCCGTCGTGAGCTGGAGCATGTGCACTGGGCTATTTTTACGGCGGGCGCATGCGCAGTTCAATCGGCGCGGGGGCGCGCTTAATTTAAATACCAGCCGCCACCTTCGAATTACGCAGCCAAACGCCGGGCCATTTACATTACGCCGCCGCAAATTACGAAACAAGTGCTTGGAGAATACGGCACCTACTCCAGTAAGTTGCAGCGTAGTTTAAATGGCATACGCTACGCCGCTGCGGATTCTATGTGAATCTGGCCCATAGGCTGTAATAAACAGTTTCTGGCTTAGACCGCGTACACACGTACGAGAACCTCGACGGGCCAAACACATCGTTCCACCCGTCGAGGTTCTCGCCCGGCCGTCGAAATCGTCGACCAAGCCGTCAAGAAAGGCGTCGAGCCATGATTCTCGATGGGCCATCGAGCAAATAGAGAACCTGCTCTCTATTTTGGCTCGACGGCTTTCTCGACGGGACGCTCGGCGAAAACGTACACACGACCGAGTATCTAGGCAGAATATGGATCCCAGCGAGCTTCTCGCTGGATTCTGCCGAGGTTCTCGGTCGTGTGTACGGGGCCTTAGACATTTTTTGGCTGTAAAAAAATAAATAATTAGTGGGTTCTAAGAGGATTA